>OX104063.1:39366161-39413266 GCA_944474145.2 Dicrocoelium dendriticum | reverse complement strand
GCAAGTGTCGTATATGACGCTCCGCTCGACCACCTTGTAAGTTCTAGCGCTCACGTGTTCGCTCCCGTCTCGCTTCATCCTCCCGCTTCTTATTGTAGCCCATCGAATACGGTCCGCTGTGTCCGACTCCAATTGCCTTATGATATTCCCGCACTGACTCGGACTAGTGTTAACTAGTCCTACAGGAGTTGGTATGTAACGTGCAATGCCTTCAGCACATTTGTGATGATGTGCGCCATTTCGGACCGATAGACAAATTCTTGGATTTTCCCCTCGCGCACTAGCTCCAGCTTTTGTGACGCATGGTGAGTGGGCCGAATATGTCAACTTCCCAGATTTTCCGCTACATTGCTGAGCGTGCTGCATCATCCCTCACAAATGCGGAGCTCCCTTTAGATGATACTGGTTCACTGCCAAATAGGACAGATGCTAGTAATGCTACCTGGTTCATGTCTGATGGGGCCATGATTACTCAGTCTAAGGCAGTAATTGCATAAGGTGCCCCGTCGATCGTTGTGGATATCAGAACCTCTGAGGTATCTAGCGAGTCGCATGAACCGGGAGCCCACAGAGCGATTCGAGAAGACGGATCGAGTTGCAGGGAAACTTTTATTGGTACAGTAAAAGATTCCCTGTTATCTAGCTATAAATGAACGACACCGTGGGCGCTCTAGCTAGGGGAACGGAGAATGCACAGCACACACTGCAGTTGAGAGTTGCAACCGAAACGAGCGCCAAGCAAAAATGGCGATGAGCAAGTCAAGCATTTGAACTCAGCAATCAGTTCAACAAACTACACCGGTTGCCTAGGTGTACAACGAAATAATTTTAGTTAGAATTTTACACAGGCAAACCGGGGAATCTCCAGACTGCTACAGGTATGTGTCCAGTCGTAAATGCACTGCGAGGCACTGTTCGACAAATTCATATCCTCCGAAGATTTACATATTAGCAAATGCTCTGGTACACTCACTCCTCAAAAGTGGATCTCTTGAAGCCACATAGCTTGCAATTGTCTTGCTCTGCTACTACGTGGAGCACTATTTTCTACCCCATATTGCATAGTTGGCGTTGGAGATGTTGCTGCAGTCGCGAAACATGGTAAATGTTTGCAGTTTACGAATCATAATGTTTTCACTTTCAGGTGTTACTATCTGTTTGTACATGCACTACACTTAAGACTACCGTTTAAAGAAGCGGTATACATCTTAATGGTCCGGAGATTCGTTCACGCGCTGGTGCATGTAGGAGAAAGTACAATTCTGTTAGTACTAAATGGCATGTTGAACTATTATTGCAACCTATTTATTGTTATCAGATAATTCGTTATTCACGATTCCCAGTGAATGGATGATTGGTAAACGTACACTCAAGTGGAGATTGCTACATCCCGCACCATCTTTGAAGACATAAGTGTGCTTTGAGGTCTGGCACCTAGAAAAGTCAACATCCGATATCCGAATGGAATGCGCATTCAGTACCCACAGAAAAACTCGGTCAATACTTGGATCACGTACGTAGCCATTCGTTTCTTTCTATTATCATATGACAAACGCTGTGTTACAACTAGAAAGAGGAAATTCAGATATTCCTTACTAATGTGACGGTAACGCTTATTATTAAGCATGAAGGAATTTTTCATCTTTATCGTTTTCCATTCCTTGAGGGAACGATTCAAGCCGCTGTGGGGGTTTTCCACAAGGTACCACAACAGTCGCAGCTTTAGAGGGTTGCCTATTCCGGGAGCCCAGAGAGCGATTCGAGAAGACGGATCGAGTTGCAGGGAAACTGTTATTGGTACAGTAAAAGATTCCCTGTTATCTAGCTATAAAAGAACGACACCGTGGACGCTCTAGCTAGGGGAACGGATCAAGCACAACACACAGGGCAGTTGCGCGTTGCATCGGAAACGAGCGCCAAGCAAAAATGGCGATAAGCAAGTAAAGCATTCGAACGCAGCAAGCAGTTCAACAGACCACACCGGTTGCCTAGGTGTACAAGTATAGAATTTTGGTTAGAATTTTACACAGGCAAACCGGGGAATCTCCAGACTGCTACATAGCCCTCTCCCAGAAGGGTCTTTGTAAGCAGTCCTTCGATCTACGTGAGGACTGTCCGTCGCGGGCCAGCCTTCTGCGAGACCAGGTTGTGAAACCTGATGCAGCTGCAGGGGGAGAACCATGCAATCGGACCCTAGCGGGCTCCCACCCGTGTCCTCCCTACGGTGTCTAAACGGTTAAAAATACTGTTTGTAGGGGGGGACAGTTAGTGAAGTTCACGTATGTGGTTGAGCCGGAAGGTTGTTCCACTGGCAGTTGACGTGCGGAAATCCAGCGAAATGTGAAACCGAGGTGCAACCAACCGACGGTGTATATGGAAAGCAAAATAAAAAAGCAGCGTAAATGCATAGCCATACACAAAAGAGTGCAAAGCGAAAAACGTGCAAAGCTGTTTTTGGGTTTTCAAAAGATTTTGCTCTTTTTTGGTAGTTTCAAAACGTTTTGATCTTTTTTTGTGGATTTTTAAAAAAAGTTTGGTAAGAGCAGAAAATTTTAAATGCACATTCTACGTAAAATAGTAAGTGCTAACAAAGTCTGAAGAACGAACTGGAGGCTTGAGTTTCCTACCGCGTCGATTGAGTGTAGGGCGAGTAGGGGTGCTGTCGGTTGGGGTTGTCGGTTCTGCTGGACCGGACTGATTCGTCTGAGGTTGCGGTGCGAGCTGTGATGGCGCAGGCTGTGAAGATGCATGCTGCACCGAACAGCCAGACTTGTCGAGGAAGGCTGGCTTAAGTCGATCATTGGTGATCGTCTCAGTGGTGTTACGTCGTAGCTTGCCTAGGTTGGGATCACTTTGTTGGGCAGCAGCCATAGCGGCTAGATCAATGTTGGTGCCAGGCGATAAGCTGATCTGCTGAATGCGTGAAAGCGCATCCGCGACGGGATTGAGAGCACCTGAGACATGTCGTACGTCTGTCGTAAACTGAGAAACGTAGTCTAGGTGTCCAGTTTCCCGGGGCGAATACTTGTCCGTTGCGCCATTGATTGCGTAGATCAATGGCTTGTGGTCGGTGAAGACGGTGGAATGTCGACCTTCGAGGTAGTGACGGAAATGTCGGATACCTAGGTAGATAGCTAACAGTTCCCTACCGAAGGTGCTGTATCGCGATTCGGCAGGTTGTAAGCGCTTTGAGAAGAAACCTAGAGGTATCCATCGATGGTCGATGGGTTGTTGAAAAACTGCACCGACGGCAGTGTCTGCTGCGTCAGTTGTCAGAGAGAGTGATGCGGACGTGTCTGGATGGGCGAGAAGTGCTATGTTGGAGATAGCGTCTTTGAGCTTCTCGAAAGACAATTTAGCGTCAACTGCAAAGTGAAAAGACCGTTGTTCACCGCAGAGCAAGTCAGTCATTGGTTGGACAATGCTCGCGCAGTTAGGGATACAGCGTCGATAATAGTTGACCAGGCTAAGAAATCGGCGTAACTGCTTGAAGGAACTGGGAGCAGGATAATCCTTCAGTGCCTGGATTTTGTCTGGCAGGGCTTCGATACCAGAGGCAGATATGCGGTGGCCAAGAAAGTCGATGGAACTTCGGCCAAGCTCACATTTATCGGGGTTGACGGTAACCCCATGCTGGGTTAAGCGTTGGAAGAGAGCGTCAAGGTGAGGAAGATGTTCGTCATTAGAAGAGCTGGAGATAAGAATGTCATATAGATAAGGATAAACGCATTCGAGTCCTCGCTTTACCTCATGAATGAAATGCTGAAAAGATTTTGCAGCGTTGCTGAGGCCGAAAGGCATTCTGAGGTACTCGAATAGACCAAATGGCGTGATGACTGCTGTTTTAGCAATGTCATCTGGCGCGACAGGTATCTGGTGGTAGGCGCGAACTAGGTCTACTTCGCTGAAGATAGACTTGCCAGCTAGAGCTGAGGTCAATTCGTGCATGTGCGGGATAGGGTATTTATCCGGAACGGTAACTTTGTTAAGTGCCCTGTAGTCACCACAAGGGCGCCAGTCACCGGACTTCTTCGGCACCATGTGTAATGGTGATGCCCATGGACTTTTGGACGGGCGGATGATTCCCAGTTCGAGCATTTGCTCGAATTCCGCCTTGGCTGCTTTGAGTTTGTCCGGGGCTAGTCGGCGAGGGCGGGCCGAAACAGGTGGGCCCTTACTGCAAATGTAATGCATGACGTTTGACGTCACAGGCGGCAAGTCGTTCAGGACGCGAACGAGTTCAGGGTGCTTGCTGGAAAGTTCTAGAAAAGGCTGTGAAGCTTGAGGTAGGACACGAATGGGAGTGATAGCAGCCACGTTGGCGCTGGTCCCGATAACACTGAGCTGTGTCCTGGAATCGATAATCTTCTTCCTTTTAGCGTCAACGGTGAGGTCGAAGCGTTGAAGAAAGTCTATGCCTATGATGGCGAAAGGCACGGCAGCGATTATAAAAGGCCAGCGAAAGGTTCGCCGGAGGCCTAAATTGAGCGTTAGCAACCTTTCGCCCAAAGTTGCGATTGGTGTGCCATTGGCGGCACGCAGCTTGGTCGGCGATGGTGAGACAACCTCATCTGGGCTACGGGGTATAACGCTAACTTCGGCTCCAGTATCGACTAGAAACTCGGTGCCGGAAGTTAAATCCCTAACGCGGATGAGGCGATTTTGGTGTTGGCCAGTTGCGCTCGTCGCCGTTACGGACCGGCCGAGGTTCCCTGCTTCTCGGCAAAGGTGCAAGGTTTGACACATTTAAATAAATAAATAAATAAATAAACTTTTATTCTCGACCATGCGAGACACACCTTTACAGGCATGATCATGTTTAGCCAACAGTGTGATCAATAACGTACAAAAGTACATGTTTAGCATAACAATATATGTAAGTGTATGGGTGTATATGCGTATGTAATTGTGTATGAATGTAGCTTGTGTCTTTGAATGTGCCGCAGCATTTTTGAATGTTTGTTGTCGTCAGGAATGTGAGCATAAGCGATTGATGTCCTTGGGTTGGATAGCACTTTCCGAGCTGTGGTATCAAAACGCCGGTGGTACCAACAGCTAGCCTGTCTGTTTCTAGACTTAGAACGTTTGCAGGGCGATTTTGATCGGCTATGACGACAAAGGTTCATAGTAAGCTGTTGCACCTGGCGACTAAGTGTCGCAACTTGTGTGTGCAGGGCTTCTATAGTTGACTGTAAGCCAGTGATAGAAGTGCCCTGGGATGCGACGGCATTGATCTTGCGGGCGTCGGGTTGTGGCTGTGATCGTTCAATAACTCGATCCGCTAAATCTGCTAGTTGAGTGAGCGAAACAAAGCTCACTGTAGCGAGAATCGCTTGCGCGTTTTCCGGTAGCCCTTGTAGCCATACTTCGCGAAGTAACGTCTCATCCATGGTTGAAGAACCAAGGAGTTGCTGCATCTCTCGTAGCAGGGTTGAGGGCAGTTTGTCGCCCAGCTGCAAATCCCTGAAAAGCTGCTGCAGGCGAACTTTCTCAGAGGGCATAACACGTTTAATCGTGGCCTCCTTAAGAGCCTCATAGCGGTTTTCGGTCTGAGAAATGATGACGTCACGAACCTGCATTGATATCTCCCTGGGGAGATAGGACAGGAGCTTGCAATACTTCGCGTAGTCGGAAGTGATTCTGTGGTTATAAAACTCGGCCACAAGAAGAACGAACCAGAAAAGGGGATCCATGTCCCAAAAGGTGGAACAGAGAGAGATACAACGCTAAGCAGAGACTCTGCCTTATGGTCTACCGAATCCATGGCTTAAAAAGTGACGCAAAAATAGGCTACCGTTTGCAAAAATAAAACCGAAAATATGAAAAATAAATGGAACGAGCTCACCGGAGAAAAGTTCGAAATATCCGGCGTTGAGATTGTTCCAGATCCAGGGTCACCAATTTAGTGGGGTGCCTATTCCGGGAGCCCAGAGAGCGATTCGAGAAGACGGATCGAGTTGCAGGGAAACTGTTATTGGTACAGTAAATGATTCCCTGTTATCTAGCTACAAATGAACGACACCGTGGACGCTCTAGCTAGGGGAATGGAACAAGCACAACACAGAGGGCAGTTGCGCGTTGCAACCGAAACGAGCGCCAAGCAAAAATGGCAATGAGCAAGTAAAGCATTCGAACTCAGCAAGCAATTCAACAGACCACACCGGTTGCCTAGGTGTACAATTATAGAATTTTGGTTAGAATTTTACACAGGCAAACCGGGGAATCTCCAGACTGCTACACAGCAAAAGCAGCTAGAGCCTTGGTTACCAATCAAATAGGAGTCAAGTAATCTTTTGAAACACAAATGAATTTGTGCACTAACGACCGGCTCAAGTAGACTATTCCAGTTTAAACATTTCCATTATTACATCTGAGTACCGCAATCGGCGTTGAGCTTTCTCAATCAATCGCACTTGGCGTTTGTAGGTGGGTAGGCCGCTGTAGACAAGGTTCAAGCATTGACCGGAAATGGAATGTGCTAGTGGGGAAACCAACACATTACCGTGCATCTGTCAACTATCCCAAATGGACTACGTATCAGCAAGTGAACAGTATACCACAGTTTAGCAGTAATACATAAAGGTGAATAAGCACCAACGTCGCTTCCGAACGGGATATAACATTTGCTTCACCGTTTCCCGCGTGCGGCAAGTGTTTCCTGGGGAGGTTATACAAAAAGTTGCATGAATGCATGGCGATTGTGCTTCAGGTCTGCGTTATATGCGGTGAAAGCCACAGAGTGCATTTTCTACATCAGTGTTGAAGTTGTTAGTAGGTGACCGTTTGGCGTCGGCGTCAAGGGAGAAGATCTATCTGCTTTTCAGCATTGTTATCAAATAAACCATTACCTTTACTGATTTTCTCTATCTCTCCTTCAGTTTTGCATACATGTGACCATTAACGGAAATGAGTTATAGAGGTATCGCGTGACTGAGTTCGAAGATGGCAGCCTCGCGGTGGCATATTCCACCTGGATGGTGGGAGAGGCACAAGTTCGGTGGCCTAAGTTGCCTTCCAGGCAGATAGAGGTATTGATATTAAACGACAGTCCGGTGCCTACCTCATTGTTACTGTACAAAGTGCAGACTCACAAAGCCACTGGTAAACCTATGCCATATCACTACTAAACCACTTTTTAGACGACCACCCGAAAGCAAACTACTGGAGGTTGCGTTGCTTGAATTATCGGAGCCACCGTCTAGCGACACAATTTGCTCCTTGGAGCGGAGCGGAAAACGAAAGATGTGGACACAAATTCAGCTATCTTTATTTTTATCATTCCCGTAAGTTTTCCAGAATGCGAAACTGCTATATAGAAGTCTTGTCGCACTGCCGTGTACAGCTTGGACATCGAGTACACACCTCCACCACCCAGGTTGGAGTTGGAATATTCGCCGCGGAGTAACAAGGAAAAGGAAGATCCCAGACAAACAGGGAGTTTAAGTTGACAACATTTCCGCGGCATAATATCATAGTTATGACCGTTGCTGTCAATCATCCTTAGCTACGGGGAAATTGTCCGACACAGTGGATTACTCCAATAAAACTGTTTTTATTAATTTGTGATGTATCTCTTATTAGACCGCTCCAGTCCGTCTCGACCATCTGACGCATGAGTTCGTTCGTATGGACGAACAAATGCGTGCCATGAAACTGCGGTTAAACTTTCGAGATCGCTGTTTGGTCAGTGACATGACAACGGCCATCAATCCTGTGTCAGTAACAATGTACTCAGTCGATGAGCTCCTTACGCTGAACCTGCAGCTATAGAAACGCGAAGATATGGGGAACTTGGTGATGACATAATTAAGGTATCACGTTTCAGACGGCCAATTTCGGGCAACTGGGCAGAAAGTCCCTGACGGAATTCGTCAGGCACGTTCTGTTAGCGGTCATGGCGAAAGCCCTTGCAACGAAAGTGAACCGGCGAGGAGTTCACGCAAAGCAACGAATTTCAGGCACGACCTCAGCCTATGCTATAGTCGATAAGCCGTGATATTGCATAAAACATCAGTTTCAGATGCTGTAAGGCGGAAAAATTCGCCGGATGTACTGAAAGTATTATCACCCATAAGCTTCGCCGTTGGATACAGGGGATCAAAGAGCGAGAGGATAACAAATCGAAATTGCATGTCACATCCGAGACCTAGTGCGAAAACGCTGTAGTGGTGCTTTTTATTACGCTTTTCCTAAGCTTTGGTATTCTTGTAGAAAAAGTTGATAGGGTACTACTGCTTCATTTTACAGCGACGCAAGATAACTGCTAGCATGCATTCGGAACAACGAATGCACAGAGCATCACATTTGGGTCAAAGGGGCAACGTTTACTTCCTTCACGAACATGTTCGTGCTAACAACGGCGAGTAATGCACGTTGAAGGATTAGGGGGTTGCAGTGTGACAGTGGCATATGCGGTTCGTGAGCTCGATACTTGTATACGTGGTAATATCTTATGGCACCAGGGATTGTGTACGTGAGCACCCCTGTGGGGATCGTGGAATTGCATCAGAAGCGACGGAAATTAGTTAAAAGTGAATTGGGGAAGATTGCTACCATTTTTCTGAGCGCCCGAATTTAGTCCCAGTTGAGATGTTTGTGTTCACCACCGCCCGAAATAACTGTCGTCGGAACATTGTTCGGGAACCTATCGAACGTTCGTGCCGGCAGGGTAGCCACCAGCGCGTCGTAGTATGGCCAGCACATAGGGATCATAGCAATGTCAGAAAGTTCACACGCGCTCTGTATTGGCAATGGGGATTACCGCTAAAGATGCTAATTCTCGCTACATAACCTGCAACTAAGAGATATGCGAGGGGGCGTGTGTAATCGAGCAGAGTTCTGTGTCCAGACAACCCATGCTGGTCGCCCTTTAGTGAAACTGGAGTTAGCTCCAGTTTCTTTATATCCAGGCAATGGCCTATGATAGTTTTTATTTTTTATCGATGGTGTAAGGAGTGTGCTTTTGACTCAAATTGACCAACTTGAAGCACCGAAGTTGGCGCTTATCACTCACACAAACCGGCTAAGCAACGGTTTTGTACAAGATCGAGCGAACGGTAGCATTAAACGAGAGGAGTCCAGAAGAATCCGCAACTGTTCCCACCTGATAAACGCTGACTGTCTACTCGCGGTACGAATAGACACCTCACTGCTACTGATATTATCATTGACAATCATCGACCTCACCAGAGCCCTGAAGCGAAACTGCAAACATGGAACAAAGCTAGTAATATGGCCTGAGCTGGGCTGCCTAATGTGTAGAAGTCTGGAGATTCCCCGGTTTGCCTGTGTAAAATACTAACTAAAATTATTTTATTGTACACCTAGGCAACCGGTGTGGTTTGTTGCACTGATCGCTAAATTCGAATGCTTGACTTGCTCATAGCCATTTTTGTTTGGCGCTGGTTTCGGTTGCAACTCGCGACTGACCTGTGTGCTGTGCATGCTCCGTTCCCATAGCTAGAGCGTCCACGGTGTCGTTCATTTATAGCTAGATAACAGGGAATCTTTTACTGTACCAATAAAAGTTTCCCTGCAACTCGATCCGTCTTCTCGAATCGCTCTGTGGGCTCCCGATACAGACGACCCTCTAAAAATGCTACCTTATGCCAGTTACGCTTACTGAAGCTGCACTGGTGTTCGAAAGGGATGTAGGCGATATGTGATTACGAGCGCGGTGGACGAAGTTCATTTGAAGTATGGAAAGTCAGAGCATATTGATGGTGACAGAATCCAGAGTGCACACTGGACAAGCCTGTCTGAATGTCAGTACGCTAAGGGGTTTTTGATGGGACGCAGTCATATAGGCCAAAATTTCAATGGAGACAAGTCTAACGGATTGAGAACTATCGACGGGACGGTTGATGTGTGACAATGAACGAAACAGATACGGCTTCATAAAGAGGGGACGCGATATGGTTGGTCCAGTCAACTAAGCAACGTTCCCAGTCTTCTGATAGATAGTAGCAGGTTGAAGCCACGGAATCGTGATCATTGGAAGCGAGGATAGTTACAAATTACGAAGGAGAAAAATCCGCTAACATAAGGCAACATGAGAATACTGCTCCGAGCTGCATGACACTGAGCCTGAAAAAAGACTACAAACGATACGGATGGCTTGCCGAACTAACTCCTCGTGGTGCCAGCTGGGTAATTCGGGTGTACCCCGTTCCAGCAAAGTGTTCGGCGACAATGTTCCACCTCGGTGGGCATTGTATTCCAGCAATTGTGCTGATTTCATGGGAGTATTGGGCCCCTGTTTGGTAATCTACCAAACAAAGACGCATGAACTGAACATTCAGTCAACGCCTCCAATGGGCGCGATTCCCTAAATTCGCCCCGCTGCCTTGCGGGTAGGTTATTTAGCCAAAGGCTCGGGGTGGAGTCCCATAAGTCAACTCCCTACTTCGGCTTGGGCAACCGGGTAGTATCACGCCCTCTCACAAAACCATGGACTGTATTACAACGTGCTCATCAGCTACTGTTTCTGCTAGTCACTTTCACGCGACTTCATCACACGCCAATTGTTTGTTTGCTAACAATCCTCACTTTCCGTTACCCGATTCATGTGTTCAACAATCTGGCTGCGATTCCGGTTGCGCCGCAGACCAAGGAGTTCAACCTATGGCTCTCCTTCGTCCCCGATCCTCGTTCCGTCTGGCGTGCTTCAACGTTCGGACACTCATGCAGATTGGACAGCAAGCCGGTCTAGCGCGCACCCTAGATTCCCTAGACATTGATGTCTGCTGCCTTTCAGAAACCCGATTGCAAGATCCCAGCACTGTGCTTACATTGACATCCCCCAGTGACCACGAAGCCAGATATCACCTGCGTCTTTCTGGAGATCCAGAAGCAGCCTCAGCGGGTTTGGCTGGTGTAGGTATAGCACTAAGTGGCAAGGCCGAGGCGGCACTACTGGACTGGTTCCCGATTAACAGCCGACTATGTGCAGTTCGGCTTCGGGGTTCATGTAGAATCAACAGGCACCGCGAAGAGAGACGCAACTTGTTTGTGATCTCCGTGTACGCTCCAACTGACTGCAGTGGCGACTCGGTCAAGGACGAATTCTACCGAGATCTACATCAGCTCTTGACTAATGCTAAAAGTCGGATGTCGTTATCCTTGCTGGGGATTTTAATGCACGGGTTGGCCGCCTGTTACCATACGAACGCCACCTTGGTGGTCATCACGCGCTCGATGAGAACCGCTCTGATAACGGAGAGAGGCTTCTCACATTGTGCGAAGACAACCATCTGTTTCTCTCGAGCACTAACTTCAGGCGTACGAAGAAGCGTTCCGCAACGTGGCGTCCCCCTTCGCCAACACAACCGTGGTCTCAAATTGATCACATTGCAATTAGCTTCAGATGGCGCGGCAGCGTACTGGACTGCAGGTCCTTTTGGTCCACCTTCGTTGACTCAGATCATGCACTGGTCTGCGCGAAAATCTGTATGTGTTTTGGGGGTCCCGAAACACGAAGCACCGCAAGATTGATGTAAACAGATTAACTGATTCCTCTGTCCAGGCGAGCTATCAGTCTTCACTGGCATATGCACTCAGTTGCAATCCACCGCAAGACGTGGAGCAACACTGGACTTGTATACGGAAAGCGATGACCATTTCCGGACAGTCAAGCTGCGGCCTAACTCGACGCCCCTTGAAGGCTTGGATCTCTGCTCGTTCTCTGGAGCTGTTCGAACGCCGCAAAGATATCCCCGCGGAATCAGATTGCAACGAGCGGCGCCGTTCTGCCAACCGGCTGCTCAAGCAAAGCCTACGCAAGGATCGCGAGACATGGTGGTCTGAGCGTGCTTTAGAGATGGAGACCGCTGCCCTCTCTGGCAACACTCGCAGGCTTTTCCAACTCATTCGGTCCACTGGCCTCAGGAAGCCTGGTGTCAGTGAGGTCATTTGCGAGGTGGATGAGTCTCCGATCACCAACCAACAGAGGCGTATGGACCGCTGGGCCGAGCACTTTCACTCGCAGTTCAACTGGCCTCCACCATCCATCAGTACATGCAGTACACCTTGTTGTCCACCCTGGCTCGTCCCACTGAATCCACCCAGCGAAGCGGAAGTCTGCCTCGAGATTCGACGCTTGAAGCGGTTCAAGGCTGCCGGCTCAGACGGACTTCCTCCGGAGCTGTTCAAGTACGGCGGTGTGGCGATCATTAACCAGCTGACCGCGCTGTTCGCAAAAATCTGGCATGAAGAGAAAGTGCCTTCCTCTTGGGGCGAATCAGTTATTGTCCCGATTTTCAAGAAAGGCGCTCGCACTTCATGTGCAAATCATCGCGGGATTAGTCTTATTTCGGTTGCCTCCAAGCTATTGGCATCCATTCTGCTTCGCAGACTATCCCCAGTACGTGAATCATACTACCGTGAAGAACAAGCTGGTTTCCGTCCTGGCCGCGGATGCGTGGATCAAATCTTCACGCTCCGCCAGCTCCTCGAACATCGCCACATTTATCACAGGCCCACTATCGTTGCATTCCTAGACATACGTGCCGCTTTTGACTCCGTTGATCGACCTGCTTTATGGCGTTGCTTGCTAAAGAACGGGGTGCCAGAGAAATATACCGCCATCTTACGAGCACTTTACCTTCATACATCCGGCAGAGTGAGGGTCTATGGCAAGCTTTCCTCGCAATTCGCTGTCAATAGCGGTGTGCGACAGGGCTGCCCTATGTCCCCATTCCTCTTCAACTTCGCAATCGAAGACGTTCTGTCGAATGCTCTAGAAGGTTTCCAACATTTTGGCCTAGAGCTTCTACCGGGTGAGCGCGCGACCGACTTAGATTATGCTGATGATATCGCCTTACTTGGTGACGATCCTCAGGGTATGCAACTCATTCTGGATCGTTTGGCGGTTGAAGCATCTAAGTATGGCATGAGCTTCGCCCCATCGAAGTGTAAAGTACTGCTCAAGGATTGGCTTTCACCTGCTCCCGTGCTCACTCTCGAAGGTGCACAACTTGAACAGGTAGATAGTTTCGTCTACCTTGGGAGCTGTGTTTCTGCTGACGGCACTATCAACAAAGAAGTTTCTCTTCGCATCGCTAAAGCTCGATCAGCATTTGTCAATCTGAGGCACTTGTGGCGTCGTCGCGACGTCTCATTCTCGCTAAAGGGCCGCGTTTACAGCGCATCAGTTCGCTCAGTATTGTTGTATGGGTGCGAGTCCTGGCCGATTCGCGTGGAAGACATGCGTCGTCTTTCTGCCTTCGATATCAAGTTGCTTAATAAGGAGGATCGCTTGTGTTTGGTGGCAACATCGCGTTAGCAGTAATGACGTTCGACGTCTCACTATGGAGAATGCGAGTATTCCCTTCTGCTGCCGCTGCTACTAATACTAGTACTACTAGAGACTGCGGATAGCGACCTCCGGTCGGTTATTTTGGGCTGTGTTGACAAGATCACTTTGTGTTGACTTTCTGCGTTCATTGGAAGTATTTCGTGGAAATTGAGATACAATTCAGTTTCATTTCCGATTCTGAAATTTCCGACCAGAAATACTGGTGTTTTCATCGCTTGGTTTCGGCGATCTTGCTATCGCCATTTTCTCCGTCAATTGGTCGCCATCTTGTTTTCGGATTATTCACAATGCCGAAGCAGTCATCCTGTGGTACTTGCTCCAAACTAGTCGGATACCGTGCAAATGCCCTCACGTGTGTTTTGTGCCAAGTTAAATACCACATTTCATGTGTTGGATTATCAGTTGAGCATTTTCATCGTCTTCGCGAGATCCAACACGATTTCGTCCAAACTATATGTGAAAATTGCCGAAATAAGATACAGCCAGAAAGAGTAAAGCCGACGTGTAGGCCTCAGCGTTTCGTTGCGAACAGCTCCGTGTGTTTGGCCCAACAACCTAGCGCGAAGAGCCTTCAGGTTTCGGCTCAGTCGTCCTCCTCTACCCGTGCAAACTCACCGACACGAAGTCCAACCGTTGTGAGAAGCCCAGTTGCACCTGATCTAAATTGTTTACCTTTGTTGTGTCCAACGGACACTGATGTCCCAGCAGGTGA
Source organism: Dicrocoelium dendriticum (assembly GCA_944474145.2). Lineage (NCBI taxonomy): Eukaryota > Metazoa > Platyhelminthes > Trematoda > Plagiorchiida > Dicrocoeliidae > Dicrocoelium > Dicrocoelium dendriticum. Next base: position 39,399,239 of record OX104063.1, on the reverse strand, counting down.
AAGTCTGAATGCTGAAGACCAGTGGAAAGAACAGAGGACGAAATTACGAAGGAACGTTGGGCGTTTACGTTCTGTAAGTCAACAGTTAGCCAAACCACTTGAGGCTGGTAGTATACTTCGCCCTGCAAGGCCAACCTCGTCCGACCAGAGGCGTTATAATCTCGTGATCTTTCACGCACCGGAGTCCAGTGATCCATCACCCCAAGTGCGCTACGATCACGATGTCGAGTTTTTACAGGGTCTAATTGATAGACTCCTCGACGTTGGTGAGGACTCGGTAAAAGTGAGGCAGATTACCCGTCTTGGAAAGCAAGGTGATCAACAAAATCGGCCTATGAGAATCACTTTTGTGGACGAAGCCAGTCCAAGACTGATCATGTCTCGCCTAACTAGACTGAAAGGTTTGAAAATCCATGTTCGTCCCGACCTAGACCCAGTAGACAGGGAGCGGCTCAAGTCTGCCATCATTGAGCTGAAAAGACGCACTGGTGAGGGGGAAACAAATCTTCGTATCGTAAATTTTCGGGTGGTTTCCAACAATCCGCGAATCAGGATAAACAGGCTGCTCACACTTCAAGCACGCCCGGTGGCTCCTGCTGCGACCTGCGAGTAGCCTTCACAAACGTTTGCAGTATTATGAATAAGCGCGATGAGCTTTGTTGTTTCGTTGCGTCTGAGCGGCCAGACGTAGTGGGACTCGCAGAGACATGGCTGCATGCAGAGTTATACACCCAAGAACTTGAACTCAACGGTTACTCGTGTTTCCGATGCGATAGACTAAAGAATGCCCACGGTGGTGTCTTACTTTACATCCGGTCTTCCCTGCGTGGGAGACTTGTGAGCACCTACCGAAGTGACGATGGTCTGTGTGAGCTACTGTGGTGCTCCATCCGCCTCAGGCGCGGAGAACTGCTTGTGGGCGCATTTTATCGCAGTCCCCTGAGTCGTTGTTTGGATTGGCTGCCCATTCTTCGGACCCACATGAGTCGTCCACACTTTCTACTTATGGGCGATTTTAACTGTCCTCGAATACGATGGCCTGATGTGCATTTGATGCCTGGACATAGTGAGGTTGAAGCAAAGTTCGTGGATTTGGTACTTGAAACGGGTGCATCGCAACACATATGCCAGCCAACACGCATATCAACACGTTCAACCCCGTCCTGTCTCGACCTGATGTTAACGAGCTACGAACAACGAGTGCGTAACATTAGGATTCTGGAGCCCCTGGCTACGAGCGACCACTCAGTACTGATAGCTGATATGGAATTATCTTTGCCGTATTCACATCCGCTGCGACAAGCTCCCAACTACTGGAAAACGGACTTCGATGGTCTAGCTCGAGCCGCGAGCCAACTGGATTGGTCTCTGTCACAAGCTGCATCTGTGGAAGATTGTTGGATATTTATAAAAGAGAGATTGACATCATTGTGTTCCCAATTTGTGCCATTGAAATGTCGAAAGGTTGGACCGATTAAGCCTCATTGGTTTGACAAGGAGTATAGAAACCTGGCTCGGAGGCGGCGCAGACTGTGGGACAAATTCCTCCTCTCTGGCTCTGCCAATGATTACGAAGGGTATAAATGTCAGCGGAACCTCTGCAACAGTGCAAAAAAGAATAAACGCCGACACTTTGAAGAGCAGCTCGCATTAGCCGCGAAAACCGCCCCAAAGAGAATCTTTGCATACGTGAAGCGACGCCTGAAGCCGTCAGGTGATGTGCCAGTGCTGGATGGCACGGATGGACAGCCCCTAACCTCCAGCACTGAGCGTGCGTCCGCGTTGGCGGCGCACTTCGCTTCTGTATTTGCGAATAACCAGGTGTCTGTTCCGAGTTCGACGTGTACCGCTTTTACCGAACTCGATAGTCTGCATTGCGGCGTTGAAGAGGTAGCTCAACTACTCGCCAACCTTGACGGCACCAAACCTGCCGGACCTGATGGGCTTCACCCACTGGTTCTCAAGTCACTTTCAACCATCCTCTCTCCTGTCGTGACTGACCTTTTCAACAGGTCGCTGTCCGCAGGTTTGTTGCCGGTTGACTGGAAATGTTCGGTGGTGAAGCCTATTCCGAAAGGCGGCGACCCTAGCAAAGTAGACAATTACAGGCCAATTTGTCTGACACCTATTTTGGCAAAGGTTGCTGAGAAAATCGTGAAGAAGGGATTGCTGCAATTGCTACAGTCAAACGAGGTCCTGACGCCCGCACAGCACGGTTTTATGCAAGGTCGCTCATGCATTACGAACCTGCTTGTGACGAGGCATGAGTGGTTGAAGGCAATAAACAAGGGGAAGTCCGTCGACGTGATATTCATCGATTTCAGTAAAGCGTTCGACAAGGTCAGTCATGAGGTTCTCCTTCACAAACTCAGCATGTGTGGTGTCGGTGGCTCACTGCACCGGTGGATCCGCGACTTTCTTGTTGGACGAAAGTGGAGGGTACAGGTCGACGACCATCTAACTGACTGGTACCCCTCTACAAGTGGCGTGCCTCAAGGCACTGTGCTGGGGCCCACTCTGTTCCTGATCCACATCAACGATCTACCGCAGCTTCTCCGGTCGCCGTGTGCCTTGTTTGCGGACGACATGAAGATTTGGAGAGAAATTGACGCTCCCGATGACTGTGGCCTACTTCAGCAAGACCTCAACCGCCTATCCACATGGTCTGCAGAAGTTCTTCTCCCGGTCAACCCAGCCAAGTCTGTATTTATGAGCCTGGGGAAGGGTGCTAACGGCCGAAACTACACCCTTGACGGCCAAACGCTATATCCCACACCCTCCGTGAAGGACCTAGGTGTACTCTCACGCTACGATTTGAAGTCCGTGGACAACACGAACAGGCTATATCGTAACGGACTGCGCATGCTTTGGGCGCTCAAACGTAGCTTCGGCACATGGTCTGAAGAGGTTGCCACCCGCCTGTTCTCTTCTATCATTAGACCAATGCTAGAGTACGGTTCGCCCGCCTACTTTCCGATTACCCGAGGCGAGGCACAAAAGATCGAACGGGTCCAACACGTTGCTACCAGGCTTATCCCGAGTTTACGTGGCTTTGGGTATGAAGACCGGTGCGAGAAACTAGGACTCTACACCTTGTCCTACCGTCGGTTGCGAGTCGACCTCATTATGACCTACCGTATTCTACATCTCGGTGACTTCCCCATGTTAAGGCCAATGCTGCACTTACGAGGGCCATGCAGCACACGCGGACACAGATACAAACTTGTCGTGCCAGATGTGAAATGTGTTCCCCACCCACTGTGCTTCGAACGGAGAGTGGTAAACATTTGGAACAGTTTGCCTGAACATGTGATTGAGGCATCATCTGTGCAACAGTTCAAAACGTTGTTAGATTTATATTTTGCCACTATTCGATTCAGAGAACGACTGCACACTTACGATGACATATCACATTTGTGAATCCTGAAATATCGTAAGTCGAATATTTTAAATATTACATGAGAACGACAATGATATTCACGGTTGACAACTTTTATAATGTTTTTCACAATATTTCGAAAGAGTTGTACAGAATCCATTTCTACTTGCTCTATAATACAGTATACTACTACTACTACTACAAACGATACAAAGACTATGCGCCGAGCAAGCTCGTGGTGCCAGATGGGTGGTTCGGGTAAACCTCGTTCAAGCGAATGGTTCAGCGGCAGTGTTTCAGGAGGTGGTGGGTTTCCACTTGGCAAGTGTTCTCCATAGAAAAAGGCAAAAGTGTCTGCTTAACAACAATGCGACGTAGCGGGTGTGACCCGCCGCTAAATAAAGACACTGCTCCTTGCCTCTCCAAACGACCTTACGCAACTTGCGGAGGTGATTAATCTACCTTGACAAATTTTTACGGCCATTTCGCACTGACGATTTGACAGAACACAATCACAAATATAACCGCACATTTACAAATATAAGCACAACGCACACACCCTCATATTTGAATTTATGAAACATAAATTCTAACTGGCAAAATCGTAACGTCTCAGTAGCTTTACTCTGATCATGCCTGCGAAGGCGTGCCCCGCTTTGTCGAGAAGGTACCATGTATTTATGTATGTATGAGCATTGTCATCAGTGTAAATCGCCTTAGCGCAATAGGTAGGACTATAATTTCTGAAGCAATGATGGCGACGGAGCCTTTTGATCACAACAAATCGAAACGAAAACAAGAAGTATAAGTGTATATGTACAACAAACAAGCAAGTAAAATACAACTACAAATAAAGATAAAATAGACCAGTCTCTTGCTCAGCCGTGACCCTCAAGTCCTATGTTGCCCATTTCTAATTCATCGTCATTGTAAATATTCTCCGCCTAAAATGAGAGATGGAGACAGTGCAATATAAAAATCGGATGCGATTGAAGTGGGGATGAAAAGTAAAAAGAAATTCAGTTTATGTCACCATCTAGAGTGTGAAAGAAAAATGGCAACAACAGTAAGCCGGCACACTATAACAACGCTTCACTGCTATGCAAGCACCAAGAGTCGTGCGGTATCGCCAGGTCGCCCGCACCTATGCGGAATAGAACAGATGACCTCCGAAATACAAGGCAAGCAGGTAATCCTTTCGGCCACCGGCAAACTGAAGAGTGTACATCCCAAGCGTCGGTTAGACTGATTCGTCCACCGACACTGAGCCACCAATCGGCTCCAGAATTTGCTACGGGTAACACAAACCCTGTGCAAACGGTGAACCTATACACTACATACCGCGTGTGCTACTTGGCGTCATCAAGTGGGAAAAGTGTTTCATTTATTCGGGAAAGTTGGAAATATCGGAGTGACGCTTATGCCGTTGTAAATGTAAAGAAACGTTCGATAAAATTGGCGGACCTGTCAGTAGGCATAGGAAAGTGAACGGTGAGAAGTATTTACACACCCTAACAACGACTGTATGCGTTTGATATTTACACGATCGATGGTGAAGCAAAACGGCGCCGAGGGCGCTTGTTTTGAGAAATGAACTTGGCTGATACCAGAAGAAACAGTTGTTAGTATTACGGAGGCTAAGCGACTAGCCGCAAATAAGGACTAGAATGAAACATTGTACCAGGGTAAAATGGAGAAATGGATTGCATTATCAACGGGTAGAATAACAACAGGGAGCAGTGTCTAAGCACCGTTAAATTAACCAGATGATCCATGTGTACGTTCAGATCATTTTGGACGTCTTACATTCAAGAAAAACATCAATTACAAGCAGTGCCGATAAATTACAAGATCTGTCGGTTCAGTTCAATTAAACCACTTTCATTACAGTAACGGAAGCGCGGTGGGATCTGGTTATCAAGGCTCGTGCAGTCAGCATATTAAGAACACCTGTTAACAAATTTTTAATTTCCTAGGACAGAAATGTCAATGTCCTACTAATAGAATACACTCCACTAATCCTAGAAATGTTTTCTGATGTTACCTAGCACATCAGGTTATAAGCTAATGAGTGGTTTCAGTAATGTCCAGTCGAGAACGTAGGAATTATATGTAAATGTACGGAATCACAACATAGACAGCATGCATATATGTGGCAAATATGTTGCAAACACCAGTGCTACACTCGCCCCTAACAACTGACTACAGCTTGGCACTGCGAAATGACGACTTCGTCGATATCGTCACATGTATGACACAGTGCCATCAAGCTGAAGAAACCGGCAAAAGTCACCCATCATAGAAGAAGGCGTGTACTTGCCACAGTAGCGTTGCTCCATGACTGAAATGTCTCGGTGAAAGCGCTCGCCATGTTCATCGCTAACAGATCCGAAGTTTTCAGGAAAAAGTCGAGAGGATAATGTAGAGAGTGAATCTTGAGTAACAGCTGAGCACTAACAGTTTGATAGCCTGCCATGAGTTTTTATAGTGCCCTTGTAGTTCGCTGCCTTTGATCTACCCAAAATCCTGTACACACTACCTTGAATGATCTCCACGCTCCTAACTCAAATGAAGTCGAAAGTACTGTCTACCATTATCCGGCGAATATCAGGCTTAATAAATATCGCTTCGTTGAGATTCGCATCATTGATCTTCGGGAACATTTGGTTCAGGTACTGAAACGTGAAACCATCTCGTTTGACGGCTTGGACGAAGTTGTTAAACAAATCAAACTTGATGTGCAGGGGTTGTAGATAGATATGATCAGGTTGCACAAGTGGTGTATGCATTACACTCATTTCCACTGCAGCCTGTCTGGTCACTTTTCGGTTGTGTAGTGCTGTTGAGTTGCTCTACTGTCCCATAAACACAAGAAACAGCACTATTTTGTGCAGCCTCCTTGCATACCCATTAGAAATCCAATGACTTTGAAGTCAGCACAGATGTTCCAACAGTATTTATTGTAGTTCAGTGCAGAGACTATCTAGTGCGTACTTTCGTAAGTCTCTTTCATATTCGTGGCAGGCAACAGAGTCATAGTTAAGTACACATTTCCATTGTGGAGCAGTATGTCCTTAATTCTAAATCAATGAAAAAGTGCCATTCATGACTGATACGCTTCACGCCAAGCTCCTTCATCAGTCCTTCTAGGTGGGAATAGTAACAAAAGGTTTCGCTCGTGTCACAGGTACCAGACACGTTAACAGTTCGCTTTCTGTATACAGTGAACTTGATGTCTGCAGCAACTAAGTGCCATTGCTGCAGCCGAGATGCCAACAAGTCGGCCTTGTCTTTAGACAAACCCAGGTCACGTACGAAGTCATTCGGCTCTGAGTGTTCAATAAGATGTGGGTGGACATTATCAGATGTCAGAATCAGGTGAAGTCGACGAGGCAGAATCACTACCCATCATCAGTGACATGTTTACTGGAGGCATTGGAATGGTTAAAGGTGCAATCATGTGGAACAGGTCGAACAGCTGATGGAAGATCGGGGTAATGAATCTTGTCGTTGTTTCCGTTGGAGAATCCAATGACACGAGTTAGACAGAAGTAGCAGTCTGTCGTGTGATCCTTCGGCTCCCACCACAACATGGGGATTGCAAAGGGCATCTTGTCTTGGTCCTTGAGCCACTGAGTCAGTTGCAGAGTGTACAATACAAACACTATCTGGTGACCACTTCTTATCCTGATCTACAAGTTTCGTCCCAAAATACGCGTGGTAGGCGGACTTCATTAGTAAAGGAATAGGTCTACATTGCGAGTTTGTAGTAAACTGTCCACAGATGTAACAAAAATGATTTCGGTCATTGACACAGCAGCCATGATCAAAATATCAAACAAGGAAACACATCTCTCAATCGACTTTCAGTATCAGCTGGATACCATGGCAAAGATCACTTCTTAAACCTGGTTACAGGAAGCCAATCGACCAATTACAGACGAGCATTCGATGCATGGAACGCCTGATTAGATGGAATGCAAACACTGAAAGTAAACAAAATCCCAACGTCATAGAAACAATTGGTTCGCATATTTGTAATCAAATCATTTGGTACTACTAGAAACATCCTATCTCACTTTGTCATAAAAATGATGTTGAACAGTGTAAATTATGATGATGGAAAAGTGAAGCGCAAAGCTTGTATCAAGAGAGCCAAGGTGGGCACAAATAAATGATTTGTGCAAGAACACCAAAGAATTCAGAGATAGTTCATCACGATCAGTCAGCAGGTGTCGACATGTCTTGAAAAGCACCGGACATCGGTGTTTCGACCATCTGGGTCTTGTCAGTGGTGTGCCTTCCATCGGATCCCAGCCTGGTTACGACCTCATGACTTCCGGACGCCAGCAGCTAGTGTCGCTATGCCATGGGTGACAGCCGCGCACCTGCATGATTGACAGTTGACTATGATATAGCCAGGCGCATCTTCCACTGCCATGCCGGTTACGAACCCTGGATTTTACCAAAAGCCGCAATACTCATAACTAACATCAAATACTCCATGACCCCAACCGCATAGAGAGCACATGTAATGTAATCTCAGCAGTCCAGCAACTAGACATAGAGCCAATGGAAAACCATGGAGATCAGTGGATAAGAGACAGTCATCGCGTCATAATCATCGTGGCATGGTAGTTGAAGGTAAGCAACACACTCCAGCTAATATGCCGCAGGAAGCATAGAACATTTTGACAAAAAGTAGAACAAAACATTTTTAGTTTGTTTTCCACACGCCGATTTTTCTCTTTTTTGTCAATTTCAATGTTTGTAGTATTAAACATGTGAATCAATACGATACTGTACACAATTCTTAAACTGATTCCGGTCGCAGGTCATGTCTTCAAGAGTACTAAGCCATTGGCACCCTTCATCTTTAGGTCCTCACACTGAAAGAAGTACGGATACAACAGCGGCTGGACACGACGTCAGCGATTTCATGTGCTACAGCCAAGTGGAAGGCTGACGACCACGCATTCGCCTCCAGCCAGATCCTTGACGAGCGAATAGAGCGCGACGTGGTAGACGCTCAGGTGCCATGCGTAGGAGGTGACCCAACCATCTCAACAAGCGCAACAAAACCAGTTTGTTGAAGGGAATACTCGAATTCCCCAAGGTGCGACGTCGAACGTCATTACTATTAACGCGATGTTGCCACCAAACACAAGCGATCCACCTTAAGCAACTGTTATCGAAGGCAGAAAGACGACGCATATCTTCCACGCGAATCGGCCAGGTATCGCTCCCATACAACAATACTGTGCGAACTGATGCGCTGTAAACGCGGCCCTTTAGTGAGAATGAGACGTCACGACGACGCCACAAGTGCCTCAGATTGACAAATGCTGATCGAGCTTTAGCGATACGAAGAGAAACTTCTTTGCTGATAGTGCCGTCAACAGAAACACAGCTCCCAAGGTAGACGAAACTATCTACCTGTTCAAGTTGTGCACCTTCGAGAGTGAGCACGGGAGCAGGTGAAAGCCAATCCTTGAGCAGTACTTTACACTTCGATGGGGCAAAGCTCATGCCATACTTAGATGCTTCAACCGCCAAACGATTCAGAATGAGTTGCATACTCTGAGGATCATCACCAAGTAAGGCGATATCATCAGCATAATCTAAGTCGGTCGCGCGCTCACCCGGTAGAATCTTCAGGCCAAAATGTTGGAAACCTTCTAGAGCACTCGACATAAAATCTTCGTTTAAGAAATCGGGACATAAGGCAGCCGTGTCGCACACTGCTTTTAACAGCGAACTGCGAGGAAGGCTTGCCATAGACCTTCACTCTGCCGGATGTATGTAGATAAAGCTCTCGTAAGATGGTGGTATAACTCTCTGGCACCCAGTTCTTTAGCAAGCAACGCCATAAAGCAGGTCGATCAACGGAGTCAAAAGCGGCACGTAGGTCTAGGAATGCAACGATAGTGGGCCTGTGATAAATGTGGCGATGTTCGAGGAGCAGGCGGAGCGTGAAGATTTGATCCACACATCCGCGGCCAGGACGGAAACCAGCTAGTTCTTCACAGAAGTAGTATGATTCACGTACTGGGAATAGTCTGCGAAGGAGTATGGATGCCAATAGCTTAGTGGCAACTGAAATAAGACTGATCACGCGATAACTTGCACATGAATTGCGAGCGCCTTTCTTGAAAATCGGGACAACGACTGATTCCCCCCAAGAGGAAGACACCTTCTTCTCATGCCAGATTTTTGCGAACAGCGCGGTCAGCTGGTTAATGATCGCCACACCGCCGTACTTGAACAGCTCCGGAGGAAGTCCGTCTGAGCCGGCAGCCTTGAGCCGCTTCAAGCGTAGAATTTCGATGCAGATTTCCGCTTCGCTGGGTGGATTCAGCGGGAGGAGCCAGGGTGGACAACATGGTGTACAGCATGTACTGATGGAGGGCAGCTGAACTGCGAGTGACAGTGTTCGGTCCAGCGGTCCATACGCCTCTGTTGCTTGGTGATCGAAGACTCATCCAACTCGTAAATGACCTCACTGACACCAGGCTTCCTGATGCCAGTGGACCGAATGAGTTGGAGAAGACTGCAAGTGCTGTCAGAGAGGGCAGCGGTCTCCATCTCGAAAGCACGCTCAGACCACCATGTCTCGCGATCCTTGCCTAAGCTATGCTTGAGCAGCCGGTTGGCAGAACGGCGCCGTTTGTTGCAATCTGATTCCGCGGGGATATCTTTGTGGCGTTCGAATAGCCCAAGATATCCAAGCCTTTAGGGGCGTCGAGTTAGGCCGCAGCATGACGGCCGGGAAATGGTCACCGCTTTCCGTATACAAGTCCAGTGTCGCTCCACGTCTTGCGGTGGATTGCAACTGAGTGCGTATGCCAGTGAAGAGTGATTGCTCGCCTGGACAGAGGAATCTTTTAATCTGTTTACATCAATCTTGTGGTGCTTGCCTATTTGGGACCCCAGAAAACACATACAGATTTTCGCGCAGACCAGTGCATGATCTGAGTCAACGAAGATGGACCAAAAAAAACAGCAGTCCAGTACGCTGCCGCGCCATCTGAAGCTAATCGCAATGTGATCAATTTGAGAACACGGTAGTGTTGGCAATTAGGGACGCCACGTTGCGGAAGGCTTCTTCGTACGCCTGAAGTTAGTGCTCGAAAGAAACAGATGGTTGTCTTCGCACAACGTGAGAATCCTCTCTCCGTTATCAGAGCGGTTCTCATCGAGCGCGTGATAACCACGAAGGTGGCGTTGGTATAGTAACAGGCGGCCAACCCGTGCATTAAAATCTCCAGCAAGGACAACGACATCAAGAGCTGATGTAGATCCCGGTAGAATTCGACCTTAACCTGGCGGCCACTGCAGTTAGTTGGAGCGTACACGGAAATCACAAATAAGTCGTGTCGCCCTTCGCGGTGCCTGTTGATTCTACGTGAACCCCGAAGTCGAACTGCACATAGTCAGCTGTTAATCGGGAACCGATCCAGTAGTGCCGCTCCGACCTTGCCCCTTAGCGCTATACCTACACCAGCCAAACCCGCTGAGGCTACTGCTAAATCTTCAGAAAGAGGCAGATCATATCTGGCTTCGTGGTCAGTGGGGGATGTCAATGTAAGCACAGTGCTAGGATTTTGCAATCCGGTTTCTGAAAGGCAGCAAACATCAATGTCTAGGGAATCTAGGTTGCGCGCTAGACCGGCTTGCTGTCCATTCTTCATGAGTGTCCGAACGTTGAAACACGCCAAACGGAATGAGGATCCGGGACGAAGGAGAGCCACAGGTTAAACTCTGTGGCCCGAAGCGCAACCGGAATCGCAGCCAGATTGATGAACAGATGAATCGGGTAATGGAAAGTGAGGATTGTTTGCAAACAAGCAATTTGCGTGTGATGAAGTCGCGTGAAAGTGACTAGCAGAAACAGTAGCTGATGAGCACGTTGCAATGCAGTCTATGGTTTGGTGAGAGGGCGTGGTACTACCCGGTTGCCCAAGCCGAAGTAGGGAGTTGACTTAGGGCACTCCACCCCGAGTCTTTGGCTAAATAACCTTCCCGCAAGACAGCGGGGCGAATTTAGGAAATCGCGCCCATTGGGAGGCCTCAACTGAATGTTCAGTTCATGCGTATTTGTTTGGTAGATCACCGAACAAGGGCCAAATACTCCCCATGAAATCAGCACAATTGCTGTAATACTATGCCCCACCGAGGTGGAACATCGTCGCCTAACATTTCACTGGAATGGGGTACACCCGAAGCATCTAGCTGGCACCACGAGGAGGTAGTTCGGCAAGCCACATGTTAATTTTGTCTTACTTTCCTTCTCGACATCGGTTTCACCCAATCAAGCGCCGTGATGACAAACAACAAAAACAAAGAGTAGCCGGTTAACGGTAAAACGAAGAACATGACCTATGCAAAGTGGCTCGACCTATACAGTGCTGCACCAGTGTTCCTTTCAAGACACCAACTGACAAACTACCGCAATGCTCACTTAGTGCACCCACAGGACATTAGCAGTACTCTGGAAGGACCGGTAAGTAAAGACAAAGCACATCTGCGGGGCACAGTTCCTATGAATCAGACCTCTAAAAAAGCAGATCGACATGGCCGCGGCGTTGCACACCTCGTGCTTCGCTGACAGAAAGCCAGCCATCAAGAAAGGACAAAAACGTGGTAGGACCACATTAGCCTCGTTGATGTATTCAGTAACATACCAACTAAGTGATCTGATCGTCAATGATACGAATAGCCAAACAAGTGGACCGATCGAGCAATTCGGCTCGCCGTTCGGTGATGGCAGAAAATGGTGGCATACTGCTAGTTTAGTGAAAGGAGCTTGTATGTCAAAGGTGCGAAGGGTATAAAGAGGCAACTAGACAGAGTTCGACCAAAGAAGAGCTCTATCGTTTCCATACCCTGAGTTTTCCAATCGGTCAGTTGGCAAAATCACTACGCAAGAAAATCAAGACAGGACATTGTCATTAGTGAGTACTTGCAGGCTGTACCCAGGGACGCCAGGGAGTTTTGAATCACTGTGTGTTGGATACCACTTTTGCTTCGGATTACTGCGTTATAAGTGTGTTTTATTTCCTGTGTGAACTATGCACCAATATGCTACATTTGATGTATTTTCCAATCGGTGAAAATTTGGTGGATATTCTTTGGCTAATTCCGGAGATCTCATTGATTGGTCCAACTGCCATCTGTATCCGTCATCTTGGATTTGCTCTACCTTGTGATGCCGTCTCAAGCTACTTGTGGTTTATGTTCGAAAGTTGTTGGATATAATGCTCATGCACTTCGGTGCTACAGCTGCGATGTTTTGTTCCTTATTTCGTGCCTTGGATTATCCGTTGACGTGTTTCGAAAAGCTCTCGACATCCGACATCGGTTTTTCTAAGTTATATGTGATAAATGTCGCGGTGAAAGACATCAGAATACACAGCGACCGCCAACAACTTGAGGAAAACCTCACTTCCAGGCAGAAACAAACCGTTCACCACGTGGGGTCAAACGCCCTCGTGAAAGTACGTCTGTCACCTCGCCATCCCTTGTCACTCCGCGATCTGCACCACCACCAGCGTCTTCTACCCCGGAAGAGCCTCAGGTTCAATGTTCCCCACCAATTGAAGACTCAAACTCGGAACCTACAAAATGCCGCTTCACTGATCGGTCCGTGAATTTCGCAGAGCCTGTCTGTGAACTTCTGAACGCCGAGGATCAATGGCTCATTCAAAAGAGCAAGCGGTCACGTAATCGAGTTCAGGCGTCCCCTGTTGATACACAACAATCCAAACGGACAAGCGCTTCAAGTCTTGCTCCCACAGGTTCATCACCGATTTCGCTGAGAAGTCAGAATCTCATGGTCTTCCACGTACCAGAGTCAAAAGATGAAAACCATCAGATATGATCACGATGTTGAGTTCCTCCAAGGGCACATCGATAGACTCTTGGATGCAGGTGAAGACAGTGTGAAGATTAAACAAGTAATCCGGCTTAGCAAGAAAACTAACCAGTCATGTCGACCTCTAAAAATCACCTTTGCAAATCACAATATGCAGCAGCTCATACTGTCTCGTCTGAAAGGCATAAAGGTTCACATCCGTGGGGACTTGGAACCGGAATACAGGGATCGTTTGAAGACCGCTGTCATTGAGCTCAAACGCCATACAGAAGAAGGTGAGACAGACTTACAAATTGTAAATTTTTGCGTGACCAAGAAGGCTGTACGAACCCGCATCAACCAGTTGCTCAACCTCCAAGCACGTCCCGCGGTACCTCCCAAGACCTCCGTGTGCAACCTAAGGAACAAACGTGAAGAACTGTGCCGCTTCGCTGTCTCGGAGTGGCCGGACGTTTTAGGACTTGCAGAGACTTGGCTGAACTCAGACTTCATACCCCAAGAAGTCGCGTTGTCAGGATACTCCTGTTTCCGATGCGACCGAAAATCAAAGGCTCATGGCGGTGTTCCGCTGTACATAAAATCTTCACTATCTGGCAAATTTACCAGTACCTATCGGAGCGAGCAAGTGTGGTGCACAATCCGGCACAGACACGCAAAACTAATAGTGTTATCTACCGTAGCCTATTAAACCGTTGTCGAGATTGGCTACCACATATACAGAAGCACATGAACCGCCCTCAGTTGGTACTGATATGGGATCTAAAGTTACCTAAGATATACTGGTCAGACGTTCGGTTGCTTCCCGGTCATAGCGACGTTGAAGTTCAATTCGCTAAAATGACTCACGAAATCGTGGCAAGGCAACATGTCATCAAAACGACGTGCGTAACTCCGTATTCGGCATCTTGTCTGGACCTAACATTTACGAGCTGCGAGAATAGAACTGCAGTTACCGTATTAAAACTAACGGAAGCCGACATGTAACTATTGGAAGAAGGAGTTCAACGGGCTCGTCCAAGCCGCAAGTCAGACTGATTGGACACTAGCACAGCATGCGTCGCTTGATGCCTGTTGGTCATTAATGAAGGGGAAGCTTAACTCGGTGTGTACTCGGTTCGTTCCCCTGAAATATTCAAAAGTCGGACCTGTCAAATCGCATTGGCTTGACACGGAATATAGACAGTAAGCGTGACGGCAACGTAAACTTTGGGATGGGTACATCAGCTCGGGTTGTGATGAAGATTACACGGTGTACAAGAAACATCGTAACTTATGTAACGCCGCAAAGATCAAGAAACGTCGGCAGTTCGAAGAGGAGCTAGCATCCTCGGCCACAACTGCACCCAAAGAGTATTTGCTTACTTAAAACCTCAAATGAAATCTGGGGGCGACCTACCAGTCTTAAGGAGCTTGGACGGACAGATACACATTTCAAGCGCGGACGTCTTGGCTACGCACTTCCCCACTGCATTTTATAGTAAAGCGGCAGCTGTTCCAGTACCAGCACAGGTTGCAACAGTCTTGCTCGACAGCCTACAATGTGATGCAGTCGTAGTGTGTCAGCTACTCGTCAACCTCGATGGTGCAAAGCCCCCCGGACCAGACGGAGCTCATGCACTAATACTCAAGTCCCTATCAAATGTCATCTCACCAGCCGTGACAAATCTATTCAATAAATCACTCCCTGAAGCATCTGTCCCCAACGACTGGAAATCCTCCATAGTGAGACCGTTTCCCAAGGGTGGCGATCCGAGTAAAGAAGAGAACTACAGACCGATATGTTTGACTTAGATATTATCCATAGTTCTCGAGAAGGTTGTGGAAAAGTGTCTGCGGTCGTTCTTCAAAGTAATGGGCGTACTGACGTCAGCGCAGCACAGCCTTACGAAAGGGCGATCCTGCATCACTAACTTAATGTACGCGAACTACCAGTGCGTAGGAGGTCTCAACGAACGGAAGAATGTTGAGGTGGTGTACATCGACTTTAGTAAGGCGTTTGACAGAGTAAACCACGAGGTAATCCTTCGTAAACTGAGGAGCTACGGAGTCGGTTGCACGCTAGTTCGGTGGTTACACGAGTTTATAGTGTGATATAAGTTTAGAGTACAGATCAAGGACTACCTGACAGACTGTTTCCCATCGACCAGTGGTGTGCCTCAAGGAACTGTACTTGGGTCAGTATTATTTCTTATTCATATCAACGATCTCCCACAGCAGCTTCAATCACCATGTGCCCAGTTTGCAGATGATTTGAAAATCTGGAGGATCACTGGAAACCAGGAGGACTGCGCTCGCCTCCAGCATGACTTAGATCGACTGTCAACGTGGTCCAATGAAATGCAACTCCCTCTTAAGGCAAGCAAGTCGGAGTTAATCAGTATCACCAAACGTCCAGCCACTCAACCATACACTTTGAACGGCCAGTTGCTCCACCCTAACACATCTGTCAGAGACTTAGGGGTGCTCTCGCGACATGATAAAGAGATCACTAGAAAATACAGAGAAATTGTACCGTGCGGGGACTTGGTATGTTCTGAGCATTACGACGCAGTTTCTCCACAGGGTCCGACGAAACCGTCACTCGCCTATTCATCTCGCTCATTAGACCAATCCTTGAATACGGTGCATCAGCTTATCATCCGATAACCCAGTGGGAAACTGAAAGGCTGGAGAAAATACAGCACATCGCAACTAGAATAATACCCAGTCTACGAAAGCCTCCGTATGAAAACGCTATGAAAGGATCGGACTCTACACACTGTCCTACCACCGAGTAAGAATTGACTTTATTATGACCCGTCGAATACTACACCTGAATCAGTTCCCTATGCTACGGCCAAGAATTCAACTGCGGGAACCCTCGACGACACCGTTTCGAACTCAGGGTCTCATGCATGAACAGGGTATCACATCAACTTTTTATAGAACGAAGAATCGTAAACTTATGGAATACACTACCAGAAGGACTAATAGAGGTCGATTCTGTGAAGTGTTTCAAAACATATAACGACGATTATTTCGGAAACTTGTGATTTTGTGAAACGGTGCACATAGAATGCAAAAATTACATCCTATACCCAGAAATAATGACACCAATACGAATTCCTAACCGAATAAAAATAAACGAGTAACTGATCAAACATTACCGCTGAAGATTGGCAATTAAATGTTTTGATTTTTCATAATTTGATAGAGTTGTACAGAAACCTTTCTACTTGCTATTAAATACAGTCGCACAACAAATGATCAGACACAGAATCATCCCGGCTCTCAGTCATAAAGCTGAAACCAACATATTCAACGCCGCTGAACGGAAAGCTCTGGAGAACCTCAATAAAGAAAGACAAGAGCATAGTTATACTGCCGGCCGACAAAGGACGCCCTACTGTTATAATGGACAAATCTGATTACATGATGAAGGCACAACACCTAGTCAGTGATACCAACACATACCAGCCGATAAACGAAGACCCGACAAAACGCTTAGAAGGTAACATCAGACGCACTCTGCAGAAGCTGGAACAAATGGGGAAAATCACAAAGAGGATGCGACCACAAGACTCGGTACTACCGTGGTTCTATGGCTTACCTAAAGTACACAAAAGCGGAGTGCCGCTTCGCCCCATCGTGTCGTTACCTGGAGCACCAAATTACAGGCTTGCAAAAGAGCTCTGGAGAAGGCTAAAACACTTAATCGCGCGATCGGAACACTCGATCAACTCGGCAGAACAGTTCCTTGAGAAACTTAAAACCGCAACCATTGAACGAGACGAAATGATGATCTCTTTCGATGTTACCGCCCTGTTCACTTCAATCGACATTGGCTTGGCGAAACAAACAATGACGCGCCTGCTAGAGGAGCACACGTCGTCTGATACAAACAGTGGACCCGAACCCAAACAGATGATGGAGTTATTGGAATTCTGTCTAACAACACATTTCACTATCAATGGCCAAATTTACGAACAGATAAGAGGCACACCAATGGGATCGCCGATCTCTGGTCTAATAGCCGAGGCAGTGATGCATGCGCTGGAACAAATAGCACTTCCGATCGCGAGACCAAAACTTTGGGTACGATACGTAGACGACACCTTCGTCATCCTCAAACGTTCCAAATTGGAGGAAACACACGAACTAATCAACAGTGTGTTCGATGGCATCCAATTCACCAAGGAGAAGGAGAACAACGAACAGTTACCATTCTTAGACGTTCTCATACGGCGGACTGGTGTTGAACGATTGGAAACAACAGTCTACCGAAAATCTACACATACGGACCAGATCCTCAAAACCGGCAGCAATCATCCGGCAGCCCACAAACGCAGCTGCGTGCAAACCCTTTTCAAACGAGCACAAACCCACTGTAGCACACCGCAGCTGAGACGGGCAGAGGAAGATAATCTCTTCAGCCTGTTCAAGCGGAACTCGTACCCAAAGGGCTTCATTCTACGCTGCCTCGCATCACAAAAGGTTACTCAACACACCTCGACAAATGTACCAGCTGAAAAGAGAACAACACTTCCCTATATCAACGGTATCTCTGAAATGGCAGCGAGGCTTTTATTGCCTTTTGGAGTCAAAGTTGTACAACAGCCAACGGAAACCATTCGCAGTCAACTCTTCAAGGTGAAAGATAAACTTAGCAAAGAAGAAGAAACTGGTGTGATTTATAAGATCTGCTGTCGGAACTGCGACAAGTACTACGTGGGACAGACTGGGAGAACGCTTGGCACAAGGCTACACGAACACACACATACGTCGCCACGATCAGAACTCCCTGATGTCAGTGCACATGGATGCTGAGAACCATCAATTCGACATAGAGCATACCAGTATCCTCGGAAGGACTAAAAGCCGGCAAGCACGTGAGTTCATTGAAGCCAGGCATTCAAAGCAGAACTCGATCAATAAGCACTTGGACATTGAAGTCGCTTACGAGGCACTGCGAACCAGGCCCCTGAAACCGCACTGATGATGTTGCCTAGTCAGGCAACGAAACGTCTGCACAATAATCACTCAGCTCGGAGAACCGCTCAAAATCCGCAAATACAGTCGCAGTCTCAGAGGGAGGTAACGCGATACGGGCACCTCCAGTTAGACTTGAGTAAGTGAAATACAGCTTTCTGTAAACAACAGTGGTTGTCGTAGAGGAGGGGGCAGAAAATTAAATGCTTATTAAGGGTATGCAGTAAAAAAGTGGGGACGAACAAAGGAATTTAAGTGAAATAAAAGCATTATGGTAGGCAACCTACACGCATGTCGTCGCAGCATCACTTACTGAGGTGCCAACATGTGGTTGAAACACCTTCAGTAAGGGTGGAGAGCAAGCCGGTTATAATAGAGTCGACTCTTACGGGGACCAGTGATGCTCCGCGGTATGAGTTGTCAAATGTTTGCAAACGAGGGCAAGAAAACTAATACTTCCGTGATTTTCAGTCTTGCAAGGCTATTTAGAGGTCGGGTGACGGCTGATATCTATCGGTCTGAAGGCATCACTTCAGTACCCCGTATAAAGCTGAACAGGGTGGATATACGAGTCGCCAACGATCTGTCTTTCAGGAAAGAGAGAGGTAGTTGGGTAAGGGGACTTGCTTTCCTTTAAACAGAGCAAGTTCATTTCGGATAAGTTGTGCAGTGGAAAGTGTGACACCAAAATTCTATGTAGGTTTGGACGAATCACCGGACAGTAGCAACACCGCAGGCCTGCTGAAGTGCGCCTCCAAATGATTCACCTAAAGGATTTGTCAGTGCGGTTTAGAAATAGCATTGTCAGTATTGTCTCATTAAACAAAGTGTGCTTAGATCATTTAATGGCATCTGTTGGGATGACACTCAGGCGTTCCCAAACACAGTAGCTTTGAGCATCAAACAAACCGGAAACACTCGCCAACATTTACGACCAATCCTAAGAATCTAAGCCAGACGCCGCTTCATGAGAGTTGCAATCACTCGGGAGGTGAAAACTAAATAGAACGAACTCAGGGTCTTCAAACGAATAGAAAATCCATTCGCGGTTGTTAGGGGGTACTCCGAGCGAGGCAACTTGATTGTAAACATTTCGCCACCATTTGAGGTAACATCTTCAGTGCAGGATTGATAGCAGTCAGGTAGGAAGGAAACCCAGTAATGGATAAGGTCAGAAACCACGCAGCGCCTTATATAGGCATAAGTTACTATTAAGTTTGCCTCTGACTGGTGAATCACTTTGTTCAGGGGTGGTGCTCGAGTCACTGTCAATTACTGCGCAAACGTTGTTGCGACGTGGATGGGAATATCTCATTTGGAACCGTGCAACGGATGTGGGTGAGTAGTCTTGGCACACATTGAATATTCTGTTCATTGTCTGGGTGTTGGATTAGGTTCGTTCGAACAACGGTTGATAATCTTCTTGAGTTCTCTCTGTCTCAGCGGTCGGTATATTGGATCGATGTCGATATGCATGGGGATTGAGTTGGTAGATGAGAAACAAGCTTCGAGAAACTTCCTCCCTTTTGGCGTTTCTCCTTCGGTCAAATCGCTACTTTGTTCCAGTCGAAGCTGTCCCTCTTCATCCACGTGTGCGGAAACCAATGAGGTTGCGTAATGTTTCTTGCACGCTCTTTGGTGTGGACAGCTTCGTTCCTATTTGTCCCATATAGTGCTTTTCACAGTTTATGCAGTTTATTCGATATAAGACACTCAGTCCTTCTAGCGTCTCTCACTTTCCTTTTGGTTTTGATAATATTTTCCTCAGGGTGGCGGTTGGCTTGTGGGATATCATGATATAATGTTTTCTGAACAATCTGACCGCATTCAAATACGTTCCTTATGTACGGCAGAACTATACGTTTCGTCAAAACTGACGTAGGTTCGGTTTTTGAAGCTTGCGGTTTAAGCATCTTCGGAGGAAACTGCGTGGGTATCCGTTGCGTTCAAATGACTTGAATAAGTGCT
This sequence comes from Dicrocoelium dendriticum, assembly GCA_944474145.2. Lineage (NCBI taxonomy): Eukaryota > Metazoa > Platyhelminthes > Trematoda > Plagiorchiida > Dicrocoeliidae > Dicrocoelium > Dicrocoelium dendriticum. Next base: position 39,379,050 of record OX104063.1, on the reverse strand, counting down.
TTTCTTCTGCACGTTTCGCTTCTGTTGTACTGCAGTGAGTTGCCATTCTACGGAAAATTGACTGCACACAGCTCGGGTGCTTGCTGTTAAAGTTAAAAATCTGATCTGTGTGCGTGCTTTTTCTGTAAACTGATGTATTTGCAACTCGCCGTCCATTGTTCTGGCTACTAACACATCCAAGAAAGGAAGTGCGTTGTCTTTCTGTGATTCTATTGTAAACTGGATGCCGTCCATAGCGTCGTTGAGCAGTTGTTGTGCAACCGATACTTGACTACGTTTGAGTATCACAAACGTATCATCGACGTACCGAACTCAAGGTTTCGGATTAATAATAGGATTGTGAACGCCGAAGTGACCTCGACTCGATGACCTGTGGTCAATAAGTGTCGGCCGATCGAAGAAGCTGGTGGCTTACGCAGATAAGCAGCTTGTCTCTGGCAAGTTTCCTGCACGGTCGAATGTTGAACCCACTTAGGTACATGCTCCTTCAATCGTGAACTCAATGTTCTATCGATCCTGCCTATGTAACTAGCGCCGCAGTCACAAATGAATTGGTAAACGCAATGCGATTTGGCCCCGATGGGCTGAGCCTCCTTTACAAAAGGAAGTGGCAATTTTTGGCTTTAGTTAATTACAACGACCTTGGCGGCATAGTAAGTTGTCTGCATGACACAGATCAGATGCCTTGCGGTCCTCAACGAGGGGACGTCACCTTTGAATGGCGGTTCAATGATTACAGACTTCTTGGGTACCGTGTGCACTAGGTCCCTTGGTTGAACTTGACTATGTTTCTCGATGAACCTTCGGGGGTATCCATTTTCAATGAGCGTGTTGGTAATCAACTGCAGTTCGTCAGCCAGGTAATCAGTGGAGCAGATTCGTCTGGCACGGCTAATCAGGGTTCTTACGAGCGTCCGCTTGTAGCGCATTGGTGTGATGCTAGTGAAATGCAGATACTGCCCGGACCATGTTGGTTTCCTGTAGACGGACCTCTTAATGTGCCCGTTTTCTCTGCAGCTGATGAGGATATCCAAGTACGGAAGGCAATTTTGCTTCTCTACCTCACAGGAGACTCGCAAGTTAGCATGCGCACAATTTAGTTGCGTTACTAACTGCTCCATCTAATGATCCGATGAACCAATTGCCAAAATATTATCCACGTAGCGTTGGTAGTATGGCGGTCGAGATATTTCTCCAGACGTACCTCGCTCTACCATTAACATAAAGAAATCAGTCAAGTTACGTCGCCGCATTGCCAACCTGCGATGTAAGATTGCTTGCAAGTGTGTGAAAATATCCATCCTCTCCGAATATATCCGCCAGCGTCGTTATTCTCGACCGATCGTGAAAATGTTACGTAGAAACAAATTGAGGCCCCCTGTAGCTAATCTTAGACTGGTCGCATCCGCTCATCTTGAGATGGCACAAACCATTCTTGTGGGTTTATTTATTATTCGAGACACACTCACGCCTATTGTCCGTCATCAAAAACTTGTCCCTCTATTGTCGTATTGCATTCTCTTGATTTCGTAAAACAACCGTTGATCGAACAAAAAGGATTGCGTTGGCTCGTCTAGAAAAGTCACTGATGAACAACCAAGAGGAAGTGGCAGTTACGCGTGACCCCGGTATGTTCTGAATATGTCGGACTTGAAGTTTAATGCCTTACAATTGGAATTATTATCATTTGGCTAGACTACAAAGTTCCTCCTAAACGGTTAAATGAGCTTCTTATTGAATCGCAGTTTGAAAACTTCTTTGATCAGGTGAAAGATCTACAACCAGTCAGTGCTGATAAGCTCATATGGTTTAGAAACAAGCTGACAGATTTGCTTATGAGGTTAAACATGTGCAAGTAAAAAAGTGTGCGCTTACAAAACCGCATTGACAGGTGTTACCCGAACTACGTGCCGAGGATGTGATTGTAACAAGCCAGATAAGGGTTCTGGTGTAGTACTCATGAACAAGGATGAATACATAAAGTAAATGACAGTAGTACTCGATGACATAAGTAAATTCAAACGACTTGAGAGGGCCGAGGATGTGGCTGTGTAAGAGTCTTGCATAACTCGTCACTTAGATTTGTTTCATCTGCATTGTGTGATTGACAGTGATAGGGGTGACAGATTGAAGTCGACTGGCTTCACTACTCCTCAGCTATACAGGCTAGCGAAAGTACATAAGAGCGGGGTGCCACTCAGACCGATTCTGTCGATCGTAAACGCGCCTCAACATAAACTGGTTCGCTGACTGGTAAAATTGCTTTCTCCGCTGAGAGAGTGGGCCAATCTATACAGCCTCAAAGATTCTTCCAAAAGTATCGACGACCTTGACATACTTAATGTATTAGACAAGGTCATGTGCTCGTTAGATGAGGAATCGCTGTTCACCAATGATGCCCTGCACCAAACTGTTGATTACATTTGTGAACTAGCAGAAAGTTTGCGGTGTCCTCCACCGATGCCAGCTGAGCGACCAAGAGATACGTTGTTGTTGTGTATGGAAAATCTCAACCTTCACTTCCGAAACATCATCAGATTGATGGCGTAGCGATGGGCAGTCCACTGGGCCCGGCACGTGCTAATTTCTTTATATTAATGGTAGAGCGAGGTACGTCTGGAGAAATATCTCGACCGCCATACTACCAACGCTACGTGGATAATATTTTGGCAATTTGTTCATCGGAGCATCAGATGGAGAAGTTGGTAACGCAACTAAATTGTGCGCATGCCAACTTGCGGGTCTCCTGTGAGGTAGAGAAGCAAAATTGCCTCCCGTACTTGGATATCCTCATTAGCTGCAGAGAAAACGGGCAGATTAAGAAGTCTGTCTAAAGGAAACCAACATGGTCCGGGCAGTATCTGCATTTCACTAGCTTCACACCAATGCGCTACAAGCGGACGCTCGTAAGAACCCTGATTAGCCGTGCCAGACGAATCTGCTCCGCTGATTGCCTGGCTGACGAACTGCAGTTGATTACCAACACGCTCATTGAAAACGGCTACCCCCGAAGGTTCATCGAGAAACATAGTCAAGTGCAACCAAGGGACCTAGTGCACACGGTACCCAAGAAGTCTGTAATCATTGAACCGCCACTCAAAGGTGACGTCTCCTCGTTGAGGACCGCGAGGCGTCTGATCTGTGTCATGCAGAGAACTTACTATGCCGCCAAGGTCGTTGTAAGTAATTAAAGCCAAAAACTGCCACTTTCTTCTGTAAAGGAGGCTCAGCCTATCGGGGCCAAATCGCATTGCGTTTACCAATTCATTTGTGACTGCGGCGCTAATTACATAGGCAGGATCGATAGAACATTGAGTTCCCGATTGAAGGAGCATGTACCTAAGTGGATTCAACATTCGACCGCAAGAAACTTGCCAAAGACAAGCTGCTTGTCTGCGGTAAGCCACCAGCTTCTTCGATCGGCAGACACTTATTGACCACAGGTCACCCAGTGGACGTCATTTCGGTGGTCACAATCCTATTACAGCACACCAATTCTCGCCTCCTCCGTTTCGCAGAGACGATTGCAATTAACCGGATTAAGCCGCTGCTTTGTGTTCAAAAACAATTGTCGGTCAGCATTAGATTGCCTTGGGTAGAGGGTTGATAACACTGTCTCGTTTCTCGTGCGCTAGTCTGTTTGTTTGCTGGATACATTACCTTCCACTTGGTTTGTTCTGCCTACCTGAACCATCTTCTATTAACTGGCCACGTTTCTTGCGCTAACTGCGCTTACCTTCGGTAACTTTGTTGCGTTTGTGGCATTTTTAAGTAACGGGTAGACTTATTTCCTTATCTGGCTGGCTTGCCGAACAGCCTCCTCGTGGTGCCAGCTGGGTGGTTCGGGATTTTCCCGTTCCAGCAAATGGTTCGGCGGCAGTGTTCCAGGACGTGGTGGGTTTTCGCCTGGCAAGCGTTCTCCCTATAAAAAGCCACATATGTCCGTTTAACAACACTGTGATGTGGCGAACGTGACTCGCCACTAAATAAAGTCACTGCCCCTTGCTTCATCCTGGCGAAGCATTGTATTACAGCAAGTTGATGCTGTAATTTCTGGGAGCATTGGGCCCCTGTTTGGCAAAGGAACAAACGAAAGGCGTATGAACTGATCAATCAGTCACCGGCTCCCAATGGGCGCGATTCCCTGAATTCGCTCCGCTGCCTTGCGGACAGGCTATTCAGCCAAAGGCTCGGGGTGGTGTCCCCTAAGTCAACACCCTACTTCGGCTTGGGCAACCGGGTAGTATTTCGCCCTCTGACGAAACCGTGGACATTGTTGTGTTGTGTTGTGTTTTCTTTTACTATTTCTGTACCTTGTTTTGAGTTCCATGGTTTCCGATGGTGCAATGTCTATTCATAGACTGTTGCAAATATATATATATATATATATATATATATATATATATATTTCCTTATCTCGGATTCATTGTTAACCAACTTGCTTCATATGATAATTTAGCGAAGAGTTATGTCATCGTATCTCTAGGCACTATCCGATTTATTTTATTTCGTCTTGTCGTTTCAAGTGATTAGCTGTTGCTTGACATCCCCGGTGTGGCTGCGCTTGATGTGCATGTTGACAAGGTGCCTACCTGTCTATTACCCACTACCTCGTTCATACTGGCTCCAGGAGACAGTTGGTCGTTGCTGGAGAGGACGGGGTGCATGGTCATTGTGGCCGTGCTAGGCTCGAAGAGCGGTTCCATGCACTCAGTGTGCATCGGACTACGGTCTAGCCACCGCCTTGTGTGCGCTTGATTCCCCAAATACAGCGTGCTTTTGTTTGCCTGTGAAGTAGTATGGAGCGGATCGGTTGATGAAACGTGGCTCCCATCCATATGCCTCCCGGTTTTATTCCTCCGGGTTTACACTGGATATGGGGTGTATGTATGGAACTGTGGTAATGCAGCGCAAACCACCCATGGTCCCTCTGTGTGGCTGGTCACAGTGACAGGCAAATCCGAAACCGGACACCGCCAACTATGTTTGGTCGCACCCTTCACTGAATAAATATTATTGCGAGTTATTGTTAAAGGCACTGATAAGACAATACGAAATGCGTGCATCTGGCAGTTTTCGTCTTCTTACTATTATGATCAAATTACTCAAGCGAACTAACTGTTTAAACTAACAGAATGGGCAATGTGAGCCCAAACTGCGCGCACACACACACACGTTGCACCAATTCGTGTGTGATATTCCCAACCATGTCGTAACAACACTTGCGCAGCCAATGAAAGTGACTCGAGCACGAGCGCAGAACTCAAAGATTCACCAATCAGAACGAGGTAAACTTGACAACCCCGTATGCCTATATGAGTAACGGAGTGGTTGCTGACAGTATTTATTATTGGGTTTGCTCTCTACCAGCTCTTACTACCTGACTGCTATCAATCCCGCACTGAAGATGCCACCTGTAATGGTGGAGAAACGTTAGCAGTCAAGTTGCCTAGCTCGGAGAACTGCATGACAACTGAACAAGCATCCCAAGCTACTAATATTCTAAACCATTTCGAAATCCTTTCGCAGTTACAACATTTCAAGTTGGATAGACAAGCAGCTACAATGCACCGGATACGATACCCATCGGCATTCGGTTTGTGTGAGCTATTGTGGTGCTCCATCCGACTCAGGCTCGGAGAACTACTTGTGGACGCAGTCTATCGCAGCCCCCTGAGTCGTTGTTTGGATTGGCTGCCCTATCTTCGAACCCACATGAGTTGTCCACACTTTCTACTTATGGGCGATTTTAACTGCCCTCGAATAAGATGGCCTGATGTGCATTTGATGCCTGGACATGGTGAGGTTGAAACAAAGTTCGTGGATGTGGTACATGAAACTGGTGCACCGCAACACATGCCAGTCAACATGCATAACACCACGCTCAACCCCGTTCTGTCTCGACCGGATGTTAACAAGCTACGAACAACGAGCGCGTGACGTTCGGATCCTGGAGCCCTTGGCTACAAGCGACCACTCAGTGCGCATGGCTGATATGCAATTACCTTTGCCGTATTTACGTCCGCTGGAACCAGGTTACAACTACTGGAAAACGGACTTCGATGGTCTAGCTCGAGCCGCGAGCCAACTGGATTGGTCTCTGTCACAAGCTGCAACTGGAGAAAACTGTTGAACATTTATAAAAGAGAGCTCGACATCATTGTGTCCCCAATTAGTGCCCTTGAAATGTCGGAAGGTTGGACTGATTAATCCTCATTGGTTTGACAAGGAGTATGGAAATCTGGCTCGGAGGCGGCGCAAACTGTGGGACAGATTTCGCCACTCCGGTTGTGCGAATGACTACGAAGGGTATAAAATTCAGCGGAACCGCTGCAGAAGTGCAAAAAGAATAAGCGCCGACATTTCAAAGACCAGCTCGCAATCACTGCGAAGACCGCCCCAAAGAGAATCTTTGCTTACGTGAAGCAACGCCTGAAGCCGGTAGGTGATGTGCCAGTGCTGGATGGCCTGGACGGACAGCTCCTAACCTCCAGCACTGAGCGTGCGTCTGCGTTAGCCGCGCACTGCGCTTCTGTGTTTGCAAATGATCAGGCGTCTGTTCCGAGTTCGACGTGAACCGCTTTTACCGAACTCGATAGTCTGGATTGCGGCGTTGAAGACGTAGGTCAACTACTTGTCAACGTTGACGGCACCGAACCTGCCGGACCTGATGGGTTTCACCCACTGATTCTCAATTCGCTTATGGCCATCATCTCTCCTGTCTCGACTGACGTTTTCAACAGGTCGCTGTCCGAAGGTTCGTTGCCGGTTGACTGGAAATGTCCGGTGGTGAAGCCTATTCCGAAAGGCGGCGACTCTAGTAAAGTAGACAACTACACACCAATTTGTTTGACACCAATTTTGGCAAAGGTTGCTGGGAAAATCGTAAAAAACGGGATTATTGCAGTTGTTACAGTCAAAAGAGGTTCTGACGTCCGCACAGCACGGTTTTGTGCAAGGCCGCTCATGCATTACAAACTTGCTTGTGACGCGGCATGAGTGGTTGAAGGCAATAAGCAATGGCAAAGTCTGTCGACGTGATATTCATCGATTTCAGTAAAGCGTTAGACAAGGTCAGCCATGAGGTGGCTCACTACACCGGTGGAACCGCGACTTTCGTGTTGGACGAAAGTGGAGTGTACAGGTCGACGACCATCTAACTGACAGGTATCGCTCCACAAATGGCGTGCTTCAAGGCAATGCTGGGGCCCTCTCCGTTCCTGATCCACATCAACTATCTACCTCAGCTTCTCCGATCACCGTGTGCCTTGTTTGCGGACGACATGAAAATTTGGAGAGAAATTGACGCTCCCGACGACTGTGGCCTACTTCGGCAAGACCTAAACCGCCTATCCACATGGTCTGCAGAAGTTCATCTCCACGTCAACCCAGTCAAGTCTGTAGTTATGAGCCTGGGGAAGGGTGCTGATGGCCGAACCTACATCCTTGACGGCCAACCACTATATCCCACACTCTCCGTGAAGGACCTAGGTGTACTCTCATGCTACGATTTGAAATCCGTGGACAACACGAACAGGCTATATCGTAACGAACTGTGCATGCTTTGGGTACTCAAACTTAGCTTCGGCACATGGTCTGAAGAAGTTGCCACTCGCCTCTTTCATCATTAGACCAATGCTAGAGTACGGCTCACCCGCCTTCTTTCCGATTACTTGAGGCGAGGCACAAAAGATCGAACGGGTACACCACGTTGCTACCAGGCTTATCCCGAGTTTACGTGGCTTAAGGTATGTAGACCGGTGCGAGAAAGTAAGACTCTACACCTTGTCCTACCGTCGGATGCGAGTCGACCTCATTATGACCTACCGTATTCTACATCTCGGTGACTTCCCCATGCTGAGGCCAATGCTGCACTTACGAGGGCCACGCAGCACACGCGGACACAGATACAAACTTGTCGTGCCCGAGGTGAAACGAGGTCCCCACCCACTGTGCTTCGAACGGAGAGTGGTAAACATTTGGAACAGTTTGCCTGAACATGAGATGGAGGCAACATCTGTGCACCAGTTCACAACCGTGTTAGATTTATATTTGACCACCATTTGATTCAGAGAACAAGTGCACACTTACGGTGACATGTCACATTTGTGAGTCCTGCAATACCGTGAGTCAGATAATTTAAATGTTACATGAGAACGATAACGATATTCATGGCTGAGAACTTTTATAACGTTTTTCACCATATTGCGAAAGAGTTGTACATAATTTATTTCTACCTGCTCTATAATACAGTATTCAGTATTCGGATTATCCACCTACCTAGCTAGGGACAGGTGGTTAGCAGATTCGCTGTTATCATGTCGAACTGTGAACCGCAAGTCAGGCGACGAACAAGGAGCGTCGAAGTTTAGACGCGGTGTTGAGACCAACGGAGTCAGCGTAATGTGTTGGCGCACCAAAGCATGGTCGAAGCCCGAGCACATATTCCAAACCAACTGCATTGTCACATCGGTAGTCGTTAGTACCAAGGGCAAGTTGGGTCGGGATCATTGAATTCGTTTGACTGTCCGGTCGGCAAGCATTGACTCCGAAACTGACTTGAAGGATTAGTCGAGGTCCCAGAAGCAAGCCAATTAAGTATTCATGCGTCCTAATGATGGTATTGGCATTCCGCAATCTTCCGAACGAATAAGAAATGAAGATTGCCGAAAGAACTCATGTTTGATGACTTTGAGTCAGATTCAGTTGGGACATGTGCCTAAATGCCTATTAACGCCATGGAGGTCCGGGGTGGGACTGAACATATGCGGCTACCCACGAGAAGTATCAAAGCACCGTTTGATAATCTCCACTGAGAACGGAGTAGATACCGTAAACACTCAGAACCACCGACTCGTTGTCGCAAAAAGGAAAGGCATCAGTAGTATGTCGGGAACCCGCAAGTGCTTGGCGCCACACTGCCCCCAGAGGTTGCGCAGGTACCAAGATAGTGCGAATTAATTCATATGTCATCATATAAGAAACTGATGATCCGGAGATTACCAGCCGAACGTCTGAGTCACTATGCTACAGGTCGAACACAGCATGTACAGACTGCAAGATGGTGAAGAGAGAAAGACGGCGCCACGTGCTGAGCTACAGTGAGAACGCCGCAGCAATCAACGTGAAAAGGAACTAAGCAAATGAAGAATCGGTCTGTTGTTCTTTATCCAGTGAACAAGAGGACTGAAGGGGAAAACAAAATTGGTAATAGTGCCATTCACGTGTTTTGTGAACAGATGACCCTTTCTGGCCGCCGCCTATTCCGACAAAACAGCGTTGTTTGAGGTTCGCTATCTCTAATCATTGATTCATTTAGTCTGGCAGATAAAGCAAGGCTGAATGTGTCCAGCTCGGAAGCGCGATTGTAAAGTCCTAATGTTATCTGCTTGAAGCTGGTCAAATGCAACCGATCGCAGGCGAAATCTAGTGCGTCGACATTTTTTGTTGATGGGCTACCAGGCCTGGGGCGGCGGATAGCAAGCGGGCGAGCAAGAGTGGTCCACCCACAATGCGTGGAACTTGCGTGCCATGCCAACGGAAACGAATTTGCAGTCTTGACATTGTTCCTTCCCATGATTGAGGGAGGAAATTTATGGGCTTTTCACCAAACTGCGATGAAACCGAGTTCATCTGGCAAGAGTGCCTCTAATAGATCAATGAGGTACGAAAATACTACATCAATCTAACCATCAAGACTTCGCGCAACGGGGAGTCGGTGGTTATGAATTGATCAAAATACAAGGTAAAACGGAGTACATGTTATTCAAATGTGTATAAGGACGCGCGATTGATGAGCTTCCGACAAAGCAACCAAGATGAATTTGGAATTTATGTTGTAATCGCAACTCCGTTTATCAACTTAGATTCATGAGGATGGTTAAGTTGCGACGACTCATGGCTCAAAAGCGATAATAATATCACTAGTAATCAAATAGAGGAAGAAACAAATAAAATACTAGATGGGACGGCAATCAATGAGCGGATAGAACAACGCTAAACTGACTCCGTAATTGCACCATACCCGGATGAGGAAACGCGACAGATCAACAAACCTCGCTAATAAACAGGGTGAACAAATATGGTGCAGAAAATGCAAGACGCGCTGCTAGCCGAAACGAGCCAATGAAAGCAAAAATCTAGCATCAAAGGCAAGAAAAAATACCCAAAAATCTCATTTGCAAATCTAACCATCAACCTAACACGCAAAAGATTTCGAGGGAAAGCTCATAAACGATGAACACAAGAGTACGCGTGACAGAAAGCCTCAATCAAACGACTGAGCTTTTCTGCGCTACAGCAGTAGAAGTAGATACGGAGGAGTAATAGCGTGCAGCACTGTGCCCACGGGATTGTAAGTCAGGAATGATCACCCGGGCCAAAAAGCACCAGTTGTAGACCAGACCGTCCAGTGCAAGGATGCACTGATTTAACCGAGCCTGCCCAGTGATTAATCTGTGAGGTTAAACGCTTTCGGGATTTATCGACAGCTCACTGGTGAAAAGTGCAAAACAAAATGTCAACACTAGTCAAAATGGACTTTTGACTGAAAGTATGGACACGTGGAGCGTAAAAGTCGCTTGCGCGTATCGAAAATTTACAGACATAATACAAAGAGGGACGAACCATTTGCCAAATCTGCAGAATGTTGTCTTCCGACACAGAGCATATCGTCCATGGGTCATTGATGTTCCAAGAGAAATCCGATATTTTAGCAGTATGCCCCGCATGGATGAAGAGGAGTTCTGGTGGGCCATCTTCAGCGTCTTCCGCAGTTTGGTCAACTCCAATCTTGCTCAAATCCCACACATGTAATCTTCGGTCAGTTCCAGAACTGGCTAGTATGGTTTCATTGTGCGGAGACCACTGAACCTAGAGAGAGGAAATAGACTTTGTCGCAGTAAACAAATTTGATGAGGAGCGAGGTAAAGATACCGGGATAAGTACCGTCCAACCTGCCATGGCGACTGTCCAAGAAAACCCGCCAAAAACATTCCAAACGCTTTCGCCTATGAAAAATGTCCCTATGCATGAGCCTAGACAAAACGGCCACCTTTTCTCGGTTCTTTGAGTGATCGCCTTAAACAGGTTTGACTGTAATTTTATATCAGAGGAAAATATTCATGAATAAAGAAGTAGGATCAAGCAATATATTACCATAATAAAAATATACTTGAGCATGCGTATGCAGGCGTGTCTCGCATTGTCCAAAAGTAAACAATTTATCCGTAAAGTAAAGCAAGAATACGAGGCCACGGGTGAACAATTGTTTTCGATGATTCTCTTCAGACCATTACAAGCATATTTAAGGGTAAAATAATGAACTGAAATCGTCTCATTGGCTCGAATTACATAGTTAATGAACGGTTCAGTGAGGGAGGCTAAAAGTTGATCTTTGACCTGACAGGTCGATTGCATGGTATCGAGCTTGTCCAAACGCGTGAAGGAGCACTGCCCGCGCTGGTTGCGTCATGGAGGAACTGGGACCATTAGAAGCGCCGTTTTGGCCCATACTGTAGACACGGAGCACCAAGTTGATCTAAAGCGTCCCTTCAGGATAATTTACAGGGTCCCCCAGCATCAATCAAGAGGTTTGAGCCTTCGTGCGCTCGCGAAAGCTGAATCGATTTGCATCCGGTTGTTTCAACCTTCATTATGCTCGCAAAAAAGTTGCTCCATGCCTTACAGCTTCTCTGGCCAGCTAGAACGAACCATGCTGAGATCGACTGCCACAGATCAAGCGCGGTACCATGCAATCGACCTGTCAGGTCAAAGGTCAACTTTTAGCCTCCCTCACTGAAGCGTTAATTAACTGTGTACTCTGAGCCAATGAGTCGATTTCAGTTCATTATTTTGCCCTTAAATATGATTGTAATGGTCTGAAGAGAATTATCGAAAACAATTGTTCACCTATGGTCTCGTGTTGTTTTGACTCTAAATGGGAATTTTAAAGTTGCAAGCAAGAATAGCCGGGAACCACAAAGAAAAGTGGTTGCCACACGATAACCCAAAAAACTGGTGCGCGCAGTAGAAAAAACAAAACCGTAGTCATTGGGGGTTCATTTGAAGCAATACGACGCGCAATCCCAGTGTGGGCCGCCATTAACGTCCGTTGTGGTGGTCAGGGGCCGAATACAGCAGAGTTACCGGATGCGGCGACAAGGCTTGCTACATGTCTATGTCTATGTGAACATGGGATAAAAGCACAAGCACTCGGTGTCCAGTGTGGACAGCAAGTATAAGCGAGCCAGGAAAGTTGGAAAAATGGTTTGACAAAAAACCACAGAAAACTGCCGACTCACTCGATAGTGTCAAAACAGGGGCGCAATGATCACGAACTTTCTGAGGGACCATAGATTAACGGGTTTGTATGCCCCAATAAGGACGACGAGTGGGATAATCAGTTAACATCATGCGCACCAAATAAAAGATAACAACATGATGTATCAATCAAAAAGCGATAAGGTAGAAAAGACGAGCACAGAGAACGCAGTGTGGTGCGAATACTGTGACAATCATGTGAGGAGAGAAAAGTAGGTGAGAGTACCACTGAGAACATCAAGGTAGGGAATGAAGTGGTGTAACGCACCTGAAATATCTCATCACGGTGAGACTCGAAGGAGTGCAGCTTCAGTCTCAGGTTACGCAGATCCCACAGAGCAACTGTCTGCAAAAGATATCGGGAAGCAAAAATACAGTGAAAGGGTGTCGAAAACGCCGAAGTGTGTCAGTTCAATCATGAACACGATTGACCATGAGGTGAAAGTAAATTCACACAAGAAAAGCAAAAGCTCACTGGCTTTGTGATGGCAGTTCGTGAGGATACCAGTAGCCACAATCGAGTAACACATGACACAAAACGCTCCAATGATTGTCCGTGGAATGATGG
>OX104063.1:39298309-39365666 GCA_944474145.2 Dicrocoelium dendriticum | reverse complement strand
TGGGGCCAAACACACGGAGCTGCTCGCATCGAAACGCTGTGGCCTACACGTCGGTTTTATTCTTTCTGGCTGTAACTTATTTCGGCAATTTTCACACATAGTTTTGACGAAATCATGTTGAATCTCGCCAAGACGATGAAAATGCTCAACTTATAATCCCACACATGAAATGTGGTGTTTAACTTGGCACAAAACACACGTGAGGGCATTTGCACGGTATCGGACTAGTTTGGAGCAAGTACCACAGGATGACTGCTTCGGCATTGTGAATAATCCGAAAACAAGATGGCGACCAATTGACGGAGAAAATGGCGATAGCAAGATCGCCGAAACCAAGCGATGAAAACACCAGTATTTCTGGACGGAAATTTCAGAATCGGAAATGAGACTGAATTGTATCTCAATTTCCACGAAATACTTCCAATGAACGCAGAAGTTCAACACAATGTGATCTTGTCAACACAGCCCCAAATAACCGACCGGAGGTCGCTATCCGCAGTCTATTAGTTGCAGTAGTAGTGGTAGTAGTAGTACTAGTAGTATTAGCAGTAGTAGTAGTATTAGTAGTAGTAGCATTAGTAGTAGTAGCTGTAGTAGTAGTAGTAGTAGTAATAGTAGTGGTAGTAGTAGTAGCAGCAACAGCAGCAGCGGCAGCAGAAGAGAATACTCGCATTCTCCATGGTGCGACGTCGAACGTTATTACTGTTAACGCGATGTTGCCACCAAACACGAGCGATCCTCCTTAAGCAGCCGTTATCGAAGGCAGAAATACGACGCACGTCTTCCACTCGAATCGGCCAGGAATCGCTCCCATACAACAATACTGAGCGAACTGATGCGCTGTAAACGCTGCCCTTTATTAAGAATGAGACGTCGCGACGACGCCACAAGTGCCTCAGATTGACAAATGCTGATCGAGCTTTAGCGATCCGAAGATAAACTTCTTTGTTGATAGTGCTGTCAGCAGACACACAGCTACCAAGGTAGACGAAACTATCTACCTATTCAAGTTGTGCACCTTCGAGTGAGCACGGGAACAGGTGAAAACCAATCCTTGAGCGGTACAGCGCACTTCGATGGGGCGAAGCTCATGCCATACTTAGATGCTTCAACCGCCAAACGATTCAGAATGAGTTGCATACCCTGAGGATCATCACCAAGTAAGGCGATATCATCAGCATAATCTAAGTCGGTCGCGCGCTCACCCGGTAGAAGCTCCAGGCGAAAATGTTGGAAACCTTCTAGAGCACTCGGTATAAAATATTCGATTAAGAAATCGGGACATAAGGCAGCCCTGTCGCACACTGCTGTTGACAGTGAATTGTGAGGATAGCTTGCCATAGACCTTCACTCTGCCGGATGTATGTAGATAAAGTGCTTGTAAGATAGCGGTATAATTTTCTGGCACCCCGTTCTTTAGCAAGCAACGCCATGAAGCAGGTCGATCAACGGAGTCAAAAGCGGCACGTAGGTCTAGGAATGCAATGATAGTGGGCCTGTGATAAATGTGGCGATGTTCGAGGAGCTGGCGGAGCGTGAAGATTTGATCCACGCATCCGCGGCCAGGATGGAAACCAGCTAGTTCTTCACGGTGGTATGATTCACGTACTGGGGATATTCTGCTAAGCAGAATGGATGCCAATAGCTTAGAGGCAACCGAAATATAACTATTTACGCCATAATTTGAACATGAATTGCGAGCGCATTTCTTGAAAATTGAGGCCATAACTGACTGGTCCCAATAGGACTGCACTTTCTCTTCATGTCAGATTTTTGCGAACAACGCGGTCAGCTGGTTAATGATCGCCACACCGCCGCACTTGAACAGCTCCGGAGGAAGATGTCTGAGCCGGCCGCCTTGAGCCGCTTCAAGCGTCGAATTTCGATGCAGATTTTCGCTTCGCTGGGTGGATTCAGCGAGAGGAGCCAGGGTGGACAACGTGGTGTACAGCATGTACTGACGGAGCGCAGCTGAACTGCGGGTGACAGTGTTCGGTCCAGCGGTCCATACGCCTCTGTTGCTTGGTGATCGAAGACTCATCCAACTCGTAAATGACCTCACCGACACCAGGCTTCCTGATGCCAGTGGACCGAATGAGTTGGAGAAGACTGCAAGTGCTGTCAGAGAGGGCAGCATTCTCCATCTCGAAAGCACGCTCAGACCACCATGTCTCGCGATCCTTGCCTAGCCTTTGCTTGAGCAGCCGGTTAGCAGAACAGCGCCGTTTGTTGCCATCTGATTTCGCGGGGGGTAGCTTTGCGGCGTTCGAACAGCTCCAGAGAACCAGGAGAGATCCAAGCCTTTAAGGGGCGTCGAGTTACGCCGAAGCATGTCTCTCTGGTAAGGGTAATCGTTTTCCCATACAAATCCAGTGTTGTTCCACTTCCTGCGGTGGACCGCAAATGTGCGTATGCCAGTGAAGAGTGTTTGCTCGCCTGGACAGAGGAATCTTTTAATCTGTTTACATCAATCTTGTGGTGCTTGCCTATATGGGACCCCAGAAAACACATACAGATTTTCGCGCAGACCAGTGCATGATCTGGGTCAACAGAGGTGGTCCCAAAACCTGCAGACCAGTACGCTGCCGCGCCATCTGAAGCTAATCGCAATGTGATCAACGTGAGACCACGGTTGTGTTGGCAATTAGGGACGCCACGTTGCGGAAGGCTTTTTCGTACGCCTGAAGTTAGTGCTCGAAAGAAACAGATGGTTGTCTTCGCACAATGTGAGAAGCCTCTCTTCTTCGTTATCAGAGCGGTTCTCATCGAGCGCGTGATAACCACGAAGTTGGCCTTGGTGTGGTAACAGGCAGCCAACCTGTGCATGAAAATCCCCAACATGGATAACGACATCGGAGTCTTGGCATTTGTCACGAGCTGTTGTAGATCCCGGTAGAATTCGACCTTAACCGAGTCGCCACTGCAGTCATTTGGGGCGTACACGGAAATCACAAACAAGTTGTGTCTCACTTCGCGGTGCTTGTTGATTGTACATGAACCCCGAAGTCGGACTGTACATAGTCGGCTGTTAATCGGGAACCAGTCCAGTAGTGCCACCCCGGCCTTGCCCCTTAGTGCTATACCTACGCCAGCCAAACCCGCTGAGGCTGCTGCTAAATCTTCAGAAAGAGGCAGGTGATATCTGGCTTCGTGGTTAGTGGGGGATGTCAATGTAAGCACAGTGCTAGGATTTTGTAATCGGGTTTCTGAAAGGCAGCAGACATCAATGTCTAGGGAGTTTATGTTGCGCGCTAGACCGGCTTGCTGTCCATTCTTCATGAGTGTCCGAATGTTGAAACATGCCAAACGGAATGAGGATCCGGGACGAAGGAGAGCCACAGGTTAAACTCTGTGGTCGGCGGTTCAACCTGGATCGCAGCCAGATTGTTGTACAGATGAATAGGGTAATGGAAAGTGAGGATTGTTAACAAACAATTTGCGTGTGATGAAGTCGCGTGAAAGTGACTAGCAGAAACAGTAGCTGGTGAGCACGTTGCAATACAATCCATGGTTTGTTGAGAGAGCGTGATACTACCCGGTTGCCTAAGTCGTGGTAGCGAGTTGACATAGGGGACTCCACCCCAGTCTTTGGCTAAATAAGGTACTCGCGTGACAGCGGGGTGGTGGGAATTTAGGGAATCGCGCCCATTGGTAGGCGTTGACTGAATGTTCAGTTCATGCGTATTTGTTTGGTAGATCACCGAACAGGGGCCCAATACTCCCCGTGAAATCAGCACAATTGCTGTAATACAATGCCCCACCGAGGTGGAACATTGTCGCCGAACACTTTGCTGGAACGGGGTACACCGGAACCACCCAGCTGGCACTACTAGGAGGTAGTTCGGCAAGCCGGCCGTATCGTTTGTGCTCTACTTTCAGACTCAGTGTCATGCAGCTCGGAGCATTATGCTCATGTTGTCTTATGTCAGCGGATTTTTCTTCATCGTAGTTGTAACTATCCTCGCTTCCAATGATCACGATTCCGTGGCATCAACCTGCTACTATCTACCAGAAGACTGGGAACATTCCTTAGTTGACTGGATTAACCAAATCGCGTCCCCTCTTTATGAAGCCTTGGCTGTTTCGTTCTTCATCACACATCAACCGTCCCGTCGATTGTTCTCAATCCCTTAGGTTTGTCTCCATTGAAATTTTGGCCTATATGACTGCGTCTCATCAAAAAACCCCTTTGCCTACTGACATTCAGACAGGCTGGTCCAGAGTGCACCCTGGATTCTGTCACCATCAATGTTCGCTGACTTTCCAAACTTCTAATGAACATCGTCCACCGCGCTCGTAGTCACATCGCTTACATCTCTTTCGAACACCAGTGCTGCTTCAGTAAGCGTAATTGGCATTAAGGTAGGATTTTTAGAGGGTCGCCTGTACCGGAAGCCCAGAGAGCGATTCGAGAAGACGGATCGAGTTGCAGGGAATTTTTATTGGTAAAGTAAAAGATTCCCTGTTATCTAGCTATAAAAGAACTACACCGTGGACGCTCTAGCTAGGGGAATGGAGCATGCGCAGCCCACAAGGCAGTCGCGAGTTGCAACCAAAACCAGCGCCAAGCAAAAAGGGCGATGAGCAAGTCAAGCATTCAAACAGCGATCAGTTCAACAAACCACATCGGTTGCCAAGGTGTATAATGAAATAATTTTAGTTAGAATTTTACAAGGGCAAACCGGGGAATCTCCAGACTTCTACCCATTAGGCAGCCAAGCTCAGGCCATATTACTAGTTTTGTTCCAGGTTTGCAGTTTAGCTTCAGGGCTCTGGTGAAGTCGATGATTGTCAATGATAATGTCAGTAGCAGGGAGGTGTCTATTCGTATCGCGAGTCGACAGACAGCGTTTATCAGGCTGGAACAGTTGCGGATTCTGCTGGACTCCTCTCGTTCAGTGCTACCGTTCGTTCGACCTTGTACAAAACCGTTGCGTAGCCGGTTTGTGTGAGTGATAAGCGCCAACTTCGGTGCTTCAAGTTGGTCAATTTGAATCAAAAGCACACTCCTTGCACCATCGATAAAAATAAATGCTATCATAGGCGATTGCCTGAATATAAAGAATATGGAGCTAACTCCAGTTTCACTAAATGGCGACCAGCATTGGTTGTCTGGACACAGAACTCTGCTCGATTTCACGCGCCCGTTCGCATATCTCTTAGTTGCAGGTTATGTAGCGAAAATTAGCATCTTTAGCGGTAATCCCCATTGTCAATACAGAGCGCGTATGAACTTTATGACATTTCTATGATCCCTATGTGCCGGTCATACTACAACGCGCTGGTGGCTACCCTGCCGGCATGAACGTTTGATAGGTTCCCAAAAAAATGTTCCGATGACAATTATTTCGGGCGGTCGTGAACACCAACATCTCAACTGGGACTAAATTCGGGCGCTCAGAAAAGATGGTCGCAACCTTCCCCAATTCACTGTTAACTAATTTCCATTGCTTCTAATTCAATTCCACGAGCCCCACAGGGGTGCACACGTACACCATCCCTGGTGCTATAAATGTTTACCACGTAAACAAGTATCGAGCTCAGAAACCACATATGCCACTGTCACACTGCAACCCCTTAATCCTTCAACTGCATTACTCGCCGCTGTTATCACGAACGTGTTCGGGAGGGAAGTAAACGTTGTCCCCTTCACCCAAATGTGAGGCTCTGTGCATTTGCTGTACCGAATGCATGCTAGCAGTTATCTTGCGTTGCTGTAAAATGAAGCAGTAGTACCCTATCAAACGTTTTATACAAGAATACCAAAAGCTTAGGGAACTCGTAATAAAAAGCACCAATACAGCGTTTTTGCACTAGGTCTCGGATGTGGCATGCAAGTTCGATTTGTTATCCTCTCGCTCTTTGATCCCCTGTATCCAACGGCGAGTCATATTGGTGATAATACTTTCAGTACATCCGGGGAAACTTTTCCGCCTTACAGCATCTGAAACTGATGTATTATGCAATATCACGGCTTACCGACTATAGCATGGGCTGAGGTCGTGCCTGAAATTCTTTGTTTTGCGTGAACGCCTCGCCAGTTCACTTTCGTTGCAAGGGCTTTCATCATGACTGCTAACAGAACGTGCCTGACGAATTCCTTCAGGGAGTTTCTGCCCAGTTGACCGAAATAGACCGTCTGAAACGTGATACGTTAATTCTGTCCTCACCAAGTTTCGCATATCTTCGCGTTTCTATAGCTGCAGGTTCAGCGTAAGGAGCTCATCGACTGAGTACATTAGTACTGACACAGGATTGATGGACGCTGTTCTGTCACTGATCAAACAGCGATCTAGTAAGTTTAACCGCAATTCCATGGCAAGCATTTGTTCGTCCATACTAACGAACTCATGCGTCAGATGGTCGAGAAGGACTGTAGCGGTCTAATAAGAGATACGTCACAACTTACTAAAAACAATTTTCTTGGAATAAGCCACTGTGTCGGACAATTTCTCCGTAGCTAAGGATGATTGACAGCAAAGGTCACAACTATGACATTATGCCGCGGAAATGTTGTCAACTTAAACTCCCTGTTTGCCTGGGATCTTCCTTTTCCTTGTTACTCTGTGGTGAATATTCCAACTCCAACAGGGGTGGTGGAGGTGTATACTCGAGGTCCACGCTGTATACGGCAGTGCGACAAGACTTCTATACAGGAGTTTCGCATTCTGGAAAACTTACGGGAATGATAAAACTAAAGATAGCTGAATTTGTGACTACATCTTTCGTTTTCCGCCCCGCTCCAAGGAGCAACTTGTGTCGCTGGACGGTGGCTCCGATAGTTCAAGCAACGCAACCTCCAGGCGTTTGCTTTCGCGTGTTCGTCTAAAAAGTTGTTTAGTAGTGATATGGCATAGATTTGCCAGTGGCTTTGTGAGTCTGCACTTTGTACAGTAACAATGAGGTAGGTACCGGACTGCCGTTTAATATCGATATCTCAATTTGTCTGGAAGGCAACTTAGGCCACCGCACTTGTGCCTCTCCCACCATCTAGGTGGAATATGCCACCGCGACGCTGCCATCTTCGAACTCAGTCACGTGATAACTCTAAAAGTCTACTTCCTTTAATGGTCACGTATGAAAAACTGAAGGAGAGCTAGAGTAAAGCAGTTAGGGTAATGGTTTATTTGCTAACAATGCCGAAAAGCAGATAGATCTTCTTCCGTGACGCCGACGCCAAACGGTCACCTACTAACAATTTCAACGCTGATGTAGAAAATGCGCTTCGTGGCTTTCACCGCATATAACCTAGACCGGAAGCACAATCACCATTCCTTCATGCAACTTTTCGTATAACCTTCCCAGAAAACATTTGCTGCACGCGGGAAATGGTGAAGCAAATGTTAGGTTTCCTTCGGAAGCGACGTTGGTGATTATTCCCCTTCACGTATTACTGCTAAACTGTGGTATACTATTCACTTACTGATACGGGGTCCATTTGGGTTATTTGACAGATACACGGTAATGTGTTGGTTTCCCCACTAGCACATTCCATTTCCGGTCAGTGCTTGAACCTTGACTTCAGCGGCCTACCCACTTACAAACGTCGAGTGCGATTGATTGAGAAAGTTCAACGCCGATTGCGGTACTCAGATGTATTAGTGAAAAATGTTTAAACTAGAATAGTCTACTTGAGCCGGTCGTTAGTGCACAAATTCATTCGTGTTTTAAAAGATTACCGGACTCCTATTTGATTGGTAATCAAGGATCTAGCTGCTTTTACTACGACTGTTGTGGTACCTTATGGAAAACCCTCACAGCGGCTTGAATCGTCCCTGCAAGGAATGGAAAGCGATGAAGATGATAAAAAATTCCTTCATGCTCAATAATAACCGTAACCGTCACATAAATAAGGAATATCTGAATTTCCTCTTTTTAGTTGTAAAACAGCGTTTGTCAAATGATAATAGAAATAAACGAATGGCTACGTACGTGATCCAAGTATTGACCGAGTTTTTCTGTGGGTACTGAATGCGCATTCCATTCGGATATCGAATGTTGACTTTTCTAGGTGCGAGATGTCAAAGCACACTTATGTCTTCAAAGATGTTGCGGGATGTTGCCATCTCCCCTTGAGTGTACGTTTACCAATCATCCATTCAATAGGAATCGTGAATAACGACCTATCTGATAACAATAAATAGGTTGCAGTAATAGTTTAACATACCAGATAGTACTAACCGAATTGTACTTTCTCCTACATGCATCCGCGCGTGAACGAATCTCCGGACCATTAAGATGTGTACCGCTTCTGTAAACGGTAGTCTTAAGTGTAGCGCATGTACAAACAGGTAGTAACACCTGAAAGTGAAAGTATTATGATGCGTAAACTGTAAACATTTACCATGCTTCGCGACTGCAGCAACATCTTCAACGCCAACTATACAATATGGGGTAGAAAACAGTGCCTCCATGTAGTAGCAGAGCCAGACCATTGCAAGCTACGTGGCTTCGAGAGATCCACTTTTGTGGAGTGAGTGTACTGGAGCACTTGTTAATATGTAGATTTTCGGAGGACATGGTTTGTCCAACAGTGCCTCGCAGTGCATTTACGACTGGACACATACCTGTAGCAGTCTGGAGATTCCCCGGTTTGTCTTTGTAAAATGCTAACTAAAATAATTTCATTGTACACCTAGGCAACCGGTGTGGTTTGTTGAACTGATTGCTGAGTTCAAATGCTTGACTTGCTCATCGCCATTTTTGCTTGGCGCTGGTTTCGGTTGCAACTAGCGACTGACCTGTGTGCTGCGCATGCTCCATTCCCCTAGCTAGAGCGTCCACGTTGTCGTGCATTTATAGCTAGATAACAGAGAATCTTTTACTGTACCAATAAAAGTTCCCTGCAACTCGATCCGTCTTCTCGAATCGCTCTCTGGGCTCCCAGTACAGACGACTCGCTAGATGACTCAGAGGTTCTGGTATCCACAACGATCGACGGGGCACCTTGTGCAATTACTGCCTTGGACTGAGTAATCATGGCCCCATCAGGTAGCATGGCTAGCATCTATCCTATTTAGCAGTGAACCAGTATCATCTAAAGGGAACTCCGCATTCGTGAGGGATGACGCAGAATGTTCAGCAATGTAGCGGAAAAGCTGGGAAGTTGGCATATTCGGCCCACCCACCATGCGTCGCAAACGCTGGAGCTAGTACTCGAGGGGAAATCCGAGAATTTGTCTATCGGTCCGAAATGGCGCACATCATCACAAATGTGCTGAAGGCATTGCAGTTAAATATCAACTCCTGTAGGACTACTTAACACTAGTCCGAGTCAGTGCGCGAATATCATAAGGCAAATGGAGTCGGACACAGCGGACTGTATTCGATGGGCTACAATAAGAAGCGGAAGGATGAAGCGAGACGAGAGCGAACACGTGAGCGCTAGGACTTACAAGGTGGTCAAGCGCAGCGTCGTATACGCCACTTGCGATCAATGATGTTTCGATAGTGTGGTTTCGGTACACAAGGTTGGATGTGGTTGGATGTAAACTTGGGGCCATCGGGAGCGTGTGAATGCTTATTAATAATTAAGGTTATTACTTACAATGCTAAGAGTTGGATTTTGAATCAATATACTAAGTGGTTTGAATGCGTTACGGTGTTTAATCATTTTCCCGCTCCACGCGTAGCAGTCATGGTGGATGACTACCTTGAATTCCGACGTATGCTCAAGCGTCCTTATCTGGACTTCGCATCGATGAAAGATGAGCTGAAGGTGTTTCACATTGCAACGGCGACATCGTTTATTCGTCGTAACGTTATGACTGCAAAGGCGTATCAAAGGGAGACTGGACAGGTGCTACCAAAAGGATGCCCGTACGGTTATCTTCTTTTTGCATGCGTGCATAGGAAGCGCATTAATGTTGCTGGAAAGTGGTAAGTACATCGTATCTCTCTGATGAAAAGATTATTACAGGTACCGGTATTACAATTGTCCTGCTCGTTTTTCAACGACGTTTAAGGGCGAATGTTACGAGGTTGGAAACGCGTTTCTATGGCATTCACACAGTTTTCATGTTGGAAAGCCTTGGCTGTATGCGAAACGTCGGCGGCTAACAGCGGATCAAGAACGCATGGTGCTGAACTTAATGGAAACTTTTCGTTGGACGTAGGAGATGCGTGCATATGTGCGCCAGAAATATAGCATTCGTTTGACTAGGCGGGATTTGTGTGACATACGGCGGCACCATCAAAACGCTTGCGTCACGGAGGTGGAAGAGGTTACGCAGCTGTTGAAAAGAAATAGTCAGGTTAAAATCATGCATGAAGGAAATGAGGTTCGGTACCTGTTCTTCGTGCCCTAGCAGATGCTGGAGTTGGTGGGCCAATACGGTGAGGTCAGTTTGGCGGACTCCGCATATCAGATCAATTACGGCAGTTGCATCCTATGGCATTGCATGTTTGTGGACGTCATCGGCCTTGATATGAGCTTTTTCATGCGCTTTTGCCAAATGAGACGGAGGCTACTTACGGAGAGACAGTGAGGGGTATGTTTGAGTTGGCCACCGCGGTTGCCGGTGCTCGAACGTTGGTGATGGACAAGTGCGCTGCTCAAGTTAATGCGTTTTGCAATACTACAGTTACTTCAACGTCGTCTGATAACTTGTGCCCAGTCTCATTGCCTGCGGCTAAGCCGGTTGCGGTTCATGTAAATTCAAAGACCCATGGGGTAAATACACCCAGTCGAGGTGATGCTTTCATGGATAGCAGCGTGATATTTCGTAACGCGGTTGAATCCACTGTTGCACCTCCTGCTGAACGTACATTGGACGACCTACAGTGGTTTAAGATGTGCGTAACGAACCTTCTTCTGCCTGGGTTTCCCGGTGTTACTGTCAGGAAACTGACTAGATTGGGTAATGTCCCAGTTAACGCCCCAAACCCTCGACCCCGTTTACTTCGGGTAATCCTATCCACCCCGGATGAACGCAACACGCTGTTGTGGTTTTCTTCAAATTGAAGGTTACTAATGTTAGCGTTCAGCCAGTCCTCCCATTAGCGGATAGGCTGAAGCTAAAAGAGGCTATTCAGGACCTCAAAACCAGGCGAACGGCCGGTGAATAAGGTCTTCATTTGACGGGTTTCCGGGTGGTCAGCCGACGGCCTGTTTCCGCCCTACCAGTGCCAGTACTGGTAGCGCACGACCTAGGGCTTGACAGTACGTGTACCTTTAGATAGTGCTAAGCAATGTGCGGAGCCTAAGGAATTAGATGTGCGAGATAGGTCTGCTTGTAGTTGGGTCGCATCCCGATATACTTGCATTCACTGAAACGTAGCTGTCTCGGGACATCACGGACGGTGAAGTACCTCTGTCTGGCTACGCACTATTTAGATGTGATCGCTTCGTTGGCCGACAAGGCGTGGGCGTTTCTATTTACCTTAGGTGTGAACTTGACGTTTCACGCACTTGCATGTTTCAGTAGGCAGGTAAAACTGTCGAAGCGCTGTCGGTAGTGATTAACACATCCTCAGCTCAACTTACAGTTGTACTTGTGTATAGAAGCCCTGAAAGTGCGTCCAAAGAGGTGCTTGACTTTATTTGCTCCCAATCCGCAAACAGGTGTTTGATACTGGAGGATTTCAATCCACCAGAAGTTTGCTGGGCAGACCTTCCTTGCAACTCGGCGGTGTAGATCTACTTGAGCTTACGCTACAAGTACCGTTGCATCAGTTCGTGTACCTCCCCACTAGGTACATGGACGCCCAACGCCCGTCTATTTTTGATCTAGTGTTTGCCAAGTCACTAGACTTCGTAGAAGACATCACTTGCATCCCTCCCTTAAGTGCTAGTGATCATGTTTGTTTATCGTTCAGGTGTACTCTGACCAGGCGTCACCAAAGCATTGCTAAGCCATTTCCAAACATATGGCGTGCTAAATATCAGGCAGTGATTGTCAAGGCTGATGGGATGCGCTGCGAAATCTCGGTGGTTGATACGGTTCAGGCGGTCTGGGATAAATTGAAATGTTATATCACGGAAATGCCTACGCCTTGCATCGCGCTTGCGAGGAGAAAGGAGACACGAGCGCGGCAACCTTGGATGGATACCACTGGCATGTACCTGCTCCAGAAGCGTTCTAGGTGCTGGAGTGCCTACCGTGCGGCTCCATCAACTAGCACCTATGACAGGTACTGCGAGGCTAGAACTAGGTGTAATCGACGTTTAAGGAAAGCTCGGCTGTTGTAAGAAAAGGAATTGGCGGATGGAGCTTCGGAAAATCCGGAGAAATTCTTCGCTTATGTTAAGGAACGCTGTGGCTCAACTTCGGTAATCCCAACTTGATGCGGGCCGATGGAACTCGTGCCTATGCGGACTCAGATAAGGTTCGTGTACTTGGGGAACGGTATGCAGGGGCTTTTGGACGTGAGGCCGCGTTGACTAGCTTCGAACTTGTCCCCAGCGTACCTGAGGGTTCTTACGTAGCTGAGTTTACTGTGGTGGAAACGCAAGTCCTTAAACTGCTGCAAGAACTGAACCCTTCCAAAGCGGCTACACCTGATTCAATTCACACGAAGCTTCTGCATGAGTTGGCGGGGAACTAAGTGGACCGCTGACGATGGTGTTTCAGAAGTCACTTGAGAGCTGTACATTACCTTCTGGATGGAAGGAGACTGTCATCTGTCCTATCTTCAAAAATGGCGACAGGAGGCTGCCAGCCAATTATAGGCCAGTTAGTCTGATTAGCGTCGTGGTCAAACTGCTTGAAAAGCCGGTAAGAGCTTTGTTGGAATGTCACCTGAATAGATTTAATGTACTCAGTAGTGCACAACATGGCTTCCGGAAGGGGTTTTCGTGTTTGACGAATTTGTTAGTTGCTCGTGAAGCTTTGGCTGAGGCAATGTAGTAGTCTGGAGATTCCTTGGTTTGCCTGTGTAAAATTCTAACTGAAATTATTTCGTTGTACGCCTAGGCAACCGGTGTGGTTTGTTGAACTGATTGCTGAGTTCAAATGCTTGACCTGCTCATCGCCATTTTTGCTTGGCGCTGGTTCCGGTTACAACTCGCGACTGCCTTGTGTTTTGTGCTTGCTCCGTTCCCCTAGCTAGAGCGTCCACGGTGTCGTTCATTTATAGCTAGATAACAGGGAAGCTTTTACTGTACCAAAAAAGTTTCCCTGCAACTTTATCCGTCTTCTCGAATCGCTCTCTGGGCTCCCGGTACAAGCGGCCCTCTAAATTGGTGACCACGAATCCGGAACAATCACAGCGCCGTATATTTCGATCTTTTCTTATTTGAGCCCGTTCCATTTATTTTTCATATTTTCCGGTTAGATTTTTGCATACGATAGCCTACTTTTGCGTCATTTTTAAGCCATGGAATCTGTAGACCATAAGGTAGAGTCTCTGCTTAGCGTTGTATCTCTCTCTGTACCACCTTTTTGGGACATGGATCCTCTTTTGTGGTTCGCTCTTCTTGAGGCTGAGTTTTACAACCACAGAATCACTTCCGACTACGCGAAGTATTGCAAGCTCCTGTCCTATCTCCCCAAGGAGATATCAATGCAGGTTCGTGACGTCATCATTTCTCAGACGGAAAAGCGCTTTGAGGCTGTCAAGGAGGCCACGATCAAGCGTGTTATGCCCTCTGAGAAAGTTCGCCTGCAGCAGCTTTTCAGGGATCTGCAGCTGGGCGACAAACTGCCCTCAACCCTGCTACGAGAGATGCAGCAACTCCTTGGTTCCTCAACCATGGACGAGACGTTACTTCGCGAACTATGGCTACAACGGCTACCGGAAAACACGCAAGCGATTCTCGCCACAGTGAGCTCCGTTTCGCTCACTCAACTAGCAGATTTAGCGGATCGAGTTATTGAACGATCACAGCCACAAGCCGACGCCAGCAAGATCAATATCGTCGCGTCCCAGGGCACTTCTATCACTGGCTTACAGTCAACCATAGTAGCCCTGAAAACACAAGTTGCGACACTTAGTCGCCAGGTCCAGCAGCTAAATATGAACCGTCGTCGTTCTAACCGATCAAAATCACCCTTCAAACGTTCCAAGTCTAGCAACAGGCAGGCTAGCTGTTGGTACCATCAAAGCTTTGGTACCGCAGCTCATAATTTTGTCAAACCTTGCAACTTCGACGAGAAGCAGGGAAGCTTCTCGACCGGTCTGTAACGGCGACAGACGCGACCGGCCAACACCAAAGTCGCCTCATCTGCGTTAGGGATTTAACTTCCGGCACCGAGTTTCTAGTCGACACAGGAGCCGAAGTTAGCGTTATACCCCGTAGCCCAGATGAGGTCATCTCACCATCGCCGACCAAGCTGCGTGCCGCCAATGGCACACCAATTGCAACTTTCGGCGAAAAGCTGCTGACGCTCAATTTAGGCCTCCGGCGAACCTTTCGCTGGCCTTTCATAATCGCTGCCGTGCCTTTCGCCATCATAGGCATAGACTTTCTGCAACGTTTCGACCTCATCGTCGACGCTAAAAGGAAAGAAGCTTATCGACTCTAGGACACAGCTCAGTGTTATCGGGACTAGCGCCAACGTGGCTGCTATCACTCCCATTCGTGTCCTACCTCAAGCTTCACGACCTTTTCTAGAACTTTTCAACAAGCATCCTAAACTCGTTCACGTCCTGAACGACTTGCCTCCTGTGACGTCAAACGTCATGCATTACATTTTTACTTATGGCCCACCCGTTTCGGCCCGCCCTCGCAGATTAGCCCCGGACAAGCTCAAAGCTGCTAAGGCGGAATTCGAGCAAGTGCTCGAACTGGGAATCATTCGCCCATCCAAAAGTCCATGGGCATCACCACTACACTTCGTACCAAAGAAATCCGGTGACTGGCGCCCCTGTGGTGACTACAGGGCACTTAACAAAGTTACCTTCCCGGATAAATACCCTATTCCGCACATGCACGACTTGACCTCAGCTCTAGCTGGCAAGTCTATCTTTAGCAAAGTCGACTTAGTTCGCGCCTACCATCAGATACCCGTCGCGTCGGACGACATTGCTAAAACAGCAGTAATCACGTTATTTCGCCTATTCGAGTACCTCAGACTGCCTTTCGGCCTCAGCAACGCTGCCCAAACTTTTCAGCCTTTCATTCATGAAGTAACGCGAGGACTCGAAGACGTTTATCCTTATTTAGATGACACACTCCTCACCAGCTCTTCTGACGAGGAGCATCTTCATCACCTCGACGCTCTCTTCCAACGCTTAACACAGCATGAGCTTACCGTCAACCATGATAAATGTGAGCTTGGCCAAAGTTCCATAGACTTTCTTGGCCAACGCATATCCGCCTCTGGTATTGAAGCTCTGCCAGACAAAATCTAGGCACTGAATGACTATCCTGCTTCCAGTTCCTTCAAACAGTTACGCCGATTGCTTGGCCTGGTTAACTATTAACGACGCTTTATTCCTAACTGCGCGAGCATTGTTTAACCAATGACTTATTTGCTGCGCGGTAAACAACGGTCTTTTTATTTTACAGACGACGCTAAATTGTCTTTTGAGAAGCTCAAAGACGCTACCTCCAACGTAGGGCTTCTCGCCCATCCAGACACATCTGCACCACTATCCCTGACAACTGACGCCTCTGACACTGCCGTCGGTGCAGTTCATCAACAACTCATTGACCGTCGATGGATACCTCTAGGTTTTTTCTCGAAACGTTTACAACCTGCCGAATCGCGTTACAGCACCTTCGGTAGGGAACTGTTAGCTATTTACCTAGGTATCAGACATTTCCGTCACCACCTCGAAGGTCGACATTTTACAGTCTTCACTGACCACAAGCCATTGATCCACGCAATCAATGGCGCAACAGACAAGTATTCTCCGCGGGAAACTAGACACCTATACTACGTTTCTCAATTTACGACGGACGTACGACATGTCTCAGGTGCTCTCCATCCCGTCGCGGATGCGCTTTCACGCATGCAACAGATCAGCTTATCGCCTGGCACCAACATTGATCTAGCTGCTATGGCTGCTGCCCAACAAGCCGATCCCGACATAAACAAGCTCCGACGCAACACGGCGTTGAAACTACGCGAAATTCCACTAGCTTTATCTGAGGGGCCATTCTTTGTAACGTTTCACAAACTTCTCCCCGACCCGTAGTTCCTACTTCAATGCGTCAACTAGTTTTCAACGCTCTACACAACCTGTTTCATCCCGGCATACGTGCTTCGCAGAAGCTCGTAACTGAACGCTTCGTATTGCCCAACGTCAATCGCGATGTGTGCCTTTGGGCACGCGCATGCTTAGAGTGTCTGCGCACCAAGGTCTACAGACACACCAAAAGCCCACTTGGCGTCTTTCCAGCTCCTGACTCTCGCTTTGCACACGTCCATGTCGAACTGGTCGGACCTTTGCCTCCATGGAAATGCTAAGTGTACCTCCTCACTTGTGTCGACCGATTCACCATTTCATCATCATCATTACACACATCAGCTAGAGGTTGGAAAACACCTCCGCTATTGTGCCGCAATACATGAAGGAAATACATACATACATACATATAATACAATTCACAAAGAAAAAATAGATACAACAGTTGCATGCCAGCTGAGCTACCAGCAACGGATAAGCATCGTTCCGGTAAGCTTCCAGCCAACTACTAGGCAAAAAGAAAAAAAATTATTACGTTTTACCTAGATGGAGGGGAGGCTAAAAGGGATGGGGAAGGACAAAGAAGCTCACAGCACAAACGCCACTGAGGTCGGCTCCTTGCCATGTCAATAAGTGTATCCAGACAAACGTGTTCACCGTCTCTTGGACCCCAACCAGGGAGCCGTGAAGCTCCAACCGAGGCTAGCTCCGAAGTAAGGGACTTCATTCCCCTGGACCAAGTCATCGCTTGGCCACCTCTCCTCTTCTCCCACCCACATCCCCGGTGAGCAAACAACGCAAGTCGAGGGTGTCGGTGGGCTGGCATGCGTAACACGTGGCCGATCCATCGGAGCCTGGTGCAGGAAATAACGGCGCTGAGCGGTTCAGATTCTTTTCAATGCGTCGAACACGCTCGTTACTCACTCGGTGTTCCCACCATATGTGCGCCAAACTGCGAAGGCACCGCTGGTCGAACATAACTAGCCTCTTCATGTCCGCCGATCTTAGGGACCAGGTTTCGCAACCGTACAATAGAGGCGGAAGTATCGCTGCATTGTACACCCTACCCTTCAGGGCGAGAGTGATGTCGCGCCGCCGCCATAGGTGGCGTAGGTTACCAAAGCACTTTGAGCTTTCGCAATACGGTTTGTGATCTCGTCTTCGAGCCCAAGGGCGCTGATACAACCTCCCAGGTAATTGAATTGCTGAAGGACTTCTAGCTGATCCCCACCAAGGGTCAACGCAGGAAGCGATCCTTGCCAATCTTGGAGGAACGCTTTGCATTTCGATGGTGCAAAGCAAAGCCCGAAGCGGCTGACAGCCAGTGTTAATCTGTCCAGCGCGGCTTGGCACGTCTGGAAGCTGTCACAGATGAGGGCAATGTCGTCTGCATACTCCAAGTCAAGAAGTCGTTCTCCTGGGAGTAGATCCACACCTTCTAAGTCATGTCCTGTAAATGCAAACTCCATGACTTCGTCAATAGCGAAGTTGAAGAGGAAAGGTGACATCGGGCATCCTTGTCTCACACCGCTGGAGATATTAAAGGGTGGCGACAGCTTGCCGTAGGCCCTCACTCTGCCCGTGCTACGCGCATATAATGCTTGGATAATATTTACATATTTCACGGGCACACCTTTCCTGAGTAGACAATTCCAAAGGGCACATCGATCAACCAAATCGAAGGCACCTTTGATGTCGAGGAACACGAATACGGTGGGCCGCCAATATGTGTGGCGGTGTTCCAACAACTAACGCAAGGTGAAGATGTGGTCGATGCAGCCACGACCTCGACGAAACCCGGCTTGTTCCTCACGAATCTGGCTTTCACGAACGCCAGTCAGTCTATGAAGAATTATGGAGGCGAGTAATTTGGAGGCGATGGAGATCAGACTGATTCCGCTATGGTTGCCGCATTCCGAGCGCGAGCCGCCTTTGAAGATGGGACCAAAACGGAGCGGCTCCAGCCGGTTGGGACAGTCTCTTGCTCCCACAGTTTCACTAGTAATTCATGTAAAGTATCAACAAGAGCAGAGCCTCCGAATTTGAAGAAGGCTGGAGGAAGATCATCTGGTCCCGCGGCTTTGTTCAGCTTCAACCGTCCGATCTCACGTTCGACTTCTGAGCAAGAGGGTGGATCCAAAGGGACAGCCCACGGAGCAGGGCGATCAGTGACCGGCGAATCGAACAATTCTAGCCGATTAAATTGCCTTTCAAAATGCTCAGCCCAACGCTCCAAACGTTTTGACAAATAATGGATACCCTGTCCACTCTCATCACAAATTGTATCACTAACACCAGGTCTCGTGCTGCCCGTTTCCCGTATCAGACGGAATAACTTACGATGGTTGCCAAGGGCAGCGGCCACTTCCATCTCTGACGCACGATGAGACCACCATGATTCCCGGTCTCTCTTCAGGCTATCCGGAGTTTTGCCCGGAGCTCTTTGCGAATTTCATGGTGCTCGCTTTCAGCCAGGATATGCCGGCGAGCGTCGATAAGTTCCAGAGACCGCGAAGAGACACAATGTCTATGTGGGCTTTTAGACATACCCCATGAGTATTTGCCCACTGCTAGTAAGGTCTGGCGAACATGTGACCAGTGGCCATCAATTGTCTCCAGTGAGCGAGCGCTCAACTCGCATGTTAGCGTACTTCGATACGCATTCTGAACAGCTGGCTTTGTCAGTTGGCTGGTGTCAATGCGCTCAAAACGTCGTCATGGGCGTCCGCCAAAAGGCATCCGCATGTCAGCACATCCAATTGCATTATCAGTGTCCACACATGTGCTCCAAATCGAGCGACAATTCTGCATGCAGCCTATCCAGCGGTAACTAATAGCATTGTGATCGATCTGCGTCCAAGGCTGGTTCGAGGCTGGTGGGCGCCAAGTCACCCTCCGGCGAGTGCTGTGTCGGAAATTAGTGCTCGCAAGAAATAAGTGAGCATCTTCACACAAATGAAGTAACCGCTCACCGTTATCATTACGGGAGCCTACACCGTGCTGCCCGCCCAGATGCAGCTCATCAGTGGACAACTTTCCAACTTGTGCGTTCATAGCCCCAGTGCTTCCTCTGTGGCGAAGGAGCTGTGTCAGTTGGCGGTAGAAGTCGTTCTTTATCGAATCATCGCTACAGTTTGTGGGCGCGTTGACAGCGATGATGAAAAGACACCTATTAGTCCCGTGCGACTTCGAAGCTTTAAACGAACCAGCCAATCGGACCGCACACATCCGGCTACTGATTGAAATCCAATCAACCAGAGCAGCTTCAGCCCGGGGCCTCAGGGCAATGCTAACACCAGCTTGGCCGGTGCTCGAAGCTGCATCGTCACCGGATAGGCGCAATGAGAAACTACTGTTTGCGTCACCTGAAGGAGATCGCAGAGTGAGCACAGATCTCGAGTCTTGTAGGCGGGTCTCTGATAAGCAGCAGATATCGATCGAGAGGATCTCCAATGTTCGGGCAAGTGCTGCCTGCTGACCGATATGTAGTAGTGTGCGTACATTAAGGCATGCCAATCTGAAGGAGGATCGAGGGCTCCAAATGGAAGCCAATGAACTAGAATGGACCGCTTGGTTGGACATGGGCTTGTCGAAGGGCGAGGAGTGACGCTCCGCGTTCACATGTTAGTTAAAACTAGAAGATAAATGCCTAGCAAAGCATGTTGGGGGAGGGCCAAGAATCGGGGGGTTGAAAACTGGGGGATATAAGTGAAGTTGGAATGGGACGGTAAGAGTTAAAAAGCGTAAGATGGGAAATAAGAAGACAGGAAGGCTTGAGCAGTAGCATCCAAACCCCTATCCACCCTGCTCGATGCAGCAGATAGGGCACCGTTGATTATCTACTGCCGTGGCCAGAGCATCAGCAATTTGTTTGAAGTGTGATTCATTGCATTGCGTGGGCAGGATACTGTCAGGTTGCCCAGGCCTAGACAGGAGAACGATTAGGGTTCTCAACCAAAGCCTTTGTTCAAAAACCTGACCGCAAAGCAGCGGGTTTGGCGTTGGGCTACAAGGCGTCCGTTTTAAGGAATAAGGTGCCACCCTCATTCCAACCCCCAACCTGAAGGACCAGGAGGCTGAGTTTGTCTGACCTCTGACCATTGACCAATCTGGTATGAGTGACTCTGAATGTGCAGAAAGGCACCAACCAGCATAGCTCAATGGATCGCTGAGGCACACAAATCATGACACCACGGTAAGGTCCAGCCTCATTGCGATGGGGTTCACCCGTTGGCCAGAGGCGATTCCGATAGTCAACTGCTCATCTGAGATAGTTGCTCAAGCTCTCCTAGAACGCTGGGTAGCTCAATTCGGTTGCCCAAGCGTAGTCGTCACTGACAGCGGATCGCACTTTGACGGCTCCTTCAGCAAATTGCTCAACGTTCTTGGTTGCCAACATAACCGAACCACCGCATACTACCCTGCAGCCAATGGGATGGTAGAAAGGTTCCACCGGCAAGTCAGAGCATCACCCTGTGCCCAATCTAGCACATCCTGGCACGAAGCAATTCCGCTCGGTCTCTTAGGCATAAGAAACACTATTTAAGCGGATATGCACGCCACTCCATCGTCGCTAGTCTTTGGATGCACACAACGCTAACCTGGTGAACTCTTTTCACCAAAAGCGCCAACAACCTTCGACTATGGCGACTACGTAGCTTGCCTAGCTCATCACATGCGACAGCTTCAGCCTGCGCAGCCCAGAGCACAGAGTTTGCGCACAAACGTGGACGAACGGCTTGCTACCTGCACGCACGTGTTCGTTCGCACCGATAAGGTACGCCGGCAACTTCAGCCTCCTTATTCTGGCCCGTACCTTGTCGTACGCAGAAGCGACAAAATGTTTACCATTGACTACCATGGTAAGACTTGGACGGTCAACGTCGATCGACTCAAGCCAGCATTCCTCGACAGGTCTGACTCTTCGGTGCAGCAAGCACCTTCACAGCCTCTGCCATCACAGCTCTCACCGCAACCTCAGACGAGTCAGTCCGGTCCAGCAGAACCGACAACCTCAACCGACAGCACTCCTACTCGCCCTATCATTGATCGACGCGGTAGGAAACTTAAACCTCCAGTTCGATTTTCGGACTTCGTTAGCACTTGCTATTTTACGTAGAACGTGCCTTTGAAATTTTCTGCTCTTACTAAACGTTTTTAAAAATCCAAAAACGTTCAAAACGATTGAAATTACCAAAAAAGAGCAAAACCATTTCAAAACCCAAAAACAGCTTTGCACATTTTTCGCTTTGCACTCCTTTGTATATGGCTATGCATTTATGCTACTTTTTCATTTTGCTTTCCATATACACCGTCGGTTGGTTGCACCTAGTTTACACTTTCCGCTGGATCTCCGCACGTCAACTGCAAGTGGAACGAACTTCCTGTTCAACTACCTACATGAACTTTACTAACTGTTCCCCCCACGAACAGTTATTTAGCGTTTCGACACCGTAGGGAGGACACGGGTGGGAGCCCGCTAGGGTCCGATTGCATGGTTCTCCCCAGCAGCTGCATCAGGTTTCATAGCCTGTTCCCGCAGAAGGCTGGCCCGCGACGGACAGTTTTCACGTAGCTCGAAGGACTGCTTACACAGTCCCCTCTGAGAGAGGGCTATGCAGCAGTCTGAAGATTCCCCGGTTTGCCTGTGTAAAATTCTAACTAAAATTATTTCATTGTACACTTAGGCAGCCGGTGTGGTTTGTTGAACTGATTGCTGAGTTCAAATGCTTGACGTGCTCATCGCCATTTTTACTTGGCGCTGGTTCCGGTTGCAACTCGCGACTGCCTTGTGTTTTGTGCTTGCTCCGTTCCCCTAGCTAGAGCGTCCACGGTGTCGTTCATTTATAGCTAGATAACAGGGAAACTTTTACTGTACCAAAAAAGTTTCCCTGCAACTTGATCCGTCTTCTGCAATCGCTCTCTGGGCTCTCGGTACAAGCGACCCTCTAAAGCAATTAATAATAACAGCGTAGTGGATGTGCTTTTTGTAGATTTCTCGAAAGCATTTGATAAGGTACTCCAATTGAGGCTATCACAAAAGCTGTGATCCTACGGCATATATGGCTGCGCTCTTTACTGGGTATCTGCGTTCTTGCTGGGAAGAGAACAGTGTGTACGTGTGGGTCGCAGCTTATCCTTTAGGCAAGCGGTCCTCAGCGGTGTCCCACAGAAACCTTTCCTTCTCCTGACCACATCCATCTTCAAACTTTTAGTTCTTATTCTGTCATTCTCTTTATCCTTTGCTGATATCCTTCATTTTAACGAGTTGCATTCCCTTTCATCTTCCATTTACTTCCTACTTCTTTCTTACTTCACGTAACCCACACAACGGGGACCGCTAGTGCAGGGAACATGGGCAGTAATAAATAAATAAATAAATATTTTATTCTCGACAATGCGAGGCACGCCCATGGAGGCATGATCAGACATGTACAACTGTACAAACATTTTAATGCAGCTGTAACAGTGACGTAGAATATTGTTTATATGTCCATGATCGGAACTGCACAATGTTGAGAATGCGAAACAATAAGTCGTCTATCGTGAGATACGGGACCTCAGCTAATAATAGATTGAGAATCCTGAATGATCCATTGAAAGGTAATGGAAGATCACGCACAAGAGAAATATGGCAATATTGTGAGTTCGTGCACAAGTAAGTCAAAGGTCAAAGAATCGTAGGAAGTAAAACGACCACGGTAAATGCAGATGTAGAAGTTCCAGTGTAACGACCTTATCTAGAATTGTAACGCTAGTTGACCTGCCAGTGTGAAGTTATGGGCTGTGACTTTATTCGGTGGTGAGTCACATACGCCACGTTGCAGCGTTGTTAAACGGACATTTGTGGCTTTCTATGGGGAGAACGCTTGCCAGGCGAAAACCCACCACGTCCTGGAACACTGCCACCAATCCATTGAATGGCAAATTGTAACTGGCTATGTTTTTTGTTGAACGTTTGTTTGCTCGGTTATTCGCAGTCAGGTTGTGTCCCATTTTTTCTGCTGGCTGATGCCATACCTGGTCGCCTATTGCGTTCCTGGGTCCTGTCCATTGGTAGGTCGGGTACTAAACATCCTTTTTGAATGTGATGTGTTGATCCTTCGCAGAACCACGTGAAGTCTTCTCTGATTATGTATATTTGCCGGAGAGCGAAGAATTCGTGTCCAGCTACCCTCACTGGACATCGGTGGTTTGGTGCAAGTAGTTAGAGTGGAAGTGAAGCCGTGGTCCATGTAAGTTCTTGTTGGTTATTTCGTCCCATCCCAGACGGAGGAAGTTCCTCAGTTCAATCCCGAATCTCTCCGATGTTCACGACCTCAGAGAAAAGGGAGAGAGGAATAGGCCGAGAGAAGACCGAAAAGGACAGTCAACGTACCTAGCGTTTGATCAAAATCCTACTTTAAAACATTTATTTGGGACAACTAGTGTACAATGTGTAACAGATATTACGCTAAAGATGTTTTAAATTATGCAGAAGGCATGGCCTAATGGGTAAAATACTTTCATGTGCATAGGGATGAAGAGCAGGATTCCGGTAAGAAATTCATGAGGTATAAGCTGACGATGTTTGAATTCTACCTGAGACTAGAAGGTGGGTGTGTAGTCACGACTGGTTGTTATCGGAAACCAAAAGACAGTGACGATGTGGCCGTATTTATATATGCTCCACGGGATAAGGATTACCTAAGACACCATAACTATAATGTACCTAGGTATATGAAGATAGGAAGCTGAGCATACAAGAATCAGGCCAAGATTAAATGGATATCAAAGGAAGACTAAGTGTTGAAGGTAAGATGATCAAAAGATAGCGATAATGGACCAAGTTTCAGTGGCCAGAAGTGCCTGCTGGGTTAATCATTCTAGTTACTGTTGAATAACTACCGTGTCAAACGATAGGACAGCAAACCAGCTAAGCTGTGAAAAAACTATACCAAGAGAATAAACATTCTACAGAAGGACTGACCCTTAGCGAGCTAAGGGGTATTTGCAAAGTTGAATGGAGCCTATGGCGACTAGCTGCTACTAAGCAGAGATAGTGGCTCTAGAAAAGGATGTATCAGTGGCTGGTGTAGCCATATCATTAAGACGTTTGACCACATGCTGGATCCCTACAGTTACAACAGGTAAATGCACGAGCAAGCGATTAGAGATATAAACTTCCAGAAAAAAGTAAGAGAGAAAGGAAGTGACTCCCTACTTACATGCGCCAACAATGACTAGCTGCTGTCAAGTAGACGCGGGTAAGACAAACGTCGGATAACGGCGCGCTAGGAGAGAGATGAGTGGCCAGCAATAGAATTCGGATTAAGGCTTCAGTTACTAGTGGATCCTACGGTGGCACAGAATAGGTCAACAAACCAGCTAAGCTGTGACGCAAACAATGCAAGAGAATGAATATTGAAGAAAGGAGCAACACCTAGAGAGCTACGGATATCCGCAAAGTTGAATGTAGCCTATGGCGAGTAGCTGCTGCTAATCAGAGATAGTGGCTTTAGAAAAGGATGTATCGGTGGCTGGTGTAGCCATATCATTAGGACGTTTGACCCCTACTGGATACCTACAGTTTCAATGAATAAGTCAACAGACGAGCGTCGATTAAGGAGACAGACGTCAGAGGAAAATGAAGGCTGGAGTGTCAAGGTGTGGCTTCTTGCTGGGTACATGGGGCCAAAACTGACTAGCTACTGCCAAGAAGAAGATTTTACGCGAGTAAGACGAACGACGCCTAACGGCGCGCTAGGAAAGAGATGAGTAGCCGGCAATAGAATTCGGATTAAACCTTCAGTTACTAGTGGTTCCTACGGTGGCACAGAATAGGTCAACAAACTAGCTGAACGGTGACTCAAACATTCCAAGAGAATAAACTGTAAGAAAGGAGCGGTTCCTACAGAGCTCCGGATATTTGCAACGTCGATTGAGGCTATGGCGACTAGCTGCTGAAAAGCAGAGATAGTTACAACAGAAAAGGATGTATCAGTGGCTGGTGTAGCCATATCATTAAGACGTTTGACTCCTACTGGATACCTACAGTTTCAATGAATATGTCAGTTTGTGTTTCGTTTTAGACCTATCAATAACTAGCACCTTATCATTTCCTGGCTGAACGATTTGTTCAAGTAAGTACACTCAAGGAATTTTCCTATCGTTCCAATCCCTCTGAATCTGAATGCCTACCCCACTGCCAACATCTTATTCTACCGGGTGCACCTCATGCGGGACATGCAGCGGCGTCGCTCACACCTTCAGTTCTGCAACCCGGAAGAGAAGAGGATAAGTTGTGACGTATGCGGACGATGGTTCCATCAAAGGTGCGCCTCATACCATGGTGAGTCGGCATACACATATACTCAGTGCTGCGGATAAGCTACCTTTATGTATATAACTTTGCATTCTCTTAGGGTTGCAAAAGAAGCTAATTTAATTGTCGCGTCATGACGTTTTGTTTATGCAGCACGCTTACAATCGGTAAGTGCACACATTATGCATTTGCATAGGAAAACGCATTCCTCCTTGCTTACTTAGTGAGCATTTTCAATGCGCCATTAATAGTCTTCCCAGTTGCATACCGCTGCGCGCTGTAAGCGTTATTTTACATGGAGAACATAGCATTGATGGACCTTCACATGACCCGTGGTGTCCAATGATAGGCCCAGCAACGTTATAGTCGCTTATACTCCCTTATCACCGGTATCTTCACCGTGCATATGCGGCGGTTCAACGGAATGCACGTCGGCTCCAAGAGTGACATCCCACCAAGCCCCCGAAGGGGCTATGAAAAGGAAGTAGGTGGAGGAAAAGGGAGACAGAAACTCCATCAAGTAGAAGGTAGTTGAATCAGGGAATATCGATATGTAACTGGGACGCATAACAGTGCAGGTGGGTCTGGAAATCCGCCGCAGTGGGTGCCAAGAGTGCATCCACAGGCAGAGGATTACACGGTCGGCGGACTCCCAAAGCGAAGTGCTGTCCTCCACAGTTCTGCGGACTGTGCTGATCTGATAGGTTTCTTGGGTTTTGACCCCCGTGGGAGGCAGATTGCTGCAGTGTGAGTGCATGGCGACCGGCATGTCAAGCGTTGGATAAGATCGTAAATGGAACGATCAGGTCGCCCCCGGACGTCGGTACTGAAGGGAGTAGAGACCCAGGCAGTGGAGTCCCAGTGCATAATGCATGTGCTGAAGACCTCGTACCAGTTTGTTTGCTAGACGTTGTGGGGCTTCGAGTATGCCTTGGTCACGCAACAACCAAGGGCTCCAAGTCGGAATAGGGAATTGCAAGTGGGGTGGAAGAACAGCATTCCGGAGGAGGTGGAAATTGCGGTGGTCA
Organism: Dicrocoelium dendriticum; assembly: GCA_944474145.2. Lineage (NCBI taxonomy): Eukaryota > Metazoa > Platyhelminthes > Trematoda > Plagiorchiida > Dicrocoeliidae > Dicrocoelium > Dicrocoelium dendriticum. The sequence goes on along the minus strand of OX104063.1, from coordinate 39,339,260 downwards.
AGTTGACGGAAGGCTACTTTCAACAATCCCAGCATGCGGTTAGCAGCAGCAGCTGCTTTTCGGCAGTAAGTGGATACGGAAAGACTGCTCCGGGTAATTGTGCGGAAGTCTGTTACGGCTTAATTGATGTGGAGGATGGACGCTGGTTGTTAATATATAGGAGAGTAAACGGAAAGGCGGGTAGAAAGGACGCCACATTTCGAAGAGGTTAATGGAAGGTCGTTTTCTACGGAAAACTGATATATGCAGTGCAGGTCCGTCTGAGGTGCGTGGGCATCACCCGGAAGGTTATTTCTGCGTCACATCAGCACGTCATCCGCATACATCAGCAGCCAAGACTGCACTTGAGGTGTGACATCATCGATGAAAGCTAGGAATAGGTAACATACATCTTCCGTCCTGATTTCCCTTTCAGAGCCACAGTGACATGAGCCGCGCATTACCTTCCAACCTCACGCTGCCACTGAGTCTCCTCCCACGTACTGCCGCCGCCAGGTGGTGCAGCATTAATACGTAGCCAAAGGTAACATTTGTTGTCCATCCTTACTTCTCTTCCAGCGCCACTGATATGCGCCGCGCATTGCCTTGCGACCTCACCTTGCCACCGACCCTCCTCCCACGTACTGCAGCCGCCTTGTGATGCAGCATTGATACCTAAGCACAGGTAACATAACTCTTCCATCCTGATTTATCTTTCAGAGCCACAGTGACATGCGTCGCCCATTGCCATCCGACCTCACGTTGCAACTGATCCTCCTCCCACGTACCGCCGCCGCCGTGTGATGCTGCAATGATACCTGGCCAAAAGTAACATCCCTCGTCCATCCAAATTTCTTGTAAATCCGCTGTGACGCACGAGCATTCGCAGTCTCCTAACACAGCACCGTGTCCGGTCTTCCTTCGCCTTGCAGTGCCTCTACGTTTCACATTCCTTAGAGAACGGAGCAACGGCCCTTTTCAGGGCCACCCCCTGTCTCTGTGTCTTGTCGTACCACAACGCCTAGGAAGTTTGCAAACTCTGCTATTTCCTTGCGGCGGACTACAAGCTCAGGTTCAGTGGGTGTTTCCCTAATCTTCAGACAATATGTGGTGGAATTCATACATCAAAACGTGTGAAGCAACTCTGTAACCTATGCGAACAACATGCTCCTCCAATAAGAACCTGGTAAGTTCACCTTATGCAGACTTTTCCAACCACTAACATGCCGATGTACCGGTCCATTATTCGTAAACCCAGTTTCTGTAGTGCACTGCCACTTAGCAATGTTCACCTCGATGCGCCCTCCCCTCCTCCGGTAACAATATTTGATGAACCATTTTTCAGTATTCTCGCTTGGTGGGTGATGAGCGTTCGCAACGCTCCCCACTTAGACGAGAATATTTGCATATGGTTTGAGCGTCCCGTCTGCCCACCTCATATATAATCATACACCACCTTAACAACTGAATGCGTACCTCAGTAAAACGTAGCCATGCACATCCGTTAGCATTATACGGACAATACCTTGCGCCAAACATTAACCTAACAGTCATGACGTTTTGTTACTCCACTATGCAACCGGTTTACTTATAGATATATATATAATTAACGTAAAATCCACTGCCTCTTCAGTTCAGGTTAATGCACACAGAACACTACGTCTTATTTATCTTTTGCGGGAAGGTTTACAGAATTCCATTTTTCCTACTTCACGGAATACCATTGATTAAGTCCGTCACCCTTACACACGCGATATTCTTTACACCATTGACACTGTTTCCAGAAACCGCTTTTCCGCATAACACCTCTTAACCTCAGAAATCAGCGATTACGCACTTACATGCTTACATACCATCAATTCATGCAAACTCACATTACCCTTGCGTGAATGAAGGCAATCGCATTTAGCAAAGGTGAATGGGAACAGTCTGATTATCCCTATAACAAACCTCCGCAGTCCAAACTCTTATATATATATATATATATATCATTCCTCTGCGTCCGCAAATTTATATCACATGATCAATTGTAATGAAGGATAACTTTCTTCCTACGCAACATACCATCCGGAAATCTATTCCATCTACAATTTAACATATATCATGCATACAGCATGCGTCAGTATAGAGACTTACACAGAAATATTAATTAACGTTCACAGTGGAGCTACTCCCAGGGGAATGACTTCTTTAGTTGGAGTAGGCAGACGACAATTCGCTCATCTGTGACAGTTCCCAGATGTGCCAAGCCGCGTTGGACAGATTAACACTGGCTGTCAGCCGCCTCGGGCTTTGCTTTGCACCATCGAAGTGCAAAGCGTTCCTCCAAGTTCGGCATGAATCGCCTCCTGCGTTGACCCTTGGTTGGGATCAGCTAGAAGTCCTTCAGCAATTCAATCAGCGCCCTTGGGATCGAAGACGAGATCACGAACCGTATTGCCAAGCTCGAAGGGCTTTTGCTAACGTACGCCACCTATGGCGGCGGCGCGACATTACTCTCGCCCTGAAAGGAAGAGTGTACAATGCAGCGGTAAGTTCAACCTTACTGTAGAGTTGCGAAACCTGGTCCCCAAGATCGGCGGACATGAATAGGCTAGTTACGTTCGACCATTGGTACCTTCGCAGTTTGGCTTACATCTGGTGGGAACACCGCGTGAGTAACGAGCGTGTTCGACGCATTGAAAAGAACCTGAACCGCTCAGCGCCGTTATTTCCTGCACCAAGCTCCGATGGATCGGCCACGTGTTACGCACGCCAGCCCACCGACTCCCCCGACGTGCGTTGTTTGCTCACCGGGGATGTGGGTGGAAGAGGAGAGGTGGCCAAGCGATGACTTGGTCCAGGGGAATGAAGTCCCTCACTTCGGAGCTAGCCTCGGTTGGAGCGTCGCGGCTTCTTGGTTGGGGTCCGAAAGACGGTGAACACGTTTGACTGGATACACTTGCTGACATGGCAAGGAGCCGACCTCAGTGGCGTTTGTGCTGTGAGTTTCTTTGTCCCTCCCCATTCCTTTTAGCCTCCCCTCCATCTACGATCTCATTTCGTAGGGTAAAACGTAATAAACTTTTTTCTTTTTGCCTAGTAGCTGGCCGTTAGCCCACCGGAACGATGCCTATCCGTTGCTGGTAGCTCAGCTGGCATGCAACTATTGTATCTCTCTTTCCTTTGTGAATTTTCTTATATGTATGTATGTATGTATTTCCTTCATGTATTGCGGCACAATAGCGGGGGTGTTTTCCCACCTCTAGCTGACGTGTATAATGAATGAATGTGTGAATTGGGTGCTGCGTTATGCAGGTGAGTTTGGAATTTAACTCATAAACAGTATCATTGTCCGAGTAAACAACCCACGGGATAGATGGGTGTCGTTGCAGGTCCACGAGAGATAATCATCGCAGTTACGTGGGACACTTGCATGGAGAGGAGGTCGCGAACGGTCAAGGCGTTTGCTTGGTCTTTGGAAACAGGTACGGCTGAGCGCAGTAGTATGGACTACAGAAAATATACAGCCGAGACGTATAAAATATGCATACCACACTGGCAAGATGGGTGAAGTATCCATTGTATACTGGCTCCAAATAGATGTGGATTCTGATACCAGGAAGAAATAATCTACTGGTGGGGTGGACGGGACCTAGCGCCATGGAACCGCAGGTAGGTTGAACGCTTGCAAGGTGATGAATTTTTTCAGATGTTCTGAAAGTGATAATGAGTATGTCAAAATTGTTAAGACCCGTTCGATGCAAACCAGTTAGGGGACGACGTGAGGGACCGCGCGATGGTGCGGCGTGTTGTATACAACTGTGGCGCCGTGTGCCTAAGTTCGCGTGTCTGTTGGGTAAGATATGCAATTGCAACCTACATGTCAGCATCCTGCTAACAACTGCTACGTGCACAACAAGTAGCAAACTTTATTTACCACTGTACCCAAGCTAGGCAGTCAATCCGGGGGAACCTCTAGCCTGCTATGCTGTTCAGGTGAGACTACGGCAGAGCACTGTGAGCTACCTCGTCAGTTGAGTGATCAATAAAGGCAGAAAGCACGATAAGGAGAATACAGTACCCTGATAGAAAATGTTTATAAGCAGGAGCTGGGAAAGTTCACCGGGATGTCAAGGTAATGGAGGTAGAGCCTATATGTATTCATAATTTGCCCCAGTTCCCTGCTCTTCCTTTAATTAACCTTCCTTTGCTCGGTTTAGCCATCAATCTTATCCCACCTGGTCAGCGCACAGCCGCTCTTTATCCTCTTTGTTCTAGACCGCCATTTATCCTTCACTCGCCGCTACGTTCGCGACGCTTGCTGATGTATGATTCCAGCCCTCTCACTGGATGTTTTCGAGTCAGCATACCTTTAAAACATTCCGTCTTCATCCTAGACTGCATTTTATCTCGGCGCGACGCTGCCCTTATGGCTGACATGTTGTGACGTCCTCAGTAACCTTGAGGTATACTTGCGTTCCTTAAGTTTACGTTCCTGAAATGGCATTTTAGCTTACCATTACTGAGCAAACGTTTCTCATCTAGTCAGCACACAGCCGCCCCTTAACCACTCCTTCTAAGGTGTTTTGTCACCATTACACAGCAACGTTTTCGAAACTCGGTCAAGTAGGAATCCAGCACTCTTAGTCGGCCACTGCAACCAGCAACGTAGTATCCTCATGTTATCCTTATGCTTAGATCCTCTAAACATTTTTACTCCGAGCTTGAGTCATAGCTTTTTGCTGCTTTACTATTAATTGACCTAGAAAACTCTCTCGTTGCAGGTTATTTATAGCTTTACATACATATTCTGCCCTGCCCATTAAATAAGGCTGGATACCTCCTAGGCATTCAGCTTTCAATCGCCGGCCGTCTTCTAACAATCTCTTCGCTCTTCAAACGCAATTACTGCATCCTAGTTAACTGCTACTTCGTGGATTGCATACTGGTACAACGCTCTGTTCTCTGGGTAGCTTTGTACCACATACTCACGCGCCATTGCTTTTTGTAGCACGTTTAAAACACACTTTCAGCATAAGCATGGTTGCACCTTGTACACCATTTGGTCTTAAATCTAAAGGTTAAAACGTACGACTTTAACAAGGTTTAATTGCAAGCCTGTTCATTGCGGTCTTCGCTTAGCTGCCCCTGGATGTTTCTGCTGGTCATCAACACACACGTATGACATGCGTGCTCTAGGGCCAGTTGTATGGTACCTCTATATTCTCTCTCCATTTGCAATCAGCGTTGCCACTGTACGCACATTCGCACCGGCTCTAGGTGCTCCTGCCAACGCGTAGTGTATTTTGAAGCAACGCAATTTGGACGACTATCTTCAGTCAGTATTTACACTTTACGTTTGCTCTGTATAGGTATACAAGAGGGATTTCTTTTTGTTGCTTCCCACACCACAGATTATGACCTTCATAGTGGCCCAATATAAGGGCTCTGTAACAACTACACAACTGAGTTTATCGATAGCTGCGTAAGGCGGATACAAGCCTCAGTATAAGGAATCTATCGCTAAGCTTGCTATTGGATCGCAGTCCTTGAGGCCGCCACTTAAACTCAACCCACCGGCCACACACCACTAGTGCCACACCAATAAGCTCTCTGACCAGACCGACAGCCTGGGTTCGTATCGAGGCCTGTCTGGATTCACCTGCAACCGCTTGTGACCTGCCACGGGAATGCCTGTGCTGACCCGACTACTAACCGGTGTGTTATTGTAATTGCTGGAGATGATGTTTCCAATGCAACAGCTTGTGCAACTCGAGGCGGAGATACGAATAGTTCACTGCAGTGCATACATTTTATTCCTAATTAAATTGCACAGTTTCCGGGATTTGCCACGTTTACCAGCATTATATTATACTGGAGTTTCAGTTAAGGATCAGAAGTTAACACCCATTGTCTTAGCTCCTCTGATTTTGCTTCAATGTAGTTTATTTTGGTTTCATGATCACGTATACAGTAAGGACACGCTCGATGAGGAAATAAGTATTATGAGCCATGTTGCTTCCATTTTAGTTCAAAATCTGTGAAAACGAACCAAGGTATTTCGCGCAAAGGCTGGAAGCAGTAATTAAGAAAATACCCAAAGCAGTGTAGGCGCTGTGGGGAATTCCCTTGGACTACATGATGACCTGAGCTAGACACCTGAAAAATCTTTATCCGTAGCTGAAACTGCATACGCTGAACTTGCAATAAAAACCGACATGCTCAAATCATTATTGCTAACTTTGCAGGGTTTAGCTGTCTTATTTAAATCGCCTACAACTATTGATAAACTTAACCTTATGAAGTGCAGTGTACTAATAGACTTCATTTCGATCGAATTAAACAATCTAGTGCGCGGTTCACGCAATGCAGTTGTTATTAATGTGCCAAAAATTTACCAATAAACACTGTTCAGAACGTGCTTCTCACGGTATGCAATAAGCAACCTTGTTGATCTAGTTGTATCAGACTACGATTAATTGAAATGCGTTCCTTTTGTCCCATACTTTACCAGTTTCAAACTGAAATTGCTAAACTTTATTCAACAGCGCAATCACATCGTGCTTCATACGAGTTTTAAACGTCTGAAAGTTGTGGAGGAAGAAACACCGCTATAACGCGCGATAAGGACGATATTCTGTGGTAAAACAGCACACAAACAATCATATGGCGCTCCGTATCCAGTTGATATGGCTCCACATGGTGGCCACCACAAACGTGAGCATACCACTCCGCTTGCTGCAAATAGGGGCGAAGAGGTGAATGATAAAATGCTCTTTGATATCAATATGGCCGCACCTGAATATGCGGGCCGCTGTATTGCATTATATGCTGTGTCCGGTAGAACACTTAATTTTCGCACTTCGGAGTTAAGATTAACGCCAGATGCAAAATTGTTTACTAGAGGACCTCTACTAGGCCGCAGTTTCGCGGCTAAGCAAGGTAAGCCGACCAAGCCCAAAACGACTACAATCCACAAAACTATTGAGGTGCTTGATGCTGCGTCCTGGATAATCAGTTCTGGCTGTCATATAGGGTATGCTAACGCCCTTTGCTGTATGCGAAATAACAACAATGGGTTTCAGCGAATAACAACTGCATTACTTGCTAAATCCCAATAGCACGCAAAACCGCTACCTCAAGCCTCAAACTATCATGTCCCGCGTAAAGACTGCTATGGTCAGTGTCCAAGCTCATCAAGCATATCGATGGCTCAGATCAAATTGCTCGATAGTAAAAGGACAGTTGACCCAGGTCAATCGCAGGCATCACTGGGTGACTATGTATTGTCTTTTTGTTTGGACAGATGTACATCAATTTGGTATGAAGTTATGGAAGACGCGCCGCCATCTTTGCCACTGACAAACGGTTTACTTGGGTACCACGACTTTCCGATTCCATCAACGAAGCAACGGATCATGCTGATGTTGCAAATGGATTGTCACCAGTGCCTACACCGCGTCTAATGAAGCCTTATTTAGAGCGCAATTTAGTGTATTTTACCCAAAGATAGAAATGACAGCAACCCACTGGCTACTATCAATGAGTCACATAGCCCACAGCCTATTAACGACATGAGGCAGAGGACACAACCCAGCCCACCGACTATTAAACCAAGCATGGGTTCTTACCCTCGAACCACTTTCTAGAGCGTTTTATTCAGTCTCAACCCCCTCCGCTGTGGTCACCTATAAATAAATAAATAAATGTTTTTCTCGTCATTGAGAGGAGCACCATCAAGGGCGGGATCATGATAATACAGACATGTGTGATCGGCAATTGCACAAATCAGTACATTTTGACAAACAGCATCGGAGTTTATGTGTGTGTTGACATAGAAAAGTATATTTATATCTGTATTTGGAAGTAGCCATGTTGTGTGAGTAGGTAAATGCGACCCTGCATGTTTTGTTCGTTGGGTTCGCCATCAAAGGGGGAATCAATGAAACGCTTCGAATAGAATGACGTTCGTGGTGTGTGAATAATCCGCCGGAAGTAAGAAGAGGCAGTGACTTTATATAGTGGAGAGTCACATCTGCCAAGTCACAGTGTGGTTAAACGGATATATGTGGCCTTTTATATGAAGAAAGCTTGTCAGGCAAAATCACACTGTTAGCACCCGTGGCAGGCGGTAATTGTTTTTTACTACAGTGGCTTACACTAGGTGTGTTCGTTCATACATTGGAGGCGTCCGCTCATCTGCGTGATTTCCATTGAGTTACTTTGGAGACGTCTGCTCATCCGCGTGATTTACATAGAGTGTTTCCCAACTGGTGCTCGCCTCTGTGTTTACTCCTTGTGCACATGGAACTGTAATCCTGGGGTCATCTTCAACTTTGGGGAAGTCGGCAAGGCTCGCTGTTGGTGTGTCAGTTTGCCCCACACTACTTATATCCGGCTTAGTAGTATCTACCTTTAATCCACCACACTCCTCCCCCTCCAAAAGACTCGCGTCTGCTGCCTTCCGTCGGAGTCTTTCTGACCGCCGGGGATGTTCACTGTACGAGCGTGTTTCCTCCTCCAATTCGTACCACTTCCTCAGCTCGCTGGCATTCACGCTCCGTGATTCACCTTGCCGAGCGATTGTATACACTGAGCCTCGCCGGTCGACTACTTCGTACGGTCCTTTCCACTTCGCTAGGAGTTTCCTCTCCCCTGGGCCGCAAGCGGGATATCGTTGATGGTCCCTGTACTTCACTTTCGAACCAATATGAAACTCGATATTCCTTCCACCTTTGCTGGTCTGGAACTTCGCCATCATCCGCGCCTGAGTCGTCTGTAGGTTGCGGTTGGCGGTCTTCCGGTTATTACGTGTCTCCTTGGGAGATATACGGCAAGTAGGCCACATTCCAATCTCTAGGTCCACAGGTAGACGAGGTTGTCGACCGTACGTCAACTGGAATGGTGATTTCTTTGTGGAAGCCTGCTTGTTTGCTCGATGGGCCAGCAACAGCAGCGGCAGCGCTTCTCCCAGTCTCCACCTTTTGCTGCTAGCCACTCCTTGATTGTTCTATTGTTACGTTCCGTCAGGCCATTTGGTTGTAAGTGGTATGGGGTGGTGCGCAATTTCTTGATGCCAAGTTTCTCCAAACAGTTCCGGAATTCTTCACTCTCGAAGCACGGCCCTTGGTCGTTTAAGATAGCCTTTGGGATTCCGTGAGCCGCTACCAAGTGATTCATGACAGCATGGGTAACGGTGCTAGCCCGTTGATCCGCGATGCCTGTAGCCTTAATCCATCGCGTGAAGTGCTCCGTCATCAATAAAATGTACTGGTTACCACGCCTGGTCAATGGAAACGGCCCCGTCACGTCGACCGACCAAAGTTCACCAATTTCCGAGACCGGGATAGTCATCGTTTGCTGCTGCATTCCTCGGCAAACCGTTTTCATGAGCTGACATTGTTTGCACAAAAGTACGCACTTCTCAACGTTCATTTTCATTCCCGGCCAATACGCGCGTTGTTTCAGCAGATCGTAGGTCCTGGAACAACCTGTGTGCGCCATCTCGTGACAAGAAACTACTAGACTCCGTCTTCGTTTCATTGGAATGACTGGCACCGAAGGGTTGCTACCTCCTGGTATTCACAATTAGATCTCTGCTTCGTTCACTTGCAGCTTTCCCAGGCATTTTGCAAACGGTCCCAGCTGCTTGAGTTGGATTTTGTTGAAGTTTGTCTGACCAGTTAATTGCGCGGTGATCAACTTGCGTAGGAGTTTGTCGCTACGTTGCTCAGTTGCCAACCGTTCTGGACCCTGCTCGCACAGTATACCGTTAATACCGAAAGCTACGCTCGGCAGGTCATCATCATCTATCATGCGTGACAAGAAATCCGCAGTCTGATTTTCCATCCCGGCACGTGTTTTATCGTGAAATCATACTCTTGTAAGCGCAATGCCCATCTCGCCAGCTTGCCTCTGGGGTCTTTGGCAGACTTAATCCACTCCAACGGTCTGTGGTCTGTTTCGACGTGAAATCGCTGACCCAGGAGATATGGCCGCCATTTATCTAACGCCCAGACAATTGCGAGACATTCTTTCTCTATGGTTGAGTATCTGCGTTCCGCAGGCGTCAAAGTTCGGCCGGCATATTCCATCGTCCCATGGTTTTGTTTCAACACCGCACCGATCCCGACATCGCTGGCGTCAGTGGCTACCGTGAACATCTCACCAGCAATGGGCAATTTCAGGGTCAACTCCTGCCTTCCCATTTCCTGTAGAATCTGATCAAAGGCACGTTGAGCTACTGCATTCCAAGTGAATTTCCTAGCTTGTTTCAACAGCTCGTACAAGGGTGAGGCCAATGTGTTAAAATGCTTGACGAATTTGCTGTAGTACCCGGCGCGGCCCAGGAATGTACGGAGAGTGCGTTTCGAAATGGGAAGTGGGCTGCCTTGTATCGTCATTATCTTCTCAGGTAGCGGTTTCAGTTCGCCTTGTCCCACTTTATGACCCAGGTCTTTCCGATCTGGGACTTTAGTCCATTTATCCGAAGTCCCGACTGCTGAATGCGTTCCAGAACTGCCGAGAGATGATGGATATGTTCCGCTTCTGATTGGCTATACACCACGATATCATCCCCGTACACCACCACGTTTCCAATTTACTCAGCAATCGCAGCATTAGACGTCGGAAGGTAAACGGGGCTCCTGTTTATAAAAAGGGCATCCTCTTAAACTGATACTGTTGCTCACCAACGGTAAACGCCCTCTTCTCTCGATCTTTCTGTTTTATTGCCAGTTGTTAGTATCCTGATCTCAAGTCCAGGACCGTGAATATCCTCGACTGCTGCAGCCGATCAAAAATGTCAGCAACTGATGGAACTGGAACGAAGCGAGTCAAGGAAATTTCATTTAGTCTTCGGAAGTCGACACAGAATCGGTACTTCCCATTCGGCTTCTTCACTAAGACCACAGGAGAGTTGTACGGGCTATGTGCCTCCTCAAACACGCCCGCGTCCAGCATTTCCTGCACTTGCCTGTTCACCTCAGCCTCCAGGTGGATTGGTATCCTGCGAGGTCCATGGGGCCGATACGGTTGGCGAGTTAGCGGAAGAGTGTGCTCGATCCAATCGCAAAACCCGTATTGGCTGCTGTCATCCGTAAACAAGGGTTGGTATTTGTTGATCAGCGACTGCAAAGATGGGCTCAAATGTAACACAGCAACGACCGACTGCAAAGATCTAATTTCTCCACGAGTAACGAGTGGTAGTGACCCGCATTCCATTAGCAACTTCCCACGCTTTAGATCAATGACAGCTTTATTGAGCTCCAGGAAATCTGCTCCCAATATGGTTTGTTTCGCATCTGGTGACAGGAGAATGGAGTGTGTTCGCTTTCGTCCCCCGATTCCTACGGTGTGTTCGGCTATACCATCAATGCCCACTGAATGACCGCCAACCGCTCTTACGATCGTGCAGCACGACTGAAGCTTTTCACCTCGCCGATAGTTGATTAGTGACATCGCGGCACCCGTATCGATCAGACACTTTTCCATCGTTCCGTCTACTTCCACCTTTGCTTCAACCGCACTCCTGCTCAACGCCCCAAGTACACAATCTTTGATTCGAAAAGAAAAATAAGGTTGCACACGTTTATTCGACACCCGAGTAACACCACGCCTCTGCGGACATTGTCTCTTCCAGTGCCCCGGGTCCCCGCAGATGAAGCAACATCCCTTTGTGCGCACCCGATAACGCTGAACGCGAAGCCCACTGATGTCTTCCGTAAGCTGCTCTATCATCCGTTCCAATTTGTCCATCCGTTCCACATTCTCAAGTGGCTCTTCCTTCGGCGCAGCTAGTGGTGCGTCGCCCAGGTCTCGAGTAACTTGCGCCAACTCCTCCAATTGCATCTTCCGAGTGGCATTTGCAATCCAAACGCGCTCCGCGGTTGGCTGTGGGAGGCCGGCCAAAAACTGATCCACCAGCAATTGCGTCTTTGACGGCCCATCCAACCCCGGCAAGGCGCGGTCCAACAAGCTCCTGAGGTGCACCGCAAACACGAGGAATTCCGTCCCCGCACCAAGCCGCGACGTCTTGCACCGTCGCATCGCCTCCTGGCGGTCCGCTAGCGTGTCCAGGCCAGAGAGTAACGCTTCCTTCGCGGCGGTCCACTCCAACTTGACCGGACCTCTTCGCTCCGCCTCCAGAACCGCCTTCGCCCTGCTCCTGAGGAGACTCCGCAGGGACGCCGTCTTCGCCCGGTCCGTCTTCAGTTCTACCGCATCTGCCATCTCCTCGAAATCCTCCAAAAACACCTTCACATCCCCGTCTTCAAATGGTTTCGGCCGGGGGATCTTCATGGCTAGCGAGGTCACGGCACCAAATGTTAGAACCCGTGGCAGGCGGTAATTGTTTATTACTACAGTGGCTTACACTAGGTGTGTTCGTTCATACATTGGAGGCGTCCGCACATCTGCGTGATTTACATAGAGTGTTTCTCAACTGGTGCTCGCCTCTGTGTTTACTCCTCGTGCACATGGAACTGTAATCCTGAGTCATCTTCAACTTTGGGGAAGTCGGCAAGGCTCGCTGTTGGTGTGTCAGCTTGCACCACACTACTTATATCTGGCTTAGTAGTATCTACCTTTAATCCGCCACACCACCACATCCTGGAACACTGCCGCCGAACAATTTGTTGGAACGGGATTTACCCGAAACACCCAGCTGTCACCACGGGGAGGTTGTTTGTCTAGCCAGCCAAAACATTTTCCGCCGTCAGTAATACGCGCGCCATTTCAACCATTTGTAACCTTGGTCCAGGCACAAGGCATGAAACCCCAGTGTTTATAACACAAACTAAACTAGCTTTCCCATATCTTACATTTATTATTTGTGATGAAAATCCGTTCTTTTCACTCTAAGATCTACACACTCGGCACGTGTGTCTTAGTGAATCGTCCTAATATGATATCTATAACTGGATCTTGGTGCCGTGATGGCAAGTCTGACAATCAGTTAACTATTTTCGGATATAACACGTTTATGAGAAATCGGCCAGCTCGTCGAAGTGGCGGCTGCGTAGTTTATTTGAAGATCGCTCGCAGCAGCACACTTTGAGAACCCAATGTTAAACAACGTTCAGGAATCACTCTGGCTTACGATATCTGTTAATCACCAGCAGCTGCTTATGGGATGCATATACAGCGTGCCAAACCGCAGCCAAGAATACCTGGAACTTTTGATGCTTGCATTTGAATGTGCCGCTATCCTGCCAATTTTAAATAAAGTTACTAGAGATGTTTCGGCGTGCATTTGATTGCATGGCCTATGGAAACCGCCCCTTAGAAATAAAAACTTTATCTCCTGTAGCCAAATGAATGGTTGGCAGCAACAAGTCTCCCAACCTACCAGAAGTGAATGTACTCTGGATCTTAGTTTTTCATTGAGCAAACCTGCAATCAGCGTAAAGCTTCTTGATGAATTTCCGGGAGGCGGTCCTCGCTTGATCAAATGCCGCCTAATACTACGCAAGGCCGATGCACATAAAGAAATGCATTATTTTCTGCTCAGTTCTGTCAACCTGGACTCATTCATGGACCTAGTTCGTGCGATAATTTTGATAAACGCTTTCTCTTCTCATGTCCTCAACATGCGACGGACTTGTTTTACGGTATAGTTAGCATCTTCATCGATTCAGCGATATCACTAAAAGGTACTCATCAAACTAAACATAAATGCGATCGTCAGGCGTTGAAGGCAGCACAAAAGTTTCATAAGATTCGGCAGAAATTCAAGTTAACTGCTGACTTTGCACAATTACTACGGCAGTCAAAGCTCGTTGAAGAGCAGAGGCATCAACAAGACCAAACTCTCATACTAGAAGAGTATAAAGATCTGAACGGTCCTAGGAAAACCGCTGAGCTAGCCAAACTATTCCTTGCCCGGGGTGCGCGTTGCAGCGACAGTTTAATTTTGTTACCGCTCTTAATGGAACATCCTACTATGTGCCATTGACAGCTGTGAAGCTTTCAGTGTTTGGTTTGTCGAAGCAGTGGTAAATGAATCAGCAGACACACCAGCGCTTATCATGCCGCACAACTATTTAGGCCTATGCACAGTGGAACTCACTAGGGCGAAAATCACTGGTCCAGTCTAGCGCCTATGCTCCTCCACGGGCACATGCCATGATGGGATCCCTCTTTTTTGATAAAAAGCACGGGTATTAACTTATATCTTCTTTTGCTCAATAGCTGTACACTCTTTTAACAACAGAGTATACTTTACTCAATAGAAACTGTCGTTACCCGCGACAAAATATGGCGCTACCCAAGAGGTTAAAACTTTTGCTTCATCAATCACACACCCATCGTATATGGAATAAGGAAAGGATAGTGAAATGGGGCAACACTTATATTCTTATGCAGTGTTAACCACATCAGTAATACGCAACAAGGCTCTCTGCAAGGTTGATCTTGCGCAACAAACCAGACTCCCTTCTTAAACCACACATGGATATGCAAAAAGCCTTTGCCAGCATATCTCGCCGAAGGTTACTAAACACACTGAAGGCTAGGGGCATTGGAGCACCGAGGTGCTCTTAACTGTCTTCATATCTTGTTGGTAGACAACAGGTGGTGCGAATAGGCGACCATTTCTCTAAACCGAAAGCAATCAGCAGTGGAGTGATGCAAGAGTGCGTGCTTGGTCCTCTACTTTTTCCAATTTATATTATCGATATATTCCAGAAAATAAGAAATTGTGTTACATGTATCTTTGCTGATGACACTAAATTTTCTACTCATAACCACCTGTAAATACTCAGGAAGCCGTACGTCACATTCAGAATGACCTACCTGCCGTTGACTCCTTGTGCCAACTGTGGCAGATACCTTTTACCGTGGACAAGTGTAATACTGTGTCGTACAACTGCCAAGTACCGCCAGGTTGTTTATTACAACAAGGTGGTTGGGCGGTTCGCAAATTGGGCGTGCCATATTCAGTCACGTTTAACTTTTCTGAACACTGTGACTTTCAAGTTTTGAAGGGTTTGAAGACCATCGGTTACGCCTGCCATCATGTTTACCTCACGGAATCTCGTATATTGCTTTACAAAACATATCTATTGCCGTGTATGGAATACTGCTAGTGGTACAGTCTAAGCTGCGGAAATCTGACCAGCCTGCTTTTGAGTGCGTCCAGTGAGGCTTCACCAAAACCTATGGGGATATTTCTCAAAGTTGACAGAGCGCAATGTGATAAACTTGGATTTGACCCAGTTCGGTTTCGGATAATGAAGCTGCACCTATGTTTCTTTACAGAATCATAAATTGTCAAATTTGCAGTCTTGATAATGTGGTTCACATCTCTTTAAACAGCAGATATCCAGTGGTAACACAGAGGTAAAGTTCAAGATTCCAAAATTTACTACGAGAATCGGGGAACGTTTGATGCTAACTCAATACGTAAAGATTTGGAACAAACTTCCAAGTTATATCAGAACATACCAAAGAGTTTGCAATTTTAAGGTTGCAATCAGTAAGCAGTTAACCGTCCGAAACGTGATAAATATGTTGGGGACATCACGGACCCTAGATAACATATTCAAAAATGGTATCCATGGTGTCTGAATACATTTTCGAAACACAAACAACTTTTCGGACAGCAATCCTTTTCATTTCAATTCTTCTCGGCCCAAACATCTGACATGTGCGTAGGACGTATCCTGATTCAAAAGCAAGAAAATACTAGCAGAACGCCTCTGCCTATTTGTGTTACCTAATCTGCAATTGCGCCTATGTTTATTGCTGAAAATGTATTAATGCGATGTCAAGGAAAGTCTCTACTATTATTTAATCAGTTCTTTTTAGGGAACAGCTTCTCGCGTCGTCGAGGCATATCAAATTAATATATTTATTTACTTCCACTTCTCAAAGAGCTCCGGAACTTCTTGAGGGTCTAGGCTAAGACTGAGGTACGGCCTTTACACCCGAGATAGACGGAAGTACCGACAAGAACGTACATGGAGCATGGCTGCAAACCAAAGGAATGCAACTGCATTCAGCACCATGACCGTTGTTTAGTGTTCATAGCTTGACACGAAGTCTTCAAACGCGCGGAATATATATATATAATCTGAAAATACCAGACAAAGAAAACTGAAAGTTTTACTTACCCAGACAATTAACCAGACGACTTTACGTAACTTACATTTTCGACCGATTTCAGCGCTACCTGATCAGCCAACAAACGAAATTGGAGATCATTTGACTGCGAATAACCGGGTATGAAGTCAGTCGGTAAGCCGCTCTGCCGGGCTAGCATTCCGTGACACTATCTAACTTGGAACTGTTATCTCATAACGCTTGCATGACTATTTTTACTGCGCGCTGCTGCGGTTAGGCCTCATACTCTGATGGCCTCAGCAATCTTAAGTTAGTGTTGTATTCCGGCTAGCCGCTGCTTTTTCGTCAATTAATCTATCTTAGCTTTCTGGTCCATCAATTCTCTCATCTTGTAAGCACACAGACGCCCGTTAGCCTATCATTTCTAGGTGTTCAGTTAGCACTTACTCTCTGCTTTATCTGTGAGACTTACTCATGTAGGAGTCAAACGTAATCACTGGCTTTTCCAGGATCCGCATACCCTGGTACCATCCCCTTAGCACTCGAAAATGACCCGTCTCCCTGCGCGACGTTGCGTATGCATTTGTTCCGCACGTTTGATTTCCTTTACTTGATCTTTATTACTTCATGGTACGCATTAGTAGCAGGATTTTTGTTGTAAATCTGATAAGGCTTTAATCCCAACATTTCACAAGCTACATAGCAGAGCCTAGTCCGGAAAAGCGCCAGACGCGTTTCGCCCTATTGGGGCTCGTCAGTGGCGCGCATTCCCTCCGTCCTCTAAGGAGGATCGAACCCATGACCGCTAGAGGCAGATGCCAACTAGCCAGCAGCTTAAGCCACTGAGCCATGGGGGACGTTGGCTGGGCTACATAATTTGCAAACTAGCTGGGATATAGCACCACCTATCTACCACTGTCACTGACAGTGATTAGCCTGCAAGGTGATGACGTCCTCTCGCTAGACGCTAAATCCATAGCATTTGAACCTAGGAGAGGCTTTCTGATTTTATAGTACTCATTAGTGGCAGGATTTTTGCTGTAAATCAGTACTGTAAAATCAAATAGCCTCTCCTAGTTTCAAATGCTATGGATTTAGCGTCTAGCGAGAGGACGTCATCACCTTGCAGGCTAACCACTGTCAGTGACAGTGGTAGATAGGTGGTGCTATATCCCAGCTAGTTTGCAAATTATGTAGCCCAGCCAACGTCCCCCATGGCTCAGTGGCTTAAGCTGCTGGCTAGTTGGCATCTGCCTCTAGCGGTCATGGGTTCGATCTCCATAAGGAGGACGAGGGAATGCGCGCCACTGACGAGCTCCAATAGGGCGAAACGCGTCTGGCGCTTTTCCGGACTAGGCTCTGCTATGTAGCTTGTGAACTGTTACGATGAAAGCCTTATCACTTTATGACTTTACTTTTTTGGATCAAGCCTTTTTCATCTAGTCAGTACCTCCGCACCTTAACCACTCCTTTCTAGGTGTTCCGTTTTCGTCTCGCTGCAAAGGTTTCGACACTTGCTCATGTAATAGGTTTGCTTTCTCCACGGCTTTTCTCAGCACGGTCGGCCATAGCACCATTCACTTAGTACCTTCGTGCTGTCTTTCTGTCTGTGTCCTACGAAAAGTTTTCTTCGCGCTTGAGTCCCATCTTTCCGATGCTTTACCACCATTTGCCCTTTGAATCTCTCATGTCGCATTTCATTTATGTATCAAATTATTTATTCTGGGCTCCATATCGAAGTAGGCTGGCTACTATCTGTTTATCCACTATTCAATCGCCGCCGGTCTTTGAACTCTGCTCACTGTCTTCCCACGCAATAGTTGCATCATAGTAAACCGATACTGCGTGGTTTGCTTACTGGCGCAACGCTCTGATCTCCAGGCAGATGCTAGAAACCTCCCCGTTCGGCTATTGGTTTTTATGGGACGTACAAAAGACGCTTTCAGCAGTAATCTTGTTGCACATTGTACAGCATTTTGTCTCTAAGCTAAACGCCAATACACAGGACGATAACAATGTTAGTTTCCACGCCTGTTCTTTGCGCTCTTGGTTGTCCCTCACTTTTCATTTTCTCCGAGGTCCAACCTTCTTAAATATCTGGGATTTGACTAAGGAAAGGTGCTTTTGACCAGGACAGGGCATTTTTACCTACAAGGTCCTACAAAGAACGTGGCTGTACACCAAATGGACAAACTTGAGCTCACCACTACGACAGTTGTCTAGCAATGATAGCTGGACACGACGCCTTCTCATTCTGGAACACTATACACAACCTGAAAAATCCAGATACAAGAAACTAACGGTTGCTCACCTGGACACGCACAAAGACGACTCATCATGTACAACCTATCCTCGTTTGACCCCGCGATTATTGCGGCCATGATCAAGCTATCTGATCAAATAACAGAGGAAATTGGAAGCCGTTTAACCAAAAACAAAGCGTGAAATCAGTCGGCAAGCTGCTTTGCCAGTTGTATATTAGTGTACCAACCGATTTAAGCTACTGTTCCAGGACGTGGTGAGTTTTTGACTGACAAGCGTTTTCCCTATAAAAAGCCAAAAATGCCCGTGTAACAACGCCGCGACTTGGCGAATGTGACGCGCCGCTGAATAAAGTCAATGCCTAAAACCACATACTGACAAGTCGACTAGGGTCATAAACCAATATTTTATTAACACGTACAAGCATAAGATACGCCCTGACTACTTCTATCTTTTTTAATGCATCTGTAGTGCCCTGACTGTTTGCACTACACACGCTTGCACCCAACATATCGTCATTCATTGAAGACTTTATTCCTCATGCTTACCTTTACAATTTTCTCAGCCTGTAGAACGTTCGGTTTAATGCCGGTTACCTACGTAGCAACGGGTTGGTTGCGAAACATCATTGCCTGTAAAGCATGCTCATGCCTAATTTGGTGTGCCTCGATGAATTCAAAAATAAAATATATATTTAGGTAGTTAGGTAATTGTACATTAATGTTCAAAAGTAGTTGCGGCCGTGTTCCAGGACGCGTTTGGTTTTTCGCTTGGCAAGCGTTCTCCATATAAACAGCCACAAATGTCTGTTTAACAGCACTGCGACGTGGCGGATGTGACCCACCATTGAATAAATTTACTGCCAACCATTATCCACTGGAAACTCGACTGGAGTCGTACTTCAATCCTCTTGACGCCTACAAATATAAGATACCCACCGTCTACATATACCGTTTTCCCTACACGTAAAGTGCCTTGACTGTTTGCACCCGGCGCACTTGAACTTAAAGTCTCGTCGTCCATTGAAGATGTTATTTCTCACGCTTATTAATCTTTATCTTATTTCTTAATCTTTGCAGCGTGTACAAGTTACAGCCACAGCCGATTACGTACATTGAAACGTGCCGGTTACGAAACATAACTGCCTGTCCATGTTGATCATGCCTGCGTTGGTGCCTTTAGGAATTTGAGACTAAACAATTTAGTTATTTAGTTAGTTAAGTTGTAACGTATGGAGCAACTTGTTTTGGGTGGTGAGAAAGGGTGCGCCTTGTTACGTAGAGGAGTACGTTTATCGCCATACGGGTAAGTGGCCACTAAAACTTGAGTCCGATGTTTTGATTAGTTTATACAGAAAAAATGGTTGGTTTCAAGTCGTCACAGCCAGTGTGGTTGTAGGCCTCGCTGCTTGCAACAGCCTTGTGTTCTGAGCGAAAATGATCCTAGGGGCGCTTTAGCGTGTAGCCAGTAGCGGATGCCCAGCGAGCTATTCGGAAAGGCAGAGCGGGTTGTAGGGAACCTTATATAGGTACGGTAAAAGATGTCCTGTTACCTAGCTATAAAAGAACAACACAATGGGCTCGCTAGTTAGCGGAGCCGAGGATGCACAGCGCACAGGACAGTCACGTGTAGCAACCTAAACCAGCGCAAAGCAAAAATAGCGATGAACAAGTCAGGCATTCGAACTCACCAATCAATTATACACAGCACAACGGTCACCTAGGTGTACAATGAAATAACTTCAGTTACAATTTTACACAAGCGAACCGGAAAACCACCAGTCGGCTACATAGCTCTCCCCCGGAATCGACCGTATAAACGGTCCTTCGATTTATAAATAAATAAATAAATACTTTATTCTCGACTATGCGAGGCACGCCAATGGGGGCATGATCAGATATGTACAACTGTACAAACATTTTATGGCAACTGTGACAGTAATAGTAGAAAATTGGTCGTACGTCCATGATAAAATAAATAAATAGATAGTTTATTCTCAGGTTCATAGAAACGCACCAACTTAGGCATGATCAAGGTTTGAAAACTGTTGTGTATCACGATGATACTCCGGGTTTAATCGTGTGTAGTTGAAACGGTGTCAAGAAGAGTTGATATGTGAATCTAGTCGACTTGCCAGTATGTATTTGTGGGCTGTGACTTTATTCAGTGGCGAGTGACATCCGCCACGTCGCAGTGTTGTTAAACAGACATTTGTGGCTTTTTATAGGAAGAACGTTTGCCACGCGAAAACCCAGCACTTCCTGCAACACTGCCGTAAAGCATTTGAACATTAATGTTGAACTGGCAAAGCCGCTTTACGACTGGTTTCACCTTCGGTTTATCGCGGGGTAATGGCTTCTAATTTCCTCTGTTAGTTGGACGGGTATTTTGATCTGGGTCGCCATGATTTTTGAGGTCGGTGGAGGAGAGGGACATCGCGATTTTTCTTCTTGTTGTATGTCAGGTGAGCAAAAGTTTCAACTTTTCCGCTGTCCAGATTTTTTAGATGTATAATATATGGGAGTATGAGGATATGTCCAGTTCTCCATACTGGACAAGGGTTATGGTGATTGTAGGTCGGTCCTTTTGAAGTTCTACCATCCTCCATGTCAGTCCTTGTGGGTTGTTACGTCAGTCTTGGGCCAAAACTGTTCCTCAGTCCAATCCCAGATCTCCAAGATGTCCCGGACCTCAGAGAAAAGGGAAAGTGAGAGACAACCGTGAAGTGTATATCGCGGGTCAGACTTCTGCAAGACCAGGGTGTAAAACCTGATGCAGCTATTGGTGAGAACCATGCAGTCAGCCCATCCCTGTCCTCTCTACGGTGTGGAAACGGTAAAATATGTGGGGGGACAGTTTGTGAAGTTAAGGCAGATGGTTGAGCAGGTACTTCGTTCCACTTCCAGTTTACGTGCGAGGATCCAGCGTAGTAAAACCAAGATGCAACCAACCGATGGTGTTTATGGTAAGCACAGTTCTAAAGAACAGCGTAAATTAATGGCAATAGACAAAGGGGTGCGAAGCAAGAAGTAGTTACGAAGCTGGTTTTGTGTTTCCAAAAGGTTTTGCTCTTTTTTCTTAGCTAAAAAACGTTATCGCTTTCTTGTGAATTTTGGAAAAGTTTTGGTAGGGGCAAAGATAACATGCAAGATGTAATCTATAGTAAGTGCAAACACTAAAGAAATCGAAAAACGTACTAAGTGGCTTACTTTATTACCAAATCGATTAAGAGTGGATGCAGAAAGAGTAACATCGTTCGCGGCTGTCGGATCGGCTGGAGCGGAGTAACCGCTCTGAGGTAGCGGTGCTAGCTGTGGTGGCGCAGGCTGTGGAGGTACTTGTTGCATCGATGGGTTAGACGTGTCTAGGAATACTGGCTTGAGTCAATCGACGTTGACCGTCTCAGGCGTACCATTGTAGTCTGTGGTAAACGTCTTAGCACTACTTTGATGCATGCTTGAAAGCACGACCGCGACGGGATTGGGAACACCTGAGAAACGCAGTTTAGATGTTTAGTTTCCCGGGGTGAACACTTGTCTGTTGCGCCATTGATGGTGTAGGTAAATGGCTCATGGTCAGTGAAGGCTGTAATAGGTGGACCTTTGCGATAGTGACGGAAATTCCCGATGCTTAGGTACATGGCTAACAGTTTCCTACCGAAGGTGCTGCAAGGCGATTCGGCAGGGTTTAAACGTTTCGAGAAGCAACATATAAATAAATAAATCTTTTATTCTCGACAAAGCGAGGCATGCCTTTTGGGCATGTTCAGCACATTACAATACTGTACATGATAGCATGATTAGCAGAACCAAGCGCGGGTGTAGTACAGTTGGAGACAGTAATGTGGGTCTATATGGCCCAAAGTTTGTACGAAGTCTATGTCAATAGAATGTGAGATGTAGAGATAAGAATCAGATCACTAATGTGGAGCATGTTGATGAGGAACTAGTCCGCTTTAGTTTTGTATACAGCGCAGGTCATGTGCTTGAAGCATGAGGAAAAGCTGAAAAAATATTAAAGAATAGTGGCATGTCACTAATCGAATATGTAGGTGTGTTCGTACGGAAGCAGATATATGCACAGAATTTGTGAAGGTGGTATCGGTCAACTTGCCACTGTGTGTTAGGGGTGGATACTTTATTGAGTGGCGGGTCACATCCGCCACGTCGCAGTGTTGTTAAACAGACATTTGTGACATTTTGTAGGGTAAACGCTTGCCAGATGAAGACCCACCACGTCCTGGAACACTGCCGACTGGTGTTATGTTGTTGAAAAATTGCATCTGACCGCGTACCCTAGCGGATATTTGCAGTCACGTTTCGTCATTTTGTTGCCCATGATTGTGTAGTCTCCTTCGGAGTCGACCGCAAGTGGTTGGAGCTGTTGAAGTCGGACGACTCAGGTGAATTGTATTGAGTCGTTAAAGAACTGCACCAATGGCAGGGTCGGATGCGCTAGTAGTCAGTGAAAGTGGTATTGAGGTGGCTGGGTAGGTACGAAGCGCTACGTTAGAGGTGGCCTTCTGAGCTTCTCGAAAGACAGTCTAGCGTCGTCTGCAAAATGAAAACAGCGTTGTTTACCACGAAGCAAGTCAGTCATTGGTTGAACAATGCTCGTGCAGTTAAGAATAAAGCGTTGAGAATAGTTGACCAGGCCAAGGAATCGGCGTAATTGTTTGAATGCGCTAGGAGCAGAGTAGTCCTTCAGTGCCTGACGTTTGTCTGGCACAGCTTCAATACCGGAGGCGGATATTTGGTCGCCAAGGAAGTCAAAGGAGCCTTGGCCCAGCTCGCATTAATCTGGTTTGACGGTAACCCAATGGAACGTCAAACGTTGAGGGACAGCGTACTCGTGATGAAGAGGTTCATCGCCAGAATAGTTGGCGACGTGTATATCATATAGATAGGTATAAATACTTTCGGGTCCTTGCGTTACATCACGAAGGAAACGCTGAAACTTTCAAGCCCCGTTGCTGAGGCCGAATGGCATACTAAAGTACTCGAGTAGGCCGAACGGCACGATGACTCTCGTATTAGCAATTTCGTCTGACGCCACCGTTATCTGATGGCAGTCGCGAACTAGGTCGACTTTGCTAAAGATAGACTTACCAGCTAGAGCTGAGTTTAAATCGTAATGTGCGAAATGGGGTATTTTACCAGGACGATATCTTTTTACGTGGTCTGTAGTCGACGGATGGACGCCAGACACCGGATTTCTTCGGCACCAGGTGTAAGGCTTATACCCATGGACTTTTAAACGGGAGAATTACTGTTAGTTCAAAAATTTGCTCGCATTTCGACTTAGCAGCTTTGAGCTTGTCGGTGGCTTGTCTGTGAGGGCGGGCCGAAACAGGTGAATCCTTAGTGCAAACGGGATGCATGACGTTTGGCGGCATGGGAGGCAAGCCGTACGGAACACGAATGAGCTTAGGATGCTGATTGAAAACTTCAATAAAAGGCTGTGAAACTTCAGGTGGGACACGAATGGGAGCGGTAGCAACCACATTGGCGCTAGTCCCGATAACACTGAGCTGTGTCCTAGGGTCGATATGCTTCTTTATTTTAGCTTAGACGGTATGGTGGAAGAGTTGAGGAAAGCTTATATTTATGGTAACGAAATGCATGGCTGCTACTATGAAATGCCAGCGTAGGGTTTGCCGGAGGCCTGAATCGAGTGTTAGCTGCCTATCTCCGAACATTGCGTTTGTTGTGCTGTTGGCGGCACGCAGCTTGGTTTACGAGAGTTATTCGACCTCAGCTGAGCTACAGGGTATAATGCTAAGTTCGGCTACAGTGTCGATTATGAACTCGGTACCGAAAGTTAAATCGCCACCGCAATTAAGGCGACTGGTGTTGGCCGTTTGCGTCCGCCGCTACCACGAACCGGTCGCGAAGTTTCCTTGCTTTTCGGCAAAATGGCAAGTCTTGATACATTTACGAACTGTGGTGCAAAAGCGTGCATGGTACCAACAGCAAGTCTGCCTGTGGTTTGCGTTGGTAGGATTTTTAGGGCGATTTGATCCGCTATGACGACGACGGTCCATAGTAAGCTTTTGACTTGGAGACTAAGTGTCGCACCTTGTGTTTGCAAAGCTTGTGTAGTTGACTGTAAGCCAGTGATACGTGCGCTAGGGCGTAAACATCTGGACCTTGCTGACCTCCGCTTTTGGCTGTGGTCGTTTAATGACTGGATCCGCTGAAGCTGCTATTTGATGAGCGAAACGAGCTTACGACAGTAAGAAGCGATTGCCTGTTCTCTGGTAAGCGCTACAACCATAGTTCGCGAAGTAAAGTCTCGTCCGTGGTTGAGGAACCAAGGAGTTGCTGTATCGTTAATGGCTGGCTTGAGGGCAGCTTGTCGCCCAGCTGCAGATTCCTGTAAAGCTGCCACAGGCAACTTCTCAACGCTTAATCGTGACCTTGAGAGCCTCATAGTGGTTTTCGGTCTGAGAAATGATAACGTCTCGAACCTGCATTGATAGTTCCCTGGAAAGATAGGGTCTAAGTTTGCTATACTTTGCGTAGTCTAAAGTGATTCTGTGGTTAAAAACTCAGCCCCGAGGTGAGCAGAAACCAAAAGAGGATCCATGTCCTAAACAGATAAATAAATAAATAAATAAATAAATAGTATATTCTCGAATTTCCGAGACACACCAGACCAGGCATGATCAACGTTTACAAGAAATGATTTTTCGCAACAAACACGTTGCTACGTAGGTAATCGGCAGTAAGCCGAAAGTTGTGCAGGCTTTGGAAATTTTAAAATTATTCCTGAGGTATAAATTCGTCAATGCTTGACGACAAGTTGGATTCTAGTATGCGTAGTGTAAACAGACTGGACATTCCGTTTGTAGAGAACACTTGTCAGGAAAATATTACATTAGGATTCTGGTCTTCTTGCCAGTATGTAGTTGTGGGCAGTGACTTTATTCAGTGGCGAGTCACATCCGCCACGTCGCAGTGTTGTTAAGCGGATATTTGTGGGTTTTTATAGGGAGAAAGCTTGCCAGGCGAAAACCCATCACGTCCTGAAACACTGTCAGAAATCCGTTTATAGACTAATGTAAAACTGGCAGAGCAGCTCGTCGACTGATTTAACCCTCGGTTAACCGCCGTCGATTGCCTTCCAATTTCCTCTGTTAGCTGAACAGGTTATTTTTGGTCAGGGCGGCCATATTGGCTAAGGCCTATGGGGGGTTAGACCTTTGTCATCTTCGTGTCCAGGTGAGCAAAACGTCCGATTCTTGCGTCTAGATTTCTCAGGATTATGTCTACTTAGCAGGAGTATGAAGGCGTCATTTCCAGCTACCATTACTGGACGACGGTCATGGTAGTGAGTGCATTTTTATCCACTTGTTGTACAGCCGTGTTCTATGTAGGTCCTTGGGGGTTTCTATATCCTGTCCCAGGCACAAGCTCTTTCGCGGTCCGATCCCAGGTCCCTAAGAAGTTCCAGACCTAGGAGATACAACGCTAAGGAGAGACTGTATCTTAGGGTCTACCAATTCCATGCTTTAGACAATGACACAAAATAGGCCAAAGTATGCTACAACTACCCGGAAAATAAGCAAAATAAATGGAACGAGCTCACCGGAGGAATGCCTTACTATCCGAGGTTAAGAGTCCTCCGGAGCCAAGGTCACCAATGTAGCGCCTAGTCTTTAGCGGGAGCCCGGAGAGCGATTCAAAAAAGCAAATAGGGTTGCAGAGAATCTTTTATTGGTAGAGGAATAGATTTACATTTACTTAGCTATGAGAAGCGCGACGCGGCTGACGCTGTAGCTGGGGAAACGAAAAATGCACAACCCACAGGGTGGTCGCGCGTTGCAACGGAAACGAGCGCCAAGCGACAATGGCGATGAGCAAGTCACGCACACAAACTCAGCAATCAGTTCAATAAACCACGCCGGTTGCCTAAGTGTACAATGAAATAATTTTAAAATTTTACACAGGCAATCCTGGGAATATCCAGATCGCTACACGCACAGTGAACGAACGTTTAAATTTCGCGGTAACCTTCCTGTCACCGTTGCGTGATTTACTAACAACCATTGGATAGTATTCTACTACAAGTCGGGCACAAAACTTATGTGTCGATACTCTAACAGGCAACTTGTCTTCAGTATTTGGCCACTGATAGACGGCATTGGTAGAGCTATAGCTCGCTTGTTAACAAAAATTCAGTGAGCTGGTATAGTGTACAGCGGGGTCGCGCACAGTGAAGCTGTTATCCAGTGGTGTATCGTTAAGAGTTAATAAGTTGTGGGTATATAGCATTGGTAGGAAAGTCAGTGACATTTCCTTGGTGTGACTTCTAGTTTCCATAAGTCACACAACGTTTCAAGAGTGTCGAGCTCGCTTTGAATGTTGGAGTGGCCA
The DNA here is from genome assembly GCA_944474145.2 of Dicrocoelium dendriticum. Lineage (NCBI taxonomy): Eukaryota > Metazoa > Platyhelminthes > Trematoda > Plagiorchiida > Dicrocoeliidae > Dicrocoelium > Dicrocoelium dendriticum. The sequence goes on along the minus strand of OX104063.1, from coordinate 39,312,597 downwards.
TTACTTAGACAGCTAGGGTCAAATGAGAATATAACTTAATGTCATCGATGTACCGCTTTTGAAGAGCTGAACTACATTACTGCTGTAAAAAAAACAGCAGAGGACCTAGGACGCTACCTTGGAATACTCCGCTTGTTACACCTGCCTTTTTGACCGAGATATCGCCCAGTTGCACTGACTGCGTTAGGTTAAGTGGGTAAGTAGAAAATCATGAATGTAGGGGTTGGTGACACAGAATGCTGACAGTTTTGTTATTAAACCATTGCGTGTGACCCGGAAAAACGCTTTTTTAATATTCAGGGAGATAATGACCTATCCTTGACCCTGGTCAAATAAGCATGCCACGTCGTTTAAGAATTCAAGCTGTCAAACCTGACAGAATTTGGTCGACCGAGGTCTGTGTTGGGACCTATTGATAAGGTTACTTTGCAGTAGAAGACGAAGCATCCCGTCCTTTAACATTCATTCCATGAGTCGAGACGCCATTTTTGTGCCTAATGGGACGATTTTTTAAATATTTTGGCGATGACCTGGTTTGTGTCATGGTATGACGGTTGCATTCTTCCAATTGGATGGGTGGTGACCGTTCTTCATTGAGATCGTGAACCCACTTAGCGGAATAACTGAAATGTCTGGACCTGCGTGTGTTAATACGGAAGCAGCGACACCGTCAGGACCTGAATACTGTGCCCCTTTAGAGCGGTTAATTGCTCGCTTGCTATTGTTTAAATCAAATTGTGTGCATTCGATCTATAGTGAACGCGGGGATCGTGTTTAGCAAAGCTGTCATTGCTCGTGAAGGAATTAAATAAGCGCGTGCTAATGAATCCGCAGAGATGCACCGCACCAGTGAATATCCTTATCAGAAAACACGAACTTAGTAATGGGTATAACGTTGCTGCCACCCCGCTGCTTCACTAGTCGAATAAGAGACTTTGCCTTATTTTCCGTACAAAGAGCTGTGTGCTCTACTAATATACGCGCATTACTTTGTGCACCACTGCAATCGGCCATTACTTTGTTCTTGCGGATGAATGTGCGCAAGTACTTGGTCTTTCTGTAGCGGGAGGGCATTTTCTAAAGCCGGCTGGCTAGCCGCACAACCTCCTCGTGGTGCCAGCTGGGTGGTTCGGGTTTAACCCGTTCCAGCAAATAGTTCGGCGGCAGTGTTCCAGGACGTGGTGGGTTTTCGCCTGGCAAGTGTTCTCCCTATAAAAAGCCACAAATGTCTGCTTATCAACACTGCGACGTGGCGGATGTGACTCGCCACAAAATAAAGTCACTGGCCCGTGGATATCCGGAAAGTGCTATCCAACCCAAGGACATCAATCGCTTATGCTCACATTCCTGACGACAACAAACAGTCAAAAATGCTGCGGCACATTTAAAGACACAAGCTACATTCATACACAAATACATACGTATATACACTCATACACTTACATACACTGTTATGCCAAGCATGTACTTTTGTACATTATTGATCACACTGTTAGCTAAACATGATCATGCCTGTAAAGGTGTCTCGCATGGTCGAGAATAAAAGTTTATTTATTTATTTATTTATTTATAAAACATCATCAAGCGTCTGACGCTATCTGCACTTCCTCTGTTTTGGTGTGAGGACATCTATGCAGTTAGTGAAATTGTTGTAAATCACGCGGATCGCAGCAACTATATGGTCGGAGAGGAATAAGTCGCCACAGGGTGACGCTCGAAGAGGGAATGAAAGGCGTTCCTAGTGGTTGCGCTGGAGGGGCCAAAATACGTCATCTTTTGTGGCAGTATGTTGAGGGGCTATAGGGAGCGCAAAAGACAGCTTAACCACCTTTTGATCGCTGCCTGGTATGTTGTCTAACACACTGGAGCATGCGTGGGAGATACCGTTATGGAATATATGGTCCAGTGTGCTAGATTGCTTAGTCGGTACATCCACATGCTGTGCCATTCATACGTGAAAATAGTGTCAACCAGAGCTCAATATTTGAGTTGGGCTGAACCTGTGCCACAAAGCATGAGGCCTATTGAAGTCCCCGACAATGAGCTTGTGGCATGCAGGGAGGAATGATACTTCCAGGAAGATCCGGACCATTTTCTCAACGCTATCACAAGAGAATGGCGATGCGTGGTATAAACATCCCATCGGGAGGTCTAGGTGCTCTCCAAAGGTCGGAACCCACACTGCTTCTTTAGAATTGCCAAATGATATGGTTTGGAGTGAGGATACGTAAAACTCGTTCTTGACGTACATGAGGCATTCGCCACCAGATTTATTGGCAAGCCCATTACAGGAAGTGGTGTACCCGGAATGAGGAATGGTGAATCAGAAGCGTAGGTTGAGTGCCATGTTCCTGTTATCACCACCACATGCATGCTTGATAGAAGAACGAAGGGTTTAGAAGGTGCATTTTATATTTAATTGATTGTGCACTGAGGAGGAAGTAAGTATACAGATCGTATTCGCAGCTTCCCGTCATCGAGTCGCTAGGTGCTGCAGTAGTGTCGTAACAAGACAGTGGCAGAGGCACATGTACCACTATTATCTATAATTCTCGGGTTGCATGCGTTAGACGATGTGACAGTGGGTTACAGGTGCTACTTATATGGGCACAACTCTAACACGTGTAGGAGTTAGCCTAGGTTGGCGAGGGAGTGCGTGCGCTTGAGGAATAGGATGTTGCGGGCCCCGTCACGGCTACTCCCTTAAGAAAGGGTTTGGAACATGCCGGAGAGGTTTGGATGGCTCTAACTGGATTGGCAGTCGTTGACATGTTGCCCAGGATGTGCGGTAATAACAGCGCGGGGTCTTGTGGATATGTGAGCTGTTCCTTATATGTGTTCAAGGCAGAAGCTGGAGCAGGAGTGAAAGTGGGGTGTGAGTAGGCAGCGCCGTTGCGAGTAGAAGTTGGGCAGGTGTTGGTTAGTTCACCAGCGTCCTGATAATGAAATGAGTTGAGTGAGATTGTGCACCCGGCGACGCATGCTGTCTGAATTGGTATGACCAGGTGTTCTTCAGGAGAGCGTCCGTAGGTAGAATGGATGAAGGTTACCAACTGTGCGTCGGTAGAAGGCAGCCATGAACTTGAGACTGGCTTTAGACTCTTGTTTGCAGAAGGTACAAACGTTGTGCTAGATGGAACTGCATAGCTTGATGTGTACAAGGCGAGCCGTGTCCCGCATTGTTCCAAAATGGTGGGATAGGCGACGTGGGGACCAACGTAAACTGCCTTGAATGAGGTGCGTATCTGGTCTGGTTTGTACGGTTATCTTGCATTGCCTACAGTAGTGCCTATAGGTAACTAACAACGTACAGCCTGCAGTAGCGTAGTGCGCATTCGATCACGGGTCCTGTTTTCAAAGCAAAACTGGTCTGTTAATTGATATCCTTTCGGTGCTTTAGGCAAAAGCCAGGTTGACTTTGGGAGCAGGATGTTCGCGCTTTCAGGGCAGTTGATTGAGTTAACCCAATTCAGGTTATCCGCTAGTTTGCATTAGCGAAAACTTACCTTTTAATCACCATAGTGTATTTGCGTTCCTCTAACGAAACTCGCTGCGGCTTTCCTGTTGAGCAGCGCATAGCTCATTTCTGCCGGCACCAAGAGTATATAGGCAATAACTCTGTCGCTCGGTCATGTCTTTCATTCGGCGTGATAGTACGACCCTTAGCTTTGTGTGTAACGCAGTGCAACGAAGGGTGCTCGGTTTTGCAGTCAAACTACACCAACAAATAAGCGTTGATGATAACCAAACTGATAACATCGTAGGCTTTTCGTTGCGTAGGACAAGTAACTACTAGTCTGAGAGTGTGCGGGAAAGCAAGCGCGCATATCGGAAGGCAATTGAAGTCGGACACAGCGGGTTGGATTCGATAGGCTGCAAAAGACGCTGGCGGAGGAAGCGAAACAGAAGCTACACGTTAACGCGGAAACGTACAAGGCGATCGGGTGTCGAGCCCAATATAACTCATCATGGACTTAATGTAAGGAAGATTAAAACAAGAAATAATAGTGAACAATTGATCATCCGCGAACCGTAACACAAAAGATAATAGTTATCTTTGGGGCGCTATACAGCTCCCCAAGAGGGCATTAAAAAAGCATTCGAAGTCACAAATGACGGGTAAATCGTGGTTTATAGGGCAAAATTGTGCGTAGTGAATGGGCCTTCGGGTCAAATGGAGGTCCGTCGGAAGTCGAAGTCCGCTATGCCATTTGGGATTTAGTATGTATTGAGTGCAGAGGAGGGTGCATTTCGGCGAACTGATGGAATGGGCTTGTTGGCCTACAACAAACGTGCTAACCCCGAAAATGCAGACAGGACCTCAAACTACACTGCTGTTAAATGGTGCGCTTTGGTGTGTTCGCAACCCCGCCGCACCCAACGCCGCGCCAAAACGACCATCGTGCCATGGAGGAAAGATCCTCGTCTCACGTAGGCACACTCGTCGTCCCACGAAGAAGCTACCCTTGTGCAGCGCAGAAAAAGTCCCGCGTTTACATCGGGATCCGCATTGACTGCGTCAAGCTTCAAAAACATTGCTCGTGTGGGCCAGTCGATCAAAGGGGAGGCTTGGGGCACGTAAAGACAAGAAAATAGAAAAACACGCGTAGAAAATGCCAGAAAGAACGAACGAATGGTGTGCGTGTTTTGATTCTCGGATTGTTGAATAGTGTTTTTAAAACAAGTTTATCGGAAGCTTTGTCTTTTTTGTTTTCAAAATATTAATCGACCAAAACTGGGAAAATATACAAAATCTACAAACCTAATCTATTTACGCCGTACATATTGGGAAAAACGAACGGGCTTAAGCACCTCCCGACCACGGCGGTTAGTCGTGGGAGGCGGCGGGCTAGATTCGGGTGTTGTCGAGACGAGCGCTGCTTATAGACCGGGATAATGGTCTGGTTGAACTACGCTAGGCTGCTGAACGTTAGGGCGGTCAGTTGTGTCATCGCGCAAAATACCACTAGACGAAATAGGCAAAGTAGTTTCTTCCATAAAGGCAGGCTTCAGGCGGGCGATGGTGAAGACTACGCGTCGGCCACCGTGGTCAATAGTGTAAGTCTTATTCGCCTGGTGCAGCATTTGAAAGTCTTATGTACGGCGGCTGCAGAGGCTGTCTAACACCGTCTGCGCGAAGGAGGACATTTAAACAGGTATGCAGCTTTGAAGACCCGTACCGCGTTGTCTTCTGCGATCTGGGCGCGGGTGAACGCAACTCATGCATCTCTGGAGCTAATCGATCGGTGTAACTCACGTTGTCAACAGAGGAAGTAGATCTGGCTGCTGCTACTAGCTGTTCGGGCAACCGCAGCGCGCAGCCGTCAACGAGCCGCGCTAGTGTTGCATTGCAGTCGGTTTTAACCGTGTTGCTTAAGCTTAGGTGGACTAGCAAAAGTGTTTCGGACCATGCAGGATTTGCGTGCACAAGTAGCGCTGCCTTCAACTGACCGTGCAAACGCGCCAATGTGCAGTTAGCGCAGGATGATACGCCGTCGTCTAATCGTGACGGCAACCTAAGTCCGTTAGCACAGAAGCCCACGAGGAGGAAAAGACTGACCGAAGATCAGTGGTCACTAGGGCAAGTCAGCCAAACTTTGCAATCCAGCATTCTAAAAAGCTTTCGCAACTGCTTCTGAAGAGCAAATTGGCATAGGGACGGCCTGAGGCCATCTAGTAAATCGATTGACAGAGGTCAGCAGGTACACAAAGCTTTTTGAAGGCGGTAGGTGTCTTACGTGGTCAACGTGCAGTGATGCAAACGTGTGCCTGGCGTCGGAAACATGCCTTATGGGCTTTCGTGTGCTTGTCCATCGCGCGTTGACACAAAAGGCAAGCAGCTGCACAACTCCGGAGGTCCGGACGGACATTGCGCCAAAAGAAGCATGCAGTCACGAGTTTAACCGATGCATACAAGCTTGGATGAAACATGCCGTGCTACGTGCCGAAGACGGTCTGTCGAAACTTGCGTTGGACGACTAGGCGCGGTGTGCCCAGAAGGAGAGCGCACCGTATAGTTCCGTCTGATGACGTCGACGGAACGGGTCGTATGTCCACTGACGGAGACCTGTGTAGTGGATCAACCTCAGGATTGTTGGGTTGCGCTGTGGCCATGGCTGCCAAGTCGATAGCAGTGCCGGCGTCAGCGGAGGTAGCTCGGGTTTTCGAAAAAGTGCAGCTGCGACGGCGTTGTGTACACCTGAGACATGCCGTATGCCGGTCGTAAACTGAGCAATATAGCCAGTGTGGCGAGGCTCTCAAGGAGAGTATCGGTCGGTAGGTGAGCAGTGCACTTAAGTCAGAGTTTTGTGGTCGGTGAAGGCGGCAAATTAGCGACAACGTAAGGAGTGTCAAAACTAACGTATCGCTAGTATATGGATAGTAGTTGCAGACCAAACATGCTGTAGCAAGGTTCCTTAGGACGTAAGTGTTAAAAAACGCTAAGAGCGACCACTTGTCGGCTGCTCGTTGTTGCAAAACCGCGCCGACTACCGCGTCCCAGGCGTCGGTCCTGAGGGACCGTGGGGCTGCTGTGTTGTGGTGCGCCTTAACAGTTACATTGGTGATAGCCTCTTTCAGTAACTTAAAAGTAGCGAGTGCTGCGGCAGCAAATTCGACTATCTCGACTTTTCCTAGGAAATGGTCCTCAGGAGGTTACATTAGCGAGGCGCAGTATGGTATGAACCGTCGGTAAGAGTTGACAAGCCCATCAACACGCCTGAGCTGTTTGAACGGGTGAGTTAAGGTAGTCCATGATGGTTTGAATGTTATCTTACCGTGGCCCGAAGTGGCCGAGGATGTTGACGTATTTGCCATTAAAGGAACACTATTCTGTGTTGGTCGTCATACTAAGCTGGGATAAACGATCAAACGGTGAACGTACGTGGCGCATTCGGGCTTCTCGTGAAGAGCTCGAGATTAAAATGTCGTCGAGATAAGCCTACGTGAAGTCTAAGCCACGGAAAACTTGGTCGATAAAGAGCTGAAAAGTTTGCGCTTCAGTATGTAGACCAAATGGCGTGCGCAGGAATTTGAAAAAAACCAAATGGGGTTGTCACGGCCGTTTATCTAGGTCTGCTTCGGCTACCGAACTTTTGTTTTTGCACGTACCAACTCAATTTTGCTGAAGATACTTTTACCCACGTAGTTGGTCTGGAACAAGTCGCCTGGTCGTGCGTTAACTGGTTGACGGCGTGCGACTACGTGGTGAGCAACCACCGTCGTGACTGGCGGAACCTCTGAAGCCTGTCCTAGCGGTCGAGGGCATTCAGAGAGGAGGTTCGCGTAAGCTGATAGCATATCGGCGAGTCAAAAAATAGGTAGGATTATCGGGGCGTACGTAAGAACGTCTTCGACTACTAGTTTAATACGGTCGTCTAAACGTCTGTGGCAACCAGCACAAAAAGGCACCCAAAACGTCGGAGGAAGTCAATGCCGACAATTGCGAAGGGTACAGACACAACCAAGAAAACACACCGAAAACCTCGGTAGAGATTGTGGTCCAGGTTCAGCATGAGCTGACCAAAGGAAGGTATGAGAAAATCGTTTGCCGCACGCAGGTGGTACGTAAAATTCGAGTGCCAGTCCTACTCGTTTTCAGGGATTGCGCTCACTTCCACTCCAGTGCTGACGAGGAACGTCATAGAACGTCGATGCTTAAGGTAAAACAGGCAATTTGTTTGTTTATCGACGGACACGTTAATGGGGCTCGAATGCTGGCTAGTTGCTTTCCCTGAAGCAGCTGAGTCATGCTTAATGCAGAGAGCTAGACAACGTCTAGCTCAAAGCAAGCTAGTGAGCTGGGTTGTACCTTCATAAGCATCGCTTGCTTCAACCCTCCATAGTTTTCATCATTCCGTTGGCAGTGTAGAATATCCGCAACCACCGTCACGACCGACAAAGGTAGAAGTGGGGCAAGCTGGTTGTATCTCGGAAGGTCCGCCTTAATGCCCTAGTTTTCAAGCTCGACCCCATATAACGCAAACCAAGCATCTAAGCTGCGTTCCATGAAAGTTGGAACAGCCAAAGTAAGCATGTTTACACTGTGAAACGACTCAGTTGCCACATTTAATATAAATAAACAACCAAATAAATGTTATATTCTCGGTGTTGAGCGTGACACAGTAAGGCATGGTAAAATAGGTACAAGCAAATCTGCAACGATCAAATGTGGTCAACATTGGTCTTGCCATTGGAAAGTGTAAAAAGTGCTATAAAGTTGTGAAAGCTGTTCAACCTCACAGTTGCAAAAATGTTGTTAAACACCTTATGTGTTACTGGAATTAGTTCCAAGTGAATGTGATGGTCTGAAGCAGACCTCGTATGCTGTTACTCGCAGTCAGCGTTAGCCGCCTTCTACTCTGAAATGTATGGCACGTTCTGTTGTCGCGTTTAGTTTCAGTCCTGCTCACCTAAGTGATGTATCCTTTGAGAGGGTAGTTATCCGACATGCTAATTATGGACCATTCAGTCGTTGCAGGGTTGTTCCCGTCAAGGTTAAGTAGCGCTGGGAAACTTGGAAAGAGACGCGACGGACAGGAGCAGGCCAAGGAGAAAGGCAATTAAAATGCACGTCAGGCAATAAATGGAATGCAACAAAATGTTGTGACTTGAAACGCTATGAATACTGTATGTTTGTCTTTGCGTGTCATACAAACTTGTTATGTGTGCGAATAAAGGAAGCGAAAGTGTAGAGATTAGAGGTGGGGTTGGCCCGTTTGCAGCTGCTTACTGCCATCGTGCTGTGTCACGTGAGGCTATAAATTCTAACATCGGTGCCATTTGTTAGTAGCGCTGGTGAGTTAAGCGATGGAAGGCCAGTAAGGAGCTGGGCCGTAAATAAGTGTAAAGGTAGTGTGAACATTTGTAGCTAAACAACTAAAACTAAAACAGCTAAAACTTGCGAGGTCTAGCTAAGAAATGTGTGTATTTTCCGGGCCAAAATGTGTCAAATGTTTCGAAAGGTCTCCTGTGGTACTCAGAGAGACCTGGCTCATGCAGCTTTGATATAAACTTCAAAACCACTTAGAAGCTTAAAAATAATAAACACTATATTCCTAGTAGTTTATGTGGCTCAGTATTCACTGAAAATGGTATGCTGAGGCCTTCTAACCGTGGGTTAATTATATGCTCCCCGGGATTCCCATGCAGACATAATATTCCTTACTGGATTTCTGGTGTTTTTGCGCAAAATTATAGCTTATTTGCCTATATTTGCCATGTATGTCTGCAAAGTGTACTTTTCGGCCCCCTACGAAGTTCCTAGTTGTTACAGGGTATTACGGGCTATTTAGAGCATTTCTAGATAGCTATGCCTATTTAGAACGTATACCGCTTCGCTACCTGTTACATTTTCTTTTCTTTCTCTTGACATCTGCTTGCAAAGCAGAAAGCCATTTTTAGCGAAAAAGAATAATGACCTTATTCGTAAACCATCATTCAGTGGCGAATATCTCGCAAAATACCGAACGTATAGCACTTATTACTTTCAACGTAATCAGCGGTTAGAAGTTGTCCTGAGCGGCTTATCTTTGTGTTACTTTGCGCAGGATTCTAGCCTTAGAAAAGGTTTTTCTTATTTTCTGAGGTTTGCTCAGGTTGAAATTTTACACCATATGGCAATAACTGCGCAAGAAAAGTTTAGCTATATTTTTTGTTAATTTGTATTTTTCTAGTGAAGCGTGCCGCCTTAGTTTGCCACTTAACAAATCCTTTTTATTTTCATCTGCATTCCTCGTAATTACTTTTTAGCTTTTCGTATCCCTTATAATTCTGCCACCCTCATTTCTTCCATATACGCATCAATAATTGTGACGACTGAGCGGGCCAAATAATTCCAATGAATTTAAAGTGGTTGGGGTGAATTGGATCCTGTTCCAAAGAAAAACGGCACAAATACAGCTCTGCGCAACTTTCACAACACAAGAGCAAGGTGCTCAATATCGCCCGAAGGAAGCAGAAACATTTCAAGGTGGGCACCTGCGACCCCATCAGCTGTACACCAAACAATGTCAGTGCCTTTGTAATTGCCAACCAGAAATATATACTCGTATTTTGCCTACTTCCATGCAAGAGCATAGGATTAATGTAAATATTGATCTGAACCCTTAAGGGCGCAGCTCCTAGCCAGGCTAAAGGTATACCTATTTATTTATTAATTCATTTAGCCCCTTGCGTGAAAGTTGTGGGGAGCCAGTAGAAAGCAGAGCAACAATATAAGGCTGAGGCCAGAGACGGTGGGGAAGGCTAAGTGCAGTTGAGTTAGAGGAAGAACGTAGGAGGCTGAGCCGACGTTCTCCAGCTTTGGAGCTTGCTAGTAGAAGTCTTAGCAACCATTTACGGCCAAGATACTAAGCCATGGAAAGAAGTGAATAGAAGATTAGCATCTGTATGGCTGTTGCGCTGCATTGCAGGTTGTAGGTGTTGTGGTGGACTAGATGAAGTGGTCCCATATTTTGGGTTAAAGCCAGTAGCATCTAAAGATGTAAAAGGTGTGTGCCACATTCTGGGTGGCTACTTGACGCGTACCAGTCATGCTAGAGATGAGCAGATAGAGATGGGAAGCAGCGGATAACGACATTCAAGATCCGGGTGGAATGCTTGACCAAAGAGAACTTAGGCCTGAGGTTATTTGGTCCTATGGTCGGCAAGCCTGACAGTTTTTAGCAATGCGGCATCGAAAGCTTAATAAAAGTCGGTTAAGATGCAATGGAAATAGGCAACGAGCTAGTTTGCCCTCCAGGGCTGAGACGATAGCGTGGGATGTAGGTAGACGGGAAGCAGCGAACCTCGCCGTTCCAAATCCGGAAATTGGATGATAATTAAAAATGTACTGCCGTGGGACCTCAAGCATGAGGCGACGAAACAAAAATGATGATAGTGCGGATGCTTGTGAAAAATGCAGCATCACGATACAAATGGAAGGAAGTGAAGTTGAAATAGGAGTCAGCCGGGAGCTACGTGGCTACCTAAAGCTAAGCAGTCATACTAAAGAAAAACTGGTGGAGACGGGATGCAGCGGACTGCAACGTTCTGACTCACGAAGCAGCTACTGTGAAGCATGCAAGGCTTAAAAACCATCAAACATGAGTTGACGGGATGAAACCTTTCGCGAATGAGATGGCCGTGCGCGATACGCCATCAGTTCTAAACAAAGCCTGTTAAAAGGAAGTGAAAGTGAAGCGCGTGCCAGGCGTTCCATGCGACCTATCAGTCATATTATTGACAAACAGATGGAGCTAGGCAACGACTGGCATCAACCTTGGTGACAGCAAGGAGAATGTAAAGTCACAGGAACGTGGAACATGGGATGAATCAGTGCAAAGGTTGGGAACTGGGATGGTTGTGAGCGGTGTTGCAGCACAATTGGAATAGTAGCCTGTAAAGATGAAATGGGAATAAGCCGCAACCTAAATAAAAAAATATTTTATTCTCGACTATGTGAGGCACGCCCATGGAGGCATGCTCAGGTATGTCCAACTGTACAAATATTTTTTAGCACCTGTAACAGTGACAGTAGAACATTGTTCATAAGTTAATGATTGAAACATTACAATGGTGGAAATGCGAAACAATAATTTGGCTGTCGTGCGATCGGTGCCCTTTTGTTAGGACGTAATCGGTCTGCCATATAGTACAGTCATATCTCGGCTAACAATAGATTGAGTATCCTGAATGATCCATTAGTAGATAATTGAAGAGCATGCTAGAATTATATGACAATATAGTGAGCTCGTGCGTAAGTAAAGCAACGATCAACGGTGATATCGCAGAAAGTAAAGTGACGACAGTATATGCGTGCAATCGTAGAAACAAGAGACAACACGCTATGCAGATGTAGAAGTTCCAGTGTAACGAACCTATTTAGAGTGGTAACGCTAGTTGACCTGCTAGTGTGAAGTTACGGGCTGTGATTTTATTCGGTGGCGAATCACATTCGACGCGTTGCAGTGTTGTTAAACGGATATTTGTGGCCTTTTATAGGGCGAACGTTTGCAAGGCAAAAAAGCACCACGCCTTGGAACACTGCTGCCGATCCATCGAATGGCAAGTTGTAACTGGCTATGTTTCTTGTTGTGCGTTTGCTTGGTTATTCGCAGTCAAGTTGCGTCTCCTTTTTCAATTGGCTGCTGCGTTAGGGTTGTACCTATTGCGCTCCTGGGTCCTTCCTGTTTAGTACTAATGTCTGTGCCCGATTGGCAGGTCAGGAAGTAAATATTCCTTTGCATTTGATGTGTTGATCATCTGCAGAACCACGTAAAATCACCGAGGGATAGACTTTGCAATATGTTGGATGGTTGTTTAAGTATTGAAGGATAGGATGTGCATCCGAAAAGCAAATCGCAGGTCCCCCGAAGTAGGTTGTAAAATTGCTTTTAAATATAGGAAACCACGGACAATTGAGCGGTCAAAGCGGCTTAAAGAACTTGGGATGACCAATTGTTCTGGCTTCGTATCGGCAGTTGAATCTGTCTTCCGAAGTCAAAAGGAGTGTTCCAAGCATGAGGTATGTGGGAACGATAACTTTAGGCAAACTAAACCCAATGGTTCAAGCCTCGGAAAAATTGTATCCGTGCAAGAAAGCGATCGGTTTTTCCGGTTAGTAAGTTGTAAAAAGGGCTGATAAGCTTCCGCTCACGTCCAGATAAAAGAACTCTGTGCCTCGTTTTGTTGTCGCAACGATGGACAATTCATTGGATGCAAGGTGCCGGATCTGTAACAATTTCAGGAAAATGAAGGCAACGAACTGGGACAGCTACACAGACAGACGAAAGGAATGCATCTGGAATGAAGTCGATCAATTGCAACGATGGCTGAACTATTGTACCACTATACATGCAATTGTTGTTTGAATGCCGTATATACAAGGTATTCTAAGTGGCGGAATACGACAAGAAGCGCGCAGAACACGGAGCAGTGGAGAATGAAAGATTGTTCCAAAGTAAAAATGAAGATGATGCGAAGCGTGTTTGAGGGTTCCTAATGCGCATTCGCCCAATCTGTGGGAACTAAAGAGAAAAGGACGATGTGTGCAGCTTATGGGAAAGAATATCACACAGACGAATCGACAGGGACGCGTGGCCACAGTTCGAAATTGAGAGGAATGTAAGAAGTCAGGGATGACGTACGCATGTCAGTTAGCATCGAATGCAGAAAGAATGCAACGGAAAGCACAGGAAGAATAAAAGGTGCGGTAAAGCAGGTTCTATTAAGGAGAAGTGGAAAGCCGATGACGTTCTTCAGGTGATGCTTCATCTTGGTTATTAAAAGGAAGGAAGAATAATGCCAGCGCTGTACTTAGGGTAAGGATAGCAGCGCGTTGCGCCGGAATGGGTAGATAGTATGGCAAGCGAAGCACAAAGGATGAGTTGCACAGAGTATTAGGACCACAACGCCTAAACCGTTTACGTCTCGGATGTCTGGAAATAATCAGAAAGAAGGAATGTAAACAGAAAGCGCAAAAAGGAAAGAATGAAGTCTGGAAGGAAAAAAGTCTATTAGGAAAGTGGAAAAGCCTATAATGATCGTGAGGTATTGTGAGCAGACCATTAGATCTGTGGATGCTTCATCGGTAAGGCCTCAGCAGTCAGAAAGAAGGAGACCATTGATAAGGGAGTAGTATGTTGGCTCATAGAGCGAAAGCCGAATTAGTATTGCCAGAATGTTTACAGAGAGCGTCTGCAGAAAGCGAGAGTTAAGCTTGTAATGGGATTTGAATAAAAAGACAAATCAGGACCAGCAATACTTTTGAGGTCGGAGTCACAGTGAGTTACGTCGGCCGAACCTTTGTCATTTAGATATCAGACGTCTGAGAGGGGTCAGAAAGCAGGAGGCCGTTTAGACGAGACTGGATAAGTCAGCAAGATAAGCTAGACCGCCAACTTACGGAGGGAATAACAGTAAGGAGTGTCATAAGAAAAGCAAAATTGCGGAACGCCAATAGCTATACGAAAAGCCAGTTAGCATGCCAAACAAAGCTCTTAGGCTGAGGAGCAGAGTGTGTTGTGACTGCACAGCCTAGGTCGTTTACGTCTGGAATGACTAGGAACAGTCAGAAAGTAGGCGACTAGTCAGACGAGGCTAGATAAGAGCCAGGCCAGAAGAGTTTACCCGTCCAATTGGTAAAGGAATGCAAACAGAGAGCGCGAAAATGAAAGAATGTGGTCGGGAATGAAGCGACTAATAAGGAGAAGTGGAAACGCCTACAAGGCTCTTGAGGTGTTGTGAACAGACATTTGGATCTGTCAATTGTTCAACGATATGGGCTCAGTAGTCGGAAAGCAGGAGAC
>OX104063.1:39272719-39297812 GCA_944474145.2 Dicrocoelium dendriticum | reverse complement strand
TCCAAGCGCACCGTTTGGCAGCAGCGGAGGTTGAGGTCCTGTCGGCCTTTTTCTGGACTAGCCAGTTTTTTTGTAGTCCGACAAGCCCGCTCCAACGGCTCGCCGAAATGCATACTGCCCTGCATTCAATAAATAACGAATGATAAACGGCACAGCGGACTCCGACTTCTGATGAACCCCCATTTACACGAACGCACGCCCATTTTTACTCGGCACGATTTCGCCTTACGAACCTCGTTTTAACATTCCTTTTCGATTTCGAAGGCTTTTTATGTTCAGCCTTCTAGGGGGGAGCTCTGTAGCGCCCAAAAAGATAACTCTGATCTTTCGTGTACAATTTACTTGTTGACCGATTGTACATTACTCCTTCTTGTTTTAATCTTACAACCGGCTCGACACACAACTGCCTTGTAAGTCCCCGCGCTCACGTGTACGCTCTTGCCTCGCTTCACCCGTCCGTTTCTTGTTCTAGCCCATCGAATACAGTCCGCTGTGTCCGACTCCCATTGCCTTCTGATATCCGCGTTTAATTCCGCGCATCGTCTCGGACTAGTATTTACTAGTCCTACACATGCTAGCTGAAGGTGGGCAACACACTTCAGCTAATATGCTGCAAGAAAATGGAATATTTTGACAAAATTACAGAACAAAACATTTTTAGTTTGTTTGTCACACGCCGGTTTTTCTCTTTTTTTGTCATTTTCAATTTTTGTAGAATTAAACATGTGAATCAACACAACACTGTACACAATTCTTCCATTGATTCCGGTTGCGGGCCATGTCTTCAATTGTCCTAAGCCATTGGCACTCGCCATCTTTGGGTCCCCATCCTGGAAGACGTACGGGTCCCACAGCGGCTAGACACGACGTCAGCGATTTCATGTGCTGCCGCCAAGTGGAAGGCTGACCACCACTCGGTCGCTTCCAGCCAGGTCCTTGACAAGCGAATAGAGCGCTACGCGGTAGACGCTCAGGTGCCATGCGTAGGACATGACCGAGCCATCTTAACTGGCGCAACAAACCAGTTTGTTGAAGGAAATACTTGCATTCCCCAAGACGCGACATCGAACGTCATTACTGGTAACTCGATGTTGCCACCGAACACGAGCGATCCTCCTTAAGCAACCGTTATCGAACGCAGAAAGACGACGCATGTCTTCCACGCGAATCGGCCAGGACTCGCTCCCGTACAACAATACTGAGCGAACGGACGCGCTGTAAACTCGGCCCTTTAGTGAGAATAAGACGTCGCGACGACGCCACAAGTGCCTCAGATTGACAAATGCTGATCGAGCTTTAGCGATACGAAGCGAAACTTCTTTGTTGATTGTGCCGTCAGCGGAAACACAGCTCCCAAGGTAGACGAAACTATCTACCTGTTCAAGTTGTGCACCTTGGAGAGTGAGCACGGGTGCAGGTGAAAGCCAATCCTTGAGCAGTACTTTACACTTCGATGGGGCGAAGCTCATGCCATACTTAGATGCTTCAACCGCCAAACGATCCAGAATGAGTTGCATACCCTGAGGATCGTCACCAAGTAAGGCGATATCATCAGCATAATCTAAGTCGGTCGCTCGCTCACCCGGTAGAAGCTCTAGGCCAAAATGTTGGAAACATTCTAGGGCATTCGACAGAACGTCTTCGATTGCGAAGTTGAAGAGGAATGGGGACATAGGGCAGCCCTGTCGCACACCGCTATTGACAGTGAATTGCGAGGAAAGCTTGCCATAGACCCTCACTCTGCCGGATGTGTTGTCTAAGCTTGTTAAGGATACATCTTGGACTTTCTTAACCGAATGCCTCCCAGATGATGCCTGGGAAACATTTACAAGGACTTTTAGTACACTGGTAGCGCACGCATCAGAGCAGAAGTCCTTCCAACCTAAAAACAAGCGTAATTCATTTCTGAGGAGCAGGCACGTAAATGTATGTCCCTGAGGGATTTGGCATGGCCAGATCACCAGGACTGCCCGAATGCCGAAACCTGGACTGCATACGTGACCCATCGTAACTTCTGTGTGAAACTGATCCGCGAAGACAAGGTCACTCATCAGCAGAAGTTAATGAAGCGATACTGCACGAATCGCAAACTCCTGTACAGGCACGTTAACGGCCTTCGAAAGGTAAAGCGAGGAGTTCCAGCACTAGTCACGGCTGATGGGTGCACGCGATCAGCAATGGAAGCAGCTGATCTCCTACGGCTTCATTACTCCCGAACTTTGCAGGAGGTAACGAGCGAAAACATTCTCCTTATTTCTACTGCTCCACCATCTGGTTTAGAAAACATCACCTTCAGTGCGGAAGCTGTGTTGAAGAAGTTGTTATGCTTGCGTATCCACAGTTCTCCCGGAGCAGACAACATCCGATCAAAGGTTCTACAGGCAGTAGCTAGTGATCTAGCAGCACCACTGGCTATTTTCTATCAGCGCTGTCTAGAGGAAAACCGTATTCCACCATCATGGAAGCGAAAGGTCATCACTCCTATTTATAAAGGAGGTAGCCGCTCTGATCCCGCCAACTACCGTCCAATAACATTACTTCCAGTACTGTCCAAAGTGATGGAATCAATCATCGCAAATGCGCTGATGGAATACCTGGAAAGCAACAATTTAATAGCCCCAAAGCAACATGGCTTTCGTCAAAAGCATTCGTGTAATACTAACTTATTAATTGCACGTAATAGCTGGACTGAAGCTGTTGATGATGGAGTAGGAGTCGATGTCATCTACCTGGACTTTCCAAAAGCATTTGCTCGCTTAAACCACCGCATTCTCCTTCACAAGCTTCGGAACTACGGCATTGGCGACCCAATCCTTAGATGGATTGACAATCTTCTACAAAAACGACGGCTAGTGGTGAGAGTCCGAGAATCATTGTCTGATGCAATCGATGTGGCGTGTGGAGTACCACAAGGCTTGGTTCTTGGACCTCCTCTATTCTTGGTGTTCATTAACGATTTGGCGAGATCAATTACTTCCGATTTCCTATTTTCGCTGACGATATCAAGATATGACGAAGGATAAGAGAACCGGACGACCAGGAACGGCTCCAGCGCGATCTTAACACAGTGTCGAACTGGTCAGTTCAAAACGCCCTGCCGTTCAATGTAGACAAATGTCGAGTCGTACAATTACGCCATAGTCATAACTACACCTATTCACTTGGGACCAACGGACTGCAGAATAGCTCCCAGGAACGTGACCTGGGTGTGATCGTACAGAGCGAGCTCAACTGTTCAAAACAGGCTGAGGCAGCTGCGACAAGAGGCAACCAGCATGTCGGCATGCTACGAAGAGCGTTCGGGAGATTTGACCCATCAATCTTCCCAATGATGCACAATTCCTACGTGCGCCCGCATCTGGAATACGCTATCCAAGCTTGGCAACCTTGGTTGAAGCGTGACCTAGAAGCGATAGAGGCACCACAACGGAGAGCAACAAAGAATGTAAAGGGCATGCGCTATCACACTTACCACCGAAGGCTGAATTTGCTGTGAATTTTCAGCAGGCGCTATCGAAGACTGCGCGGTGATCTCATATTAGCGTATCAAATATTGAGTGACCCCAACCACGTATGCCGCCATTTGCTGAAACTTAGCCACAACACGCAGCTCAGGGGCAACTGCTTAAAGTTGAAGGAACAATACAGCCGTTTAGCGTGTCGACGGAATTACTTTTCCCTTCGGGTTTTGCAAACCTTGGAACGCACTCCCAGACTCAGTTGTATCCTCTCCTACCATGGATGTTTTCAAAAAATGATTAGATGTTGCTCTTAGCTCCCAACATTTTGTTACCTAAACTCCCCCTACTGTGGATAACGCCAAGGTTGCATTTCAACAGGCTTTATGTATCAAATGGATCTAAGTGAGCGACCATATTTTACTTTTCCCACTCTTTACCTCAATGATCACTGCACCCCAGTGACTTTATGAACCTTTACACTCGATAATTTAGTTTAATTTTACACTGATGTTACTTATCAAACTATTCATCTCGGCAGACGTTTGGTAAATGACACAGACATATTTGTGACTTCAGCATATTCACCTCAACCATCCTACGGGACGTGTCAAGCACTTGCTTTTATCCCGTGATAAATCGTTGTTCATTGTTCATTGCTTACATTTGGTAAGTGCGCACGTTACGTATTTGCTTAGGGAAACGCATATCACCTTGCTTACCTAGTGCCCACTGTCAATGCGCCATTAATGGTCTTCCCAGTTACATGTCGCTTCTACTTACACTGTTGCGAGCCGTAAGCGTTATTTTACATGGAGAACATTGCGTTGATGGACCTTTACATGACCCAGACGGAGAAAATTTCCCGTGGTTTCCATTGATAGGCCTAACAACGTTATAGCCGCTTATACGCCCGTGTCACCGGTATCTTCACCGTGTAAATGCAGCAGTTCAACTGCATGCATGCCGGCCCAAAGCGTGACAGACCACCAAGCCCCCTGAAAGTTCTATGGAAAGGAGGTAGGTGGAGGAAAAAGAAGACAGCATCTCCATCAAGTAGAAGGTAGTTAACTCAGGGAACATGGATGTGCAACTGGTATGCATAACAGTGACGGTGGGTCTGGAAATCTGCCGCAATGGGTGCCGAGACTGAATACGCAGGCAGAGGATTAAACGGTCGGCGGATTCCCTAAGCGAAGTGCTGTCCTCCGCAGTTTTGCGGACGGCGCTGTTGTCATAGGTTTCTTGGGTGGGGACCTCCGTGGGAGCCCGATTGCTGCAGCTTGGGTGCATGGCGACCGGCATGTGAAGCGTCGGATAAGATCCTAAATGAAACAATCAGGTCGCCCCCGGACGTCAGTACTGAGGGGAGTAGAGTCCCAGGAAGCTTAGTGAATACCGCTAGTGCTTAAGACCTCGTGGCAGTTTGTTTGTGAGACGTCGTGGGGCTTGGGGTATGCCTTAGTCACTCAACAACCACGGGCTCCAAGCCGTAATAGGGAAAGGCAAGTGGGGTGGAAGAACAGCATCCCGGAGGAGGTGGAACTTGCGGTGGTCAGTTTGATGGAATGATGCTTTCAGCAATCCTAACATGCGGTTAGCAGCAGCACATGCTTTCCGGCATGAAGCGGATAAGAAAGACTGCTTCGAGTAATTAGGCGGAAGTCTGTTACGGCTTAATTGATGTGGAGGATGGACGCTTGTGGTTAATATATAGGAGAGTACACGGAAGGGCGGGTAGAAAGGACGCCACGTTTCAAAGCAGTAAATGGAAGGACGTTTTCTATGGACCACAGCTGTATACAGTGCAGGTCCGTCTGAGGTGAGTGGGTATCGCCCGGAAAGTTAATTTTTGCCACAGCAGTTCGTCATGCGCATATATCATCAGCCAAGACTGCACTTGTGGTGTACCGTCATCAAAGACAGCTAGGAATAGGTGCGGTGGGAGAACAAACCCCTGGGTAATAAATAAATGGATGATTAAATAAGTAAATATATATATAGTTTATTCTCGTCATTGCGAGGCACACCATCAAGGGCGTGAGCACGGTAATACCGACAGGTGTGATCTGTAATTGCACAAATCAGTACGTTTTGACAAATAGCATAGGAATTTATGTGTGTGTTGACATGTAAAGTTATGTTTAACTGTGTATTTGGAAGATGACATGTTGTGTGAGTGGGTAAATATAACTCGGCGTATGTTTTTGTAAGTTGTGTTCGCCAGGACCTAGGGAGTCAATGGAACGCTCTAAAGCGGATGACGTTCGTGATGTGCGAATGCTCCTCCGGAAAAGGGAAAAGGCAGTGACTTTATTTAGTGGCGAGTCACATCCGCTACGTCACAGTGTTTTTAAACGGATATCTGTGGTTTTTTACAGGGAGAACGCTGGTCAGGCGAAATCACACCACATTCTGGAACACTGCCGCCGAACGATTGGCTGGAACGGGATATACCCGAACCATCCAGCTTGTGGCAAGTATTCGGGATTCAAAGCACCGTGGACGCTTACTTGGAAGGCGCGGTTTGCAAGCTAGTTCCGGATGCAGTCCATCAAGGCCCCCTGAAACGGCTTGAGACAACAGATTCTGTAGTTCAATCTTGCAATCGACCTTGTCGAGTGCTTCGGCGAAACGCTGGAACCTAACATGCGTTTGTAGGCTACAGTGTTCAGTTGTCGTCCTCCTAAGCTTCCCAAACAGCAGGTCCCTCAGGTACAAACATTGACGGGGGAAAAGTTGCTGGCAATCGGAGAGCCGTGTCTTCGCTTCCATGTAGCCCTTTAAAGCGTGTTGGACGGTGCATTCCATGACGTTGGAGAATGTATAGATTCATCGGTCGGTAATTTCTCGGATCTTTGTGAATACGGCGTTTGTCGATTGGTGTAGTAGTACCGCGTTCCCAATCCTCGGGATGCTCGCCTTGCAAGAATAAGTTAGTGAGCAGCTCCACTATGGGGTAGAATTGGAGATGCAGCGCAGCTTCGTAGGTGCTTTGCGTGTATACAATCTGCGCCAGCAGGTGGTGTCAGCTGCAGGGATTAGAGTTTCGGCAAGACCTTCCCCGTAGTTAAACGAACAGTGCTCAGGGACCTTTGGGGTGAGACCGAAGGAGGTACTGGCGTCGTATGCCTTGATGGAACCGGGAATGTGCATGCATTTAGCTGGCACTGCACTTCCGCTCACTTTGTGAGCCGTATGGGAGTCATCAGTGCGACGACAGTTTCCCTCACATGTGGAACACTTCTAACATGACTATAAAAAGGTTTAGGATGGCATTACCATTGCCGCGAAAGGTGATGCTGATCCTCACAGTTATCTTTTCGTACAACATGGAGGCATGGGTTACGGACACGTCTTTAATCATGCCTTTGATCATGCCTTTTAGAGGTGTGTCTCGTTTTACAGAGAATATACTATTTATTTATTTATTTATTTAATATTTTCACAGACTGGCCGTTGCATGTGGGCGATGGTTCTCCCCATGCGGATCTCGTGGAAACAGTGCACTTCTCCGTACGACTGCGGATGAATGCTTGACGCCACTTCCTTATGGAAACCTTCTTGTAGGTTGTCGTACTTAGCTGAAGTATGCGGCACCAAGTGACCCTCTGTCGGTGATAGCTGCCAGTGGGTCCCCGAAATGTGGTACCCAGCGTCCTGAGAATTCTTGTGCAACGGTGTCAGTTGAGCGGTTACCTTGCTGGTGCACTTCTGGCCAACGGGGGTATCACCCCACACAGGTGCGGAGGTACAGGTAACCTTTGCTTGGTGACTCAGGAGGTGCAGGAGCTGGAAAGACAACGAGTGGGCCGTCTCCTGTGTGTGAACACGATGGTGCCCTGACACTGTAAACAACCGCGTGCCAACGGGCGGACATCGCAGTGGACATTAGCGCATACGAAGCGTACAATACGAGATTCTCCCAAGCTCGTATGCCGTCAAGTGGCAAAATGTGTACAGCGTTGAAGAGCAACTTACGGCTTGGTGGAGGTACCACGCGTCAGGGAGACGTTTGTGAGACGTCACAAATAATATTTCCACACAAATGATGAGAATGGGATTACGCACAGTTGCAGCAAGGTTTTGCGCCTAACCTGGTCCATGTGTGAAACAGCTTGTTCGGCAGCAGGTAGGGCGGCTAGGGGCATTTGGGACCCATGAGGTTAGTCGACATTTTTAATTATGACGCAGCTTCCCCCACAGGGGTAAAAGCACTTCAGACACGCGGTACTTCTATAAGTAACTAAGGTTCTTAGCCTATGTATGCATTTTTTCGGGGATGTCTAGTTAAGCGAGAAGCGCTTCCTTGTAGAAAATGTCCTTGAGAGGCTGGAAAGGAACATCACCAAAGGCACACTTCTTACGGTTCAAAGGTCACACCTGCCGCCCGCGGCTGTATTCTGCCCAGAACAAAGTAGCGTGGGCAGGCGCGCACGCGTTCTAGCAGGTGTGACCAATTTCTGATAGTCATGAACAACTCACGATTATGCCGGCACTTAAGACCCCAAAGGAACGACGTTTTAACAATAACACTGATAAGCACGGCACTTCCGGGTTTCCGCCCACACATAACGACATGTGATATGATGTCTGGTGCTTACCAAGCAGTTTGTGGTTCCCCTGTTCCCTTCCATTGTTTCACAGGCACAGTGCAATACGACCTCATTTGGCCTGCCACTTATAGCTGTCAATAAGCCTGCCAACCCAACCCTACCAGCCTTCAGACTAGACGTTGCCACTGAGCCTCCTCGCACGTACTGCCGCGGCGGTGTCGTGTACCATTGATACCCAGTGACAGGTAGCATTTGTTTGCTATGATCACTTGTCTTGCAGAGAAACCAGCATTTGCGCTGCCACCTGCCGGCCAACTGCACGATGCCAGTGAACCTGCTCCCACGTACCGCCGCCGCCGTGTGATGCTGCATTGATACCTGGCCAAAAGTAACCTTGCTTGCCCATCCACACTTCTCTTTCCAAGCCACTGGTGTGCGCCGCCCATGGGCTTCCCACCTCACCCTGCCACTGAGCCCCCTCCCACGTACTGCGGCCGCCATGTGGTGCAGCAGATATACCTAACCACAAGTAACATTTCTCATCCATCTTCCCTTCGCCTTCAGAGCCACTGATATGCTCCGCCCATTGTCTTACTACTTCACGCTGCCACCGATCCTCCTCCCCGTACCGCCGCCGCTGCGTGACGATGTATTGATACGTAGCCACAGGTAACGTTTCTCGTCCATCCTTACTTCTTTTTCAGAGCCAATGACATGCGCCGCCCATTACCTTACTACATCACGCTGCCACTAAGCCTTCTCCCACGTACTGCCGTCGCCATATATATATATATACTTATATATATAGCGCTTTCGACAGCACTTTCCATGCTTACACACGTACAAGGTCCATTATCTTTCCATTAGTAATGATTCTAGTCACCATATAGATTATAAGGTTACGAAATCCATATGTAACCTCCCCTTAAAATCAAGCCCCACTTAAAACAAAACAATCTGATAAACACGAATTCTCGTATGTCTTGTACGATCACCTTATCTGCTCGCACTTCCTTCATTTCCCAGGTACATACTGCAGCCTTACATAAAACATAATTTAAATTCCATTTCCTTTCTAACCATTAACGTACTGTTATATTTCAACTTTCCACTTTTATTCAACTTTTCAATTAAGCATGGTATAATTCAGTTGTTACATTTTTGGAGCTACTGACTTCTTTACAACTACGTTGCGCAAACTATTAACCCAATAAAACCCATACTTTTAGCGAACTCAGAAACCGGTTGTCCTGTTGAACACAGTCGGTATTCAAAAGCGCGCCAGTGGCGGATTCGACGGTCCCTTACATAGCGAATATGTCTGCGTGATGATATAAATGGATGGTAACCATAACTACTCTGTGGTTGTTCAAGTGGATAGCACTGGACCATAAAGCGCTGCGGCGCAACGTTAGAAACGGTCATCATGGCGGACGATATGGCTACGTTTTAGCGTTTGTTATGCACCATTTCCCTTAAATTTGCTGACATGGAGGAGCATGTGAAGCAAGTTTAATTAGCGGCTGGATGTAATTCTACATTCGGCAAATGATTGTTAGCCTATCCCTTTTCCAGATATATTGTATTTGTACTGTGCTGCATTTAATGCACTGGCACTCAGGTTCACAGTTGTTGAGAAGGCGTTAGTCAGGCTTTCCTCGTTTAACTCTGAAGTGGACTTGATTATGAATTACCTGAGTATTGCAAAGGAGGACTCTGTAGCGAACTGGCCTTCTGCTAACAGTGTATCCCTTGATGGGGCGTTCATCTTACCGGACGCTCCAGTACACATTGAGATAACTGACTCATCTGACTTGGACCGCGTTGTTGATTCTCCACAAATGGAGGGCGAGTCACGGGCGCAAGGGTCAAAAAAGAATAAGCGAAAGAGTGCAAGAAAGGCGCGCAAACCCTCCGCACCCAAACCGAGAGGTGAGAGGTCGCTCAAAATGCAGCCGCCTGAGCGGTGAACAACACCTGGTGATGAAGTTCCCTCAGTTTCACCTAAGTTTGTGCAGGCAGGTGGTGAAAAGCCCCGGATGTCCCCATCGCGTGCTACTCAAACTACGGTGCCTATTCCAAACACCGCATCCAGTCTTCAAGGGTTACAGGTAGTGGAGACGGGCGTGGACATTGAGCCACGGGCTTCTCCGCCTGCAAGACGAAAGAAAAATCTAAACAAAACTGCCCATACTCTTCAGACAGGTCCGAAAGGCGTCAAGCATGACGGGACAAACAAGCTGGAGCATAAGACCTACGCTACAGTTGCTTCAACGTCGTCTCATGACTCGCGCCCAGTCTCATTGCCTGTGGCTAAACCGGTTGCTGTTCATGTAAATTCAAACACCCTTGGGTTAAATACACCCCGTCGAGGTGATTCTCTCATGAATGGCAGCGTGGTATTCCGTAACGCAATGGAATCCACCGCTGAACTTCCTGCCGAACGTACGTTTGACGACCTACAGTGGTTTAAGATGTGCGTAGCGAAGCTTCTTCCGCCTGGGTTTCCCGGGGTTACGGTCAGGAAAGTGACTAGATTAGGTAACGTAACAGATAACACCACAAACCCTCGAGGGCGCTTACTTCGGGTGGTCCTATCCACCCCGGAGGCACGCAACGCCTGTTGCGGTTTGTCTTCAAGTAGAAGGGTACTAATATTAACGTTCAGCCTGACCTCCCATTAGCGGATAGGCTGAAGACAAAAGACGCCATTAAGGACCTCAAAACCAGGCGAGCCGCCGGTGAAAAAGGCCTCCGGTTGTTGGGTTTTCGGGTGGTCAGGCGGCCGTCTGTTTCCGCCCTACCAGTGCCAGTACTGGTAGCGCACGACTCAGGGCTGGACATTAAGCTTACCTTCAGATAGTGCTAAACAACGTGCGGATCCTAAGGACTAAGTTGTGCGAGATAGGTCTGCCATCCCGATATAGACGCATTCACTGAAACTTGGCTGTCTCGGGATATCACGGACGGTGAAGTACATCTGTCTCGCTACGCACTATTTAGATCTGATACCTGGGTTGGCCGACAAGGCGGGGGGCGTTGCCATTTTTTAAGGTGTGAACCTGACGTTGCATGTACCTACATGTTTTGGTCGGTAAATAAAACGGTCGAAGCTCCGTCGGTAGTGCTTAGCCCTTCTTCAGCTGTACTTACAGTTGTACTCGTGTATAGAAGCCCTGGGATTGCGTCCAACGAGGCGCTTGACTTTATTCGCTCCCAATCTGCAAGCAGGTTTTTGATACTGGGGGATTTCAATCTACCAGAAGTTTACTTTGCAGATCTTGCTTGCAACGGTACTTGAGCATACGCTGCAAGTACCGTTGCATCAGTTCGCGGACCTCCCCACTAGGTACACGGATGCCCAACTCCCGTCTATATTGGATTTAGGGTTCGCCAAGTCACTGGACTTCGTAGATGACATCACTTACAGCTCTCCCTTAGGTGCTAGTGATCATGTTTGTTTATCTCTCAGGTGTACTCTGAACAGGCGTTATCAGAGCACTGCTAAGCCATTTCCAAACATATGGCGTGCTAACTATCAGGCAATGCGTAGCAAGGCTGCTGGGATGAGTTGCGAAATCTCGGCACTGATACGGTTCAGGCGGTCTGGGATAAATTTAACTATGATCTCGCTGTTGTGTCTACTCCCTACGTCCCGCTTGCGAGGAGACACGAGCGCGACTGCCGTGGATAGCTACCACTGGCAGGTACCTGCTCCAGTAGCGTTCTAGGTGCTGGAGGACCTACCGTGCGGCTCCATCAACTAGCACCTATGATGGATACCGCGAGGCTAGAAATAGGTGTAAACAATGCTTAAGAAAAGCTCGGCTGGCGTACGAAAAGTAATTGGCTGAGGAACCTTCTGAAAATCCGGAGAAATTCTTCTCTTATGTTAAGCGACACTGTGATTCAACTTCGGTAATCCCAGCTTTGATGCGGGCCGATGGAACTCGTGCGTATGCGGACTCAGATAAGGCTCGTGTACTTGGGTAGCAGTATGCAGGGACTTTTGTACTTGAGGCCGCGTTCACTAGCGTTGAACTTGTGCCCATATTACCTGATGGTTCCTATTTAACTGAGTTTACTATGGTAGCAAAGCAAGTCCTTAAACTGCTGCAAGAACTGAACCATATAAAACAGCTGGACCTGATTCAATTCACCCGAAGCTTCTGCATGCGTTGGCCGAGGAACTAAGTGGACCGCTGACGATGGTGTTTCAGGAGTCACTTGACGACTGTACATTATCTTCTGAATGGAAGGCAGCTGTCATCTGTTTTATCTGCTAAAACGGCGACAGGGGTTGTCAGCCAATTATAGGCCAGACAGTCTGACTAGCGGCGTGGTCAAACTGCTTACACAGCTGGTCACCTGAATTGATTTAATCTACTCAGTAGTGCACAACGTGGCTTCCAGAAGGGAGGTTCGTGTTTTACGAATTTATTGGTTGCTCGTGAAGCTTGGGACGAGGCAATGAACCAAAGCCACGTATTGGATGTGCTTTTCGCAGACTTCTCGAAAGCATCTGATAAGGTACCTCACTTGAGGCTATCACAAAAGCTGAGCGCCTACGGCGTGTCTGACCGCGCCATTCACTGGGTATCTGCGTTCTTGCAAGGAAGAGAGCAGTGTGTACGTGTGGGTCGCAGCTTATCCTTTAGGCAAGCGCAGGGCTCGGTTCTTGGACTGATTCTGTTCTCCATCTACGTAAACGGAGATCCATGGAGAGCTTGCGGTGTCATCCCGATTGTATGATGATAACCATAAGCTATGGAATGTTGTAAATGTTCCTGAGGGTTCTGAGACCACGCAGCATGTACTGGACGGACTCTGGGATTGGTCTACTTTGTGGCTGCTGCCCAAACATCAGGCTGTTTTCCGTCCTTCGAATAGGAGCTACTTCCCCCCTCGAGCTACGTACTCGGTGGGGTCGAACTCCCCTTGTCTCCAACCAGGTAGACCTAGGCCTCGTCCATTCTTAGTCTTTGCATTCTGGTGACAACTGGAAGAAGGCCGCTAGTATGGGTTTAAAATGTTGTGGTTAATACGCAGTTCTTTCGAGGTCTTAACTGCCGACTTATTGATGAAGCTGTTCTCAGCTTTCGTTCGACCCCATCTGGAATACCGCGTCCAGGCTTGCCCGCCCTGCCTTGTTCGAGACAAAATGGAGCTCGAGGTGGTTTTGAGAGTAGGTACCAAATTGGTCGAGGTGTTGCGGGGGCACTCGGACTCCGAGCGCCTACTTAGCTTGGGTATAAATTCAATGCACTACCGACTGCTTCGAGGAGGCCTAAGCTTTATGTACCGCATTGTAACAGGGTAGGTTGGAGCAAACTACAGCTGGCTATTTAGCCCGGCTAGTTTGACTTGTCTTCCCGGGCATCCCATGAGGCTACCCAAGCCGGGTTCTGACCGGATCAAGGCGGAAACTCGGTTATCGCGTAGAGTTATCGAGCGCTGGAACTGGCTTCCAAAAAGTGTAGTCAGTGAACCTACGGTTAAGGGATTGGATCGTCAGTTAGACGCTCTTGGGTGGCACCACGAAACGTTTCCCTTAAACTGTCCATGACCATCTTCAAACTTTTGGTTCTTGTTCTGTCATTCTCTTCACTATTCGTGGGTATCCTTCAATTTAATGACTAATTCCCTGTTATCTTCCATTAACTTTCTAATTCTTTCTTACTTCACGTAACCTCATGAGCGGGGACTGCTAGTGCAGGGAACGTGGGCTGTAAATGGTTGACCAGGGTGTGTTCCGAATTTTTCGTTTTAGATCTATCAAGACCTAGCACCTAATCATTTCCTGGCTTAACGATTTGCTAAACAAGGAACATGCAAGTGCTTTTCCTATCGTTCCAGTCCATCTCAATCTACTGGAATATATAGCGTATTTTATGCTGACACATGAAAGTGCAAATATTGCTGTTGTTTTTGCTTTATTCCTTAGCAGAAGCACGAAGAGATACTGCAACTTTGAAATGCCGGGGTCCGCTTCGCGTACCGGCACAAGGACTGGGCGCTCGTTAGGCGGAAGCCTCTAACGTCCGTTTGACCTCACCTGACCTGAAACGTTGACTATTCTTGTCCTCCAAATTGACTGGTAAATATCTTCCTTACGAGTGGAGTGAAAATTTAACTCCGTTCCAACAGTTATATGAGCGCCGTCATCATGACGAGCGTTTTTTACCTACCATCAAAAGCTTTCATTGTCCCTTCGCCGAACCACGTGGAAAAGCATCGTTAGAAGCCTGTTTTTGGCATTTCCCCCGCAAACAATTGAGTGCATGCTCATTTGAGCCTCTAACCACATAGAAAATGCGTATGCAAACACATAAACATGCAGTGCCCCTACTGCTATTCTTACTTTTTCTAGTATAAACGCAAGAATCGATTAGCACGTCGATGTGCTGGGAGCACTTCTTGCTTCTTGGAACAGGAAGCGGGACGCTGGTTGCTTTGAAGCGTATTTGTACCTGGACCCTCAGTCCCCAACCTTTGAGGTTTCTAAAGCCCTGGATGGTTACTGGTCGTTTGATCACTAGACGTTAACCAGGTACTCGCCGCTTGCACGCCATTAATCAATTGCCAATGGGCATTTACTTTGACCTCTTGCCAGTTGCTCACTTCGGTAAAACTCGTCCGCATGCATTCAGTTTTTGTTTTTGTACCTCTGCTGTTCCGCAAAGAACCGGTCGTCACATACTTGGAGTTTAATTGACTTCTTTTCGCCCATTAAGATTTGGTGCGACCATTTCAATACGTACGTAGACACTTGGTATTTCCGATTGGCCCTTTCGTCGATTACATACCTGGCCGCCCTAAACCGGTTCATACCAGTGGCTTAGCCCTTATTTAGTTGATTTTCTAACTCTTCGATCGAGATGGTTGTGAGTACAGTCCTAACTCTTCCTGTCCTTCCGACTACTGGTTTGTCATATATGGCAAATCTGAGTATCTCCAAGCGGTTACAAACTTGAACGGGGGCCTGCAATGCGGCGGTTGTTGTCGTCAGTTCCCAATGGAGTGCACCTGTTTGCATCTGATACATTATGCACGTATGGCTGGTGGCGTGGGCATGCCGCACGGGTTTGTTGCCTGCTGTGTGCGTAGCACTGAGCCCTGTACATCAGAAACTAGCAGGCCGATACCTCTGGAAAGCCTGTGTCTGTTGTGTTCGCCAGAGGGAAATTTGGTTGCTATGTTAACTTTCTGGACTGCTTATGTCCCCGTCAGGAGGCAGTGAAACTTACAATTTCCGGACCCGGCGTTTGCTCGTACTCTACCCTAAGTACATAATTTACCAACAACACCGTCGGCAACAAACCCTCAGATACCGTGTTTGCTTCGTCTGTTAGTCAGGGAGACAATCGGGCTTCTGCCCTTGTCTAAATGAAAGGGAAGAGAGTTAAACGGTGACAAAACCCGGTCGGACCACACACGTCCGTCTACTGATTTGGATGCAAATATAGATGCCAAATTGTATCCACCTACAATGAGCCATTGCGCATGTCGTCCGCTTCACTGCAGGTAAGAGCACCGCACCTAGCTTTTAGACCGCCAGTAGACATGCGTCGTCCGGAATCTTTGTTTGGTGATGCAATCCTATCTCGGAGTGCATGATGCACTTTTATTCAAGGAATACAAACCATTTCTCAGTGTTCCAGCTTGGTGGGTTACGAGCGCTTTACACGCTCTTTTGCATGATCTGGAATATTTGTGAATGGCTTGAACGTCATAAAACAATATTGCATTGTGCTCCTATACTTCGATTAGCTAATTTCGTCAATCATGGGTTATCATGTGACACTGCACTATATCTTCCTGATACCCCTGTAATAGATGCACCTTAGTAACCACCATCATCATGCATACATCGATGCAGTAATCCTGCCTCACCTTTATGCAGTCTACGTCTATTAATTTGAACTTTATCTTCCGCCTATCCGCAAACTAGCGGATAGCAGCAATGCTGTGTGGTATAAATGGACACCACCACATTTCAGTAAGCAACTGCAGGTTAGATGGTCTGCTCAGAAGGTCCGCACTTGTGGCCCGTTTTTCTGCTACGTTGCGCCCGTCCATATGCACTCTATTCACTGCTAGCTAGGTGGCACTGCCATGCTAGGTGATCATGGGTTTCTCACCGAACCCAAAGGCATTTTTATTTCCAGATAAGCATCTCCTGCACGATAACTGCCTAAATATGCACAACCTCAGTACCACTTGAATCCGTAAGTCAACTTTGCGTTACATCTATGCGAATTGTTTTCCTTTGTGCATTTGACACAATTTGCCACACATCGTTCCTCAATGCTTGCGCGTTGCGGGCCTACAGCTCAGAAAACGCTGTCCATAATATCGTGACTATTTGGAATCGATAGAAACGGCCGCCTTGAAGTTCATGGCATGTTTCCCTTTTATTATCGCGGGATTATGCAGCAATAGGGCTGCCAAACATTTGTAATCCATGATCCATGAACCGAAATTAAATTTGAGCTGCGTAAAATTTGTACCATTCACATTGATAAAACCCATTCCATTCCTGCTTATATGGACACAGTGAACAAAGTTCATGGAGGCGTTTGAAGTTTGAAGTATGTTTTATTAGCGGCCGTACTGATAACAACGCTGTGCCGCCAACGTGAGCTCAATAAACGCTGGTCACGAACGTCTATGGAGCCAACGATATCCGCTACGCTGGTAACCATAATGAAGCAGATACAATGGGGCAAATATAGGATAATTGCGAATAAGTCTAGAAGGCATGTGCAGCCAATATTTGTAGCTTACCTAGTGGTAATATTGATGTCACTGTCTTGGGACTATATGGAATAAGTAACTACCGTACATGGAAGCTCGTAGAGCTACCGGCAATATTGATGTACCTCTGTTGGACATACTTTGGCTCACGCTAGTGAAGCTAACATGGAGACCGGTTAATTTGCGAGCATGCCGCCCCTGTTATGAGACATATAATACTTCTCCGTGCACAGGTCATGCGAGCGGGTCAACCAAGGGAGTCTCCTTGAGTGCCGACCGTAATGCCACATCTCTGGCAGTTATATAGGCTTACTAAGAACACAACAAATTGGCATGCATATTCAACTATATAGCATCATGTCTCCCATTACGTGCAACATGCCGCGTCCCTGTACTTCATACATGCGTGCTCCAATAAATGACCACATTGGAAAAGTAAGTATGCAGGGACCTGCTTCACGTTTATTTGGGAGTAGCTTGTCTACCGCGCTTCTTACTCACCTTCTTGCCCGCATATTACACGTTGTTATTTGTCTACCGCACTGCAGTACCCCCATGTTTACAAGTGAGTGGTGCGGCTTCCGTCGAATATATTCAGATTAACGATGCTCGCTCATGCCACCGCAATTTACTGCCTACTCCGCATAAAGCATAATCGGCACGCAGGTATCAAAACTGCTAGTCATGAAGTTCGCGTGCCTCGGGTTAGTCCGCACTGTTAACTGCCTCCGCTTTCCAATTATTTCGTGAGCGACTCGATGCTCCTTTTCATGATCATCGTACGTCCAATAGCCCTGTGGCGAGTTCTTATAATCCGTAGTGCTCACTCGTATGCTTGCATGCACCTCACCACTCTGCCGCTAGTTCCGTGGATGCGTCGGTAGTCGTAGACCACCTTCACTAACGCTCTGTTACACTTCCGGTTCTTAAGCATAACCCTTCTGTGCCGTGACCGAAAACCAACAACCATTTTTCAGTATTGTCGCTTTGCAAGTTATTTGCACTTTGAGCACTCAGAACTCAGACGACGGCAGTCCCGTATTGTTCGAATATCGGTTACCACACCCAAAAGCAGCCACAATAATACATAAGCCTTGATTCGTTGTGGACGTTGTTAATCATGCACAACCCTTCAAATTGCATTCAATTCGGTATCGCCAACGCGAAATTAAAAAGTGCGCGCCTGAACTCTTCGGTAAGTTACCCGTTGAGTTACAATTTTTGCATAATGACGATTCGTCACACCGAGTTCATGCGTGTACTACTGCGCCAAGCAATGCTATATGGATCACAAGTTCCATTATACAATGAGTGTACATTATCCTACAAATTATTACACATCAATTTATTCCGTGTGCTTCCACGGTGGCACCTTAAACAGCTTTCCGCTTACATAATATAAATGTTTACGTACCTAATTAAATTTTGTAAAACGTTCAGTGAATGTTGCTCACCCGAAGTCAGTACACATGGCTACATTGCATTTGGCAATTGCATGTGGCAACAAGTTTGCTGATGGCCTTTTATTATGTCGCATGATGATTACCAGTGCTGACATTCAAAGAAAGTATTATGACACGATACATAGGGAAGGCCCGCAGTTACCGATCAAGGAATGTTTTACCACATTTCCTAATTTAACTCACACTTGCAAACATCCATATATATTTCATTAACAAAATGTACGTCTAACTATATGGACAAGTTACCATCGTTTATATATATATATATATATATATATATATATATATATAACGCCCATGTTGTGGCTGATGTTGCATTCTTGATGCTAGTTCATCGAGTTTGGCTAAACCAACTTACACTTAAACTAGTTCTTTTACGCTGGCTACATTTCATTCCATTTTATTTGTTTTGTTCTGCCTATCAGAATATTTATTTATTTATTAGACTTTCGTCCAAAATTATATATTTATGTATGTATTTAATTGCTTTCTAATATTATCATTTCACTTAGCATATAAAAATGTGGCATGCATAATTAAATATACGAATATATATATGCCTTTCGGAAGATATCCACATACAATATGGGATATCTGGTATTTAGTTTTAACTGCACTTTGTAGGACTAGTCAATACTAGTCCGAGACGATGCGCGGAATTAAGCGCGGATATCAGAAGGCAATTGGAGTCGGACACAGCGGACTGTATTCGATGGGCTACAACGATAAGCGGACGGATGAAGCGAGGCAAGAGCGTACACGTGAGCGCGGGGACTTACAAGGCAGTTGTGTGTCGAGCCGGTTGTAAGATTAAAACAAGAAGGAGTAATGTACAATCGGTCAACAAGTAAATTGTACACGAAAGATAAGAGTTATCTTTTTGGGCGCTACAGAGCTCCCCCCCTAGAAGGCTGAACATAGAAAGCCTTCGAAATCGAAAAGGAATGTCGAAACGAGGTTCGTAAGGCGAAATCGTGCCGAGTAAAAATGGATGAGCGTTCGTGTGAATGGGGGTTCGTCGGAAGTCGGAGTCCGCTGTGCCGTGTATGATTCGTTATTTATTGAATGCAGGGCAGGGTGCATTTCGGCGAGCCGTTGGAGCGGGCTTGTCGGACTACAAAAAAACTGGCTAGCCCAGAAAAAGGCCGACAGGACCTCAACCTCCGCTGCTGCCAAACGGTGCGCTTGGGAGTGGTCTCTCCCCCGCCGCACCCCGCCCCGCGCCAAAACGACCCTCGTCCCACGAAGAAAACGACCATGGTCCCACGGAGAAGCGACCCTCGTCTCGTGGAGAAGCGATCCTCGTCCCGCGAAGAAATGACCCTCGTCTTGCGGAGAAGTGACAGTCGTCTCGCGGAGAAGCGATCCTCGTCCCGCGAAGAAGCGATCCTAGTGTCGCGGAGAAGCGATCCTCGTCCCGCGGAGAAGCGACCAGTGTTCGCGTCAGGGTCCTCGTGTGGGCCAGTCGATCGAAGGGGAGGGTTGGGGCATGTAAGGACGAGAAAATAGAAAAACACGCGCAGAAAACGCCAAAAAGAACAAACAAATGATCTGCGTGTTTTAACATTTTTTTGGTTTTTGAATATTTTTTTTGGAAAAGGTTTTTCGGGGGTTTTTGGTATGTTTGTTTGTTTTCAAAACGTTAATCGACCAAAAATGAGACAAATATATACAATATCTACAAAGTTAAAAGTATTTACACTGTACATAGTCGGAGAAGCGAACAGGCTTACGTACCTCCCGACCACGGCGATTGGTCGTGGGAGGCGGCGGACTAGGTTCGGGTGATGTCGGGACCGCTGAAGCTTGCAGACCGTGATCGTGGTCTGGTTGGACTTCATTAGCATGCGGAAAACTGGTACGGTGAGTTGTGACGTCGCACGAGGCACTACTAGACGAAGTAGGCGAGGTAGTCTCTTCCATAAAGGCGGGTTTCAGACGGTCGATGGTGACGACTTCGTGTCGACCACCGCGGTCAATAGTGTACGCCTTACTCGCACGATGCAGCACCTTGAAGGGTCCTATGTACGGCGACTGAAGAGGCTGTCGAACACCGTCTGCGCGAAGAAGGACGTGTGAACAAGTAGAGAGCTTCTCGGGCACGTACACTGGTGTCTTCTGCGATCGAGGAGCGGGTGGACGTAACTCACGCATCTGGTGAGCCAATCGGTCAGTGTAACTTCCGTCGTCAAAAGTGGAAGTACATGGGGCTGGTGCCACCAACTGTCCGGGCAACCGCAGCGTGCAACCGTACACTAGCTGCGCTGGTGTGGCGTCGAAATCGGTTTTAACAGTGTTTCTTAAGCCTAGAAGAACAAGGGGAAGCTTTTCAAACCATGAAGGATCTGCGTGCGCACGTAGCGCTGCCTTCAACTGGCGGTGAAAACGCTCCACCATGCCGTTAGCTGCCGGATGATACGCTGTAGTCTGAACGTGGCCACAGCCTAAATCCTTAAGCAACATGGCAAATGTCGACGAGAAATGTGACCCTCGATCGGTGGTCACGATGGCAGGACAGCCGTATTGAGCCACCCAGCGCTCCATAAAAGCTTTCGCTACTGTTTCCGAGGAGCAATTTGGGATGGGGACGGCCTCAGGCCATCTAGTAAATCGATCGATGCAGGTCAGTAGATATACCGAGCCTTTGGAAGGCGGTAGAGGACCTACGAGGTCGACGTGCACGTGATGAAAACGTGCGTCTGGCGTCGGAAACGTGCCTAATGGGCTTCTCGTGTGCTTGTGCACCTTCGCGCGTTGACACGGAAGGCAAGCAGCTGCCCAAGTACGGACGTCCCGATTAACATTGCGCCAAACGAATCGTGCGGTTACGAGTTTAACCGATGCACGAACGCCTGGATGAGACAAGCCGTGCAACGTGTCGAACACGGTCTGCCGAAACTCGCGTGGGACGACGGGGCGCGGCGTGCCCAGAGACAGATCGCAGAGTATAGTGCCGTCGGATGATGTCAGCGGAACGGGTCGTATGTCCAATGAGGGAGACCTGCGTAGTAGATCAACCTCAGGGTCGTTGAGTTGCGCTGTAGCCATAGCTGCCAAGTCGATAGCAGTGCCGGCGTCAGCGGAGATAGCTTGGATACGAGAAAGTGCATCGGCGACGGCGTTGTGCACACCTGAGACATGCCGTATATCGGTCGTAAACTGAGCGATATAGTCAAGGTGGCGCGACTCTCTAGGAGAGTATCGGTCGGTAGTCGAGCCGAGCACGTAAGTTAGGGGTTTGTGGTCGGTGAAGACGATAAAGGAGCGGCCTTCTAGGACGTGTCGAAAGTGACGTATCGCTAGATACACGGCAAGTAGTTCACTACCGAACGTGCTGTAGCGAGATTCGGTAGGTTGTAGGCGTTTGGAGAAAAAGGCTAAGGGTTGCCACGTGTCGGCTACGCGTTGCTGCAAAACAGCGCTGACCGCGACGTCCGAGGCGTCAGTACTAAGGGACAGTGGGGCGGTCGGATCGTGATGCGCTATGGAAGCTATGTCGGCGATAGCCTCTTTCAGCGACTTAAAAGCAGCGCGTGCTGCGGTAGGAAATTCGAACGTCTTGAGTTTCCCTCGGAGAAGGTCCGTGAGGGTTTACCAATTTGTAGGACTAGTCAATACTAGTCCGAGACGATGCGCGGAATTAAGCGCGGATATCAGAAGGCAATTGGAGTCGGACACAGCGGACTGTATTCGATGGGCTACAACGATAAGCGGACGGATGAAGCGAGGCAAGAGCGTACACGTGAGCGCGGGGACTTACAAGGCAGTTTTGTGTCAAGCCGGTTGTAAGATTAAAACAAGAAGGAGTAATGTACAATCGGTCAACAAGTAAATTGTACACGAAAGATAAGAGTTATCTTTTTGGTCGCTACAACTTTCACACCGTTAAACATACCCTTGGCTTTATGCATTATATATCATGCAAGGACTACTCATCATTAAGTTTGCACGGCCTACTCAAAGTATGCATGATGGAAGGCCGTCACATTAATAATTCGAAATGAATTTCGCGTCAATAATTTGCAGATACTACAACACATTGCACAACTGTACACCGCGCGTTAGTTCACATTACCCTTGTTACTTTTTCAGCAGCTAATTTATGCCGATCATTTAGTAGTTCTTTGTACTTCACATTTGGATTTTACAATTTCCTGTAATTTATTGCATATTTCATAATAATAACGCTTCTCGACTTCCTTCACCGGTTGACATACAAAAACACTACCATTTCCATTTCCTTTTCCTGCATGATTTCATTTATTTCGCCTTGCAAATTCCCTGAGTTCCCCTTTGCAGCAAAAGATATTTATAAGAAATCATCAACAATCAACAATCACAGCACACCACGCGAGGAAAACCTGAATTATACGTTTCCTACAATGTTTTACCACATTTTCATTCATATTATTCTTGAAATAGGCTTGCATATATCACACGACTAACATAATTTCCCCTTTAACAAGCCCTTGAAATACAAGTACTTCGCTACAATTGCTCGGTTTGGACTTTTGGGGACAGGTTACCAAGGTTACAGTAAACTACTTTACTGCAAACGTTACATTGTTGTGACACTTTATAAACATAAACGCTGCATTCCTTGTTATAATGGAAACATTAGTAAGCAATTCCTAAGTCTCGCAATGGCCCTCTTGTTGCCTACTCTTCCATTTCCCCTCGGCCCGTAACAAAATCTTCGCCATTGGTTAGAGCATAGCTCCCATTCTAACCAAATTGTTATGGGTATAAGCTGGTAAGGGTGCTATGGTTCGCTAGGCTAGAAGTTGGTTAGGTTGAAAGTGAAGATAAAAATGCATAAAAGGTAGATGTACATGGCTAATACGTCTAGGTGAGGAAATAAATCAATGGCAGAAATAAATACTCTGTGGTTATTCAAGTGGATAACAATGGACAATAAATCGCGGTGGCGCCACGTTAAAAGCGATAAGCACGGCAGGCGATATGACCACGTTTTAGCGTTTGTTGCGTTCTTTTTTCCTTAAATTTGAAGACGTGGAGGAGCATGTGAAGAAATTTTAAGTAGCGGATGCGAGGTACTTCTACAAGCGACAAGTGTTGACTATTCCTGTCTTAAAAATTGGCCAGTAAGTAACTTCCTTACGGATGGGTAAACATTTAACTCGGTTCTATCAGTTTTAGGAGCGCTGTCATCAGGATGAGCGTTTATCGACCTACCGTCAAACGTTTTCATCGTCCCGTCGCTGAACCAAGCGGAAAATGCATCGTTCGAATCCTGTTTTTGATGTTTCTCTCGCAAACAATGAAGGGCATTAAACGAGGTCTGAGAGAAATGCGGTTGGCCACGTTCGACGTTTATTTGTGCATACTCATTTCAGCCTCTCACCACCTGGAAGAAGCCTATGCAAAAACATGAACATACAATGACCTTATTGCTATGCTTACTCTTCCTAGTATAAACGCAAGAATTGATTATCACGTCGATGTGCTGGGAGCCCTTCTCGCTGATTGGAACAAGAAACGGGACGCTGATTAAGCCAAGGCGTAATTTGTCCCTGGATGACCTATCCTGATCCTTTGAGGTTTCTAAAGCCATGGATTTTTACTCGTCTTTTGCTCGCTGTACACTAAGCAGCTACTCGCAGCTTACTCGCAATTAATCATTTGCAAAAGAGCATTTACTTTGACTTCTTGTCAGTTAATCCCTTCGGTGGAACTTGTCTGTGTGCCTTCGGTTTCTTGGTTGTTGTGCCTCTGCATGTTCTCAAAGAACCTATCGTCACATGCTTGTGATTCACGTCGACGAAGGCAACCATTGTCGACCGAAGCTGCATTGGCAAGTTACGTCCTCACGCATTAACACGGTGTATTGCCTAGGGCTACTTTGCACTTGATACCTACCATCGGACAAGTCCTTCACTCTCACCTTTTCGCTTGCGTACTGGCATCACAAGCGCATACTTGCGTGCCCAGAAAACTGATTCTCAGCCCGTCCAAGGCTATCAAAGCGAGTCTAATGGGTGCTCAGACAAGTCCGTTTTGCACAATAATTATTCCACTGGGATTATGCATCAAGCAGGCAGTTAACCACCGCGGTAAACAGGCCTAATGACGACGTTCACTCCGAAACGCCGTTCTTTAAATGCCTATTTTTGTTCTCCTTGCGGTTTGTTGAATGACAGCCGAACCAACAAGTTGAGATCAAACCGTGCGCAGCGCATGATGTAACAAACGGCAAGCAAATCCTAACTAAGTACCTGTGCGAATCGGCGTTTCGCGCTTTATTGGCCGGCAAGCCTTGACAAACAACCAAGAGCTCCCGGCGTACTCGCTGCTTAATAAGCAGCCTGTCCGTTGCACTTTTCGTGGATAACCCGCTGCAGTGACGGTTGTCATCCCTCAGTAAATGGAGACGGCACAATACAATCCGCGCAGAGGGATACACTGTTTGAAATGTATGGACCTCGTCTATGCACTTATCAATCACCCCCGTGCTTGCGGTTGCATTCGCTGGTAACATGAGGCGCATGTTGCGCCATGCGTTCCTATAGGACGCGGTTGTCTCATTCGGAAGCAACACGTAGAAAAAGGAAGGTCAATACCATGTTCACCTGCCACCGTGCAGTGCCACAGTATGTATCCACCGCAGTTCAACTGGTGTGTTGCATCCGCCAGCGTTACCTCACTATATGCTCTACAATGTCACGTACGGACTTGGGAGCGAAAACTAAGAACCGTACCTCCGATTTCCCTATACGCCACATTACATTGACCTGAGCTCTCAAGCAACTGTATAAACGCTTCAACTGAGTTCCCCTCCACCTTCCCCTCATCTTATGTCTTAGGATTCGGAGGTTGTAACGGTTCAATCTTCCACCAT
>OX104063.1:39230536-39272512 GCA_944474145.2 Dicrocoelium dendriticum | reverse complement strand
ATTGTGTTATCCGACTGTCCAGGAAGTTTTAGTTTTTTAGTTGCCCCAACAGCTTATGGCAGAGGCTGACTAGGCTATTCGTTAAGAAAATGCAGTACATAGGACGTCAGCTACCTGCAGAGGGCCAAATAAATAAGCCGTCTGTATATTAGATTGCCTGTTATATAGTAGCATTCAAACTGATGGGCGGCAGTGTTCCAACATGTAGTGCGTATTGCATGGCAAGCATACTCCATGAAATAACACAAATGTCAGTGTAATAATCTAGCGGGCAGGCGGATGTGAGGCCCTACTGAATAAAGTCACTGCATACAAATTTTTACTGGCACATTAACCGAGCCACTTTTTTCTATATTCCCGTATTTTATATGTACATTAATAAGATATTACTTGGTTCATCATTTCCTGTCCCCTCCATATATTACGCAGGTAATGCTGATCTATACAAAGCACTTCGGTACTTTGCCTATCGCCACCTCACTAACGATTTTGTTCTTGACTATTACAACACCAACTTTATTAACTTCTATCTAATGTGAAACTAGATGTTGCATGCAAAGCAAACTGTCTGCCGCAAAACATAATCGCCTGTGAATGCTTGGTTATGTCTAATTACTATCCATCGATAAATTAGTAAATAAACGTTATTAATATTTTTACGATGGTTGAGAAAGAAAAGCAGATTTAGTTGGTAATTTCACGACCTAGATCCATTATTGGCTCTACTGTCTTCCTGTTTTCTAACTGCTATCGGGCAACTGCGACCTAAGAGCACTAAGTTCCGTAGGCCATTAGTCTTTCTGTTTCATTTTTATGGGTTGACCTAACCTCGGCCCCCTGGTGGGCAAGTGTTTTCATCTTTAACTAACCTCGGTTATCCTGATTTACTTTCCTTAACTCATCACTTGTATCCAGTTTCGGACTGTGGTCGGAGCAGCCTCGCTCATCTTGTCACTCTATCGTTATGCGCCCTTTCACTAACCATTTCTCGTCGGCGGGGAGTTCCCATCCTGTTCTACTAAGTGTGTACCTGTGTCTAACCGTTTTTTCATCCAATATACTTCAACTGCTGTTTTAACTCCCCGGGGCAAACGCTCTTCGCCCGCACCGTCGCTTTAGCCATATATCCGCTCTGCGGAACTGGACATATCTTCTTACTCCCATACATTATACATCTGAAAGATCTGGACAGCGGAAAAATTGAAACTTTTGCTCACCTGGACAAACAACAAGAAG
This sequence comes from Dicrocoelium dendriticum, assembly GCA_944474145.2. NCBI lineage: Eukaryota > Metazoa > Platyhelminthes > Trematoda > Plagiorchiida > Dicrocoeliidae > Dicrocoelium > Dicrocoelium dendriticum. The sequence goes on along the minus strand of OX104063.1, from coordinate 39,271,276 downwards.
AAAAATCGCGATGTCCCTCTCCTCCACCGACCCCAAAAATCATGGCGACCCGGATCAAAATACCCGTCCAACTAACAAAGGAAATTAGAAGCCATTACTCCACAAAAAACCGAAGGTGAAACCAGTCGTCAAGCGGCTCTGCCCGTTCAAAATTAATGTTCAAAATGCTTTACGGCAGTGTTGCAGGACGTGGTGGGTTTTCGCTTGGCAAGCGGTTACCCTATAAAAAGCTACAAATGTCTGTTTAACAACACTGTGACGTGGCGGATGTGACTCGCCACTGAATAAAGTCACAGCTCACAACTACATACTGGCAAGTCGACTAGGTTCACATATCAACTCTTCCCGACACCGTTTCAACTACCCACGATTGAACCCAATGTATCATCGTGAAACACAACAGCTTTTAAACCTTGATCATGCCTAAGTTGGTGCGTCTCTATGAAACTGAGAATAAACTATCTTTTTATTTATTTTATCATGGACATTCGACCAATTTTTTACTGTTACTGTCACAGTTGCCATAAAGTGTTCGTACAGTTGTACATATGTGATCATGCCTCCATGGGCGTGCCTCGCATAGTCGAGAATAAAGTATTTATTTATTTATTTAAAACTAAATGCCTCAGTGTTATCGGATCCTTTAAGAATCGACAGCTATTTTACCTACCCGTTCACCATACCCTATCCGTATTCGTTGCACCACTATTCCTTAGGCGTCACCCACCTGCATCTCGCCGTCCTAAAGCCACTTGATGAAAACGACTGTCTATGTGATATAAATGATATCTACGCTTCATATATATATATATGTAGGAGCGCAAGCATCTTTGTATCAGTTCGTGCTTACCTATATGTGCTCAAATATTATTTGACTGCTCTTTATTCGTTGCTAATTAGCTGGTGAGGTTCGGACAACTTACTAGCACCTAAGGAACCGTCCCGCAACAGCAATTGTTTCGGCTGAGCGCTAGCTGTAGGTCACAGCTCTTCGCCTCATGGGCACCTGGTTTATATTATTAGGCTTGACCTTCTCCAAAGATTTGAACGCCAGACTTACCTGGAACCGCTTGTGCGGTGACGGAACGGATCATTCATTTGCAGCTGAAGGTTAGTTGACTGTCTATCGCAGACTGCAGCCTATGCAGTGAGGTAGAGCATTAGAGCAATACTTAGTTACCTTCATCAGGAGAGAACATAATGATCTAAATCTTTCTTCCTTGCAAAAACCTTACACACCAATCCACTAAATATTATCAGTAAGCGTTCCATGAAACTAGCACATAGCCGGATGATATTTTATTTAGGATGTCGTAAACTACCTGAATTTGATAAATTACCGGAACAACCCCTATCAGAAAGTTAAATTCAGGAAATGCCTGCAAGCTGGGCTGAGCAATATTTATTTATCTTGACAGCAAAGGTGCTTATCGCAAGCCAATAGACGTGCAAGATTAAGATCCGACTTCAATATTTTAAAAAAAGAAACTTTATGTATTTCGTTCAATTAATTCTGCTTGGTGACCCATATGACGACAATAGCCTATCATGAAAAAGGTTTAGCTTCCACACACAAATTATTGAACAAGTTAAAAAACGAGAGGCCAAACAACTTTCAAGTGCACGCCACCAGTGCTGCAAACATTTTCATTTTGTCGCTGAAACCTACTGGATAATTTGGGAAACAGGGCATAGCTAGCTGAAGCTGTCATCAGTGGCTTGATATACAATGCAACTACATGCTCACGCCTTTATAGGTGTGTCTAGTTCCATCGGTAATAAATCTATTTATTTATACTACGGCCTGACTACCGGCTTATTTTATCTCGGCAAGTAAAAACCTATCTCCCAGGCACCTCCTGGTTGCCTAGGGAGACTTAGATCCATATAAAGCGGCGTTTCGGACGGCAGCCGTAATTATTTATGCGCAAACAGGTAGCTGGTCTTAAGTTTAAGCAATGTACAGAAACTACGTTATTCCACTTTCTGCTTCAAATCATCCTCAAAATGCTTTTGACTCCGCAATATCATATTAAGATGCCATCCACTTAATGGATTGTCATGAAATCCCTCCCCACAGTAAATTGCTGGAAGGAAGTGTCACTGAAGCTAAATTCACTCCTTATAGCATTTATTTTATGTCTAGCTCGCCGCTTTCTCAACTAACACTACAAGTTCCAAGGTTTTGCTCAGCTAATGTCAAAGCCATATGGTGAAAAGTTAATAAAAGGCTTAGAGTATGCGAAAACCGGACTGCTAATCAGGTAAAGGATGACAAGCTGAGGAAATAACTAAATTCTTTATTCTCGGACTATACGTGACATACTTACCTAGGCCTGCTTAAGTAAATTGTACAACTACATGTCGGGCACGGTATAAAATCAAATGCAAGTTAGCCATTAACCTTGAAGCCTTGAGTTCCTACATGTATGTCGGAGTGCATGTGTGTAGCTATTATTAAGATTTGAATATATGCTGCTGCAATTGTGATTAAAATGTGGATGGTGTGCAAAGCGATGAATGACGTCCGTGGTAGTGTTGTGCTTTGCTGGATAATCGTGGGGCGGTAACCTCAGTTGGAAGCGTATCACATCCGACTCATCGCAGTACTGTTATACAAACATTGGTGGCTTACCAAGGAAAGAAGGCTTGCCAGACAAACACCCACCACGTCCTGGAGCACTGTTATTAAATACTTGCTGTAACTGGGTACACCTGAAACACCCAACCAGGGCCAAGGGGAAGTCTTATTTTCATTGTTGATGAAGCCTTGTGCTATTACTGACAAGGCATAAAAGAGTGATTGGATGTTTGACTGGCAAAACAACAAGCTTGTTGGTTGCGGATTGATTCAGCCATGTCGTGGTGACATTTTGTTTTACGTGCTTTTCGTTAGACAGGCCATGGCTGTTTCTGCTTTGGATAGGAGCATCCAGGTCCAATGGACCAGTGTTAGTGCCCCAGGAGATAGGTGAGTGTGTTGAACGTCCGACACGATCCACGTTTTTCTTAGTAAACTCTTCTGGTCGCAGACCCACCGGCCTGTTTTGCTTCTTGTTAAGTTTCTGCTGATTGGTTCAGGTCACGGGAAAGAGAAGAGAGAAGTGGTGTAACAGCGGCTGCCGGGGATATCTGTGACACTCTGCAATATGGATGCAAGCGTCATATATGTTAACCTGATGAGACAGGAGAAATGAGCAGCAAAGAGAATACCTTTGCTTATTCTCAATGATACTAATATCTTCAATGCGTGTTGACATTCATATTTACAATAGGTATACTTCTGCAGAACAACACGTTTGCGCACCACTATCGGTTATAATGACCACACATTTATTTCATGTGGCCTCAGCAATTTTTCAGTGGCCATCTCAGGACTCCTTATTGATCGTCAATTAATCGTCCCAGCTCGGACAGTAAACACCTGCTAATGCCTTTGGAGGCGCCAATTATAAGCCAGGTTGCAAATTATTTTTAGTGTTATCAGGAAGAGCCTATAGCGGTGCGTCTTTTGGTGGCTAGCTCACAAAAGATGTTCTACCTACTGCTGCTATGTGTTTGTCTTGGCCTTGCGACCTAGAAGCCTCTGCATAGCTACTAGTGGGTAAGAGATAAGGTACGCCCTACTTTCGACTAAGAGCGGTGAACATTTATTCCGCATTATACAGTGTATTTACCACAAACCACCCGCTAACCATCGGGATTACATTTAATCAAAGACATTCGCTGAGGATGCTAGTCGTTCTCCTTTCAAATGAGGGCGCCCTTTTGGTATTCTAGACCAAACACCTTCATCGGAGGTTAGGAATTGGTGAATTGGTCACTTTCGCTAAAACCTAGCCGTCAGAAAAACAAGTCCACGAGTTATAAGTTCACAGTGGCATAGGAGGAGAGCGGGAGCACCAAGCTGTCTCTGACGGTGGGAGGAACCTCGTGGTTTTGAATAATTTGTTACTCACCGCCTCAAGCTAAGCCGCGCCTGGTCAGCTTAGTGCCAATCCAATAAAATCCTCTGGCGTCTAGTCGGTGTCGGAAATGTGTATCCTATTACGGTCGCAACAAATAGACGAATGGTCCCAGCTCTTCAAAAACTGCGTACGGCAGACCTCAGGCCGCTCCCGATGGGTCCATGCAATCACATTCCTAAGGCAAAGCTGCCAACGGCTGTCTTGTCGGTCAGACTTTTGAGTCAAAGACTTGGGACAGAAGCCCTCAAGCAAAGTACCACACCTAACGCTGCCTTCTAGGTTAAGCTTTTAAGCTAAAGGACCAAGGCTGAGTCTTTAACTTAAACCTCTAAACCAAAACACCGCCACGGGGGTGATTGTGCACCAACGAAGTCGCATACATGCGAGCAACCTTTTTACTATTAGGGGCTGTAAAGTGAGCACACCACTGGACCGGAACCAGAGTAAACTTTCCAAGCGTCGCAATGCACTGGCCTCATTAATACTGGTGCTCTACAACGTCGGGACTACGGGGCCCAGCGAAATACGCAACGCTGAACAGGAAAGTTGCATGAAGCTGGTGACGATTATACGTATTATTGGATTGGAAACAGCGCTTCAACCTCATGTGAACAAGGGAGCAGCGTTTCACTATCCTATCGCCCCAATGGCCAGCTAGTGGGTGAACGAACAGACCTCAGTGCGATTATGATGACTGTTCGCTTATGACACGGAAAATAATAGGTTTATCACTTCGATAAGCACATATTGCCAGATCAAGTGTGATCCTGATGATGCGTATAATCACTAATACACTCAGTTTTCCTCCGTGATCCGATCTGTGAGGAGGAACTACCGAATATTTCTGCTAGATGAGCACAACCAGCGCTTTGGGCGTGATGCATCGATGTAACCAGACATTATCTGTCCGCATGGCGTTAATTCAGCAAGTGCAAAGTGATAAAGCTCCTCTCACTGTGTGCCACACACGGTCTGGCGATCTCGGACACGCAGGTTGCACAGGGTGCGGGTGACGTAGCAACGTTGAGGCACGCGTGGTTAGGTCACGAAAGACTTGTCATCCTACGTCAGTGTGAAACACGTGAAGTGCTAATGCCACATGTACAGCGTGGAGCTGCTTGTAGCACTGCTCACAAGTTGGTGCAACCCAAAATGTACCTATATATTTGTACATCTATGTGTCGCGCTGGTGCCGTGAAGCGGCGATAATATAGCTTTCATTTCATCGCTACTGCGGAGAAGCGTATTAAGCTAGAGAAGGCGAAGACTGCACGCCTGTGAGATGTGAAATGCATAGCGACCTTTGGTGACTTGTGGCACCAAATATACGTCCAGGTAACAGTCGATGTCTGGAAGACCATAAAGCGTGCAAGTTGTAGGTAACCCCAATCGTCGGATGATAACAACGCGACGATTACACATTATGTCTGAGAAGAGGGAAGCATTTGTTGCACATTTGGCAGACCCCGCCGCCTTGGAAGAAGAAGAGTCAGTTGCATCGAATTCTTTGGTACCTGACGCTGGAGCTACGTACCATTAAAATGCAAGGTAAACGATTGAGAGGACGCAGGTGGAATTCTATGCCGAATGCCGCCAGCTCAAAGACGTCTTCGATTAGTTGTAGTCGGCGTGTGGATAGATGTTTCTGCCGCTGAGTATGCTGTTTGTTGATAGTTAAGGCGCTATCTATACGCAGGCTGCAGACACAATGCAAAACCGGCAAAAGCACTTTGTTTATCTCTTAAACAACTCTTTAGCGAGTTATTGGTTTACATCGAACAAACTGCAGCAACAGGTGGCAAAGGTGCCTGGTGTGCACGCTAAGAGTAGACGAGACACAGAGAGCAGTTACTTAGCTGCAAAACGGCAAGTATGATGGTGTCGATGGGACCCGCTTGATTTGCTTAACGACGGCGGAGCTGCGTTGGTGACAACGCTGCTTCAATTACATAATAAAGTACTGAAATAATGAAACCTTTCTAGACTGGCTACTTGCTGTTCCCGCTAGCAATCCACTTAGTTTAAACAGCAACTTAGTATGGAGAGAGCGAACACCGAGGGTAGGTGTTCTTTGTTCGCGCACGCTAAACCAAACAGTGCGTTTTACAACTTATTTTAACACCTGGTATTGCTGCCTCCGCAACAAATGCACAAACTGCTTTACCTGTAGATATATCGGTTGTTCTCGACAACGGTAAATATTGTCTGGCACCTTCAAGCGATGTTTTGCTTTTTGCTTTTATTAGTGGCGAAGAGGCGCGCAGTGCAATTTTTACAGGTTTATTTGAAACATAAGCTATTTCACCAAATGCTTCACCATAAGTTCTTTGGACTATATGGTCACACTTAGTGGTCCAATTTATTGGTTGGCAGATGAGCAGCAATAAGTACGGCGTTGATTGGAAGTACCACAGAAACTACAAATTTATGCTAGTAACCAAACAATAAAACGCGCATTTAGGAGAGAATTACCAAGGCAGCAAACGTAACAAGAAAAACACAATTTATCGTAATATATAACCTTAAGCGTTAGCGCTAAATTGCACCGAAAGCACCGAAATTCAAACTGAGCTTACCTCAGAGCAAAAGAAAAAGCTTTCCTTAAGTTAGGATATTGCGAAGATCAGACCAACTTAAGCTAAGCAGATCAAGGCTTAATCGCTGGATTCCTTAAAGGCAAGAGCAATGTAATGCGTGCGAAGTTCGCGTGTTATTCGCGTTCTAATGGCGGTCTACGAATAATATCATTATTTCATTTCCCTACAGCTGGCGTTCTGCCTGCAAGCAAGTGGCGAAAACCGAAAAGTTTAGGTAAGGTGGCTAGGCATGATATGTTATAAACGTGGCTACGAATTTAGCAACGTTCTATTTAGCGCAAAATTTACCAAAATATCTAGATACGATGCAGCTGGCCAAAAGGCAAACTTTGCAGGCGTAATAAGCAAACGTAGTCAGTTAATCGTTAATGTTACGCAAAACTGCTAGGAAGCCAGAAAGGAACGTTATATATATAAGAGATTGCAGCCCAACTTATGATTAGCCCACGGTCGAAAGGCAGCCGAGAACAATTTGTAGTGGTTACAGAGCCACCTAAGCTATTAAAATATTTTAGTATGTTTTATCCCTCTTAGTGTTTGCCTAGGTTAACCAAGGAGGGTATGAGGCAGCTCCGCTAGGATAATTAACGAGGCTATAGTATCAGTTGACAAGTTTGAGCCTAAAAACTCACATTAGTCTTAGAAACATATAGCGCTTTATCCCTTTATGCCTATTTTATACGTCCATAAGGATATAAATTTATAATATAGGAGCAAAGAAACAAAACTTTCGTTAGTTAGCTAAAGTATTCGTGTGATTTTAGGCCCAAATCTTTCAACTGACCTTAACATTTTTGGTGAAAGCGTGTGCTTAGAGCAGGTGTTGCCTGCGCCCTACGAAGCCCATGTGTTACCACTGCCAGGCACAAGGGAAGCGAGCAAGGTGGTACTGAGCAAGGTGTGCCCATCAGGTCATAATGTGGAGTTGGGCAGTTGGGAATCACAATCAGCTAATCAGCACGCATGGCGCAACCTGTGAAAAATTGCAGTTGCCAAAATGCAAGCGAAGGCCCCCTTTTGTACTGAGAGGAAGCGGAAATTGCGAAAGCGACAGCGTTGATGGGTTGTACTTCCTCAAACGCGAGCAAATGGGGCTGTATCACTTGTTGTCACAAGTGACTGAGTGAGGCTGGCCAAGTGAGCACGAGCGAGGGCACTCGGAACCAATATCTAAATGACGAAGGGCCTTGCTGAGAACTTACGCCGAACCAACACAGACTTGGTAAGTATGCTGCAATTGATTTACTTACATAGTACTTGTGTGCTGAAACCCTTAATTTCAAGTGATTGGTTTGATGAATTTTGTTACTTCCTGATTTGTTACTTCATTTAAGTGCCTATCTGAAAACGGTTATATTTCTTTACACACGTCGCCTTGGGTGTTCATGGTTAAATTCTTCAGCTTCCTTGCGTTTTTGGTGTTTTATAATATTTGTTTGGCCTGTTTAAGATATGGCGGATTTGTCCCTAAGTTATTTTATATGCTCCTTAACCGAAGCGTATGTTAAGACATTCGGGTGCTGTATTCGATAAACTTTATTTGCTATTGCTAATCCAAGTGACTGATTGTTGTCTTATCTTCTCAGCGCGGCTGCGCCTGATGTGAATTTTTACAAGTTGCCGACTTGTCTTACATCCTCTACATTTTGCTGGCTCCAGGTGACGGAAGATTTGCTAAAAGAATGTGATGCGCGGTCCTAATGGCGTGTTAAACATGAAGGAAGTTCCAGGCCCTCAGTTTAGAGCGGACTACCGTCCAGCCATCACCCTGTATGCGCTTGCTTCCCGCAATACCGCGTACTTGTGCTTGCGTGTGAATGAGTGTGAGCTAGCTGTGTTGATCTATCCTAGATACCATATTCGTGCCACTTGGTCTTCTTCCTTTGTGCTTACAGGGGGTATGGCTGCGTTGATGGATTTATGAGCTCTAAACCGCAAGCCTTGATGTCCCTGCGTAGATGCAGGCGTCCGATGGCTGTTTACCCGTAGGCTACGGTGACCGGCAAATCAGGAACAGGTCGCTGGAAACGGGGAAATAACTACGAATATTATTGTGTCAGCTGTGCTCCGTAACGGCGCTTTGCTGCTGCTTGACCCCCAGTCGCGCGGACTGTGTGGACCGCGACTCCGCCGCCCCTAGAGGATATCACCCTAATGGTCGCAAACGAGACGCACCGACCACTCGGGCACCTGCCGGCAAGTATATGGGAGCTTTAGTTGAAAACTGAGGGAACTATCTCCGTTAGATAATTTTAGCCAGTCGCCTGCAGCAGTACAGTTCAAGTGCACTTGTTGCTTCCATGTAATGGTACCTGCACTAATGTGTCGAACTCTGTTCGTAGTATAAACTTTAGCTTTTCACAAGTCGACCCAGCTGTATTAATCGTCATAGTGTTGTGTTACGGCACAACTGGGGCCTTGGTGGACTGCATCCGGCACAATCTGCATACCCGCACTGTCCGAGCGCGCGTCAACAATCGCTGTCCGCCTGTATCCTTAAGACGCCAAAATTCCAAGGTGCTTTACTCTCGGAACGGACAACTTTCTATCCTTCACTGACGATGTCACAAAGCAAGTCGAGTCCTCGTTGCTGCTAGGTGCTGATGCTGATAAGCTGCAGCTTGCGGGCGATGCTCAAGATGACACCAGCGCAATTTAAAGGTAGCTCAACCGTTTGCACCAGTGATCCTTGGAAAACAACCTAATTTTAACGTTCCGATATCACGCGTCTTCGTCAAGTTGTCCTCTTATTCGATATAGTTACTTAGACAAGCCATCCTCCAAGTCTCGGTAGCAGAAGTTGATTCGAGTAGCCACACCCAAACCAGCATATCGATGTCTGCTTCCTGCCGAAAGCAGCCACCGCTGCTAACCGCAAGATGCGCTTGTTGAAACCTAGAACTGCCAACCACTTTTACTCGCTTGACTCCGCCTACATTTGAAGCGTGTTACTCAGGCTTGATGCCTCAGGTTGCTTACTAACCAGCATATACTAAAAGCTATAGAGAGCAAGACAACGAAATTTGTGCGAAGTTTCAGAAACCTATGTTGTCCACAACGACTTGGTCGCATTGGTCATGTCTCGCTGAAATTCTGACGTATTTGAAGCGACTTACTCCCTGTCTTTATGATCCTACCTAACGGGAGACATATGCCACGACGTAGTAAAACGGCATTAATGCTCCCCACCTGTACCCTCTTTAGCATATCCGTTTACATTACAGGCGACAAATGTAGTCTATGCAAGTCAACAAATTTTGGAACGTCCTGCCCGCGGAAGTAGCCTTAGCATTTACTGTTGCGGAGTTCAAGTCTCGCCTGGACCGGTAATTTTCCGAACCGCATCAAGATCACCCTAAGGTAACTGCTCACCATATAGTATTTTATACCCCAGACTAGCCGCTTTCAACTTTAGGCCACTTCCCACCCAATGCATCAGCCTTTTCTTGTTTTAAAGCAAACCTCACACTTGCCATTGCAATGGAGTCACGGTTCCTGCTGCACTTAATTCTTCCCATATCGGGTTCAAAGGGTATAGTGGGGTGTTGCGCTATGAGTCGGTGCGCTTTCGGTGTTAATGCTACAGAAGTTCGATGAAGACACTGCTAGCATGCGCGAAAACTCGCTATATGATTGCGTGGCCATTTCATGAAACTGTTTGGCATCTATGGGTAAGGCAAAACACAAGCTTACATTCCCATTAACTGTAAGTTCCAACGTACCGTCATTGCACTAAGCACTCTACACCAATGTTTAATTATAACAAAAATAATGAGGCTTTACGTGTAAAAATTAACACATAATATATCTAGATGAAAGTAGACCAAGTCCACAGAACGTCGTGCATGTCAAAATTACGGACCGCCAGGGTACAAAAATGTGCAGTGTAGATTAAACAAACAAATTGTATAATACTGTTAACCTTGACCGAAAACTCAAAACTTTTTAGTAATTAACAGTTTAGTAAGTACGGATCAACCTATGAAAAGTAAGTAATTGAGCACCTAGTTTAAGTCATACGTCATTTGGACAAGAATTACGAGTCGTGCGATCATCTTACAATTAGAGACGAAAAATAGTGTAGCTATGCAAGCATTGTAATTTGCTAGCCAAATGCTTGGACATGGCTAAATGGAATTCCGGTGACTTCCAGAGAACACCCTTAAAGAGCAAACAAACCATCGCCAACACCTCATGCAGGGCTTTAAGTTCTCCTAAAACTCCGTCGACTTATGTAACACAAAGAATAAATTTGGTCGGGCTTGCGTGTCCATGTATCTGCAGGTTGGTCCACTAACTACTGAATCAGTAACGGTAGCATAAACTCAAACATATCTGCGCCGGCACTAAATAAATAAATAAATAGTATATAGTTATCCTAAGAACGAGACACAAAGGTAAAGAATTTTGAATAGAAATGTACGAAACTACAGTGCGAAACTTGAATAAAAGAAAAGATTTGTAAAACGAACAAGGCCCTGGTAAAACAGATATTTTGCACGTCACTACAGAGAGATAAATAGGTACTTTTTGCTGACTGTCAAGGTACATACATATCGCAAGACTTGAATTCACGTAAAGCAGTATATGAACTCAAGGTATATACAAATATGAGGTGGTTCGGATTGTCAGATTTCAAATCACACAACCCATTTCTCCTCTGTATTAACTTGGAGATTCCCCTGTTTGGCTGCCGCATGCTGCGTAAAATATTACAAAATCACAAAATTATATTTTCTCGATGTACATAGCAAATTAGCCGCTCGCCTGTTTGAACGTGGCTCGCGTTTGTTTGAGTCAACATAGCATCCGCCTTCGAACGGCGCGACGCCCATCGGCTTCGCGGCCATCCTTGCTTCCGCGCAAGCGACCACACCTTTCCCCTAGCTAGCTATCACCCGGTGCTTTATTTTTAGCACGATGGCGCTTCGCCCCACTTAATAAATTTTCCCTGGCGTTACTTTTGGTGTTCTCTACTCATCGGAGGTTGGCCTTATATTCGCGTATTGGTTCTAAAGCGTACCGATCCTGCTTCCCGCTTTATTGGTCATTATCGGGTGAGTTTTCGCTAACCATTATTTTCAGCTTTGGCCGGATTTTTTCGCTAACCCGTCTGATTTTCACTTTTCATTTTCCGGTTTAATCTCGCTGGCTCGCTATTTTGCGCGCTATGGAAACTGATCGCGTAGATTCTGACGTTCAGATCGGCACAGTTACGCTTCTTATCGCACCTTTTCGCGAGACTAATCCTAAGTCTTAGTTTGGTCAGCTAGAGTCACAATTTTCTTTGCGTGGTATTAGGTCCGAAAAGACCAAGTTCCACCTTGTCGTTTCCGCGCTTCCGCTGCGTGTCATCGATGACATTGATGACATTCTAGATCTTCCTGACTGCCAAAAGACTTACGATGCATTCAAGACAGCTGTTATGAGAAGAACCGGCTTATCCGATTGATAACGAGTTACGAAACTCCTCAACGAAACCGATCTTGGCGATCTTAAGCGGTCTCAGCTGCTTCGAACAATTCAGAACCTAGCTAAACCCACTTGGATAGATCATTCTTTCTTCGGGAAATGTGGTTGCAACGACTTCCGCGCGAGATGCTACTCATCCTCTGCGCTAGTGAGGAGGCACATTTATCCAAACTGGCCGACACAGCCGACCGAATTCGTGAGTCGTACGGCCGGGTTTCGCAGATCCAGACAAAACCGGACGACGATATCGCCACGCTTAAAGCCCAGATGGCAACATTGACTGTACAATCCGCAGACTTTTCGGCCTCCGGACATAACCGCTGTAAATGCTCTAGGAGCCGTTCGCGTTCAAGTTCGAACTTACTTTCGCAATCACCGAATAGAAACGGTTACTGCTGGTACCACGAACGCTTCGGCCAGCAAGCTAAATCATGTCGCCCGCCCTGTTCCTACAAACGACAGCAGCAGGGAAACGGGTGGACCAGCACGTAGGGGCGACGGTCGTAGCTGGTCAACGCAGTCGCCTTTTCTTTGTCACCGATCGTAGAACCGGAGTTCGCTATCTCGTCGATACTGGCGCAGAAGTCAGCGTTCTCCCGAGTGATGCAAACGACCCGACCGAAAAGGTGACTAGCTCACTGCGCGCAGCTAACGGGACCATTATCCGCGTATATGGTCAACGCTCGCGCACGCTAAGTCTCAGCCTCCGACGCGCTTCCAAATGGATATTCCTCGCTGCGGATGTTCAAACGCCTATCCTTGGTCTCGACTTCTTACGTTATTACGACCTACTCGTCGACGTTAAGCGACACCGTCTAGTCGACCGCCTTACGAATCGCGCAGTCATTGGGACCTCTACCGACACCGCGTCAATCAGTCCCGTGTACGCGACTCAACTTAGTTCACCCGCCGGGCAAACGCTGCTCGATAGTTTTCCGCAGGCCTTCCGTCCTGCCGGCCCGTTGCCTTCCGCAACCGAGGCCGCGACACATCACATCGTTCCGAAAGGTCCGCCTGTGTTCGCAAAAGCCAGGCGCATGACCCCCGACAGGCTCAAAATTGCAAGCTCCAAATTCGAGCACACGCTAGACTTAGGCATTATTCACCCTTCTAAGAGCCCGTGGGCGTCGCCTCTACACATGGTACCTAAACATTCAGGACACTGGCGTCCAGGTGGCGACTATCGAACTCTCAACAACGCTACCGTCCCCGACCGCTATCCGATTCCGCACATTCAGGACATCACGGCTAGCCTGCATGGCGCTCGTGTGTTCTCAAAGATCGATCTGTTTCGCGCTTACCACCAGATACCTGTAGTCAAGGCTGGCATTCCGAAAACCGCAGTCATCACGCCTTTCGGAATTTTCGAATGCTTGCAAATGCCCTTCGGTCTTCGCAACGCAGCTCAGACTTTTCAACGCTTCATAGACTCTGTCACGAGAGGTCTCGACTTTGTTTATCCTTATATAGACGACATCTTAGTAGCTAGTACTTCCGAAGAACAGCGCGCGGTGCACCTCAAGAAGCATTTCGAAAGGTTAACCACTAATAGCATTACTGTCAACTCTGACAAATGCATCTTTCAGCAGCCATCTATCGAACTTCTTGGTCATCGAATTGACCGGCATGGCATACGGTTGCTAGAAGACCGAGTCAGCGCTATTAAGGACTTTCCCGTTCCGACTACTTTGGCCGCCATCCGCCGCTTTATTGGCATACTCAACTACTACCGTCGATTTCTGCAACGTTGTGCCGACTTGCTCAGTCCATTGACCGACACACTTCGCGGACGCAAGGACGGTATCGTCGAGTTGACGCCCGCTGCAACCGAAGATTTCAAGGCCTGCAAAGAGGCCTTGGCAGAAGCCGTTATGCTTCACCATTTCGACCCAAAGCTCCAATCAGAGTTGCAGTCGATCCATCGGACAACGCAATTGGCGCCGTCCTGCAGCAATTCACCAAAGAAAGCCGGAAACCACACAATTTTTACTCCTAACGCTTACAACCGGCAGAAGTTAGGTACAGCACGTTCAGCCGCGAACAGCCGGCAGTTTATTCTAACACATTAATGCAGTAAGAAGACAGAGGTTGCGATATGTTAACATTTCGATTGCTCTCGTCAGTCGCGACGCAATACAGGCAAGCCAAAACACGCAATACATAAGGTCCACACTTAGTAACAAAGATGATACGAAAGATAAGAATGATAAGAATGACGTAAGCAGGTCCAAGGCAATCTAATTGATTGCCGCAATTGTTTCTGGGCACAGAGCACGGGACAATTCAAACTTATCAGTAGCGCCTCGCCAATTGCCAACAACCTCGGGTTCCTGTTGCGCAATAACACCTTGAATGAATCGATTGGGTTCACCTGGTGACGGGTGGTCATGAGGTGTTTGGTGATAGACGAGGCAGGGTTCCGGTTCATGCTTTGGTCCGCTCGGCCTCGGTTAAACAGCAACTGCCTTAGCCACATTGGGAAGTGTTCCGCCATCCTTTGAGCCAGCCGGCGACCAGTCTTGCCTATGTAAGTGTCACCGCAACTGCAAGTGAACTGATGGATGATGTTAGAGGCCGAACTGATTAGCGAGCTACTCGGACGGCTCTGGAGAGGAATCCTTTGTGTAGTGTGGATAAGTCGTAGTTGTGCGGTAGAGTAGGTGCGCTTTACAGCGGACCTGAGCTTGTGACCAACTTCATTTGCCACGTGATCCCACTTGAACGGTAAGAATAAATAAATATCCTTCTTCTCCGCTGTTTGTACCGGCAGTTTCTCCTTCGGGGGTCTGCTATGAATCTGAATGAATTTTTCCGGATACCCATTGGCTAGCGAAGTCCGGTATAAAAACTCTTCTTCAGCTATTAGCAATTCCGGACTGCAAATCCGCCTGGCTCTGTAGAAGAGAGTTTTACGAGGCCGCGCTTGTATGCGACCGGGGCGAAGCTGGAAAAATGTAGGTATTGTCCACCCCAGGTCGCTTTTCTGTACACAGTGCGCTGCCGTGTGCCATCGGTCCTTCTCTTGATGAGCACGTCCAAAAACGGCAGTCTGTTCTCTTGTTCCCTCTCCTGTGATACAGAAAGGTTAGGATGAATTGAGTTCAGGAGGGTAGAAAGACGGCCAAAATGTTCCTCACTGGTGGAGACGAGAAGATCATCTACATAACGCTTGTAAAGCTTGGCTTCACCAATGCAGGCAGCAGCTTTCCTTTCAATCATTCCTAAAAAGATATCTGCCAAAACTGGTCCCGAAGGACTACCCATAGCAACGCCGTCAATCTGTTTGTATGCCGTCCCTTCAAACTGAAATCGCACATTCTCAGTGCACAACAATATCAAGTCTCGCAGGAACTCCAGAGGAAGGCCCACAGAGAGGTTCTGACTCAAAAGAAATTGGCATAGGTCGTCGACCGTTTCACGTAAGGGCACATTCGTGAAAAGTGATTCCACGTCTATGGAATACATGAGCTCCGCGTCGAGTGTAGTTTGTTCCAGTATATTGGCCAATTCAAAGGAATCTTTCAAACAATGCGTGCTCAGGAGCTTACGCACGGGTTCTAAGAGCTTCGCCAACCAACGAGCTACTTTGTGGTAGGGTGAGTTATTCATACACATTATTGGACGTAGTGGAATTCCCGCCTTGTGCAACTTTGGCGCACCCCTCATTCTTGGTGTTTCCGTCCCTGTCGGTTTTAGCTGCCGATATTGTGACTCGAAGATATAACCATGAAGCAAACGAATTTGTAGATGTTTCGTAATTTGTATCTCTACCAACGTATTGTTGTCCAGCGTCTTGTCAATACGAAACTTGCGTCCATCTCCGAGAATCAACTCCATTTTCGCGGTGTTATCCGCTTTGTTCATTAGTACTACACCCGTGCCTTTATCCGGTTGCAGGAAAAATACATCTTTCATTTTCTGCAGCTCCTTGATTGCAACATGGTGTTCCGATTTCAAGCAACACCTCTGACTAATAGGCTCGTTCTGGAACTGGTGCGCGAAAAGCACTAATTTTGCTGGAAACCATCCTGCATCAACCGTTGATTTCGGCGATAGGTCGCTGAGTTGATCGTACAGATATTCGAAATTAATCTGTGTGTGAATCCTGTCCATATTCCTCGGCGGTATTCGGTATTTCAATCCCAGCGAAAGAACCTTTAACTGTTCTCGCGTGAACCGCGCTCTAGACAGATTGTACACATGCTGCTGGCCGTCAGTATGGAAAGGAATGTTGGCCGCTCTCACAAGGGTACCTTGAAGGCCGCGCAGGGTCTTGGTCCTAGTACGCTGGAGAGTTTCAGCAGAAAAAGCCTCAAAGTTGAAACGGCAGACAAGTGACAAGCCATTCAAAACAACCGCGAATCGCTTTTGTGTCTCCAGAAACTTATGTTCTCGTTCAATGCAAGCCTCGATATGTGCGGACGCAATCCTGGCTAGATTCACACTTTTAGCGGGCAGCTTATTTTTCGACAGAGTTTTAACAAACCGAGATGGAAATCTACCTGACTGCATACATTCTTGACAAAGTTTATCCCGTACGCGTTTCACCATGATTTGCAAGGCAACGACAACAATCGATCCAATGACTTCACAACGTCAGCGGGGAGTCTTCTTTTAAGAAACTTGAAAAACTGAGTCCCCTTCAGTTGCTTCATTAATGCAGTAAGAAGACAGAAGTTGCGATATGTTAACATTTCGATTGTTCGCGTCAGTCGCAACGCAATACACGCAAGACAAAACATGCAATATATAGGGTCCACACTTAGTAACAAAGATGATAAGAAAGATAAGAATGACGTAATCAGGTCCAAGGCAATCTAATTGATTGCCGCAATTGTTTCTGGGCACAGAGCACGGGACGTGCCCAACAAAAAAAATACCGATGGCACGCTGCAGCGCACTGTGTACAGAAAAGCGACCTGGGGTGGACAATACCTACATTTTTCCAGCTTCGCCCCGGTCGCATACAAGCGCGGCCTCGTAAAACTCTCTTCTACAGAGCCAGGCGGATTTGCAGTCCGGAATTGCTAAAGGCTGAAGAAGAGTTTTTATACCGGACTTTGCTAGCCAATGGGTATCCGGAAAAATTCATTCAGATTCATAGCAGACCCCCGAAGGAGAAACTGCCGGTACAAACAGCGGAGAAGAAGGACATTTATTTATTTATTTTTACCGTTCAAGTGGGATCACGTGGCAAATGAAGTTGGTCACAAGCTCAGGTCCGCTGTAAAGCGCACCTACTCTACCGCACAACTACGACTTATCCACACTACACAAAGGATTCCTCTCCAGAGCCGTCCGAGTAGCTCGCTAATCAGTTCGGCCTCTAACATCATCCATCAGTTCACTTGCAGTTGCGGTGACACTTACATAGGCAAGACTGGTCGCCGGCTGGCTCAAAGGATGGCGGAACACTTCCCAATGTGGCTAAGGCAGTTGCTGTTTAACCGAGGCCGAGCGGACCAAAGCATGAACCGGAACCCTGCCTCGTCTATCACCAAACACCTCATGACCACCCGTCACCAGGTGAACCCAATCGATTCATTCAAGGTGTTATTGCGCAACAGGAACCCGAGGTTGTTGGCAATTGGCGAGGCGCTACTGATAAGTTTGAATTGTCCCGTGCTCTGTGCCCAGAAACAATTGCGGCAATCAATTAGATTGCCTTGGACCTGATTACGTCATTCTTATCATTCTTATCTTTCGTATCATCTTTGTTACTAAGTGTGGACCTTATGTATTGCGTGTTTTGGCTTGCCTGTATTGCGTCGCGACTGACGAGAGCAATCGAAATGTTAACATATCGCAACCTCTGTCTTTTTACTGCATTAATGAGGTGGCTGAAGGTGACTCATTGTTTCTTGTTCATTCTGCCGTCCGGCATTTCAGGCACGTCGTAGAAGGTAATTCGTTCGTTATCTTTTCCGATCATAAGCCGCTTATTTAGGCCTTTTGAATCGGTCAGCTCGACACTTGCCACGTGAGGTTCGTCAGCTGGAATTCGTGGCTCAATTTTCTACTGACCTCCGACACATTTCAGGTCAGAATAACGTCGTTGCTGACCCTCTTTCGCGCATCTTCGCAATCCACACCGCTGGCCAGGCAATCGACTTATCTGCCATGGCTACCGCGCAACCAACGGACACTGACTCTCAGGACGTCAAACAAGATTCTTTGCTCCGAATCACATCGCATCCACTGCCGTCATCTGATGGCTCTATCTTGTGCGATACTTCTACTGGACTACTTCTACCCTTCTTTCCAGAAACCTTTCGATGTCTAATTTTCGACACACTTCATGACATCGCTCATCTAGGCATTCGAGCCAGAGCAAGCTCGTATCCGAGAGATACGTTTGGCTCGGAATGCAACGCGATCTTAAGTGCTGGGCACGCGGTTGTCTAACGTGTCGGCAAGCCAAGATACAGCGGCACGTGTCCGCTCCGCTTGGTCGTTTTCCGCAAGTCTCAGCTCGCCTTGTTTATGTTCATCTCGACATAGTTTGACCCTTTGCACCATCCAGAGGAATGGTCTGCATTCTGACCATGTTCGACCGATACACCCGTTGGCCCGAGGCTGTACCTATACCCAACGATTCCGCGGACACCGTAACGCGCGCTTTCGTTGAGCGCTGGGTCCCTTCACATGGCTGTCCAGCCACCGTGACTACCGACCACGGTCTGCAGTTCGAATCCTCGATTTTCAACGATCCTCTCAAAGTTCTCGGATGTCAACGCATCCGGACTACCGCCTATCACCGGCAATCCAACGGCACAGTGGAACGTTTCCACGGACAGCTGCAGGCCTCACAATGGCCGCTAATGCACTAAGCTGGACCGAAGCACTGCCTGTGATCCTACTTGGTATCCGATCAGCTCTTAAAGCTGATTTGCACACGTCCAGCGCCGAACTGGTATATGGACAACCTCTTCGACTACCTGGTGACTTCTTTTCTGGCGATTTCAGAACACCCCGCTACGACGCGAATTACGCTCGACAGTTAGCCACGAGCATGCGCCATATCAAAGTAACCGACGTGCGAGAACAGCGACGTAAATTGTTCGTTCTACAAGATCTACTGCATTGCGCTTACGTTTTCCTTTGAGTCGATGGTTTACGCAGACCACTCGAACGAACCTACGAAGGTCCATTTACGGTTCTTAGACATAAGGACCGCGTATTCGTTATCTACCGCCACGGTAAACGTGAAACTGTCTCTATCGACCGTCTCAAGGTTGCCCATGTGGAACCTGAGATCGACGATGACTCCCGTCCACCTTCGGACGAGTCAACGCAGCCTATGATCGACGACACGCCTACTTCGGATGCTAAGAAGCATTCTCCGAGTAACCCTTCCGACTCAGTTCCTTTCGATTCTATCGAGCCGAAAGCTTCCTCATCCGACAACACTGCTGGATCGACAACGCCTCCGACCAAAAGTCCGAAATCGACTAGGTCAGGTAGGCGGGTTCATTGGCCAGCGCGATTAAAAGATTAGTCTTGTTTTCATTCTTCCTTTCCCGCTTCCATTTTGCTTGTGGCCTAACCCGCCCAACAAACGGCAGTTTTGAAAACACAAAAAATTTGCAGAGCGTTTTGAAACCCCCAAAACCGCAAAAACGTTTTGAAAACCTAAAAAAGGAGAAAATCGTTTTGAAAAGACAAAAAGGTTCTCGCTATATTCGCTTATCGCACTCGGTATGTGCTATCGCCTTTTGTTAGTTCTGTCGCTTGCACCTGTTCGACACTCCGCGTTTCCGCTTCTTTTTCATATCCTCGACACGCGGTAGATCAACGACAATCGAACGTTACGTTTTCGGACACTACGTGCTCAAACAACATGTGCTGTGACACTACGCACTCGAACGCTACGAACATTTCCCCCCATTTTGTGCTTTTGGCACCTGTAGGGAGGACACGGATGTGAGTCCACTAGCGTCCGATCGCATCGGTTCTCCCCCAGCAGCTGCATCAGGTTTCACCGCCAGGTCTTGCAGTAGGCGGGCCGGCGACGGACATTCCTCACGTAGATCGAAGGGTCACCCACGGTTCCCTTCTAAGAGGGGGCTGTGTAGTGACCTATAGATCCCCTGTTTGGCTGCCGCATGCTGCGTAAAATATTACAAAATCACAAAATTATATTTTCTCGATGTACATAGCAAATAAGCCGCTTGTCTGTTTGAACGTTGCTCGCGTTTGTTTGAGTCAACATAGCATCCGCCTCCGAACGGCGCGACGCTCATCGGCTTCGCGGCCATCTTTGCTTCCGCGCACGCGACCACAACCTTCCTCTAGCTAGCTATCTCCCGGTGCTTTATTTTTAGCACTAGATGTCGCTTCGCCCCACTTAATAAATGTTCCCTGGCGTTACTGTTGGTGTTCTCTACTCATCGGAGGTTGGCCTTATATTCGCGTATTGGTTCTACAGCGTACCGATCCTGCTTCTCGCTTTACCTCTGTGAAATTTTCAATCGTACTTCGAGATTTGTTTTTGCGAGCAGCTCCACTCATTCATAGGCAAATTGCTGTTTTTCATGGATTGTTTTAAATCTAATGTACAACTCGGAGCTTGCCAAGTAAAAATGAAAACAAAACAGAGGAATATTCTTAGTGTACACAATGAGATTGCAATAAACGAATAGAAAAATTACGCTTAGTTTGGGCTTTCATCATCAACTGCATATTTATCTATATTTAATTCACCAGTAAAATATTTTTGGCAACAATGGTTAAAGAATATTACTGCTAAAAATATCTCTTCCTCGTAACGAACTAATCGGTTTTCTTTTTATCTTCCTTAGGGCAGCTTTCGTCCGTACCCACAAAACATTTAGATGAACCAACGAACTTATATAAATTTTTGCTTGCCTATTCGTTAAAACTTTATTAGTTTTGCTACAACGATTTAGCTTTATGGTTACTTTACTAGTTATGTAGATTGTTGCTTTCGGTTTTGGGCAAGTGCTTAGATGCTGACAATGCTCAACATAACTGTGTGAAAAATAGATGAGTTTCTTGTTTGATTCTAATTGTAATATCGAGAGATGCATCATAAAGCATTGGCTTCAGGTGTGTCAGTAGGAATGCTTGAATGAACAGCTTTAGTTGGAGCCGTCAAGATTTACCTTTTATGGATTCATCAGTGTCACAGTTGAATGATAAATAACTACACTTTTATTCTCGACGATGCTTGGCACACCTTTACAGGCATGATCACGTACAGCTAACCCAAGGTGATCAAATGTTACCAAAATCCATGTTTGGCGCGACAGTGGATGAGTGTATGGGTGCACTTACGTATGTAATTGTACATGCATAAAGAATCGCGGCCTGTATTTCTGAACGCGCCGCAGCATTGTTGAATGTTTGTAAACGTCAAGAATGTGGAAATAAGCTAATCATGTCTGTGGGTTGGATAAATTTTTCCGTTTATCCTCTGGACCGGGACTTTAGTTTGCTTCGGGTCACATCCTTCACGTCGCAGTGTTGATAAGCATAGATTTGTAGAGTTCTATAGGAAGAAAGCTTGCCAAACGAAATCCCTCCAAGTCATTGAACACTGTCTCCGAACCAGTTGCTAGAACGGGTTAAACACAAACAAGCCACCTGGCACCATGCGGAGGGTGTTCGGCTAGCCAGCAGGTGTTTTAAGTTTCCAAAGTTAAGAGTGTTTCTCACGCCCCCCTTGTAGCTTTTTAGATACGCACATCTCTAACAAACGTAGGTAATTTATTCCAAAAATTATGCAAAACACATAGACAATAAGTAGGCGCATGCTTTTCCGGGCTCTTAGGCCTATAATGGTGTTATAGTTTTTAGGTAGGTTGAAGTTCTGACCCAGTGCTTAGCTATGGGTGTAAGATTAGAGTACATACCTCTTTAGGAACCAGTTTAAATAAATAAATAAATAAGTAAATGGTATAGAAACATTATAGTGTTGCTCATCCCAACACTGGCACCCGAAGACCGCGGTTTCGTCCTGCTTGGGACTCATCAGTTCGAGATAGCCTGAGTTGGGCTGGAACTCAGAGCCTAGTGGCTCATGGTTGACACCATAAGCACTATGCCACTGAGATCCACGAGCAACGCTGGACCAAGCGTTGCTCGTGGATCTCAGTGGCATAGTGCTTATGGTGTCAACCATGAGCCACTAGGCTCTGAGTTCCAGCCCAACTCAGGCTATCTCGAACTGATGAGTCCCAAGCAGGACGAAACCGCGGTCTTCGGGTGCCAGTGTTGGGATGAGCAACACTATAATGTTTCTATTTTACTTACGGTCTTTTTGATCGGAATGACCGAGGTCCACCTCAAGTGAACCGAGGCCTCAATAGAGGTTGCTTGTAGCAACCCAACCACCAGCGGATTCTCCAAGCCCAACTTTGCATTCGTTTCCGCTGGACCAAGCGTTGCTCGTGGATCTCAGTGGCATAGTGCTTATGGTGTCAACCATGAGCCACTAGGCTCTGAGTTCCAGCCCAACTCAGGCTATCTCGAACTGATGAGTCCCAAGCAGGACGAAACCGCGGTCTTCGGGTGCCAGTGTTGGGATGAGCAACACTATAATGTTTCTATTTTACTTACGGTCTTTTTGATCGGAATGACCGAGGTCCACCTCAAGTAAATGGTATATTCGCTGTACAAAGAGACACACCTTTAAAGGCAAAAAGCAGTGGTTCAAATTTACACGCCGCAAATAAAAGGGCTGGACGTTGAGCTGTACGCTTGGCCTGTTATAAGTGTTACACTGCTTTATATTAGGAAGCCTCTTACTCATGCGCATCTGAGATATCTTCCTGTATGATCCCGTTAGCTTAGTTAAGCTGCTACCTAGGAATGTTAAATATTTGAGAAAGCATGCACATTGTTTAGAGTGTAAAGCTGGCCTCAGCGGTGTAAATGTGTCGTTATGTAACAGGCCTCCTGGCGTGCTTTGGATACACTGCAACGCATTTGTTCAATGACGTTTAAGCTGTTAGAATAACGCAACCATTGGTCCTTCACTGTGGTGTTCGTTCTGATAACGGCATTATTACTAGTTAAGGCCCTGAAATGTATGGTTCATTGATAAGCAGACGCAAAACTTTTCGGCTGAGAACAGCACGTGCCAGTTCTGCGGATAAGAGTCGAAATCAGGCAGGTCTTCGCGGATTTGTCTTTTTCAGGTAACAATTTAGTTGGCTGAAGGATATAGTTGCTCTCGACATCAACTGCAAAAGGAATGCGGCGGCCGTGCCGTAACACGTCACATGGGTCGTTTTTACGTACGTTATGAAACTGTGCGTACCTAGTAAGCTGCCTTGAGCAACAACACTTTTGACGTCGGTAGATTTTCCGTCACCAGGAGACTGGACTTTAACGTGTTGCTACGCTTTGCGTACCTACTCGGCCCAATGAGATTTACTGGGCGGTGCCTCCGGGCACCTGGGTGCTCTCCTACTAAGTTGGTCAATGGTGAGGGTCAGAAAAACTCAGCCAACTGGTCCTTCAAGTTAGGGGTTTGAAGTGGGGTGGCATCAATTTCAGTAAACTGAAGCCATTAACATCAATACACTGCCTAGCAGACCGACTTCTAAACCAAAGGTGTTACATGAGGATACTTATCGTCCCCCTGTCTAAGTCTGGGCGTCCTGGCAGTATCTCAGCCCACATGAATCCATGATAGTTTTCTCATATATAAACTTCCTACGTCGACCGTTGCGCTGATTATCAGGGAAAGCCTTACCTGTTGCATATAGCAAAGCAAGTAAGCGAAACTTTGACACTGCTAGTGTCTCCCTTTATTTTTTCCACTTTGTCCTTTTACTCTTATCCCGATTCCCATTATTAACCTACCTACTATAATTTCGAGTTTACTAGACAGCCAGTAAATAGCTGCTGCAGTAACAACTTGCATCCACCATCGCACAACATCTATTGTACGCCAACTGACAACAGTCCATTATAAGACCTCGCTGTCTCTTCCTTAGCGACGTTCAATGTTTGCACTATAAGACAAACAAGTCAGCAGGCTGCATTCGTACTCACCGTAAACACACTGGGGCTTCTTCCGTGTCCTGTGTCTGAAACTAATATCTAGGACCTGAACGGGGTTATTGGACTGACTACACCAGGCTCATATATTCGTAATTGGTTGCACGCATCAGGATACGCCGCTGTAGCGCACACATGTCAAGCTTGTGTAGGTATTATTTTAAGCTGCAATGCTGAGCCATCGTTGGTTTGTTGGATTACGGTGAACAACCGTGTACGTGCAGCCTGGTTGGTGACCACCGCTTAGGTTGAGCCATGAAGTAGTACAAAACGTTGCTTGTGTGTAATTTTCGCTAATGCCTCAACTGCCCACAGGTCTATGATTGTCAAAGCCACATGCCATCGCGAACTGAACGCGCCACCACGCAGTGCTACCAGTTCAGGTTTCGTATTTCGTGCAGGTTTTAGGAAGGCACAAATAGGGCATCTGAGCTCTTCAGAAGCTTGGCTAAATGGTATGTAGGGGCATAACTACTACCGGAAAGAAAATGGCTATTCTCTGCTGCAACGGTGTGCGTTTCACCAATTGTTCCTTAGCGCCACGGTTTTAAAAACGGTGGGCGCCGAAGTGCCCATTGGCGTCCTCTTGTAGCTGGCTAGTTATGGACCCAAATTAACCACATCGTTATCCGTTACACGTGGCATGGTTCCATCTTAAATCGCCTTGTACCAGAGAACCTGCGTCGACTCTGAGCTTGCCGTGGTACGCTGCCGTTTCACAATGAACTTTACCGGGAGGCGCACTAAGCTTCTACTCCGATTAAAAATTAAAACAAATAAATAAATGTGTCAGCTGTACGCCGTGACGGTGCTTCGCTGCCGCGCGATCACCACCAGTCGCGCGCGGGGTGACTATGCCGCGAGGACGCCCCCCTCTACGCGGATTCGAACCGGTGACCTTATGGTTGCAAACCAAACACGCAGACCAATCGGCCACCGATTGACAACTGAGAAATTGTCTCAGCCCTCGGTCAGGCGAGTGTCTCGTCCTACTGACACTAAGCTTTAGTGGCCTAGGATATTTACCGCTGTGCACGACGCAGGAGCGTCTGCTTGTTGCACTACCAATGGTCACCGCACCACTTACTAGATATCCGAGAGATCGGTGAAGCTGTTAGGGTCTAGCAGAAACCACCCGGCTGGCACGGAGCACAGTGTGAAAGGACTGGCTATTAGGCGTTAGCAAAAGCGTAGCTTGCCCGCTGACAGAGAAGCTTGCTTGACCGGTAATGCTACGGAAATGATGGAGACAGTAGCAGTAGGCAATTACTGCAAGCTCTTCCAACTGATCTGCACCACTGGTCTTAGGCAACCAGGCGTCAGTGAGACAAGCTGAGACAGCGCGGGTGCACCGTTACAAAATAAGGAATGCCGTATTGCTCGTTGAGCAAAACACTTTCAAAAGCAAATCAGCTGGCCCTCTGCTGTCGGATCTCTTCCTACTTGCTTGATGCAGGTCAAGCCATGGACGGATATTTTAGTGCCTACGTCGGACGCCAAATTCCTAAACCTGATCACAGACCTCAATCGTTTTCATGCCGATGGCCCCGGATTTCCTTTTACCTGCACTACTTACGGATGGAGTTGATGTCCTTTGCAAAACACTGACCACCCTATTCTGACCTATATGGAAGGAAGAGAATGTCCCCGCTAACTGAACGGAATCGGTTTAAGCAGCAACATACAAGACCAGTAGTCTCATAGACTGTTCTAACCACGTGGGTATTAGCCCAACACCAGTTGTGACATATTTACTGGCCACGATTCTCTTTCGTCGACATACTGTGGAACAATAATCTCCCGTTTGGGAAGGGCAGGGCGGTTTCCGCCCAGGGCGTGACTGCAGAGAGCATATATGCATGTTGCGGTGTCACGAATAGCACAGAGCGACAAGAGTTCTATTCCTCCATTGCAAAGGGGCATTAGATGCAGCCGATCGATTCAGGCTGTTAGAAATATTAGCATAGATAGGTGTTCCTACGAAATATGTTAACTTCTTTCGTGCTCTATTATCCAAAATTACGGACAGCGTCGGGGTCTATTGTAGCCCATTGAATAGATCTTTAAATACAAGTGGCGTTTGTCATGGTTGCCTGAATTCCCCATTATTGTTCAATTCCTTCACGCAGTCTGTCCGTGAGTAATCCCTTGAGGAATTGCACGACCTATGCTTGGAAGTGTTGCCTAGTGAAACCTTAGGTGGCCTTGAGTAGCCAGATGACATTGCCTTGCATTTTGGCTAGGTTGCGGCAGCACAAACTACCCTTAATAGTCTGTCTAGAGTGCTCCCAATATTCGGTAGGTGCTTTGCACCTTCCAGGTGCAAGATGTTGTTGCGGGTCAACCGGCCACCTTGTGACCACTTGCCTCATGCTAACGAGGAGCTCGAGATGGTGGATCAGTTCACTCATCTAGGAAGCTGCATCAACAACGATGGAAGCATAAAAGCTTAGGTCAATTCACGCATAGTAAATGTCAGAGCTCTCTTCTTGAACTTGCAGCATCTTCGGCGACAGAAGGGAATGTTTCTCCGTCTGAAATACCGTATATACAAATACACAGTGAGGTCTTATGGCTCTATGCAAGTGTGAGTTGACCTCTGTAGTCTGAAGGTCTAAGGTGCCTTCAAGGCTTTTATCAGCGTTATCTGCGAAGCATTGCTGTTGTCGGATAGCACCAGCGTGTGGGCAACAGTGGTAGGCGTAGGTGAGTATTAGGTAGTGATAATCGTGCTAGCACGCTAGAACAACAGCTGGCGCTGAAAAGGTTTCAGTGGCTTAAACCTTTGGGACGTATGCCTTGTCACAACTCACCGGGGACGGCCTTATTTAAGCTACCAGGTGTATGGTGGAGTAAGACTTGACGTAGATAGAAGTTGACTAGGCAGCGGGAAAGGAAGACATTGACGAGCAAACTAGGTGCCACCGGTCAGTCTTGCCGCTCGGACTGGAGTCCACGTGACTCGCCTTTTGATTGGTACGAGACTTTAGATGACATGACTTGCAGCCAACCCCTGTAGGGCGTCTGCTGCCGTCTCCTAGTTAGATCGCCTGTTTAACATACGGTTGGAGCTGAGTTATCTGCAAAGTAATGGCTGAACATGACGTGGGGAAGTAAAGACCGCAAGGAAGCGGTCTCGCGGATGTCGCCTTATATTTTCACGATAGCCAGCTGTTTGTGGCGATAGGTTATTAAAACAAGATGTAGGAGGTTTGCCTTTGCATGTTTGCTTAAGGCATTAAGAGAATTTGGTATATCCACCTTCTCCCCCCTTAGTATTGTTCAGTTCATAGCTCATCCTGCTTGTATTACGGCGAAGCATTAGTTTAAATTTATAATATGCTGTTGCTGTTGTTGATGAGCTGTGGCAGCTGATTCATCTCCTTCTATTCTAACAGCTTGCGTACGTTGAGTAAGCTAAGGGTGAAGCCAAGCTGGCTTGGGTTGCTTTACGCCATAAACTCTAGCCTTATTTATTAGACTCTGATGAGGAAGTTGATGAAATGCCTTTGGTACATAAAGATCCATGGTATTTTGCTTTATCAGAATCCATAGCTTCTGTGTTATAGTCAAACCAGTTAATCGGTACTTTGCACAGGAACGTGCTGTAAGGGTCCCATGCGCTAACTAAAATCTGACCCTTTCCTTTATGGTGACCCTAAAGTACTTTTTACCTTGTTTCTCCAGTAAACTGGGTATAAGTTTGGTGGGGCTTATCGGGCTGGAATTTTCACGGTCTGCATCGATACACCTTTGGGACGCTGTGTAATAATGGAGTGCCCTCTAGGTTTAAAGACTTACAACACAACTTTGCTGGGGCATAAGGTTTCAGGATAAGGAGAGTAATACCTGCTAGCAGTTGTTATTAAAGTGAATGGCATTCCAGTTGAACCAGTGGTTATGTACGACCTGAATGCTACTGTTATACTGACCATATTCGTGTAAGGGCAAACTGAACAATGTTCAGGGTTTCGCTGGTCACACTTAATAACACTCCGGTCACAGATTTCTTCTCTATAAACGTAGACGCTTTTAAATAAACGAAACAGTTTATAAATTGTTTGTGCATCCGTTGTAATATTGTCGCCTACAGTAATTAAACAGGAAGCTTAGGAGCGTTCATCAAGGTTATATTGAGTAGGAGATCACTGTGCACACAACATTTGCTCCTGCACTCTAGTGCACTTCAGTCTTAACGGCTCTTGTGTAGCCGAATTTAGTTTAATCATTTTAATGCCAAATCATTTATTATCATTTCCTAGTTAAATGTTAGAGTAATACATCACTTTTTTTGCAGCTTTTGTAGTTTTGCTTGTTTGACTGGAAACTATGCAACTTGGAGATCCTGCAATTAGTCTTAGTATAAGAGCTGCTAAATCCAAGAGGAATAACAACTCTGTGTAAAATAGTTCAGTTAGTTTACCATCAGTATCAGTAAGAAAGCATTAAGTTCAGCTTTTGGCTTTCCATTGCGTTGAAAATATGGCCCAATTTATATTGCAATACGGACAACGAAGCACTACATTTTTATGGTTAAAGGCCCGTGTAGATCAGTAGGACTCCTCTACTAAGCAGTGAAATACACTTTGATAACCTTCAGTTAACTCAACGGCCACTACTGCTTTTACCTTCTGCATATTTAAACTGTAAAGCACATCCAGAGCATATTCCGATTTTGTCGGTGAAGAATATTGCTGGTTGCATCCAACTAAGTTTGTACAGGCAAGTTTACTTGCATACCATGCTGATGCGTTTGGTGTAAGCCAGTTTATAGCTGGAATGTTAAATCTTCAGCGCTTAGTTTAGCATCAGAAGGAAGCCGCGAGGCTGGTACGAATGCTGCCAAAAGCACGTTATCATTAGTAGATGAAGAGTTGTGCGCCATTTAGATGATGCCAAACAACAACGATAGCACATGAACTTAGATAGAAACCCAAATTGTACTAGATACTGCATTACGGTATTTAGCCCGCAGGGTAACGGCTGAGAACGTTCCCTTTATACGTCTAGAGCGCACCCACCACCGCTGTTGTGTAGCGACAATGCAAAAGATGATGGCACGCGTAACGAGGACGCGCCATCAGTACATGGTTTAGAACAGATTTAGTTGATAAAACTCCTATCTAACTCGGACTTCCATACCGGAGGAGAAAGGATAGACGCCTTGCTATTTACCGAACCAGCAGCAATAAACAGGAATGAAAATATGCAGCTGGGGTTTCTGATTCTCAGTGCTGAAGCAGAAAGTGCGCTGTATGGTGGTGCACCTTCAAATGTGGAAGGGTGAATAAAGGTTGACACCGTAAGCTGGTTAGGAGCCCCAACATTTACAACAGAGCGGGCTAGCCATGATACCCACGATGCATTAAGATTCAAAGCAGAAGGCACGGAAGTAGTGAATAGCGAGTGAAATTAAAATTGGTCGTAGCAGGAAGCGTCAAGTGAGTTGGGGGAAGACAGATAAAAACTCCGCCTGCTGAAGAAATGGAGTAGAAGCAGCGGGGACATTCGCGTCAGGTTAAACCACCGAACCCAGTAGATCAAAATAAATCTGTTAAAAGACGCAACAAGGCAAATTTGCTAATAACTGTCCGTCGCAGGCTGCGGCGTACATTGGATACCCGAGCTAAGCCTAATGGAATTTGGGTAAGGACTTATGCGCTATGAAAGCCGGTTAGCTTTCAGCGCCTTTGGCTCTATTGCTTAAAATGCGGCTACCGTCAGTTTGTAGCCCCAATGTAGACTTTGGCAGGGTTTTTGTATAGAAGTATGCTGTGTGTTAAGTTGTGCTTTACAGTTGCGAACGCCGGAGATGGCACCGAAAACATTACTTATGAAATCAGATTGCAGAGCATTGCAGGTTCAGGTGAGTTTTGTGAGGTAACGGTTGAACTTATCCATTGAGCGCGCGTCAACTCTTGGACACTGGATGGGGTTACAGTTGTGCTTACTTGAGCCCTGCTTAGATACTGACAAGAAGCATTCATGGGTCTACGGCGTTCTGAGTTGACGTCGATCGGATGCGCAGCCATCGGCCTTATTAGGTGCCTATTAGACGGTTGCATTGTTGGCGCAAGTAAAAGCTGTTTGTAAAAGGTGGCCAAGCGAATTTGTCCACAAAGTGCTATTTTACTTTGCAGAGTGAGTTACTCACCCGAGCTCAGCCTAACGGGGTTCTGTAACAACTGCTTCGCTTTGGATGCCAGTTAGCTTTGAGCCCTTGCATCCCAATTCCGCAGAATGCGACTAGCATCCGTTTGCACGCTTTAACGGAGGCTTCGATGGGGAGGTTAAAAGCAAAGGTGCTGTGTCTCAGGTCGTGCGTCACAGTTGCAGATTTTAATAGTGGCTCCTCACACGCCACTTGCAAATTCGGAGTTAAGGTCAGTGCTGTTTCATGCGTGTTGTGGGGTGAAACACAAACGTCTGTAGATAGCAGTCAACGTCTGTTTGACAAGGGATTGTGTTACAATTCTGCTTATCCTAACCTTAAGTAGCCGCTGGTGGCAAGCATTTATGGGCCTCGGGCTGTCTGCTTTAGCGCCTTTTGTTTTCAGTTACCTGAAAGACTAGTACCGTTATCGTATAGCTGTTTCTGACGTGACCTTGTTGTTCGACTCTATCTTGCTTGGCAAGGTATCTAATGGTTATCCAGGCTGTGTATTTTTCTAGTAACACTACGGGAAAGGTACTAGTGACTAGTAGTTATTAAGGATCTATCAGAAAGCAGCCCAAATAAAGAAATAAATAAAGTAAATAGTATTATCTCGGCAAAACGGCGCACACCTGTGAACGCGCGATCAAATATGCATACAAACATAGCTGCTTGGAAAAGTAAAATATTTCGTGTTTATGAAAGATATAGCCGCAATTTTGTAGTTCGTACGAGTGCGCACTTTGCCAGGTAAAATCCGACCAAGGAACACGATGGTGCTGGGGCGCCTAAAGAGCAGTTATGAATGTTTTGTCAATATAAAAGTTGAGAGTGATGTCGCCATGTAGTAATCCAAGAGCGCAGGAACAAAAACAAGGTTTCGGTGCAACCAAAGTTTATTAAATCATCAGAATGTTCCGTGCTCTATCAAAGCATTTTCATAGTAAAATCAGTTGCACAGGTAGTTTGTGGACGTCTGTTAACTGCGTCAAGGTGAAAGGTCCAGCTGTAGCTTTATTCAGTGGAGAGTTACATCTACAAGTTGCAGTGTTGGTAAGCGGACCTTCGTAGCTCTTTATAGGCTGAACGCTTGCCAGGCGAAAACCTACCACGTCCTGGAGCACCTCCATAGCTTCCGTTGGATTATAGTGCTAGCCGGCGATGCATCGTACAGGCCGATTTTGCACTCTATTATGCGCAGGCGGTTGACGGCCAACTTTATTTCTTGGTTGACCGATTGGCTTGGTAATGATCCCGCAGTAATCGTTAACACCAGTCCCTGTTGCAAAGAAGTCGTAGTGTCGAATGATAAATGGTGCAGCGGAGTAAATACATCGTTAATAGAGGTTAGCATCTTCTGTTACAAACTTGTCCGGTGCGCAGCCTCTGTCCAGCTACCCACGCTAGACTTGTGATGGGGCTGGTAAGTGCGGTTGTGTCTTGTGGCAAGTTACCACCATAACAGAAGAAAATGCCACCACATTGACAAATGCGTGATGGTTACGATTGCTTACTCCGCAAAATAAAAGCGGAATTCCTTCAATGTAATTAAGCAAGTATAATGGTCTCCATAGTCAAGTAAAACTCCGCTAACGGCCATCGAAAAAGTCATTTATACGAGCGCATACCTGTCCGTGAAATGATAGCGATAATGCTCTAGGTGAATAGAGGATCAAAATGTCCTTTTGAGAACGTAAGGCACCTAAAACAGCCTTTCGAACGCCGGTGAGAATAAGCAAACTTTCCGTGGCAGTAAAGGTAATCACGCCTGAATTGTTTGTCTTCCGTTGTGGAACGGGGTATCCATGTACATATATTATTGCAGATGAGTAAGTTGTGATATTGAGAGTACGAAGTGAGATTAACCCATTTGTTTAAACCCCGTGAAAGTGGCCTCTTCGGCATGGGAAAAAGAGCTTCATTTGAATCGAGGAGTGCGTTATTCATATCCGGGAGCTAGGATCAACTGTTTAACTCAGCTGGCTTTTGAGAATGGGTCAACCAGTCCCAGTGGACAAACCATCTTTTTTGA
Organism: Dicrocoelium dendriticum; assembly: GCA_944474145.2. Classification (NCBI taxonomy): domain Eukaryota; kingdom Metazoa; phylum Platyhelminthes; class Trematoda; order Plagiorchiida; family Dicrocoeliidae; genus Dicrocoelium; species Dicrocoelium dendriticum. Next base: position 39,239,023 of record OX104063.1, on the reverse strand, counting down.
CCGATATAAGTGGAAAACTAGGAAAAACGGGCAACGGAAAATAGGCAGCCGAACAGTCAGACAACAGGGATCAAAAAGCACCATCGAAAGACTGGTGACATGCGTATGTTACGCTAAAACCCATGTAATTGCTTAGCATAATGATTTGTAAGCGCGTTCTTTACAGCACATCCCTGTTGTGGCTCAGACTGCAACTACTACGTGAGAAGTAGGTTCTGCACCCTCAGGGTCAGGAGACCGATATAACAAAACGTGCTTACAAAGGTGAGCGAATAATACGGCTGTTGGAGGGAAACGTAGATAACCCGATAATGTTGACAACAGTCCGAATGCAAAAGGCAGCTTAGGTGAAACTGAGGCCAACGAGATTGGGAACGAATGCGTGAGCAACGGTACTTTACAGCAAAGCTCCAAGAGGAAAAGGAACTTCAGAGAAGCGGCGAGGAAGTACTAAATGCGGAGGGCAGGGTAAAGAGTAATTCGTGAGCGTATTTACACCGAATCGCTCATAATTCCATAGTCTGAAAAACGTCAGAATCTAGAGAAATGGGTCACAGAGGGCCAAAACGGCCGTGCATTGAATGTCGTTATGGCAGGTACGGCCACACTATTAAGCAAATGCGAACGTTATGTAAAGAGCAGTTGCATATGAAGAAAGGTAAAGTGAACATAATAATAGAAGTAATAGCCAAGTAAGTCTCAGCAATGTTCCAAGTGCCGCTAGTGAGCAGGAGCGAGGTCGGAACGAGAAAGACCATACGCACGAGGATAACTTAGTTTGGAGCCATGAGTGTAAGCCGTACCAAAGAGGAGGGAATAAAACTGGAGCAGAATAACAGAAGGCCATAAATAAGAGGAAAGTTAAGCAACAGGGATTTAGACGTATGTGGAAGAGAGCGAAGTCGCTGTCAGACCATGATGGGAAATGGAGCGGACATCTGGGAGTGGTAACAGGGCAGAACACAGTTTAGACAAGAATAGTTTAGACAGCGCACTGAGGTTGGGCCGTACAATTGTGGTGAGAACAACTGTAGGGAGGGTCAGCGGAAATAGACAGGTTAAATATCAAAAGGGCTCTATATCATACCGTGGTGCTAAGGTTTGGCAAGGCTCTCGAAGTGAGTGAGAGCGATCAGCCGACACTTGATTAGTCAGTGCATTGAGATTGAGTCGTACAGATAAGGCGGAAAGAAAATAGAGAGGGTCAGCATAATATGCTAGGAAAGAGAGCGAAGAGACTGTTTTGACAATGGATGAGCCAGCTCAGCACATTCTTCAGTTAGTACAAACAGCAATGTGTCTGCACTATCTAAACCGTTAACATCCCGGTGGTCTGGAAGAAGTCACAGAGAAGCAGGCCGGTCAGCTGAGGCTAGGTTAGGGAAGAGCATTGAGGTTTGGTGGCTCGATTGAAAAAGAATTGAAAACAAAGAGCGCATCAAGAGAATGACAGTCAGTATGAAAATGGTTAACAGCTAAGTTGTGGAGAAGTCAACCATTCGCTCGCGCAAAGGAGTATGGGTTGCTTAGTCTTACGAACAATGGCTGGTAATATCACAGTACTCGGAGAGCAAGAGACTGGTAAGATAAGCATGGATTAGTCGGCAAATTGATATTAAGTAGGACAGTGAATGTATGAGGACAAGTAAAGTGGGTCGCAGAGAACAGGTTTGGGATAGAGGAAGCTATATGTATACAGAATACGCAAGTCAGTTAGTCTTGCGCTGTAAAACAAGTTGTGTGTTGGCTATGCGGAGACTAAATCTTTATATTTTAATAGTCAGGGAGCAGTCAAAGAGGAGAATAAGGCAAGACGTTGAGAGCTTGCTCTAAGGTTGAAGAAGAAAGAACGACAGCGAGCGCAATAAGGCCAGGTCAGATTTGAGTTAAAAATGGATTACAGATAAGAAATGGGTCCCGTAACGTGGCTCACGAGTTGATGGGTAGGCAGCTTTTAGGTTTCTAGAAATGGCTGTCAACGTCACGAAAGTCGGAGAGGGAGACCAATCAGACCAAACTAGATTAGTCGGCGCATTGAGAATGAGCCGTACAATTAATTTAGAAAGATAAATTGATTCAGTAGATATGGACAAGTCAAAGCTAAAGTGCCTAAATTAGCATAGTATGAACAAGTCTAGCAGGCTGTTGAGGCAAAAGTGACATTGCTTTGAACCCAACAGAGCTTAGACCGTTAACCTCCTGGTAGTCTGGAAGACGTCACAGCGAAGTAGACTGGTCAGATGAGACAATGCTAGGGCGAGGTACTAAGTTTCGTCTGCCAGATTGTAGAAGGATCAAAAACAGAGACGGCGGCAGAGAAACGGCAGGATTGGGATAAAAAAGCTTTACTGCTAAAGTGTGGAGAATCGAACGAGGCTCTCGTCTTATGGATTATAGAGCGTACAGTCTTCCAAACAATGGCAGGTAATGTCACAGCACTATGAGAAAGTTCGGGGAGCAGGAGATAGATATAACAGGACTGCATTAGTCAGCGCAATGGGACTGGGTTATACAGCTAACGTTGGAAGACAAATGGAGTTGGGCAAGAGATGAAGAAGTTAGGAATGGAAGTGCCCATATTAATAAAGGGTGAACAAGTCAAGCAGGCCGTCAAACTGAGGGAGATATAGCTCTGGGTCTACAGTGCGTAGACCGTGTATATATCGGTAGTTTGGAAGAAGTCAAATAAATCCTACTGGTCAGCTAAGACTAGGTTAGGGCAGGGCACTGAGCGTTGGTTTTCCAATTTTAAAGAAGAATGGGAAGCACAGCTTTCAGTCTTTAGTAAAATGGCCAGTAATGTCACAGTAGTCGGAGAGCAGCAGAACGTACAATCGAGACTGAATTAATCGGCGCAATGAGATTGAGTTATACAGCTAAGGTTAGAGGTTAAGTGGAGTGGGTCAAGAAATGTACAGAGTAGAGATGAAAGCAGCTATACTAATAAATGGTAAGTATATCCATCACGCCGTCAAGTTGCGGGAGACGAAGTTTTGAGGCTATAGAGCCTAGACCGTTTATATGTCGCTTGTCTAGAAAAGGTCAAAGAAGCAGACAGGTCAGATGATATTAACTTGTTGCGGGGCACTGAGAGTTAGCAGTCGGAATAAAGAAGAAAGAAAGTCGAGAGCGCCGTAAGGTAAAGAAAGGGTCGAGATAGAAAGAACTTTACTTTAAAGGCCTGGAAAGTTGACAAGCCTCCTGAAGAAATTGGAGCAGAGCGCTTGGTCTTCCGAACAAATCCGGTAAGGTCACAGCAGGCTGAGAGAGTTCGGAGAGCAGGAGGCCGACCAGGCGGCACTGGATTATTTGGCGCATTGCGATTAAGTCGTACAGTTAAGGTAGTAGGACAAACAAAGTCAGCAGAGCTGGCCAGGTTTGGGATAGAAAGGGCCATATGTATATAGAGTATGCGGGGCGGGCAGCTTCATGTTGTGAGAGAATTTGTGTTTTGTTTAGGCAGATCATATACATCTGCATTTCGATGGTTTGGAAGCTGGCAAAGGGGAGAATATGGTTGAGCACCGAGAGCTTGCTCTCCGGTTGAAGAAGAAATACAGCCAGGGAGCGCGATAAGAAGAGGACAGGTCGAGAGAAAACGTTTAAAGATAAGAAATAGGACAAATAAAGTGGCTCTGGAAGTACTGGGGACGGAGCGTTCAGTCTTCCGATCAATGGCCGGCAAAGTGCACGTGCACTCGTCTTCGTAGTAGTTAAGCTTGCAGATTAAAGATCGGGCCTGGCTTCATGCTCCATGGTTGCGTATGCCAGCGACGGCTCAGGATAGGTCATCTGCGAAGTCAGACTGCAGAGTATAGCAGTTTCAGGCATTTTGGGAGGTGAACTTTGTAAGTCTTTTAGCAATTAGCACGTGTTTGGCGCAAAAAGGCTTACATACTTGAACTACAGGCTCTTTTGGCTGCTCATGAAAAGCAATTCAGAGGTTTCCGGCCGTGTCCTTCTGCGCTCTTTATATTCTCAGGTCTTGGACCAAATAGTTCTGGTGGGTTGCCGGTTGTTTTGACGTCCTGTGTTTCTCTATCACAAATGGCGAGGTATGAAATAGTTTCCTAGTGTCTTTGGCATTTTATGGTAACAAGTTAGGAAATGTCCTTGTGATTGCTAGTTTAGCTGCTGAGGTCAACGAAGCAAGCCTTGGTTTAAGTGTCATACGCTTTGCTTTGGGTAAACTACAGACTTGACAGCCGGGTATGCTTGATTTAGTCTTTGGGGTTATGTCATCATTTGTACCTTCTACATTAGTCGAGCCACACCCTTTAACAACAAAAAGCACGTGATTGCGCAAGCTTTTAGCGTTGATTTGGTCGCAGCGATCTTGAAGTGCCGCACGTGTCTTCATAACCCTTATATCAAAATTAAAGTACAAGTACTCAAAGACCTTGATTAGACCAAAATTAATTTGCTTACTCCGCAATATCAAATGTGCCTAGTAGAGGACATTGTGTTCACTGAACATACTTCCTCAACCTGGTACGCTTAAGCTAGAATCGTTCCGTTCCATAAACTTGTATCCTTATTTGTTGACTTCTAGAAAGTTTATTTCACTCTGGAACGTTTTAGGTAGCAACGCTTGATTTGCGGATTTTAGTCCATCTTTTATTTCCGTGCTGAGCTTATTTAGAATACCACCGACTGTCTCTATACTTTAGTTCCTGTCTCTTTTGTTGACAGGACATAGGCAGCTATTGCTAAACTTTGAGTGACTACCTTCTTTATAGAGCCATGGAGTAGACTTAACGTAGCAGTATTACAAATAGGCTAAAAATCACATCGTTCTAGGTAGTGACGGAAAGCTTTGATTTGTCGGGGCATTTCTTCATTAAATTGTACTTTAACTGGTTTCAGCCTTCACCTTACCAGACATGCTATGACAGCGTGTGTTTAACAGTCTTCTATTAACCAATAATAACAGAATAAAACGACAGAAAATGCGGTCAAGTGAGCAGTAAGACTATTGTAACCCGAACTTGGCATCTCGTGAATTGACAGAACATTTCCCAAAAGTGGTAAAAATGTGGACGAAAGCCGGTGTTAAGAGAAACAGAAACAACCTAACATCACTAGTTGTAGAGTAACCAGTATGAGGTAGAAACGTTCCCCTTGCTACAAGTAGGTTGACAGTACCAATGCACACTTTCTCAGGACTGCTGGAAAGGCCACCGTTGCTATACATGTCACCGTAGAAGCTGGAGTAGTACGTAATTAACTCGCAGAAAGCAACCTAAGTTGAGGGGCTATGAGATAATAAAATTTTCCAAGCAAATAGCGTACCAAAATGTAACGAAAATTTATCAATTTAGACTAACGAACCGCTTTAGCGTATCCTGATTACTAACACGGAAAACGCACTGTTTTGAATTGCCGCAGCCACCTGTCTGCCGACTGACAGTAAAGAAACCGTGGGGGCGGCATTAGGTGGGCTTTGATGAATTCAGGTATAAATTATTTAGCTATTTACTTATCTCTAAAATAGACAAAAGAGGGGCAAAGCACCGCCGACATGGATCCAACAATATTGCTTACCAGCTGCAAAAAGAAGGTTTCCAAAATGTCGAGTTTTATGCTAACGCAAAGCACGATAACCCTGTTCTTTCTACTGACTGTGATTTTACATGTAAAGAAAGCCTATATAATTAGAGTTGCGGAAAAACTGAAGTTCCAGTGAATGCGCGATCCTTGGGCTAGGAATCATCTACAAGCAGACCCATGTCGTACAGCATATTACTTAGACTGCTTAATTGCTGCTCACACTAATGAAAATAAATGCGGTGAAGAAGACCGAACTGGACTGTCTGCTGACGACCCAAATACCCAAACGCGTGATTGTTTTGCAGTCCTTGAAATCCTCCTTTGGCCATAGTCTAACCGCCAGCTGAAGTTCTAGCTCAACACAGAGGTTAGTACTTATGCATTATAAAGTAAAACGCAAGAGCGTGTTGCACTCCTCTTTGATGGAGAGGTCAACGCTTGGTAAGTCAAAGCGAGGGTTGTCCTCACTCGCTTTGACAGTTCGTACTAAGCGGCTTCTTGAGATAACCGCTGAGCAACCCAGACGAAGGACGTTCTGTTGCCCATCTTGTAGTAAACTGAAGGTGATCCTAAAATTTGGTTGACAGTAAGGACGGCAATGCATCCTTCCGCGTTAAGGAATATAACGCTGCCGTCAGCGACGAAGCTACACTGAAGGTGTTACTAGACATTACGCGCTTCTGTTCTTATTAATATCGGCTTGCCTAATCGAAGACGAGTAACTTGATGCACTTAACAGACGACACTAAAGTAACGGCTGAATACCTCATTTCTTCCGGCTACTTTGACACAAAACATTGTACGCTTCACATACTTGCGGTACTACTACTTGTCGCTGTGTTACTGTGCGGTTGTCAGAGGGATAAAGCGGCTTATGGCTCTAAGTTGGTAGCCGTCTAGACGATGCCTACCCGCAGATCACTGGGTCTTTTCTTGGAGTTGCCGCCTCCGTATGACGAAGAGTCAGCTTGTGACGTGATGTCAACATCCACCGTCTTTCACCGTGCTCTTGGATAATGTTAGCGGCTGCGCCTTACGAAGTATTAAGCAAGTTCCCGGTTCCCGTTGTCTCATTTAGTGCTTTTGGTGATTCGGAAGTCATCGTCTTCTAACTAAACCTAGTAATTCTGACAGCAGTACACACATCCATCGGATTTCCTTGTACCGGTGCATTTAAGAATATGGCATGCGCCAGTCGTTTGCCAACCTAAATGATCTACCCTATTGGCTGCGCCAGACTGAATTCAATGCAGACCGCAAGTGCAGCTGTGAGCCTGCTTACCTTACCGTTAATAATAAGGGCAACCGCGGTTTCCGCTGTGAAGAATCACCAAACATGGCAATCTGTCGTTGGGGGCTACTATTTATCTCCGTAAATGACCAGGCTACGCTGCGGGCGCACACAAACCCTGAAGCAAACAAAAAACAAACTTTACTGGCAGATGGCACAGCGCGATGCTCGGCGGTCACCCGGTGCGTTGCGGGTGAAATCAGCGGTTAATACCATTTCGCTGCACGCTTCTTGAATTGGCTGTCTTATGCATAAAGCAGCCAGCACTGCCTTATGCTGAACTAGACTTTACCATCGCGTAGGCAAATAATTAGGCAGGCCTAATTAAATGGATAATAACTAATACCACTTGTGTAGCTTTAAAACGAAAAACTGAAGTAACACAGGCAAACAATGGTTTAGTTTTCGCAAGAACAGGAAAAGTTTTCTGCAAGCTTCAGAGAAAGCTTGACCCAGTACCAACGTAACCCAGCCAGGTTGCCTGAGGTAAGAAAAACGTAAAAATATTTAATGTAATTTTAAGCATTATTAAAGAACTCGTATATAAGCTTTTAGCTAAAACAACCGAGCATACTAAAACTGAAAATTTTAGTGTATACGTCAATATGTGACTTATAAGCTTCCCTTTGGACCTACAAATGCTGCAAAGAATCTTGTCTACTCCTGGTTTAACGATGGATATAAGAAAAAGGAAGTGATTCTACTCGTTCCAGATCCACCTATATACCATAAACATGAACAGATTATTCTCGCCAAGGTTTCGCTACCACAGTTCACGGCATGCATATTATATTTCACATTGTCTTCAGTATACTTGGCAAAGCATAGACTTTATCAGCTTTCACGGGATTCAAACTGTTTTGTGCAAACAGTGTTTAAATTACATCGGACAATACAGTTTAGTTTGTGCGCCTCGCTGCTGAGATCCTCAGCTACATGCGCTAAGCTTTATCGACTTTTGAGTCTAGATCCCTACAAATGTGTCGCGCTTTCTCACTCGGAATAACGCTCACATCACTTGGATAGTTGCTTAGCGCAATATCGTCTACGACGCTTTTTGTTTAAGCATATTAGTTTGGTTATCGTCTTCCCTCGCTTCTGTTTTCCGTTGCGAAAGTCTAAAAAAGCGGTCTTGAATCCCCGGTACTTTTGATTGACTCCGTAAATATGTAGCAAAGGTGGTTGTTTCCAAGCAGTAACTGACTTATCTGGAAGCTTGCAGCGATTGGATGTTCCAAAAGTCATGTAAGGTCTTTGACGATAAGCATTATGTCATTTAGGCTAGCAGCCTGCTTTAGCCATATCCCAACGTGTAAGGCTGGGCGCTACTCCGCAGGAAAGCCCAGCCACGTTTCTCTGGTTGCCCTACAGTCAATGCTGAGCATTTTGCCGGGAAAGTTAATTTTCCTGTAAAGCGACTGGGTAGCTCAGGCTCACTCTGGGTTAGCATCAACGTATATTCTCCGGCTTACGAGAACTGCAAGTTTCAGCATGATCATGTGGTCATAAGTTTCTAGAAATAAAAGTTTTGATATCTTCCAAATGTAAGGCGGAACTAAAAGCCGTGCGTTTAACCCCATGGTTGTTCAGTACAAAGACTTAGCGATGCACAGAATAATTTATGACTTCCTGACGGAGAGCTGTAT
>OX104063.1:39197575-39230432 GCA_944474145.2 Dicrocoelium dendriticum | reverse complement strand
CACACAGACTGTGAGTCTTTGTCTCGACTGGCTCGATACCCTTAGCTTGGCAGATCTGCCTCCTCGGGCCAACTGCAATGCGGTACATTCTCCGACAATACAAAGCCATCGAACCGATAGCATATTCAGACAATTCGCTCCGGTATTCCAGGATGGCCTTGGCCGCTGTACACGCGCCCGCGCTGTGTTACAGCTCGTACCTGGTGCTCAGTTGGTATTCCGTCCCAAGAGGCCTGTCCGATAAGCAGTCTTACCCTTGGTGGATGCCGAATTCCAACCATTGGAAGACATGGGCTTCCTGGTGTCTGTGTCCTATTCCGCCTGGGCAGCGTTGATCGTCGTGCTCAAGCAGCCGAATGGATCTCTTCGCACCTGTGCCGATTTCTCCACCGGTCTCAACGCAACATTGGAGCCTAATTGCTACCCGCTACCGATCCCAGCCGACCTCTTTACAATACTCAACACTGGCACGTGTTTCGCAAAAATTGACCCGGCAGAGTTTTACCTGCAGAGCCAAGTCGTCCGTAAGGCACAAGCCCTCCTTACGAGCAATACGCATCGTGGTCCTCTTCAGTACACCAGGCTCGCGTTTGGTGACAAATTCTCTCCATCTGTTTTCCAACAACTGATGAACGCTATGATCTCTGGCATTTCGGGTACGGCTGCGTACCTTGGCGATCTACTTATTATTGGTCACGTCCGAAGAGAATTTAGAGTAGGCCTGGTTGCCGTCCATCAATGAGTATAGGAGGACGGTACTGCCTGAAAGCCAAGGTGCCAAACTTTTCTTCCCTCGTGCATATACCTTGGTTTTGGTTTTGAGTACAACTGCCGTTATTCTGATCCTGAGTACGTCAGAGACATCCGGCAATGCCAGCTCCAGTGGATGTGTCACAACTGCGGTCCTCCTCGGGACTCATCAGCTATTACAGCGCCTTCCTGCCATCGCTACACGATGTTCAAGCCCCGCTCAATCGGCCGTTACACAAGGACGTTCTTCGGGACTATTCCGCGCATACGAGGAACCTTTCGTTCGCCTGAAAGCCCTGCCGAGTTCTGACCTGCGGTTGGTCCATTACGACCCATTCTTGCCGCTTTTGGCCGCAACTGATGCTCCTGCCTATGGAATCAGAGCAGTTCTCTTCCGCCGACTCTCAACGTTTTAGTGAAGGCTGTTATGCACGTTTCGCACCCTGACGCCTGCGGAGAACAACGAGCAGAATGATCAGGATGCCATTTCCATCGGCTTCGCCGCCACTATGTTCCACATGATACTATACAGCCAACGATTCACGCTATAGACCGATCATAAGCCCCTACTTTCAAACTTCGGCTCAAAGCTAGGCATTGCAGCACACTCAGGTAGCCGACTTTAGCGTTGGGTGGCCATCCTTCTTGGTTACGACTTTGTAATCCGCTACTTCCATACTGAGGATGTTGGTCAAGCCGGCGTCTCTGCTGCCTCATTTCGAAACATGCGGCGGTAGAAGTCACAGTGATTGCCGCTGTTGCCGTCTTGGACGGCCTTCGTTATCAACTCTCGAAAGCTATCCGAAGTCTCCTCATTACTGCCGCCGACATACATCTTACAAATGCTTAATACCCTGTCTTGCAGAAAGCCGTCACTTACATTCAGACGTGCTGGCCATACTGCCGTGTCCGGTGCATTCAAACAACTACATCCAAGCCGCGACCCCATTTCCGTGGTTGATTCCTGCCTCATGACTGCATATCCAGTTGTGGTTCCTTCATTCCTCCAGCAAGATGTACACCGCCAGCATTATTCCGCTCACCCCGGCATGAACAGCATGAACACCATTGCCCGCAGTTTATGTCCGGGCCTGGCATTGACGAGGTTCAAGAGTTGGTCCGCCGCTGCTCGAAATGTCAACAAGCCGCTGATGCCACTACACTAATCACCGGTTCCTTGGTATCCGCCAGCAAAACCGTGGTCCCGAGTGCATATCGACTGCGCCGGTCCCATCTATAGCATCACCTACCTGGTCGTGGTCGATGTCTATTCCATATGGCCAAACGTGGTCGCCGTCGACCCACCAACCGCATCCGCCACTCTGTCTTGTCTTCGACGCATTTACAGTCAACCTCGCCTTCCTAAGGTTTTGGTGTCCGACAACGGTACCCAGCTTACTTCTTCTATCTTAGTGGACTTTTGTCGCCGACACAGCATCCAACATCTCTGCTCACCGCCTTACCATCCCCGTCCAATGGTCAAGCGGAGAGGTTTCTCGACACCTGCAACAGGGCTCTCTTGAAATCTCGCAGGGTGCTCATTGTTACCATTACATACGTTAGCTAAATGTGGAAAAAACCACAGCTATTTTGCCGCAATACAAAAGACAAAACAGAAAGCAAACAGTGGCACGCCGGCTGAGTCCCCGGTACCAGATGAACATCGTTCCGGAGAGCTAACAGCTGACCATCGTGCAGTAAAATGAGAGTTATATTATGTCTAACGAGTGGGATCGTGCTTGGATGGGGTGCTAAGCCGGAGGTGGATGGACAAACGAAATCATAATGCAAACGCCATTGCCGCCGGCTCCAAGACATTTCAGCAAGTGTGACCAACCAAACGGGTTCACCGTCCTTAGGACCCCAGCCAGAGAGTTGGAATGCACAAACCTACGCCAACTTCGAAGTGATGGTTTTTATCTTTCATGACAAAGTCATCGCTTGGCCCTCCTTCTCCTTTTCCAACCGCACCCACATCGTGCCAACCATGCACGTCGCGGAAGGCGGTGTGCTAGCATACACAACACGGCCCAATCATCGGAGCCTGGAGCGTGATATAATGGTGCCTTGCGATTCGCTGGCTCCTCCTGCACCAACCACGCGACGCCGAACGCGCTCCTTGCTCAAGCCGTGCCCCCACCAGACATACGTTAAGCTGCAAAGGCTGTTAGCATCGAATATGCCGAGCCTTTTCATGTCCGTCGACCTGATGGTCCAGGTTACACAACCATATAGGAGAGTTGAACAGACGGCTGAGTTTTAAACGCCACCCCTCAGGGCAAGTGTGATAGCGCGTCTGCACCACAGGTGGTGGAGTTCGGCAAATGCACCTCGAGCTTTTGCCATACAGTTCGTAACCTCATCTTTAATTCCACGGGTGCTAATATAGCTGCCAAGGTACTTGAATTCTCGAAAGCTTTCTAGCAGATCACCACCAAGCGTTAACGCGGAGTTGGGTCCCTGCCAACCTGGGAGAAGTACTTTGCACCGATGGAGCAATGCATAGCTCAAAGCGATTGACAGCCAGTGCTAATCGGTCCAGTGCTGCTTGACATGTTTGGGAGCTGTCACAGGTTAGGGTAATATCGTCCTCATACTATAAGGCAATAGGTCGCGCACCAGGAAAAAGCTCTACACCTCCTAGCGCGTGTCAGTCGAATGCAGGTTCCATGACTTTATGAATAGAGAAGTCAAAGATGAAGGGTAAGAGCGTGCAACTTTGTCTTACATCGCTGGTAATACTGAAGGGTGGCGACAGCTTGCCATACGTCCTCCCTTTGCCCAAAGTATGCGCGTACAGCTCTTTGATGTTGTTTACATATTTATCATGTACACCATTCCCCAGCAGACCGTTCCAAACAGCACGTCGATCGATTGCGTCAAAGGCATCTTTTATGTCAAGAAACACGGCAACGGTGGGTATCCAATAAACATGGCAGTGCTCCAACGCTTGACGCATGGTAAAGATATGGTCCAAGCAGCCCCGACCTCGATTAAATCCTACTTGCGCTTTACGAACCTGGCTTTCACGAGCACCATGCAGTCTGTTGAGAAAGGCAGATGCAAGCAATTTAGAGGCAATCGAAAGCAGACTGACCCTTCTATGATTCCCGCATTCCAAACTGGAGTTTCCCCTGCACATTGGGACAATGTCGGAGCGGTCCCAGACTGTTGGATAGCCTCCTGCTACCAACGTTTCACTAGCCATTCGCGTAAATCAACGATTAGCTCAAGTCACTGAAATTTGAAGAGGGCTGGGGGACTTCTACCTGCCCCTACTGCCGTAGGCGATTTCAACTGCCTGATCTCAAGTTCGACTTCTGCGCGTGAGGGCGGATACAAGGAGACGGCCAAGGGAGAGGGGCGCTCAATGTTCGAAAAAGAAATCCTTTGCGCGGGTTGCCTAAATCACCCTGAGCAATGTTAAGCTCAACCCTCCAAGCGCTTTGACAAGCTGTGGATCGACTGCCCACTCTCGTCCCTTACGCTTTCGCTAACCTCAGGTATCATGCTGCCTGTTTGTCTTATCAGACAGAATAACTTGCGATGGTTGTCAACAGTGGCGGATGTTTTCATCTCAGATGCATGACCAGACCATCTTGTTTCGCGGGGACCGTGGTTGAGTGACTTCAAGCCTACCTGCTCTGGTGCTGGGTCACACCAAACCCAGCTATGCTAGAATGCCAGTCACCAGCTGCGGCATTATTGGGCCGCAAGCTACGTACAACCAACGAAGCGCTCATTCCGATTGGAAAGCCAACTAGTCACTCTAGTGGCTGCAACAAGCCCAAATAACTCGTCGTTGGAGCCTTGGTCTACGCTCGCAATCATCGAGCAGATCATCTACGCTGGAACAAAGCAACAGTGACGTCTAGGCGAGGTGACATGCTGCATGATGTCTCCGTGGGTGAGGACAGATGGGTTCACCAGCGCAATAAAATTTGATCGCGCCACGGAGAAACCTTCACGACAGCAGTCGTCCTGTGGGCCTGCCGCTGCATATCCTTTCAGATACTTTTGGAATGGCTACACAACGAGAGACCACGGTCGAAGCTGCTCAGCTGTCCCCGCGTCTGAAGAACCCTCCTTGCAGTAAAGCAGGAAGAAGCCGGAGGTCGCCGAAATCTCTTCAGTTCATGCCTAGTCAGAAGCGATACGCTTTTACTTCAAAGGGCGGTGTTGCGGGCCTGTCAAATATCCCCGAAAAATCGTACCAGATACTCCGGCATAATAGCTGTGGAAAGCAGCGCCCAATTCCTCTCCACAATGCAGCAGCGTTCAGCCACTCCGAGACGCTGCCCACCGCTCCGTGGTGTCTATTTTCCTTAACTTAAGCACCCACTGCATTGGCTGTGATTCGTCCTTGGTTGGTCGTAAAAGAGCCTTCAGAGTACCACTTGGTTGCTTCGTCTCCGCCTTAGTTGGGAGTCAGACGGTCACGTGCTTTTTGTGCGCCGTTAGCCGCCGCTAACGCGCGTTTACCGTAACCCTTCTCGCGTGCGTACCTCGTTCGTTATGAGGGCACAGCGTCCAACCGAAGACGTGCGGCTAGGATAGTACTCACGCTCGCTCCATTCCAGTCTCATCAGGGCGTGCCCTGGGACTAAGCTACCGCCAACACATCAGCGCAAAACCGTTAGCTTGCCCCGTCTTCCAAACAGTTCTTGTAGGCCCGCTCCAATCGTGACAGTAGCAATCATAACAGGTATCTACGCAATTATAGCATACACTAAGGACAACGCAAATGGGTTCGGCTATTTTTGCTACCGGTTAAATAATGAAATAGGTTTATTCTCGAACGTTCGAGTCACGCTAATCCGAGCGCGCTTAAACGTGGACAAGCAATGTCGTTTCACCAAGTTCAGGATTAGGTACACGCAGGAACGTAAAATTATAAGCGGCATGGTTAATGCTGTGTTGACAAGTCAGGATCGAATATGCTTAACAAAAGTACGGAAACGTGTGTCAGCGTATGCATCGGAATTAGTGGTGTGCAAAGTAGCGGACTTGCCAGTGTCATGCAAAGGGCAGTGACTTTATTTGGTAGCGAGTCACATCCGCCATATCGCGATGTTGTTAAGCAGACATCGGTGGCTTTTTATAGGGAGAAATCATGCCAGGCGAAAACCCACAGCGTCCTGGAACCCTGCTTTTAATTATACGTTAAGCCACATGTCACTCCAAGGCTACATTTGTACTGATTTAACTCGCAGCTACTCGCAGTCACGCTGCATCCAATATCGTTCGTTTTCTGACAAAGTGCCATCGTCAGTATCCACGGTGGATTTTTCTGTGCAGCGCTAATGTCGAGAATGGTCTACGTTAATAAGATTGGAGTGGGCGCATCGTGAATGTCCGGAAGCCGTCGTAAGCATTGGTGTGTTTTGAACGCTTACGTGTCCAGGTCCAGACGGATGACCCATGAACCAGCTGGGTTCCAGGCTGGTCCGCCGGAGAGACTTTCGCTGTTAATCCTTCCATCTTTTAGGCACTTGAGAAGCGAAATAGAAAGGCTGAGCATTTGTGCCATGAAACCTGACTAACACGATGTACTTGCCACCCCCAAGATGCTGCAATACCTGCATGATGGCCAAAATGCTGGTATTGTTAAAAAGAAATTTTGTAGCGAAAATACTGTTTTAAACTTATTCCTAATACAACACGGGTATAAGCTAAAATTGCAGCAGCAATGCACAACAATAACAAGATGGCTATGTAATTTCGATTGCTTACATTCAGATACCAGAGACGTTTAGGCGAGATTTAGACATATCCCAGGGATGAGGATTATCATGGGGCACATGGCAAATAGTGAGTACGTGCGCATATCAGAATAGAAAGCTGAGCCTAACGAAAGCTGACTAGAGTGAAGTGGATTTGACTAACAGCCTAGGTGTCAAAGGTAGCACCAAAGGAAGATGCCGCTAGTATATAGGTTTTATTAGCCACAAATGCCATTTGGATTAATCCTCCTAACTACTAGTGGATAATTACTGTGTCTCAGAATAAAGCAGCAAACCAGAAAACGTGTTTTCCAAACAATCCACATGAATGCCGTTAAAGAGAAAATTGTGGCTCCTAGCAAGCTGAAAATATGAGCAGGGATACGAGCGCGTGCGCCTAATCACCGTAGCTAAACAGGTTTGTAGCAGATTAGTCAAACAAAAGAATGGCGGTAGGGCACAGGTTCTCAGTGACCAAGTGCAGCCAGTCAATAAAGAATCTGATTACTAGTCCACACCTACGTTGTCAGAGAATAAGTCCACCAACAGCAAATGTATGTGACGCAGACCGTCCCAAAGGATAAAGGTTGGAAAGCTAAAAGAGTAGCTTCCAACAAACTCCGGATATCCACAGAGACGCCATGAGTCTGCAAAGGAAAGCTGCTATTAGCCAGCAGGGCCAAAGGTAGGACGATCAAAAAGTAGTGGCGATGGGGAAGACTATCGGTGGCAGGGTGTAGCCTAACCAGTAAGACCTTTGGTCACTACTAGACACCCATGATGTAACAGAATAAACCAACAAACCAGCAAAGGTAAGTGATACAGACCTAATAAGGAAATAAAGGTTGGAGAGATACGTAGAGGCATCTAGCAAGCTGCGGATATGCACAGGGATGCTTGGGGCGTACGCCTGCTTGCCGTAGCTAAACAGGGGTGATGCAGGTTAGCCGAATGAAAGTTAATAAAGTCAGTGTACAAGCAGTTGTCAAGTGCGGCCAACAGGTAAATAATTTGGTCACTAGTGGTCACCTACAGTGTCAGTAAATAAATCCGCACAACAGTAAAGGTAAGTGGTGCAGGCATTTCAAGAGAATAAAGGATGGAGAGACAAAGCGTAGCTCCGGATATGAGCAGAGATGCATGAAGCCTACGACGACCCACCGCAGCTAAATAGAGGTGATACAGGGATGACTAGCGACAGATAATGGCGCTCTGATAAAGAATATCTGTGGCCAGCGATGGCATTTGGAAATATCCTTTGAGTGACTAATGGACACCGGCGGTGTCAGCGAATAAGTCAACAATCCAGCAAAAATATGCGATGAAAACTATATAAGTGAACGAAAGTTGGAGAGCTAACCAGTAGCTCCTAGCAAGCTCCTGATATGCGCACGGATGCAGGGAATCAGACTCGCAGCAGCTACACAAGGATGACGTTGGTAAATCGAAGGTCGGCTAATGACGCCAGAAGGGGCATCAGGGGCAAGCAACGGCATCTAGATAAAGCATTCTACTTTCTATTGGATACATCTAGGCTCACAAAGAGGACAGCCACCAGCAAATATATTTGATGCAGAATGTTCGGGATAATTAATTTAGAGAGATAAGAAGTGGCACCTAGCTTTGCTTTTCATCCATCTAGAGCTATTTCCTCTTTGTGTTGACCGTTCACTTGAACGGTGAGGCCTGTACTTCCCATCAGTTTTTTTCAATTTATTGCGTACGAAACTTTGCATCGTTGTTCTTGACAACCTGCTGTAATTTAGACACTGAAAAATTGACTTCAGCCTTCTTCCGCGCTTCATACTCACTTCAATGTAACATTTTTTAGAAAGTGTTGGTTTTGTTAATATGTTGTTCCTAACTTAAGCACGCCGCCTTAGTATATCTCTTAAACTTGGGTTTTATTTTTAGTTCCATTTTAAAATAACAGATTTTAACATTCTTTTTTAACTTTGACTTCTGCGCTCTTGTTTCTTTTCATGTGCGCACCATTAAATGTGACGACTGAGCCTGCTGAAGTAGTCCACATAATTTATAGTGAAGATATTGGTATATTGGATCCTGCTTCCAGAGAAAGATTGCACCACTACGGCTCTGCCCAAACTTTTGCTGCTTTCGTAATTATCACCCCTTAAACCCAGCGGGCAGAATTACCCGGAGAACTCATACAGTAGTCTATTTCATATTATACCAAGGACGCACACGTGCTATTTCCACGGAAGTGACTAAAGTGGTGTTTTATCGACGGATTCCCTCCATAACCTGGAAAACCCTTGCCATGATTAAAACGTGCCGTCCCTAGAATACGTCAGCTTAAGGGTCTTATAACTGACAGCTTTTCTGCCTACTTTTCCCATATCAATCATTAGGCTTTACCATGACATTCATAAACTCCTTTAGACAATGTATTATTATCAGCGAAGAAGTGCCTGTGTCATTCTGCTTGGAAACACGTTAGTATCAATAGGCGACACAAGCGTGGCTCTTCATAGGCGGAAAACAATCTGGTTACCTAATTTGCCGTTCGACAATTTTGCGAGTGCTAAAGGTGCTATTTAAACGGGCACATATGGTGTTCCTATGTGATTATGCGCACCTAAACAAAATCTCATCATGTATTCTTGAGTGCTGGATGTTGTGCTGCTTGCCAATATGCGTTCCACAACCGCGTCCTAAAGCAAATAAATTATTAGCTAAATAACTAGTTATTCACGCTACGCACATGTCACGCCTCGATAAGGATGATCAGTATCTATAAGTAAAAGCTCCGAGGATATACTCCCCGCCCACTTGGTCACGGATGCTACACAGATCGAAAGAAAATTCCAAGCTTCACAATTCTGATACACTACCAAACTTCAGGATGGAAATTGTCAATTACTAGTTGCACGTTGCGCGAAATCTCCAGCATCATACAATAAATGAATATAGAAATAATTTATTCGAAAATTTGTAAAGACACGCTTATCTGCCAAAGAAAATGAATTGGCGCTACCTAACTGCGAGTACCTAAAGGAAAATTGGGCTGCAGGCAAACTCGCCAATCTTATATCACCGTTAGGCGGTGTTCATGGTCGTGCTGTGTTTATTCCCAGGAAAAAGTCCTCCCAGCAATTTTCGTTTTACCATCCTGCCAGGTGGCGGAAGTAAGGAGTTAATAATTAAAGAAAATTACTACAACACATGTGTAAACTGCCCGTTAAGACACTGCATTAGTTCCCTGCATACATCCGCTTAATTCTAAAAAAATAGGATTAACCTGCGACTATAATCACAAGTACGTACAGTTTGGCATACATGGTGTACACGAAAGATATAGTACATGATAATCACCATACACGTCAGAACGTAGATTATCGTCTGCTATAGGTTTATAGTTAAAGAGCGCAAACTTGTGGGCTAATTTTGCTACAACAGTAAGCTGAGAATATTGGATATGTAACAGGGCACGGAAAGAGTTAAGTTTCTTTAGACGTTCAAGCTAAGAAAGCAGATTGCCACACAGTGGTGTAAAAGATAGGTTTAAATACAACATCGTGGGTAATAAGCATCACGGTGGATTATAAATGTTGGCTTGTTGTTTAGTAAAAACGTTTGCAGGTGCGATTATGGTGTGGTCACTGACTAGCCCAGTGTAGAGCGGTGACGTAGAAGCTACCCGAAATGCTGCAACCCGCCCTTTGGAGTTGGCTGTAGCAAATATATAAGCATTTTAAGTTGATAGAGGCTAGGCGTTAGTTTCTAATGGAGTAAGCGTTGGGGCAGTTTCCTGATGTATCCAACAGAAAGGGAGTAGCAACTGCATTTCCGTTTGGCGGCGCACCAATTTGTGTACTACTTGTTCTAAAAAACGATTGGTCATGAAAATGTGAGTTCTGGTTTTCGTGATGCCATTTGGGATGTCCTTAGCCGGTGCTTCGTTTACAAAGGGAGGATGTCAAGTCACGTATATCCAGAGTCTCGGTAGGTTGGATTGTGAATGGTTGCATTTGTACTTTCGAGTAGATACAGATTTCCAATCGACCGACTAATCCCAGTAATTACCAATATCACCGGCAACAGCCGATATAAAGCTAGCTATTTAAGAGGTACCGGCTGCAGCGCCAATCTCCTGAGTTCGACGAGACCGAATTACGGTTCAGGTTGCATCATATCTAGGCAATCTACAAACTGAACTTTGTTAACCGGCGTAGTTTTGCTTGGTTCCCTAGAGTCGTGGGTATAAAACACCTATGTTTTGAGTTGCAAGACATCACTGACCCGTCCAAATTGCCGCGCGCAGAATTGTGTTTGCTTTTGTCACAAAAAGTTGTGGGTGCTAGAAAGACCACGACCAGGCTTTCGTGGCTAAATAAATAAGTACTCGTTATTAACTACGCCACGCACACCATTAAGGGCATGATCATAGTAATAGTACAACAAATGAGCAAGAAAACTGCAAAAGAGTAATAAGTAAATAAACAAATAAATAAATATTTTGTTCTCGACAAAGCGAGGCACGCCGTTTGGGCATGATCAGCATAGGGCAATATGGCACATGATAGCATGGTTTGCAGCACCAGGTTTGGGAGTATTACAGTTGGAGACGGTAGTGTAGGTCCAAATGGTCCAAAGGTTGTACGAAGTCTATGTCCACAGAATGCGAGATGTAAAGTTACGAAGCAGATCACTAAGGTGGAGCACGTTAATGGGGATCTAGTCCGATTAAGTTGTGTACGCCGTGTGGGTCAGGCGAGTGAAGAATGAGGAAAAAGCTGCACACAAATTTAAGAATAGTGGCAAATCACTAATCAAATATGCAGGCGTGTGCGCACGAGAGCCGCACTATGCACAAAATTTGTAAATGTGGTGTCGGCCAACTTGCCAATGTGCTAGAGGCCGTGACTGTATTGGGTGGCGCGTCACATCCGCCACGTCGCAGTGTTGTTAAACAGACATTTGTGGCTTTTCGTAGGGAAAACCCTTGCCAGACGAAGACCCACAATGTCCTGGAATACTGCCGACTGCTGATTTGATATTGAAAAGATTGCATCTGACCGATTACCCTCCCGGATATCCACAGTCACGTTTCGTTAATTTGTTTCCCATGGTTGTGTAGTCTCCCTCGGTGTCGGCAGCAAGTGGATGGTGCTACTGAAGTCGAACGACTCAGGTGACTTGTACTGCTTTGATTAATTTTCTGGGTTACTTTAGTGTGTCAGGATTGCGAAGTGGGGCAATTTCTTTGTTCTGTATTGATTCCCTGTCCATGGGAGAATCGCAGGTATGTCCTCAGAGGTGTTCCATGCAGGTATTGTTATCCTTTAGAACAGGGAAGATAAGAAAATAAGAGTTTCGTATATGGTAATCCATAAACATAAGTATGTTGGTAGATGCATTACTTGTGTTTGTAAGGGTGTTGACGCTTTTTGAATGCGCTACCGCCCGACACCGTTGTCGGAAAATGTTTGGCGTCTGTGCAGTTGATCCATCCGTCCGCTTAAGCTTGCGCTGTGACTTTCTTTAGATTTGTTGAGCAGATATTTATAGTTTTTTATGGAGCTAACGCTTGCTAAGCGGAAACTCACTATGTCCTGGAACATTGTGAACGAACAATTTGCTGGAAGGGCTTGCACCCAAAACACCTGGCTGGCACCACGGGGAGCGTTTTCCCTAGCCAACAAATTACTGGTATGTCAGTCGCAAGTAAGCAATTCGAGGCAGAGTTTCCTGGCCACAGTTGCATCAATTGGCCTAGTCGGTGCAACAGCACTTTCCTACTGTCAGGTAAATATCCCTGTGTGCGTAGTTGAAGTGATGCGTTGTTTATCTTCCAACGCAATTGTCTGTGTACTTGATTCATCTCTGTTGCTAGGACGAGTAAAGTGTTACAGCGCGTATCGATGGTCCGCGCGCAACAAGTGTTATTTATTGTGATGCACTTAGAATTGGTTTACAACTCGCCTTTAGAAGTGTTTACTATAACTGACGTTCGTGGAGGTTTCTGTATATGCAAATATTAATAGCTAATTTTCTTCCTATGTAACATGTTAATTAATGGCTATTTATATTTGCTCATACAGAAACCTCCACGAACATCAGTTATAGTAAACACTTCTAAAGGCGAGTTGTAAACCAATTCTAAGTGCATCACAATAAATAACACTTGTTGCGCGCGGAACATCGATATGCGCTGTAACACTTTACTCGTCCTAGCAACAGAGATGAAGCAAGTACACAGACAATTGCGTTGGAAGATAAACAACGCATCACTTCAACTACGCACACAGGGATATTTACCTGACAGTAGGAAAGTGCTGTTGCACCGACTAAGCCAATTGATGCAACTGTGGCCAGGAAACTCTGCCTCGAATTGCTTACTTGCGACTGACATACCAGTAATTTGTTGGCTAGGGAAAACGCTCCCCGTGGTGCCAGCCAGGTGTTTTGGGTGCAAGCCCTTCCAGCAAATAGTTCGTTCACAATGTTCCAGGACATAGTGAGTTTCCGCTTAGCAAGCGTTAGCTCCATAAAAAACTATAAATATCTGCTCAACAAATCTAAATAAAGTCGCAGCGCAAGCTTAGGCGGACGAATGGATCAACTGCACAGACGCCAAACATTTCCCGACACCGGTGTCGGGCGGTAGCGCATTCAAAAAGCGTCAACACCCTTACAAACACAAGTAATGCATCTACCAACATATTTATATTTATGGATTACCATATACGAAACTTTTCTTTTCTTTTCTTCCCTGTTCTAAAGGATAACAATACCTGCACGGAACACCTCTGAGGACATACCTGCGACTCTCCCATGGACACGGAATCAATACAGAACAAAGAAATCGTCCGCACTTCGCAATCCTGACACACTAAATTAACCCAGAAAATTAATCAAATCAGTACAAGTCACCTGAGTCGTTCGACTTCAGTAGCTCCATCCACTTGTTGTCGACTCCGAGGGTGACTACACAACCATGGGAAACAAATTAACGAAACGTGACTGCGGATATCTGGGAGGGTAATTGGTCAGATGCAATCTCTTTAATATCATATCAGCAGTCGGCAGTATTCCGGGACGTTGTAGGTCTTCGTCTGGCAAGCGTTTTCCCTACGAAGGCCACAAATGTCTGTTTAACAACACTGCGACGTGGCGGATGTGACGCGCCGCCCAATACAGCCACGGCCCCTAGCACATTGGCAAGTTGGCCGACACCACATTTACAAATTTTGTGCATAGTGCTGCTCTCGTGCGCACACGCCTACATATTTGATTAGTGACATGCCACTATGCTTAAATTTGTGTTCAGCTTTTTCCTCATTCTTCACTCACCCGACCCGCACGGCGTACACTACTTAATCGGACTAGATCCCCATCAACGTGCTCCACCTTAGTGAGCTGCTTCTTGTCTTTACATCTCGCATTCTGTGGACATAGACTTCGTACAACCTTTGGACCATTTGGGCCTACACTACCGTCTCCAACTGTAATACTCCCAAACCTGGTGCTGCAAACCATGCTATCATGTGCCATATTGCCCTATGCTGATCATGCCCAAACGGCGTGCCTCGCTTTGTCGAGAACAAAATATTTATTTATTTGTTTATTTACTTATTACTCTTTTGCAGTTTTCTTGCTCATTTGTTGTACTATTACTATGATCATGCCCTTAATGGTGTGCGTGGCGTAGTTAATAACGAGTACTTTATTTATTTAGCCACGAAAGCCTGGTCGTGGTCTTTCTAGCACCCACAACTTTTGTGACAAAAGCAAACACAATTCTGCGCGCGGCAATTTTGACGTGTCAGTGATGTCTTGCAACTCAAAACATAGGTGTTTTATACCCACGACTCTAGGGAACCAAGCAAAACTACGCCGGTTAACAAAATTCAGTGTGTAGATTGCCTAGATATGATGTAACCTGAACCGTAATTCGGTCTCGTCGAACTCAGGAGATTGGCGCTGCAGCCGGTACCTCTTAAATAGCTAGCTTCTTTATATCGGCTGTTGCCGGTGATATTGGTAATTACTGGGATTAGTCGGTCGATTGGAAATCTGTATCTACTCGAAAGTACAAATGCAACCATTCACAATCCAACCTACCGAGACTCTGGATATACGTGACTTGACATCCTCCCTTTGTAAACGAAGCACCGGCTAAGGACATCCCAAATGGCATCACGAAAACCAGAACTCATTTTTTCATGACTAATCGTTTTTTAGAACAAGTAGTACTCAAATTGGTGCGCCGCCAAACGGAAATGCAGTTGCTACTCCCTTTCTGTTGGATACATCAGGAAACTGCCCCAACGCTTACTCCATTAGAAACTAACGCCTAGCCTCTATCAACTTAAAATGCTTATATATTTGCTACAGCCAACTCCAAAGGGCGGGTTGCAGCATTTCGGGTAGCTTCTACGTCACCGCTCTACACTGGGCTAGTCAGTGACCACACCATAATCGCACCTGCAAACGCTTTTACTAAACAACAAGCCAACATTTATAATCCACCGTGATGCTTATTACCCACGATGTTGTATTTAAACCTATCTTTTACACCACTGTGTGGCAATCTGCTTTCTTAGCTTGAACGTCTAAAGAAACTTAACTCTTTCCGTGCCCTGTTACATATCCAATATTCTCAGCTTACTGTTGTAGCAAAATTAGCCCACAAGTTTGCGCTCTTTAACTATAAACCTATAGCAGACGATAATCTACGGCCTGGCGTGTGGTTATAAGCCTTTACTATGTCCTGTTTGTAGCTAGCCACACGATTATATGCAATTTCGGCATTTTATCGTCGTTTATTCGTGATGCACATACAGATGAACAAGTTGTCTTTTTCATGGAGCGGTAAGAATCATTGTATTCCAACTCTTTATAAAGTGTGCTATGGTAGCTTTGACATATTTGGCATCCCTAATGTGCATATGCGCTTTGCTCGTTTACAGTTTTTTCATCATTGAACCTACTTGCTAGCTCCTTTGTGGCAGAAACCTTACCCAGCTTTTCTACGCACACCCGCTTCTTAGCCTCTATTTACTAGATGTTCGTTTATCCATTACTCGATGCAAATCCTGTGTCGCCTGCTCTTGTAGGAGTCCAGAACTTCTACTTACATTTTTCTGCTCTGGCTACCTTTGCACTATTCTCTAGGTGGACTAACATGACTGGATTAGCTGTATTAAGCCGTCTATCACCGCACCTGCTCGCATACATAACTTGAAGTTAGCTCGTTTCCCAAGTAAAACAGATAGGAATTTACAACGCAACACAATGTGCCGTAGCTTTTAATGTTAACTTTCTATTCACTTGCTTCTAAGCCTTATTGTCTTGACCGTAAATAGCCGCTTTAATTACTAACGGTTTTTCTTCAGGTTACCTCGCACTTCCCTGCCTCCCCTGCTTTTGAGCTCCGTCATAACGTTGCGCTCATCATGATGCTGGCTTTCCAGTGTTTAAGTTAACTCAGCTACCCGCATCTCGCAACCTTCTTTATTCAAAAACCTCGCGAGCTGCGGCGCCCTAGCAACCTAGATACATATGTTCAGTTACCTCTACGGCAAATTTCTTGTCACACTGCTATAATGAAGCTCCTAGCTACCCTACTGGCTATCATCCACACATTGGAGCCAGCACTCTCGCTGGTTAATAGAACGACACCAACAACTTGCGACGCAGCGTAGTAGGCACGCAGGTTCTGCCGTTCACCTCTTATTCACTCGCTTCTACCGCCTGTTAAATATGCTGCAAATGGCCATCAAGCCTGCTCGTGGCTCTTCAGCAAATGAACTCGCGCTAATCTGCATCTACTCTTTTACGCTTTACTATAAACTTGCAATCAGCATGCTACGGGCTTTATTACTTAACTCGCCTATGCTTATGATACACCTCCAAGCCTTGTTAGACTTAATATCCTCGCTAGTTGCAACACTCCAACCATCTGGCTACTGACGTTCACGTAATCCTGAAGCGGTGCTTTTTCACAACGCAGTATTAAACCGCCTAGCTCCCCTATCCTGTTTCAGCCCCAAATTGGTGTTAGCACTCTCCTTGCGGTCCATCAAAACACAACCTAGAACGAGCGACGCAGCGAAGTTGCCATGGGGCTTCTGTTGTTTTTCCTATTTACTTGCTTCTCGGCTTATTACCTCAACCGTAAAATCGCTGCTGAACGTTTTGCTTTTTATCGTCACGCACTTTTTCACTTACCTGCCTCCACGGTTGTTGACCTTGACCATAAATGTTCGCTTAGCACGCCAATAGCTTTCCATTACTTAACTCATTTAGCTTCCTTTCGAAAACTTGTTGGATGCAATAACTTCGAGCAACGCCGCGCAGCAGCTAAGCGCATATTCAAGTAACCGTTCCCTTTTAACGGTATGGCCTTTGGTGCGGCATTAATACAGCGTCCGGCTCACCTGCTGTCCGCTGACTCTTTAAGCGACATTAGCTTTATTACCCCTGTCCACCAGGACGACTGACCTACAACGCGTTACGCAGCGCACTAAACGTTTAGCGTCTAACGTTCACTTCCATTTAGTAGCTTTCACAGCTTAGTACCTTTGCCGTAAATAGCGCTTGGCCAGCTATTGTCTTTCTCTAGCTGAATTTCACTTACCCGCCTCCACCGCCGGTGAGCTTTGTCTTTAATTTACACTCAGCACGCTGCTTGCTTCCAACCACTTCCACTACTGGCAATAGCCATGCAGCTTGTAACCTTAACTCCTACTTTGCGCTATCCACGGCCAAACATGCAACTGGCCTGGCGTCACTTAACTCGCCTGTGCTGCATTCGACTCCTAACGCTATTAGTATTAATTACATTGCGCGGTGCAGCTCGATAGAGGTTAACGGACCACCAACTTAACTCCCGTCTCCAAGTTTTCCCGCCTTATGTTTACACAAATAACACGTTTATGTAACAAACAGCAACGAATCCACAGTACGCATAACGTTGCATCTCACGGCGTTCAGTTTCGTTATATTAATTTTTCGTGTACATTTTTATTGCAGTTCTTTTTGGCTTGCATTTATCCGTTGCTTCTCCTTCCATATCTCCGCACGAATACATCCTCTGACATTGATTAATTCTTTAATAAATGCATAGTCTAAAATTTATAGACTAATATTTACCCCCATAGTGAACACGTCGCTCCACTAAACGTTATAGAAATCCAATGCGGCCACAGGAGGGTGCATCGTACGCTTGAGGATGGGATTGGATAGCAGACGACTGCGATTAACAGTGCAATAGATCAGCTTCCGGCTAGCACAATATTTACTAAGGACAAATTCCTGCATCGTACTACGCGGTTATTAACATGTTTCATTGCATTTACTATCTTTTTCAACACTAAATCCTTTATGATAGCGGACAGTTATCACGACTTTATAGCGTTTCGGAACTTACTCAGCTTCTATCTCTTAATCTTAAGACTAACTTTTATAACATTTTGATCGTCGCAGATTTGCTTACACATATATGATCGAGCCTTGTTGGTGTACCTGGTGAATCACGGTGAATACAACTTCCTTCTTCATTTCTCCAGCACCATCTTCTCATCGCCTGATATCCACAAGTCCCAACAACACCTCTGGTTAAGTTGCCTTAACTATGCACTACTTCGGCCCACGCATGGTCCACTATTTAACCCTCGAATAATTTTCTGTAGGTTCACAGCTCGTGTAAAATTTTACAGACCCTGCTAGATTTACTCCTTTATCGTACCTACCTTTATTATTTCCGTTAGATCAGCCCAGCCTCTTGGATCCCACATGTCCACAAATTTATATAAACGCTACCGTCTATCTACTAGTATTGGTCCTTAAGATCTACTGCTATCCTGACTCATATGCTCTCTAATAAATTATTGTACTCTTGACTGACTTCACCTTCCACTAAAGTGCTCGCAGCACTCTACTAGGTGAACAGGATCCTCTGTTGCAATTAGGATTATCAGCTTATTATGACTGGCTCAGGTGTAGCATAGACATTTTCTCGGGCTTCACTACAAGCTTCTTTTACAGGGCCCTTGGCTGCGTGACATTTATCCACCTACAACTTATAGGCCACTCTAACGCCTTACTTATCCTAGTCACCCAGAGCGATTCCCACCTGCATCGAACGTCACTCCTCCATGCTCTCCTAAGTTGAGGATTTCCGAAGTTATCCTATTTGTCTTTACCCTTTTTATAACAAACCTAATGCGTTTCTTGCCTTAAGTTGTTTCTTGTGTAACAGTAGATGGATACGCTGGTGCCAACTTTGGCCTCTTTCTCAATATTTGAACTTCACAATTGTCATTCCCCTTGCCTAAAACAATGAAAGAGCTCTCCATGGAATAACCAGTGGATTTGTGGTTTGGCCTGCGCTAACTTACTTACCAGGCATTCCCACTGCACACACCCAACACTGAGACGCTCGGCTTAAATTTAGAACGCTTTCGTTCAACACATTTAAGGAGCAATAGGCTACAGAAGTCAAAGATGACCGCTATCTTATGCTCTAACACGTAATACACAATAATCCTTTGCTTTTGAAAATACTAGCCCTCACAATCGTAGCCGTTGTTACACCGCAAATACAAGGTGCGTTGAATTGTGTACCATGGTAAATTGCTTATTTTTCTAATAATCATTTGCCTGTTCATGGCGGGAGACATCTGATGTGGGTTACTAGACATAGCCTTACAAGTGATGTTAAATAAAAATTGTACGAACTCATAACGCTGGTATTAGATTTCTTAAAAATAAGCAGCATTGCTAAACTGATACGGGCAAACTGAAGCACGAGCAGCCCTGACTATTGCTTAAAACCTATCTTCTGTGATTCCCCAGCTAGAGTAGCCACCACTCAGTGTTATTAACACTTGTGATTGCTAGCTTCGCAATGCTTTGCAATGCGCTTTATGAACGAGAATTCTCAAAGTAATGCTTTCCGACCCGGGAATAGCAATACAATTTCAAAATTGTCCCCCATCCATAAGCCTCCTTCAAGGCTATTTAGCGTTTTAGCGTTAATATTCCTCACTTAGTTCTATTTACTATTGCGAACGCTCAAAAAAGCCGATATTTGGACAAGCACGTCGCATTTAGTAAGTGCTGGTAAACTTGGGCCACTTGTTCCTCGTGAGATACATATTAATATTTAGAAGAGACAAAGCTAATCCATATACACATTTTGTTCTGAATTACGCTGCATAAGCTTGCAACACGGATGCACTAGTTTTTGCAAGGACATATAGTGGCGCTACCAACAGTCACCAAATAACTTTCAAAGGACTGTGAATGCTTCAGTCATTTTTCTTTCAGCATACTTAGCGCTCTACGTTTACCAAGCACAGTGTTGTGATGCACATGGTCACTCGACAAAAAAGTGCTTAAAAATATTCTTTATTTCACAACTTCTATTAGCCTTCAAGCGGTTTTATTAAGGCATCTTTGGCAAAACACTTAATCCTTATATGTACTGTTGTGGCAGCTTGTATTTATTCTCTGACCCATTTCGCTTATTGCGCTATGTTTTCTCCCTTACAAGAGTGCCATAAATAAAGACCTATGAATGCGCAGCAATGCTCCGCTGAACGTGCAATAAATTTCATCAAGAGGTTAGCTCCAGTGCTGAAGCCTTCGTTATAACGAAGTATATAATAACGCGCATGTGTCATGGATTCCAAGCAATAACTGATAATAGCAAAAGAATCGACTGATGAAGTATGCACGAATATCAACCTAATATCTGGTGACACTATACACATAAAGCTATCAAACGGTGGTAACGCAAGCTCCGGCATATCGGAAGTACTACTCCTGATGAGTTACTTATGCATTCAAGAGCGTGGAACCATTGTACAGGTCAGGTCAGTTCCGGTCAGGGAGAACGGACGACAGAGGCACTCGCCTAAGGAGCGTCCGGTTTCTCGTGACGGTAAGTAAAGCGACACCCGACACTTCGACGTTGGATTGACTTCTTGCTTATGCATAGGAATAAGGTAAGGAAACAGCAAGCTTTGCACTTTCATGTGTCAGCATTAAAACGCACTAAATATTCCAAATACACTTACAACATCTTTGGTAAAGAGACGGCCCAACTCATCTAAGCACCTTCTGAAACTTCCACACACTCGCTCTTTGCTTCGGGTGCTAGAACAGCTCTTGCCAGGCAAAGCAAAAGAAATAGTCGGCGTGACATTAGAGTACCAGTTAACATTGCCATCTGGATGAACACCGCCGGCACTATCTTCGGAACTTAAGAACGGAGAGAAATAAATCAAAATTCATCAAAGAGCTGCACAATAGTGTGCATCTACACACGAGGCATAACAATAACTCAAGTGTGAGCAAGCTCAACCAACAGAAGTAGAGCTGTTAAAGCCCAACCAATGTAGACCAAAACGGATTTCACGCCCAAATGCAATTAGCTAAATTTTACTAAATTTTCCCATGCTTATTTCTTTATTATTGGTGACAGGCTCCTGTAGCTCACTGATGTTAGTGACAGAGCCTCATGAACATAGAAAATCGGCTCTAAGGGATAAATCTTGTGATGTTTAGCCAAGTAAAGTGTCTATTTTGCAGGCCGAAATCTGTCAGCCGATCTGAAAGACCCCCTGGGTTACTCAGATAGACCTGGCTCATGCGGTCTTGTTATAAGCTTAAGTAAAGCTTAGAGGCTTAAAAAATGCTAAACTCTATTTTACTGGTTGTTTATGTGGCTCAGTATCCCCTGAAAACGGTATGCCGTGGCCTTCTAACCGTGAGTTAATTACAGGCTCCCCTGAATTCCCATGTAGATATAATATTCCTTGCTGGATTTCTAGTGTTTTCGCGCAAAACCATCCCTTATTTGCATATATTTATCATGTATGCCTACAAAGTTTACTTTTCGGCCACCTGCGCAGCCCGTAGTTGTCGCAGGGTATTACGGGCTAATTAGAGCATTTCTGGATAGCCATGCCCATCTAGATCATATGCCGCTTCCCTACTTTTTATGTTTTCTTTTCTTTTTTCTGCTATCTGCTTGCAAAGCAGAAAGCCATTTTTAGCGAAAAATAAAAATGGCCTTATTCGTAGGCCATCATTTAATTGCGAATAACTCGCAAAATACTGCACGTATTGTGTTGCTTTTAAGTTCAGCGTATTCAGGCGCTAAAGCTGGTCCAGATCAGTGCAATTTTGTGCTACTTTAGGCGGTATTGTAACGGTAGAAGAGCATTTTCTTTTATCTGAGAATAACTCAAATTGAAATTTCGCGCCGGAGAGCAATATCAGCGTAAGAAAAGTAGGGCTCTATTTTTTTTGTTAATTGGTCTTTTTCTACTAAAGCGCGCAGATTTATTTACTCTCTTAACAAATTGTTTCTATTCTTGCCTGCATTTATCGAAATTTTTTTTAACTTTTTGTATGCCTTATAATCCCTTCACTCATTTCTTCCATGTGCGCAACAACAATTGGGGCAACTGAGTGGCCAATTAAGGTGCGATCAATTTAAAGTGAACTTTCGGCGAAATGGATTCTGTTCCAAGGAGAAAAGGCACAACTCCGCGAAGTTTTTCACAATAAAAGAACAAGGAGCTCAAGATCGCCCGAAGGAACCAGAAAACGTCAAGGTGGGCGCCTGATACCCAGTAGCTGTATACCAAACAGTGCCAATGCATTTGGAATTTCTAACGATGAACATATATTTATATTTTGCCTACTTCCATGCAAGAGCATCGGATTAATGTAAGCCTTGATCTGAACCCTTTAGGGTGCAGCCTCTAGCAGATCTAGAAATATACCTATTTATTTATTTATTTATTTATTTATTCCACTAAAGCAGAAGAAAGTTTATTCCAGAGGCTAAATATCCGTTCTTAAAAAGTTTTGCCATGATAATCCAACCAGCTCGATGCTGGTTAAGCTATTAGCCATGCCCGCGTAGGTGATCCGTCATAGCTAACACAAGCAGCTAGGTTAGCCTAATACCACTACGTCCCTTAATGATCTTAAACATTGCTAGCAATGCCTCTCTCAACCTATGCCTTTCCAAAGAAAATAATTCCAAGCTACGTTGCTGATCTTCGTACGAATTTTCTCGTGGACGTTCAACCATCCTGGTCGAAAGTTCCTGATTATTTTTTATACACCTGGAGTCACTACGGAGGTACGGTGCCCAGGCTTGTACACAATACTCCAGGTGCGGCCTAACTACTGATTGGTATAACTGCAAGAATGCTGCTGGTTTTGTGTTACTCAGCGCCCTCCTAAGACGATATAACTATTGTCGTGTTTTACTGGCAGCATACGGATACGGTGCGGAAGGCTTAAAATTGTTCGCTATGATGACTCCTAGATCGCAAGCATCATCAGTACACCGCAATGCTAGAGCTTCCGCAGAAGACTGAACCGTAATTCCTCTACCACTGTTGGTCAGTAGTTGACACTTATTGGCATTCAGGGGTAGATCCCATTGGCTCGACCAATGCACTACAGTGCTTATATCCTTAGATAAAGTTGCTCGGTTTCTCCTACTGACTAGCTACAATTCACCTCCGAAGATATAGCGGTGCTCCTCAAGAAGAGGAGCCAAATCATTTATAAACATAAGCAACGACAACGGACCCAATACAGAACCTCGGGCAATACCTCTGTAGGCATGACCCACAATAGAAGTAGCTTCCCTAAACCTGACTGTATGTCCTGCCACATAAGAATTTAGAGAGCCGCAGTAATAGTTGAGGATGCAATCCAAACCAAGCCTGCTTCCCAATTAAAAATCCGTGATTCATTGATGCATCGGTTTTACTAAATTCCAAATGGCACCTCTCTACTGACGTCCCACTAACCAGCCATCGGGTAATCACCTAGGAAGCATAATACATTGCTAAGAAGCGACTAGTTTGCAAGAAATCCATGCTGCTTCGCTTCAATTAGATTGTGCTCGAGCAAGTGCTCACAGTCCTTATTGCTGATAAGCTTTTCCTAGCAATTCAGCATGTCGCTGGCCAAATTAACAGGTCTGTAGTTAATGGGCACCGACTTGGAACCCCTTGTTGTGGGCAAAACTAGTCGCCTCTTTCTAACCACGTGGCTGCTCTTTCTCTTGCAGAGACTGAATAAATAATACCGCGATAGCATACTGAAGGATATCTTTAACGGCTTAACTGTGGCCAGATATACATTGTCAGGACCAGTTGGTTTATAAGAGTTCAAACTGGCAAGCACCGTGAAGACCTCTGGCACATTGAGAGTAATTTCCGTATTGTACGGCGACTTGAACAGTGCTGCTGCGATGGTAAAACCGACGCACTATCCTTCCAATGCAGATTTTGGCAGACACGTAGCGGCGCTCGTATTTAATAGAGGTAGTCTACAGCCTGGCTGCCGTACTCCATGGTTAAACAGCCGACCGCCCCTCTTAAAGTATCATTTGATGGGACATAACTGTAATAACCCTTGGGAATTGTTTTCCCAAATTTGGCCAATCTAAGCTCATATGAGTACTTTGCCTGCCGCTGCAACTTGAGAGTCATTTCGGCACCATTTGTATGGCAGCCGAAGTCGGAATTCCCGAGTTTCTTGAAATTTTCTCAACTAAGCATTGCGTCTCTCTGTTGCTCTATCAATCTTTATCCTCCACCATCGCTGTTTCCCAAGGTGTCTCCTGGGGCGCAGAGAAGCAACTTCGTACAGTAACTGCACAAGCTCCCGGTTGAGTAGAAACCATTTCTGTTCCAAAGTGGCCTGGTCCTGTTCAGAAAAATAAGTAAGTTAAAGGGCTCGGTTCCGCAGCTTCCTAAAATCAACACGGTTTAAATCCCTTCCCATTTGACGGTTCTCTGCAAACCTCTGTGTGTCCAGAGAAAAAGCCAAAACGCAATTACCAATCTTACCTCTGGGTGACTCCACGCGTAGGTCAAGCAAGTGACCATGTCTTGCTCTCACGATACCAAGGATTAAAGGTGTACTCCCAATACGGATCCTTGTTTAAGAATTGACGTTTTGCTCGAACTTATTTTCCTGCGTCCAATCCGTTAATTCATCCTCAGGTGTACCCGCCCTGTATTCAGCAAGCTGCCAGTCAGCATGGGAAACCTTTAGGTCACCGACGATCAGAAAATTAAGTGCGGCCATTGCCGCCCGTTTTAGTACCCTACCAAGCTGCTTGTCCTCTTCTGGTGGGAAGGATGGGCTTCGATAACCACATACTATATCCTCCCATCTATCCCATGCTCTTGGATAGCAGGATTCCACCTGAACGTCAGCAGAACGAATGGTAAATTGAGCCCCCTAACGTTAATATTGGCACTTTATAAGCAATAGTACTCCTCCATCAATCTGTTACCCGGGTTTATCCTCATTGTAGCACCCGAGGTCCATAAGCAGATCACTAATAATGTCGAATGAAGAAAGCTAGTCCTCCGACGCAGCGGCCACACTAACATGCTTACAACGCGTCACTGACTTTCCCCATTTATTACGCACACTACAGCAATTAGTGTACCGCACGCTTAGCCTATCCGGACGCGGTTATTTCCCATCGGGAGTAGAGCCGGAGGGGATAGCCCGTCGTTTTGTACCATTTCATTTCCATCGACTGGCTGAGTCGATGAATCTACGCTGGGCTGTTACAAAGCATTACGCGACAACCTAGTTTTTGCTTTCACCCGCCCGTGCTTGCTGGCTAAACTCCTGACGTGTTTGCTCCAATTTAACTGATTCGGCTTAACGGCACGGCACGTCTAGTTTGTTGTACCGTCCAGTTTATGTGTGGCAAGCTTTCCATTTTCCTACCATTTTGTGTAATGGTCACACCAACCATAGACGTTAGTGCCACTGCTATCAAGCATGTGGCTGCAATTGTTTTTGAACGCACCGCCTGAAATTCCACTGACACATTTTCACTACCCTCTTCCGCCATAGAGGTGTGATTCGCATTTCCATCAAATGTAACTTTCGCCACAATCAAACGCAGGCCACGAGTTGGTTTATTAACGTCTTTTGGGGTTCTGTGCGGACCAGCTGACTGCAGTTGCCACAGGAGAGTAGTCGCCAGCCGTTTGCTCAGATGTCTGTGTAATTTGAAGCAAATTCCAGCATGCTAGACCGCAGCTTCGTTAGCCAGGCTGATACTAGTATCTCCTAACGACTTATCCAAGGGTCTTTAGCCCACGGAGTTAGTGTGTAGGATGCTATTTGCCACCGACCATTCGTTTGACTTGCAGCCCACCCAGCCCCGCTAAATAGTGGGTCCCGGTGTACAGGGGTTCTAAATCCAATCAGGATGGGACTTGCATAACCTTGTTGGCAATGCATACCTGTTGCTTTCCAGCTGCCAACGTCATTTGCTCTTTCGATACCGACGTATGACGGTATACCGGCTACGAGACGGATATAGTGCATTTGTCTTCTACCCAAGTCCCGTTGACTTTTCGCTTTCTGTATGACTGGCTCCTCCCTATTGTAGATTAGAACGTTTCGTTGCCTACCCAAAGCAGGCGCTGCACTTTGCAATTAACATTCCAATGAAGACTGCAACTCATGGACATTTAGGCGCAATGTCTCAATTAGCAAGCGTAGATCACGAACCAACTGTTCAGCAATGTCTAGTCTATGCGCACAGTTCCTAGAAGCAATGGTGTACAGCTGAGACATGACTAAGTAGCTCAAAAGTCCGATTGTGTGTCAAGCGAGCACAAGTGTCTGTTAAGCAACCACAGTGGAAGCTGTCACTTTAATGGGGAACGTACGGCATAACTAAAAATAGAATCCTGGTCTAATCCAGGGCAATCGTTATGGTACCATAACAAATATTTGTCGCACTGAATTAACCCTTTGACCTCAAGATCACAATTGTGCTCACCACCTTTATAAGGAACCATCGACGTCAATGCAAAGGAGACCTAACACTCACGTGTAAACCAATATAAAGCTAGGTAGGTTAGTAGGATATAATAGAGAGTAAGCGGTGCCAATGTCCAGGTACGAGGTCGCGCGTAGTCTTACCGCGGAGCACGTGAGCTGTATGCTACATGCGAAGGTCGCCAGCACGAGCGCGGAACGACTGTCGACGGTTTTGCCAACTATGAAACGCGGGCGCAAACTGATTGACCAGCAAATACAAGCCCGAGTCAATGGAGGCGTACCATTCCGCCAAATATGGAAAATATGTGGGACGGAATGAACTCACATTGGCTGAGAGCCAAACGCTTCCAAAAGCAGTATGTTTTGTTCACTATTAAGTAGAACTGACCTATTCAGTATAATAGACCCTCAGTTTATCGAGCCTTGGCCTACTGTGTTTCGCGTTTGGTTGGGTGCTTCACTTAGCAATCAGGCGGTCGTTGTCGAGCAGGGGCAAAATAGCAACCGTGAAAAAGTGGGAAGTCAGCTTTACTACAGTGGCGACAAGAACCAAAGTACCCAAAGATGTCAGTCAGGTATGCACAATTGCAGGCTCGGTTGCAGTAACAGCAAGCGCAGCTTTAGCAAGCCTATGACAAGTTGGTCGACGCGCTGACCATGAAGTTGTCACTACAAGCAGCTCCGGTAAGTAGAAAAGGTGAACGTTGCCCCAGCAGTAAACTTGACCCAGAACGTTGGTGTGTTCCATTACGAGGCTGATGCCGGTACTACCTATGAAGCTTAATTCCATAAATTTGAAGACCTGTTTTGCGTTGGCTTAATCGATGCTTCAGCGACCAAGCGATTTCGCTTCATGCTGCGGAAATTGGGTGCGGCTGAGCATGAAATGTTTGGGTTTTTCCTCTTGCCCAAAAGGAGCACTGAGTTAATATTCCATGAAGCGCTTGCTACTTTGTCCAAGCTATTTGGGTAGCAGTCATCATTATTCAATATCCGATACAAGCGCATGACAATGGCCAAGCGAGCCAACCAAGCCTGGGTTACTTACCCGGGTCGTATAAATCGTGAGGGTGAACGCAGGCTGTTGCACAAGATGACAGCTGCATAGTACAAGTGCCTTATTTATGTGTGTGGACATTAAGCAACCAAATTTGCTGATCCCCGAAAGACAGTACTAAGCAGAATTGAACAAAATACCGAGCTCGCACTACAGGAAAGGACGAACGAATGCCAAGGGTTGATGAACTTGAAGCACGTTGCGGCAATGATGCAACGGGCATCCATCCAGAGTAGCCAGAACCTCATTTGCGGGGTCAGTTGTAGTCCTCAGTTAGATATAGATATAGATATAGGTATGTTTCTAGACAAGCGTTAGATGCTGTTCCTGCGTGGGATCAGATCAAATTGTACATAACATCCATGCTCATGCATGGAGAAGAAATATCACTAACAACTGCTTTTGATCGTGTTTATCTTTCCGAACAGTAAAGCAGGGATAAATACAAACGTTTCGTAGGCCTCGACAGTTTTGAAGGCAGTAGTTTGAGTCTCCGTAACTTATGTATGAATTCTGCGCTTTCCAACGGCTACCGCTGCCAAACCTTGAGGTGCCTGATTCCATTAGTAAACTATTAATCTATTATGCCAATGGATTGTGTTATTTTTGATGAAAAATGCACCAGTAGAGGAAATTTGATCCATTTTCTTTTGTCACATCACCGCATTTCGAGCATCCATTAGTAGCGGGCTCGGGTGCACCATATGTGTGGGATGGGTTCATGTGAGTTCGCCACATTCTAAACACTTTTCTGCTTGTCGTATTGCAGGGAATGGCACGTTGGTCAAAACCGCCTGTTTCAAATAAAATTTGCAACTGCTGTGGTAATTGAGGATACCAAGAATTGGATTGTCTTGCGGAGCGACCAACAATGAGCGGAATACGGCGTCGAGTCCCGGTGCGTTTCTGATGCCATAACGAGAGCAAAACTGTGACGGGGAACTTCAAGGTTGACGGTAGCAGCAGGCGTAAGTAAACGATGTTGAAGATCAACAACAAAGGTATTAAGTTGCAGCTGGATACTGTGTCAGACATCACTTTGCTTTGTCCAGAAACATGGTGTATCATGGGACGACCACCGCTTGTTCACACAAACCACACAACACGAAATGTATCCGGCGGTATTTGGAAACTTCTCGGAGTTGCATTGTCAGGACAGTTTCCATAATCAGCACATTCATGAAACCTCTTTTGTGGCAGATCAACCAGGATTGAGTTCGCCGCGTCATAATTAGATGGAGGAATCGTAAATATTTGAGCAGTCAGTTAACAGTATATGCCAGAAACTACAAGTCGAGGAACCCGTAGGGATGCAGAATATGCACCTCAAAAGTTACAGTCAAATTGCAGAACCGAAGCAACGCCGCGAAAATGTTCGAACTCGGTCTTGGTTACTGCCGGATAGCCAGGTCTGAGCTGTACTTCAAACCAGACGCCAAACCAGTCTTTAGGCCAAGGCGTCCAGTGCCGTGCGCAAAACAAGCAATAGTGGAGTCTGATTTAAATCGGTTCCAGTCAGAAGGCATAATCGAGCACGTACATTACTCAAACTGGGCAAGACCAATCGTTGTGATAATGAAAGCAAACGGCATGGTACGTATTTGTGTTGACCTTTCAAACTGCTTAAATTCCACGTTGGAGAGCCACCAGTATCTTTTGCCTGAAGGTTTGTTCACATAGCTTAACGGTGGAAAATGGTTTGCCAAACGCTTGCTTACAAGTTTCAGTAACCGAGAACTGCAGGAAGCTACTGACGCTCAAAACGCATTTGGATCTTTTCCAGTACAATCGGTTACCCTTCGGAGTGAAAACGGCTCCCGCCACTTTTCAACCAATCATTCACGCGATGCTGAACAACGTCCCTACCGTTGCAGCATACCTGGAAGACGTAACGTTTATGAGGTCTGACCCCCAAGCGTTGCTGGCCGCGTCAGAGAAATTGCTCAAGAATTTAGTAGAAGCTGGCTTCCCGTTGCAAGCTGAAAAGTGCCATTTCCTGATGAAAATTTTCAAGTTTCTCGGGTTCTTCATTGACAAATATGGCCGAAGTCCGGAACTAAATAATATAGAAACCGTCGAGCAAATGCCACCACCACAGAATGTAGGCGACGTGCGTCTATTTCTCAAACTTATAATTCCTTTGGTGCCTTCCTGCCAAGTCTACATCAGACAAGAGGTCCTCTGAACAAGTTGCTGATGAAAGGAAAGGCTTGGCGAAGGACAAAGTTGTACCAACAATCTTTGATATGGCTAAAGCAGCGCTCAGTTCTGAGTTACCTTTGACCCACTTCAACCCAAACTAGAAACTTGTTGTTACTTTAGACGCATCCGGTTATAGGTTAGGTGCGTTCATTTCTCACGTGTTCCCAGAAGGAGAAGAGAAGGACAGTGCCCACGCAGCATTTAGAGGGTCGCCTATACCGGGAGCCCGGAGAGCGATTCGAGAACACAGATCGTGTCGCAGGGCAACTTTTATTGGTACAGTAAAAATTCCCTGTTATCTAGCTATAAAAGAACGACACCGTGGACGCTCAAGCTAGGGGAATGGAGCATGCACAGCACACAGGGCAGTCGCGAGTTGCAACCGAAACGAGCGCCAAACAACAATGGCGATGAGCAAGTAAGCATTTGAACTCAGCCATCAGTTCAACAAACCACACCGGTTGCCTATGTGTACAATGAAATAATTTAAGTTAGAATGTTACCAAGGCAAACCAAAGAATCTCCAGATTGCTATATAGCCCTCTCCCAGAAGGGACTGTGTAAGCAGTCCTTCGATCTACGTGAGGACTGTTCGTCGCGGATCAGCGTTCTGCGAGACCCGGTTGTGAAACCTGATGCACCTGCTGGGGGAGAACCATGCAATCGGACCCTAACGGGCTCCCACCAGTGTCCTCCCTACTGTGTCGAAACAGTAAAAAGCTGTTTGTGGGGTGACAGTTAGCAAAGTTAACGTAGGCGGTTGAGCAGGAAGTTCGTTCCACTTCCATTTGACGTGTGGCGATTCGGTAAAATGTAAAACCTAAGGGCAACCAACCGGCGGTGTATATGAAAAATGAAATGAAAAAGCAGCATAAATGCACAACAATACACAAAAGAGTGCAAAGCGGAAAACATGCAAAGCTGCTTTTGAGTTTTCAATAAGGTTTGCTCTATTCTGTTAGTTTCAAAACGTTTTGATCTTTTTGGGTTTTACGAAAACGTTCGGTAAGAGCGGAAAATTTCAAAGGCACGTTCTATGTAAAATAGTGAGTGCTAACAAAGTCAGAAAAACGAACTAGTGGTTTGAGTTTCCTACCGCGTCGCTTGATAGTAGGGAGAGTAGAAGTGCTGTCGGTTGAGGTTGTCGGTTTTGCTGGACCGAAGGGACTCCTCTGAGGTTGCTGTACGAGCCGTGATGAAGTAGGCTGTGGAGGTGCTTGCTGCACCGGAGAGTCAAACTTGTCGAGGAATGCTGGCTTGAGCCGATCGAGGTTGACCGTCTCAGCCTTACCATTGTAGTCAATGGTAAACGTCTTGTCGCTTCTGCGTACGACAAGGTATGGACCGGAATAAGGAGGTTGAAGTGGCCGGCTTACGCTGTCAGTGCGAACGAACACTTGCGTGCAAGTAGTTAAGCGGTCCTCCAATTTGGTACGCAAGCTCTGTGCTCTGGGTTGCACAGGCTGAAGCTGTTGCATGTAATGAGATAGGCGAGCTGCGTAGTCGCCATAGTGAAAGGTTGTTGGCGCTTTTGGTGAGATGAGTTCACAAGGTAAGCGTTGTGTGCATCCAAAAACTAGCGACGATGAAGGGGCGTGCAATTCCGCTTTATTCGTGTTTCTGATGCCTAAGAGAACGAGCGGTAGTGCTTCGTGCGAGGATGTGCTAGATTTGGCACAGAGTGAGGCTTTAAGTTACCGGCGGAATCTTTCTACCGTTCCATTAGCTGCGGGGTTATATGCGGTGGTTCGGTTATGTTGGCAAGCAAGGACGTCGAGCAGTTTGCTGAGGGATCCGTCAAAGTGCGATCCTCTGTAAGTGATGACTACGCTTGGGCAACAGAATTGAGCAACCCAGCGTTCTAGGAAAGCTTGCGCAACTGTCCCAGATGAGAAGTTGACAATCGGAACCGTTACTTGTTAACGGGTGTATCGGTCGACAAAAGTAAGGAGGTACCCGTAGTCTTTGCATGGAGACAAAGGTCCGAGAAGGTCAACCTGGAAGTGTGTAAAACGAGAGTCAGGGGCAGGAAAGGCGCCAAGTGGGCTTTTGGTTTGTCTGTATACCTTGGCGCGTTGACACTCTAAACATGTGCGTGCCCAAAGGCGGACATCGCGATGGACGTTGGGATATACAAAGCATTCAGTTACGAGCTTCTACGAAGCACCTATGCCGGGAAGAGACAGGTTGTGTAAAGCGTTGAAAACTAGTCGACGCATCGAAGTAGGAACTACGGGTCAGGTCGAAAGATCCTGATTATTTTTTATACACCTGGAGTCACTACGGAGGTACGGTGCCCAGGCTTGTACACAATACTCCAGGTGCGGCCTAACCACTGATTTGTATAACTGCAAGAATGCTGCTGGTTTTGTGTTACTCAGCGCCCTCCAAAGACGATATAACTATTGTCGTGTTTTACTGGCAGCATACGGATACGGTGCGGAAGGCTTAAAATTGTTCGCTATGATGACTCCTAGATTGCAATCATCATCAGTACACCGCAATGCTAGAGCTTCCGCAGAAGACTGAACCGTAATTCCTCTAACACTGTTGGTCAGTAGTTGACACGTATTGGCATTCAGGGGTAGATCACATTGGCTCGACCAATGCACTACAGTGCTTATATCCTTAGATAAAGTTGCTCGGTTTCTCCTACTGACTAGCTACAATTCACCTCCGAAGATATAGCGGTGCTCCTCAAGAAGAGGAGCCAAATCATTTACTAACATAAGCAACGACAACGGACCCAATACAGAACCTCGGGCAATACCTCTGTAGGCATGACCCACAATAGAAGTAGCTTCCCTAAACCTGCCTGTATGTCCTGCCACATAAGAATTTAGAGAGCCGCAGTAATAGTTGAGGATGCAATCCAAACCAAGCCTGCTTCCCAATTAAAAATCAGTGATTCATTGATGCATCGGTTTTACTAAATTCCAAATGGCACCTCTCTACTGACGTCCCACTAACCAGACATCGGGTAATCACCTAGGAAGCACAATACATTGCAAAGAAGCGACTAGTTTGCAAGATATCCATGCTGCTCCGCTTCAATTAGATTGTGCTCGAGCAAGTGCTCACAGCCCTTATGGCTGATAAGCTTTTCCTAGCAATTCAGCATGTCGCTGGCCAAATTAACAGGTCTGTAGTTAATGGGCACCGACTTGGAACCCCTTGTTGTGGGCAAAACTAGTCACCTCTTTCTAACCACGTGGCTGCTCTTTCTCTTGCAGAGACTGAATAAATAATACCGCGACAGCATACTGAAGGATATCTTTAACGGCTTAACTGT
>OX104063.1:39156134-39197076 GCA_944474145.2 Dicrocoelium dendriticum | reverse complement strand
AGCGGGACGCTTGCAACATAAACCAAAAGGTAATAATATATTACGTTTTTGGCTCATCAGACCTAATACAGCCTCTACTCAGTACAATGCGCATTAGAATTCCTTAGTAAAGGTCCGCTATTATGGGTTGATGCTGATGGACAGGTGAAACGTCCTGGAAAGTCGGATGAAATATGGTGCAGGTAAGCAGCGTGTTCATAGTAATTTGACTTTTGCTTTTAGTTTGTGGTATACTGCTGCTGTTGTGAAGAATTCTTGTCCAAGTATCAACCATGAACATGTAAAGCTAAAAGTGCAGTTGATCCTTATGGCTAAATTCGGGCCCTTTCAGAGGCAATTGAGTTTCCTCCTTCAAATGCAGAATGCGCAGAAGGTTTCTAATAAACCTTCTCATAGCATGGAAAGGGGCATAGGAGTGCTAAGGCCAAACGGTGTTGTATGGGCCACGTAAAAGGATAGTTTGTGTACGGAAGGGGAGCATTATTCCTCCACAGGCCAGTCCGGATCGAGCGATATTTATTACGTCCGGTAAACCGAAAGCTTTGTGTCCATTACTTAAGTGCACCGCCGGCTTTCCCAGTCCCTAACAATCAGGACTTTTTCATCCAACACCTGTCTATTTAATACCACGCTCTATTTTTATTCCTTCTTTATTAAGACAGCCAACTCTCTGTGCCGCGCTTTAACCTGGTCTCACTTGACTACTCTCATGCTTTCAGAATGCCTCCAGACTACCGGTATGAACTCTGCATACCAAACACACTGGTTTTGTTAACTTGCGAGCCTGATGGACTTTCTCAAAATTTATTAATATAGCTTCTTCACGTTTTGAGCTGCCAGTTTTAGCTGACCCTCACCAGTCTCTTCCCACTTTAACTGTACGACTCAATCACAATGCACCAAAAGGTCCGGTTTTGTCTGCTCCGTCACCCGCTATCCGACTTCTAGATTGTTGTGATGTTACCGGCTAGCGTTCGGATGGTCGAACGCGTCGTCCATCACACCACGAGAGACCAATGACCTTTCCATCCCTTGTCATAGAAGCGTATACTATCCCGACAAGGCTGTCTTCTCATGGCTTTCTCTGGTTACATGCCTTCTTCAATTGGACTGCTAACTTGGATCGTCGTGCCCTAACCCAGTCTCAGCTAACTAGTCTCCAATCTACTGACTGCTACAAGACTACCAAGATGCAAACGGTCCAGCTCTGCCTAATCAACGCACAGTTTACACCAAATAGCGAGCCTGCTGGACTTGTTCAAAATTTATTAAAATAGCTTTTTAGCTCTTACCTGTTTAATACTATTGAGCCTTCCGATGTTTTTTTATTTTAACTGTACGACTCACACTCAAAGCACAAAAGAATCCGGTCTCTTTTGAGCGGTCTTACTTTTAGACCACTCTCAGGTTACTG
This sequence comes from Dicrocoelium dendriticum, assembly GCA_944474145.2. Lineage (NCBI taxonomy): Eukaryota > Metazoa > Platyhelminthes > Trematoda > Plagiorchiida > Dicrocoeliidae > Dicrocoelium > Dicrocoelium dendriticum. Next base: position 39,195,662 of record OX104063.1, on the reverse strand, counting down.
TGATGTTACAGTTCAATTTTCAGAGAACAGAACGCGCAGTCCCCATTATGTCGGCAGCATTGATGGTATTTCTACTCCTTTTTACTAAAGCTTGTCCTATCTCGACATATTCTATGTATCACGGCGTTACCTGCTTTCTCTCTATCCTCAATCGGACTTCTAACGCTCATTGTCCTGCACTGACATAGTATGCTTCGACTAGTCTCTTGTTTTTAACTGGCTCTAAGCAACCAAAAGATAAACTTTCATAGATCTGGTTAATCAATGAAATGCTACCCGCCCATCAACAGTCCGCTAGATTTGCTTATACTTATTAATATAGACTCGTCCTTTTCTGTGCGGTTCATTGCTGATGACCCTAGGCATTTTCGTCCTATTTACTCTATACGACGCAACCTCAAAGCGCCGGCTGATCCAATCTCGTCTGATCGGCTACATTCTCGCCGACAGCGATTAGACAACTGCAACGTGACCGATCAATGTTTGGAAGACAGAAAGCTCTGTCTCCCTTATTTTGAGAGCCACTTTGTCTTTTCCTATCCTTAAGCATTTAACCCTTTTCATTCCGACCCTGTGCTTTCCTTAGCTTGCTTCTGCTTTTTTTCTTCTTCAATCGGACTGCCAACTCTAGGTGCCAGGCCCGACTTAAACTCACTTGACTACTCATTTGCCTTCTGACTGACTTCGGACTATTCAGACGTAAATTGTCTAGACACTGCATAAACAACGCACTATTTACCTTACTTTGCGTGTCAAGTCGGACTTGCTCCTTATTATCATTGCAGCTGGCTTCTCTAACCCGTCTATTTCTGTTGACCCTCTAAACTTGTGTTAACAACAGCATTGTACCACCTAATCTTAGTGCATCGACTAACCTAGTCTCGCCTTCACTGTCTTGAGTTCCCACAGCTCCCGGACAACAGTGCCGTTAATATTCTTGGTTTGGCAGCGGCGTTGCTCTGTTATACGCAGTTTGATAGCCCTGTTGGTCTTATTAACCTTTTATTCATATAGGAGTATTACAGAACTTGTTCCTTCCTGTTAGCACTCTCCGTCTTATTATTACTACTACTACTGTACTGCTCACTAGCTTTGCGCCCCTATCACCTGTTGTTCTTTCTGCCGGAGGGCCGCACGTTTTACATGGTGACAGAGGACAAGAAGACACGCCGAACCCCGCATGCGTTTGGTGGACAACCAACGATTCCGCTGCCAGCTCCGTTGCAAATGACCGAGAGTTCGTTGCCGGAGAATTGGAGAATATGGAAGGCGAAGTGGCTAGACTTTGTAACACTGACTCAGTTGGATTCTCAGCCAATGGCCTATCAACTGGCGATGTTCAGGCATGCCATTGGAGACGAAGCCAGGCGGACGCTGCAAACGTTGGATCTCAGCGATGGAACTCAGGAGATGGAGCTGGATGAAGTAATACGCAGATTCGGCGAGTTTTGCGAAGGTTACACAAACGAAACTTACCAAAGGTATCTGTTTTTCAGCCGAAATCGCCTGCCGGGTGAATCAATCGACGCATACATCACGGAGCTGAAAATTCTGGCGCGGGATTGCAATTTTTGCACCTGTTTACGAGATTCGCTGATCCGCGATCGAATTATAATTGGCATAAAGAATGAGGAACTTTCCAGACGCCTTTTGCGACAGCGAAACCTGTCTTTGGAACATTGCATCGATATCTGTTTAGCGAATCAAGGACGGCTCAACAGTTTCAGCAGCTCAAGATGGAGTCCACGACGGATCTGTTTGCAGTATCCCGAGGCCGAGAAATTGTATCGAAGTCATCGAGCGCGAATCAACCCAAATGCCAGTTTTGCGGCCGCTCACACCCAAGGCGCAAAGAGGATTGTCCAGCATGGGGCCGAACCTGTATGAAGTGTGCGAAGAAGAACCACTTTGCACGTTGTTGTCAGGCAACCAAAGTCGACTCAGTCGGGCAGGACGATCAGGAAGAGCCGCAGGAACTGGCTATTAACAACATGACAGGACGTGAGAGACCAGTCTGTGTATTCGCAACGTTGCTTATTCAAGGGCGTCCGGTGCGATTCCAATTGGATTCAGGAGCAAGCGTGAACATACTTCCTCACAAATACTGTCCCGATGCAGAATACCGCCAAATACAGACACAGCTCAGAATGTGGAACGGATCAAAGTTACAACTGAAGGGCTGCGTTACCATGAAGGCCATAAACCCGAAGGATGGCTCCGAGCATTTACTTGATTTTCTCCTGGTATCAGGAGATTTAATGCCCATCCTGGGCCTTGATTCCATTCAGAGTTTGGGTTTTGTTTCTTTTAATCATGATCGTTTTGTTCACTCGTGCGAAGTCGGTACAGAGATCGTAGACAACTATCCCAGTGTGTTTGATGGTACCGTGGGAAAATTCCAAGGCGTAGCTCACCTGTCGTTAAACGAGTCCGCTAGACCAGTAGCACTACCAGCGAGAAAAGTACCTATCGCTTTGCGTGAGAAGTTCTTAGACGAGTTGCAGCGTTTGATCAGTTTAGGTGTGATTGCCAAGGTCGATGAGCCAACCGATTGGGTCAGTCAAGTCGCGATAATCACCAAGAAGTCAGGCGATTTGCGTGTGTGCATCGACCCTAAGCCGCTCAACGCCGCACTCAGGAGAGAGTATTTTACACTACCAACGCTAGATGACGTCTTACCCGAGTTGTCCAAGGCCAGATTGTTCACGAAGGTCGACCTCGCTTCCGCTTTCTGGCACGTCCAGCTTGACGAAGAGTCCAGTTATTTAACCACGTTCGGAACGCCATTTGGACGGTTTCGGTGGTTGCGCTTACCATTCGGTTTGAAAGTGTCCAGTGAAATTTTTCAGAAACGATTAATGCAGGCCCTAGACGATCTACCCGGAGCTATTTGTGTAGCAGACGATGTAGTGGTTTTTGGGGCGACTCTGGAAGAGCACGACCGTAACCTGAGCAGATTTCTAGAACGCTGTAAAGACAAGAATATCAGATTGAAACGTGAGAAAATTGAGTTACGAAAAACAGAGCTGGTGTTCCACGGACATGTTTTGAGCGCAGAAGGTCTAAAGCCAGATCCGGAGAAAGTTAGAGCCATAAAAGAGATGCCACCTCCGACAGATGTTAAAGCCGTGAGCAGACTAAACGGGATGGTGAATTACCTCAGCCGCTTCCTTCCACGACTAGCCGAAGTAATGGTTCCTATCCGAAAACTTACACATAAGGGCGAGAGCTGGCAGTGGAACACAGAACAGGAGGAGGCTTTCCAGAACATCAAACAACTGATCGCGTGCGCCCCTGTCCTAGCGTATTACGATCCGTCACTTCCCCTTGAGATCCAGTGTGACAGCAGCCAATTCGGTATCGGTGCCGTGCTAATGCAGAACGGGAAGCCCATCGATTTTCGCAGTCGGACACTAACGGAATCCGAGCGCCGTTATGCACAGATTGAAAAGGAGATGCTAGCATTGGTTTATGCCGTAGAGCGTTTCAACGATTACACTTTTGGTCGCCGGACCACTGTATTTACCGATCACAAGCCTCTGGTATCAATAGCCAATAAACCACTGCACGTCGTCCCACGCCGCTTACAACGAATGCTCATTCGGCTCCAGAAGTACGACCTAGACATCGTCTACCAACCGGGGTCGAGGATGTACATTGCAGACACACTGTCTAGGGCATATCTTTCCGATGTGACCGCAACGCAAGAAGACCAAGACATTGTCCATGTCACTCAGCTATTGGCCGTCACAGAGGAGCGTTTCCAGCAACTACTACGCCACACGGAAGCAGACGAGCTGTGTAATCGGCTCAAGGAAACGATACTGAAAGGGTGGCCCGATAGTAAAAACAAGCTGCCAAAGGAGTTGACTCCCTTCTTTAACTTTCGGGATGAACTTGTCACACAGGATGGGCTAATCTTCAAAGGCAACCGTATACTCGTTCCAAAGGCAATGCAACGACCCATGCTGGAGCTGATACACGGAAGTCATTCAGGAGTCAATGCTTGCGTGGCGAGAGCTCGAGAGCTAATGTTTTGGCCTGGAATGACTAGTCAGATACGGGATCACGTTTCAAACTGCTTAGCCTGTCGAGCACATGATGTCCGCCAGCCGAAGGAGCCTATGATGCTTCGTGAGGTCCCGGAAAGGCCGTGGCAGAAAGTCGCCCTAGACATCTTTGCACATGACGGAAGGAATTACCTGATCGCTGTCGATTACTTTAGCGACTATTTCGAGATTGATGCTCTCACGTCTACTAGCACACAGGCCGTGATAAACAAGCTACGATCGCAGTTTGCGCGACATGGGATACCGGAAGAGGTAGTGTCCGACAATGGCCCCCAATTCAACAGCGCCGAATTTCGGAGTTTCAGCGAAAAGTGGGATTTCCTTCATCGTTTAACCAGCCCTTACCACAGTCAGTCAAATGGAAAAGCTGAGTCAGCCGTGAAGGAAGCAAAGAAGTTACTCACCAAAGCCAAGGAGACCAAAGAAGATCCTTACATCATGTTGTTAGAACGAAGGAACATGCCATCTGCCGAAATTGGATGCAGTCCAGCGCAACGTCTGTTTGGCCGTAGGACAAGAACCCTGTTGCCGATCGCCAATACTCTGCTGCAGCCTGAAATACCATCGCAGAGCTTGATGTATGAGCGCTTGCGTGAGCGCATGCTTCGACAAAAGAAATATTACGATCGCGGAACGAAGCAGCTTCCACGCCTGTTGCCCGGAGACGAGGTCTGGGTCGCGCCGACACCGGGAGCTAACGGGTCTTGGAGGAGAGGGCGAGTAGAAGGTCTCAAAGGCGAACGAAGCTACGACGTAAGAGTTGGGGATAGTCTATTTCGACGCAACCGGGTGCAGTTAAGGAGACAACGTGGTGAACAAGCACGGCATCGTGCGAAGCAGCCAACGCAGCCGGACATTTCGGTGGATACGGCAGCACACGACCACAAGACTACACGCAGTGGAAGGCGATACAGCGCTTACGCAATCGGACTACAAAAAAACGAAAAAAGGAAGGATGTGATGGTAGCTTACGTGCCAAACCGCCAGCCAACAGCGCGAACTGGTTTCCACCAATCGGCAACACAATCGGAGATCGCAATCAGTTCGCGGCACCGCCAACCAGTGGCGCACACAAGCTACCGATCGGACGAACAGACCAACGGCTCGGCAAAGCGTCTGGCAAACAAGCGTGGTCCGAATATCCAATCAAAACCCGAGACGGCTCGCAAACGAGTAAGCGACGTTAAGGGGATCGAGGACTTGCATCAGACGCCTGACCAATCAGCGTCACGTCAATCCGGTACGCGAACGACCGTCCATAGGCCAGAAAGAGCAGGCACTGAACCGAAACCCATCGGCCGATTGGTTTTTTGATCGTCAAGACACAGCATGGGGAACCAATTGTAGCAAATGCCATGGACGAATTACGACCGAACGATTGGAGGCGAAACGCCCAGGATCAAAGGACACTGGCAAATGGAGACAAATGCATGAAAGTGTAGTAGCCGAATAGAAACGGGCGCAGAAAATGGTCATATCTGATATAAAAAGAAAGCAATTCTCGCCAATAAAGATTTTCGTGTCGCCGCCACCTGTTGTTCTTTCTGCCGGAGGGCCGCACGTTTTACAGTTTACCTGTTGGTATTTTGTTACAATCCCTAACTATATACCCTAGCGTGCGCTTCTCAGCTTCGTGCTTCTCGGCTTGGCTGCTGTGTTGCGGCGAATCGCAGCAGCTGAAACCAGGAGTGAAAATGGACTCATCTTTTCGGCACAACTGATTCACTAAGACCTCTAGCCGGAACATAGCGCATTACAAATGATGTGTCGCAAGCAGTTACAGGTCCCCGCTACTCGGTCGATCCTTACCATCGATGGCATTCTAGTTTCTGCATCGGATCAGACTTGTTTGCATGGAGAGAGGCTATGGACATTTTCATTGTCCGGAGCCTCGAGAAGTGCGTAGTATTTACGCCCGTTCCTACTTGAAACTTGGGTGCATGCTTTGCTGACATGTATTGCTCTTCCTTCGGATGTATCGAAAGGTAAAGCGGATAGCCTAATGTCTGGGTTGTTAAGCCCCACCAATACTCAGCAAAACGTAGCCTCGACGCACACTCACGGAAGCCAATTAAGTCTTGCCACCAAGCGCAGGGATACAAAGCACTCAGCAGGAGCTAAACAGTGTAATTGCACAATGCATTCGTCTACCGCTGCTCGTCTTGCAACACCTCATTACCAACCACAGCAGGCTTGTCCCCAAGCATACACTACCAATCCTGGCAAGGATGCCGCTATCCGGAAGCTTTCCACAACACCTAATGACCACAGATTTTAGCCTCATATCTTAAGAATCAGGTGTCCCAAGTGCAGCGTGGAGAGCTCCTGGCTTAGCTGCTGCTGTCTGTGCTTTGAAAGCTGTGCGCTCCCCTAACGCTAAGGGATATCTCATCCACAAACGAGTACATGACAGGTGTTCTACAATCCATCTTGCCTATTTCTCTGTGCCTCCGTATCCAGGAAATAACACTTACTCAGGTGTGTCTAAGTCATTTCTGCACAAATCCTGAGCAGGTACGATGCCTTTATTCTTTCTGACTTCACAATACAACCACGTGTTTTTACTGTCTACATAACTTGCGCAGTACAATTGCGAATGCAACCGTGTGAACCGCTCAAAGGTAAAATGAATACCCTGCACTGCACGGTGGAGGTTTTGCCTCCGTATTCCTTATGTTGTACCGCAACGACTTTCAGCATATCAGAAAGTTTGGCCCAGTCTTTCGAAATGCGCTTAGCAACAATAACTGACTCAGACTCCAAGACGTAACACGCCCTGCATTACCAGCCATTATGCTACAATAATCCACTTCACCCTCATTCCTATTCCCTTTGAATTCTATTGTTCTTCCTGGAATTGCGAAGCCATCTGAACCGTTGAAACACATGTGCCAAAGATTTATGTCATGCCTAAGCGCGAAAATGTGCTGTAAGTGTCCTAAGGCTTTGTCACTTGGTTTCGTCTTAACAGTTACCTCGAATGCCAACCAACGTGCGTCTTCATTTGAAAAACGTGGTGTCCAGTATGCGTTACTCATCCGTCATGTTTCTGGTCCACCTGGTTCGTCAGTGAAAACGCGTCCTCTACGGAAAGGATGAAGTAAGTATAGTTGAATACGTGTTTGTATCTAGTTACACTCTCTAGAAATATGCATATTTTATCATGAATTCAATAATGAGCTTCGCTCTATCAAAGGTATAGAATTTAGTGATTAAGGTATTAATTTAGTATATCATGCCTTGCGCTTACAATGTGCTTTCTCCTCGCCTCAGCGGCTGCAGTACAGCGGGACGCTTGCAACATAAACCAAAAGGTAATAATATATTACGTTTTTGGCTCATCAGACCTAATACAGCCTCTACTCAGTACAATGCGCATTAGAATTCCTTAGTAAAGGTCCGCTATTATGGGTTGAGGCTGATGGACAAGTGAAACGTCCTTGAAAGTCGGATGAAATATGGTGCAGGTGAGCAGCGTGTTCATAGTAATGGGACTTTTGCTTTTAGTTTGTGGTATACTGCTGCTGTTGTGAAGAATTCTTGTCCAAGTATCAACCATGAACATGTAAAGCTAAAAGTGCAGTTGATCCTTATGGCTAAATTCGGGCCCTTTCAGAGGCAATTGAGTTTCCTCCTTCAAATGCAGAATGCGCAGAAGGTTTCTAATAAACCTTCTCATAGGATGGAAAGGGGCATAGGAGTGCTAAGGCCAAACGGTGTTGTATGGGCCACGTAAAAGGATAGTTTGTTTACGGAAGGGGAGCATTATTCCTCCACAGGCCAGTCCGGATCGAGCGATATTTTTCACGTCCGGTAAACCGAAAGCTTTGTGTCCATTACTTAAGTGCATCGCCGGCTTTCCCAGTCCCTAACAATCAGGACTTTTTCATCCAACACCTGTCTATTTAATACCACGCTCTATTTTTATTCCTTCTTTATTAAGACAGCCAACTCTCTGTGCCGCGCTTTAACCTGGTCTCACTTGACTACTCTCATGCTTTCAGAATGCCTCCAGACTACCGGTATGAACTCTGCATACCAAACACACTGGTTTTGTTAACTTGCGAGCCTGATAGACTTTCTCAAAATTTATTAATATAGCTTCTTCACGTTTTGAGCTGCCAGTTTTAGCTGACCCTCACCAGTCTCTTCCCACTTTAACTGTACGACTCAATCACAATGCACCAAAAGGTCCGGTTTTGTCTGCTCCGTCACCCGCTATCCGACTTCTAGATTGTTGTGATGTTACCGGCTAGCGTTCGGATGGTCGAACGCGTCGTCCATCACACCACGAGAGACCAATGACCTTTCCATCCCTTGTCATAGAAGCGTATACTATCCCGACAAGGCTGTCTTCTCATGGCTTTCTCTGGTTACATGCCTTCTTCAATTGGACTGCTAACTTGGATCGTCGTGCCCTAACCCAGTCTCAGCTAACTAGTCTCCAACCTACTGACTGCTACAAGACTACCAAGATGCAAACGGTCCAGCTCTGCCTAATCAACGCACAGTTTACACCAAATAGCGAGCCTGCTGGACTTGTTCAAAATTTATTAATATAGCTTTTTAGCTCTTACCTGTTTAATACTATTGAGCCTTCCGATGTTTTTTTATTTTAACTGTACGACTCACACTCAAAGCACAAAAGAATCCGGTCTCTTTTGAGCGGTCTTACTTTTAGACCTCTCTCAGGTTACTGTGATGTTACAGTTCAATTTTCAGAGAACAGAACGCGCAGTCCCCATTATGTCGGCAGCATTGATGGCATTTCTACTCCTTTTTACCAAAGCTTATCCTATCTCGACATATTCTATGTATCACGGCGTTACCTGCTTTCTCTCTATCCTCAATCGGACTTCTAACGCTCATTGTCCTGCACTGACATAGTATGCTTCGACTAGTCTCTTGTTTTTAACTGGCTCTAAGCAACCAAAAGATAAACTTCCAACGATCTGGTTAATCAATGCAATGCTACCCGCCCATCAGCAGTCCGCTAGATTTGCTTATATGTATTAATATAGACTCGACCTTTTCTGTGCGGTTCATTGCTGATGACCCTAGCCATTTTCGTCCTATTTACTCTATACGACGCGACCTCAAAGCGCCGGCTGATCCAATCTCGTCTGATCGGCTACATTCTCGCCGACAGCGATTAGACAACTGCAACTTGACCGATCAATGTTTGGAAGACAGAAAGCTCTGTCTCCCTTATTTTGAGAGCCACTTTGTCTTTTCCAATCCTTAAGCATATAACCCTTTTCATTCCGACCATGTGCTTTCCTTAGCTTGCTTCTGCTTTTTTCCTTCTTCAATCGGACTGCCAACTCTAGGTGCCAGGCCCGACTTAAACTCACTTGACTACTCATTTGCCTTCTGACTGACTTCGGACTATTCAGACGTAAATTGTCTAGACACTGCATAAACAACGCACTATTTACCTTACTTTGCGTGTCAGGTCGGACTTGCTCCTTATTATCATTGCAGCTGGCTTCTCTAACCCGTCTATTTCTGTTGACCCTCTAAACTTGTGTTAACAACAGCATTGTACCACCTAATCTTAGTGCATCGACTAACCTAGTCTCGCCTTCACTGTCTTGAGTTCCCACAGCTCCCGGACAACAGTGCCGTTAATATTCTTGGTTTGGCAGCGGCGTTGCTCTGTTATACGCAGTTTGATAGCCCTGTTGGTCTTATTAACCTTTTATTCATATAGGAGTATTACAGAACTTGTTCTTTCCTGTTAGCACTCTCCGTCTTATTATTACTACTACTACTGTACTGCTCACTAGCTTTGCGCCCCTATCATTTAGCCTTGTGCGTAGGTTCACATGCACACAAAAGTCGCCACTGCTCTCTAACAGAACCCGGCCTATTGCTTACTTGGCGTTCCACGGCTATCACTTTTAGCACTATGCTTACCTTACTTTAGTTTTTATGCATCTGCACATTACCTCACCTTCGCTTCGGCCTTACATCCTTGACGTTGAGGTGCGTGCTTACTACTTTGCTTACTAAACTGAACTTACCCGAGCTAAAGACTCCAGTGCACTGCTCAGGTTATGTGCCCTATTACCTATTTCTTCGAAGCTGTCGACTTTCCAACTATAGAATGAAATAAATTAATTAATTAATACTGTACGCTCCGACGAATGAGAGACACGCCTATGTAGACTTGCTCATATTAAAGGTGAAGTTAAACGGCGGGTAAGATATAAAGATGGTGCAACTTAGCCGTGAACATTAGGGCAGTGAGTTTATACATATTTGTGTGAGTGCACGAGTTTAGCTATTATGCAGTTTTAAATATGTGCCGTTGTACTTGTGCTTGATACGTGGATAGTGTGTGTAGGGATGAGTGACGTCAATGGTATTGTTGTGGTCGGCTGGAAAGCATGCGCCCGTGATTTCAGTTGGAAGCATGTCACATCTGACTCGTTGCAATGCCGCTAAACAGACATTAGTGGCTTTTTATTAGAGAAACATATGTTTGGAAAAACTCAACACAGCGTCGCAAAGATAGTTCTCCGCTGTAGTTCACCTCAGACAATTAGAGCTACAGATCTGATAAATACATCCAACTGGTAAAGTCAAAAATAAAGACTGATGGGACAGTTTGAACAGATTTAGCATATTCGTATGATGCTCAAATCGATTTAATCAGGCGATGTCCTGATAGGGCTAGCCAACAGCGAAGTGATTTGTGTAAACAGTTAAGGAAAAATGCTGACAAGCAAAAATTAGTTAGCTACATTAATAAATAGCACCGGGTTATGCGTATTACTCCGGGGGATGACTTACCAGCGGGGCCAGGGCAATGTCGGGGGTTGCGCAAGCACCCTATGCTTGCCTAGCTGGTTGTGTTATCCGGACCGCGATGGCTTCAGCCGCCTATAAGAGGCTTTTCCTTAACCCTTTCGGGTATCGCATAGGTAGGGTATGATAGATTTAGGAGGCATCTTTGGTGAAAATCTGATGCCCACTTATTATCAAATATTTCAAGATGGAGCCCTTGATACTTCTGAGTGTGCCTCTCCTCAGTGCTCCTAGTCAATGCTTAGCCATCCGTACCGACAGACGCCTGGTCGTATGTCCGAGGTACTTGGCACCACAGGTGCAAGTAAACTTGTAAACAAAGTACGATTCGGACGACACTGGTAGTCAGTGTTTAAGACGTTAAGCTATGAAAGGAGGCGCCTCAGCAACTACGTGCGGGTGGGCAGCGGGGTAGGCCCTTGCCACGGCATTAGAAATTCTCCTGTTCAGGAGATCGGAGGCCATATCTTTCTTAAAAGGAACAGAGAGAAACACATCCTTCTTCGGAACCCTTGAGAAATGCTCAATGCGCTAACGGATCATAGTATGTCTTTTGATGGAAGGTACTAGGTATCCATTCGAAAGAAGTGTTTTCACAATCCTCTCCTTCTCTCCCTCGTGGTTTTCAGACTACAAATGTTGGCGGCCCGGTAATACAAGCAACGTACTAAGTTACTTTTGTACTTCAAAGGGCCGGAGCTGGAAAGTGCGTGCACTGCCTAACCCAACTAGCTTTGCGGAAGCCACTACACACAAGTGATCCGCGCTCGCGCCTCCTCACCATAACATTCAGAATAGCCAGCTTACCTTCATTTTCCATTTCACTGGCGAAACTTCATTGAGTGATGTACACGATTGAACACGTTGAGCATATGTTTGACCTTAATGCGAGAACCACAGATGCTCAACCTCTCCTCCCTATAACTCTAATAAGAAGCAAATGAGGCAATAACCTTTTGGATGAGACCACGTTTAAGCTTGGCGAGAAGGAGGTCGGCAAGGAGAGGTCCAAGGGGTACCCCGTCGCCACATCATCGAGTTGTCTGTAATATATTCTGCCAAACGAAAGGTGTTTATTAAAGGTACACCGTAAATTTAACGCCTTGAGCTTAGGTACTGGAATGGCAACGTTTAGGTTCCTTTATTGTTACATACTTGCAGGTAAAATTAACAGGTTCCAGCAATGGGACGTTTGTGAAAATAGATCCTACAGCAAAAGAATACGTCAGTTTACCATTTAACTACAGGTCGTTAACTTTAGCAACTAAATCAAACGAATCGCACAAACGATAAATAGTGAGCTCTTTACGTACAAGTTTCCAAATAGTTAGTATTTCTTCCTCCTCCGTTTACACAATTCGTTTCAACGTCGGTTAGCTTTATCGCGATATCACCTGATGAAATCGATTTGAACATCAAACGAACATGCTAAGCATGTTCAAACTGTCCCGTCCGTCTTCATTGTTGTCTTTACCAGTTTACAGTTGCCTTTATCAGCCCTGTAGTAGCAGTTGTCTGATGTAAACTACCGAAAACTGATTGCTTGGCAACGCTGTATTTTACACTACCACGCGCATTATCTATGAACTGAAAGACCAACACGGACTGGAGCACGGTAGCTAACTATTTGCTATAACGAACTAGACTCGACCCGTTCAGCATGTATCACTAGAAAAGCATGTTTGCGTTGACTCATGAGCAGCCTCTAATTGCATATAAACCCTAAGCGAGTGATTGGAAGCATGAATCACTGGACCACAAGTTCGGCAGTTATAAATTGATGCAGGTATGCTTTGTCAATCAGCTGTTTTCAATACTTGTTTCTATACAGGCTACTGCCGTTCCGGTCCCTTAGATAGGGACAGCAAAATCCAAATGACCAGTGCTAGTACACCAGGAGGTAGGCCAATGTGTGTTGGAAGTCTGATATGACCACGTCTGTCTTAATAGATACACTTGGTTGCAGGCGCGCTTGCCAGAGGGGTTAGTTGGTAAGTAGTCGTTGATATGTTCGGACCACTAGGAAGCAAAGAGAGAAGGAGCGGAGCGGTGAGCATCAAGGTAGCCTGTGGCGTTTGGAAACCTGAGGTTAACGTCCTACAGGTCAAGGCATGTTAACAAAGGGTAAATATGGAGAAAACATAATATTCTGTAGTTTGTGTTCTGCGGTCATCTAAAGGTGCTATGCTGGCAAAGGTGGCCTAATAACCAGTAGCCGGAATAAGAGTCTCATTAATGACAAAATAATGGAGGCATGCGATAGTAAAAAGGTACATCTAAGGCAAGAAGCCTAGAAGTGGGGTAAATTTAAACACAATAGTCGCCCTAAAATTATGCGCTTAAGCGCTTCGGCAATCGCGCGTCAGGATTTCCAATAACTACTTATCGCAATTCTGCTCACCTGCATTCCTTTAATAGTAATTATTTGCGTCTCTGCTTTTTCTTAGAACCCAGTTTTACAAACTGGCTTCCTCATGCTAGCCATCTCAATCCTGTTGGTTTTAGCTACATTGGAGCTTTCACATGCATACTTACTGCTGTGTTATTCATCCGTTTATATTTGCTTCTCCTTACAAATCTACTATTCGTTGAAACTTGTAAACCTGCTACTTTATATCAATCTTTTGACCATGCACTTTGCACAAGCCGCTCCCTATGCAGTAGTTGCAGTCGGTGCCAAGCTAATAGCCTGAACTAAATAACACCATTTTAAGGCATCTATACCAAACAAACTTGCATATCCTCTAGTGTATCTTATAGCCAGGCACCGTTGCTAGCCAACAGTCCTTCGATGGTGCTTTTTTGCTGCAATCTTGTCTGTTTATCTGTTTAGCAATTTCTTTTCCGTTGTCCAACTCTTACAAGGTTGTTGCACTTACCTTGGTCAACACAAGGTGCTTCTTACTCTAAACCTGACTGGTCTACAATCAAAAGCCCACTAGCTTAAACATTTGAGGCATTTTTTGAATATGACAAATATTTCATCAAGCAGATGCATTCCCTTATTGTTCTAAATGTAGTTCATGTTCTTCAACCTGGTGAGACGCAAATTCTACAGGAACTAAACAAATAGGCTTACCTCGCAAAGCAATTACGGCACCACAATTTACTCCTTTGGAATCATATATTTACATGGGTCCCTTTTGATGACATCCTTTTGTTACCATTAGCTTACATTACGACAGCCTGTGTTACTGATTCTTACTGACGCCGGAACAATCGTTTTCTATGCATTTTTGTGCAAGAACTTTCTGGCACTCTATTTAAATGGAGGTTTCCCGAGTTTATTCCATGGATAGCTCTGCTGCTCCTCAATGGCACTCGACTAACCAGGTTCGGTCCCTTACGTTTCTATAAAAATACTTTGTTGTCTGCTGTACCTGCAGCCTCCTGATGGCAGTTTGTGACGCTTTTACTTGACTATGGGGACAATAAAACTTCATGACGAATTACCATTGACGGACCAGAATTCTGTGCCGCCCGGAGAAGTGTGATGCAAAAGAAGCCAGCTACTATTTCTACATGTTTACACACTTGCGCCATTCTTCACCAGATTCTGCGATTCGTTTGCATCTTTGACAGGCTTCAACGCCAAACGGAGCAGTGTGAGTAAGCCATGCGGTCAGACAACACATATATTTGGACGCCAATCAACTGCGAATAACCCAGCAAAACTTACGTTGGTATTGCGCGTCGCCAGCTAACAGTACGGTTCAAAAAAGCTACGGCAGTGATCCAGGACGTGGTGTGTTTCCACCAGGAATGCGTTCACACAAAAAACCATACGCGTCCATTTAAAATAACTGAGACATAGCGAATAAGACGCGCCAATGAATAAAGCCACAGCTTACCCTTTCATTTTGGGCCAGTCATCAGACTTCTACTAGAAGCGTCTGCAACCACATGATAAAGGGTCTAATTCAACCAGTTTTGTTATGAAGAATTAACGCATGGAGCACCGAACATTCTTATCTTGTAATTGCAAACAGCTGAACCAAACTTTTACATTGACTCGTGTGCGCAGAAATAATAAAATGGCGAAGTCGCGCCGCACTGGGATATGGCCACAACAGTTGTAAATGCTTTTGTCTTGCCTCAGCGCCAACCTCTTTATGGATCTCAGTACTACCTGAGAAAAGCCTTCATGGTTGCACCTTATATCAAAACGAAATAATTTACTCTTCCAAAGCAGGTTTGTATGTATGTATGCATAGTTGCCCTAAAGTACTCTGCTATGCCTCGTTTTATCCAGGATTTACCATACAATTAGCTATTTTGTTGAGTAACAGCTCCATGATATGCTATTAGAATACCCCCAGGTGACTAGTAATCCTAAATGTTCTTGCAGAAATAAAAGGCACTAGACGCAATGTTCCTAACAACAGGAAAATGCAGCAACACTTTCCTTGAAAATATAAACGATTCGCGACAGAATAAGCTGTTATCCATCATAGAACAATTTCCCATGTAAACGCATAATTCCAGATGAGTAGTTTGTGGCAAGGTTGTTGCAAGTCGAGGTTAACATATTTGTTTGGACGCCTGCAAGCGGCGTCTCACCAAAATGGCAAGGAAATTCTACATTCTGAACGACGAGCAGAATCGCCAAAAGGATGAGTTGCTCTTGAAACCCAGGTGAATGGGTCAAATGGTTTTACCAGTTGGCTGTTAATGAAATACCACCGTTATGTATCGGCAAACGTGGTTGTGGGTGTCTTGGGAAAAGCGTGCATCAACTAAGGCATCCAAAATATCATATAGAGTGGAATGCATTGATAAGAACTATAAACTAACTAATGACGCGCCGCGGTGCCTAGCTACGTGGTACGATGTAATCTTGTTAATATATATGCTGTAAAGTACTTACTGGCATAAATTCTTAGGTGTGACACAGAGCACCAGAATAACACATAAAGTATTTTCTGAAGACGATATGGTCCAACACGAAATATCTGTGTTCACGATATTCAAACTGAAGCATGGGGATTGAAAGTAGCATAGCTAAAGTGGCAAAAGTTGGGCTCAAATGGTGCTGCTGAGAATTGTCAGAACGCAATAGGCATCTTAGGTGAAGTTAAGGCCAACGAGATTAAGAAGTAGAGCAGATAGCAGTACTGGAACAAATAGCTGATATAGATATAAAGTACCATTAATAGCACCCTTTGGAGTAAGGTTGATTATTACGCTTGGTATCATCACTGTACAGCCTTTAGGTCTCACTAGCTCAGAGCAGTCATACAGTATAGTCAGGCAAAGGAAAAACAGTAGGATAAGTTGCAAGCGGACATTCCAATCCAACTAAGAGGCCGAACAGAATAATTATGTGATAAGTGAATCGAGGTTGAGACGCGGCGAATAAAAGCAATAGGTCTAAGCAGGCAGGATGTATACCGTTCTAATACTGCCGTAGATAGAGCGCTTAGATCTCCGTAGACAAGAGATACTCACGAAGAAGAAAAGAAAAAGCTTCATTAGTTCGGCTCATTGGGAATAAGCCATCCGATATCATAGGGAAGGCAAACAAAAAATAGAATTGCTATGTTCTAGTTGGCGGTCTATACCAACCAAGATTGAATAATAACAGCAAGCCTCACAAAGTGGGCGGAATGCCTGGATGGGTTTGTGGTGCACAGCTAGTTAACGTGGGTAGATATTTGACGTGTTTCTCAGTCTGGAGAACGAGAAACTTCAGCAAGCAAGTGACGGGCTCACGCTTTTGTTTTGCTTCCAAGTTTGACTTCATATATGGCCACCTAGGTTAGGCTGGAAAAACTACAGCAGCTCGATTCTAGTCTTACCTCTTAGTATGCACCATGTAAATGTGAGGCCTTTGCAACAGCAACGGTATTCCGCGAAGAACGGCCTAATTTTATTGAACTAGAAATAAGAGGGGTGAACCCAACCCCGGAAATGTATATAACACCACCACACGGAACCGCTCCGATGAACTCACATACCAGCTTAGAGCGTAAAAGTGCAGCTTTAAGCTCATAAATTTGAAGCGGTGGCCACGTGGAAGTAAACTGGAGTAAGTGGATAGACAGTGTCATCCAGTGGTAGGACTCTCAAATGGCTCTGCACCTCCGAATGTAACAGCCACCCAGTTCAGTTTATTTATGTTGGTTTTTAATAAATAACTACGTTAGTTAATCTCGATAAAGACTGACAGGCCTTATGGGAATGATTACAACAGTGCAATGTTGTACACGATATCGTAACGTGCAGGTCTACTAGCAAGAGCAATCCAGGTGTAGACAGTAGTGTAGACAAACATGGTAAGAAGATTGGAAGAGGTTTTCCTCGCAGCAACCGAGATGTACAGCTAAGAATTAAAGAGATCATTTCAGTCGCGCAGGTTGGTGAGCAACTGGTCTGCTGAGGATGTGTTCACCGTGTGGGCCGGGTAACTGAAGTATGAGGACCCATCTGAAAAAGTGTTTTAATAGTAGTGATACGTCACTAAGCCAGAAGGTAGGGGTGGTCGTATAACAGAGAATATAAGCACGGAACTTTTGAAATGGGGAATCCGTCAGCTTGCCAATGCGTGCTCGGGAACAATGCATTTACTGAATAACGAGTCACATGAATAGACTAGGCAAATTTGGAAACTACCAAGCGATTAGCAGCTGGTATCCAAGGCAACCTCACACTAGTACGGAAGGTAGAAACAATGGATAAAATAATGTAAAAACCTGATTTTAGACATCTGCTAGAGACGGTGTTCGTAGGGGACCTTTAAATTTAGCTTGGTAGCCTATTCTAAAGAGGCTGATTAAGAAACCCTTTGTCTGTTAGATCCATTATTGATCCAAGAGACCTTGGACCAGCGTTAACCGCGGGAATTTGTTGCAGTATTGCTTCTGGTTGTGTTCATTTTGCTTGTATTAATTTACTGTTTATTGTTGTATTTAATCTTGTTGTATATTCTATTGTAGTAACCTGTCTTGATTACTTATTCACCTTACGCCGTCATATCTGCATCAATTTGGTCAGTTAACCTGCTGTAAAGCTGCCTTCCCAATGCTGCGCGGCTAATATTCTGTGCCTGCTAGACTACGACCGCCTGATTGTTTAGGCAAACGCCAAACCAAACGCGGGACAAAGTAAGCCAAGTCTCGGTAAACAGATAGTCTATTCTACGCGATAGGTCAGTTCTACTTATTAGTGAACAAAACATACTGATTTTGGAAGTGTTTGGCTCTCAACCAATATGCGTTCATTCCGTCCCACAGATTTTCCATATTTGGCAGAATGGTACGCCTCCGTTGACTCGGGCTTGTATTTGCTGGCCAATCAGATTACACCCGATTCCCATGTTTGGCAAAACAGCCGACGGTCGTTCCGCGCTCGTGCTGGCGACCATCGCATGCAGCAGACAGCTCACGTGCTCCGCGGTAAGCCTGTGCGCGACCTCGTATCTGGACATTGGCTCCGCATACCTCTCTATTACCTCCCTCTTTTGAATGGATTGCTCCTACCTAATTTCCGCACGTGGACTTAGTCGTAGCTTTTTATCCTGGGTCCACACTTAGCCATTGCGGTTGCCTTCTTCTTCCACTTGGCCTGCATGTCACGTCGTGTGACGTCTGTGCGATCGGCTGCCTTCCACTTTGGAGAACAATTCTGTTTTCTGAACCAAACGTGTCCAGTAGTATGCCCCATTGTGGTTCCGCTGGTTCTTGAGGACGTTGAGGTTTGCCCTACGGCTGTCATTAATGATTGATGTGTCTGGTCCACTTGTCCTTACCGACCATTATCTCATTAATAACTTTACCCCTCTTTCCAAAAACCGTTCGGCTAACCCACCTTTCCGGGGTCTTGAAGTCTCGTGCATATACAAAGTTGCCAGTCTTGGAGGTGCAAAGCCGGTTATCCTGCCACTTTCTAGGTTGTCCGTTGCGTTTTCCAACATTTATGGGAACCACGCTATTAAACCTTGTGGTAATTTTCTTCCAAATAAACAATCAGAAGGAGACTTTCCTACGGTTTGTTTGGATTCGGTGTGTTTCGGTACCTTCTCAACAAAGGCTGAATTGCGTCGCATGGCACCTTCGTTCCTTTCGCTTTAAGAAGAGCACCTTTAAATGTATCTACAATCCGTTCAGCTTGCCTTTCACTTGTGGATGATACGGCGGCGAAAACTTGTGCTGGATTCCGTTTTGCACGCAACGTTCTCGGAACAGCGTTGAGGTGTACTGGGCTCCGTTTCCTGTTACCAGCACCTACGGAGTGCCAAAATACTGGAACAGTTTGTTCAGCTCATTGATAGTGTGCTGGGTGGTTTGATTTTGCATTGGATTCACGTCGGACCACTTTGTGTAGGAAACGGAAAAATCAAATAAGATTATCCGTTGATTGGTCTCGCAACATACAAGTAGATTCTCTGCCAGGGCTTCTTCGACTATGGCCAAGGGTGCCACGAAAATTTTGGCGGCCCCTTTGCCGCTTGTTTACAAAATTCACAACCTTGGCAAGGCAGCTCGATTTCTACATCTATTTGAGGCCAATAGACAAAACTTCGCGCCAGTACCTTCATTCGGCTGGTTCCCGGGTGTTCTGAATGAAACTGATGTAGTATTTGCTTCCTCAACTTCCTTGGCACCATGTCTCTGTCGCCGAACATTAGACAATTGTCCATGACTGAAAGGGATCCGAGTAAATTAAAAAATGTTTGTAACTTATTCGATAACCTGGCAGTAGGCCAACTGGGCTAAACCAACCCTATCCTTTTCAGCAAGATATCGCCTAGAGCCGTTTCTGCACGAATCGTGGCGGACGTTAATGGCAAAGCCCTTACACTGTCAAGCAGGATGCGCTGAACGTTCGACGCGAATTTGCCAGATGCTCCTTCGCAGTCATCGGTTTCCTTCAAGTTGGAACTGATGAGGCAAGATAGAGCGTCAGCTTGGCCGAGTTATAATGTAGCTCGTGACTGTATACTGCAATCGCAGGCCAGCAGTACGGCTGCCAATCTCTGTAACAGACTTGCTGTGAAGACAGGAATACTCTTCTTTGATCCAAATATAGAGAGCAGAGGTT
Organism: Dicrocoelium dendriticum; assembly: GCA_944474145.2. Classification (NCBI taxonomy): domain Eukaryota; kingdom Metazoa; phylum Platyhelminthes; class Trematoda; order Plagiorchiida; family Dicrocoeliidae; genus Dicrocoelium; species Dicrocoelium dendriticum. Next base: position 39,175,740 of record OX104063.1, on the reverse strand, counting down.
AGTGGTCCGTGATCAGTTTGAAATGTCTACCACATAGCCTCATATGAAGCCGTTTCACTGAAAAACCAATCGCCAGAGCTTTCTTTTTAATCTGGCTGTAATTATCCTCCAGCATTGTCAGCAAGCGTGCTTGTAGAAGTCCGGAGATCACCCGGTATGCCTGTGTAAAATTATAACTAAAATTATTTCATTGTACACCTAGGCAACCGGTGTGCTTTGTTGAACTGATTGCTGAGTTCAAATGCTTACTTGCTCGTCGCCATTTTTGCTTGGCGCTCGTTTCGTTTGCAACTCGCGACTGCCCTGTGTGCTGTGCATGCTCCATTCCCCTAGCTTGAGCGTCCACGGTGTCGTTCTTTTATTGCTAGATAACAGGGCATCTTTTACTGTACCAATAAACGTTTCCCTGCAACTCGATCCGTCTTTACGTATTGCTCTCTGAGCTCCTCGTACAGGCGACCCTCTAAATTAGTGACCCCGACTCCGGTAAAATCTCAGCGCCGGATATTTCGAACTCTTCTCCGGTGAGCTCGTTCCATTTATGTTTGCTATTTTTCGGTTAATTTTTGCATACCGTAGCCTACTTTTTGCGTCTTTTTAAGCCATGGAATCTGTAGACCATAAGGCAGTCTCTACTAAGCGTTGTATCTTTCCCTGTGCCACCTTCTTGGGACAGGTATCCTCTTTGTTGTTTGCGCGTCTTGAGGCTGCGTTTTACAACCACAGAATCACTTCCGACTACGCAAAGTATAGCAAGCTCATGTCCTACCTCCCCAAAAAGACATCAGTGAAGGTTCGTGAGGTCTTCATTGCTCAGACCGAAAACCGCTATGAGACTATCAAGGAGGCCACGATCAAGCGTGCTATGCCCTCCGAGAAAGATCAACTGCAGCAGCTTTTCAGGGATCGGCAGCTGGGCGACAAACTTCCCTCAACCCTGCTACGTGAGATGCAGCATCTCTTTGATTCATCAACCATGGACAAGACTTTACTTCGTGAACTATGGCTACAACGGCTACCGGAAAACACGCAAACGATTCTCGCTACAGTGAGCTCCGTTGCGCTCACTCAACTAGCAGATATAGCAGATCGAGTTATTGAGCGATCACAGCCACAAACCAACGCCAGCAAGATGAATGCCGTCGCGTCCCAGGGCACTTCTATCATTGGCTTACAGTCAACTATAGAATCTCTGCAAACACAGGTTGCGACACTTAGTTGCCAGGTGCAACAGTTTACTGTGAACCGTCGTCTTCATAGCCGCTCAAAAGCACCCTTCAAACGTTCTAAGACTAGCAACAGGCAGGCTAGCTGTTGGTACCATCAACCTTTTGCTACCGCAGCTCATAAATGTGTAAAGCCTTGCAACCGCCGAGAAGCAGGGAAACTTCTCGGCCGGTCCGTAACGGAGACGGACGCGAACGGTTAACACCAAAGTCGCCTCATCCGCTTTAGGGATTTAACTTCCGGCACCGAGTTCCTAGTCGACACAGGAGCCGAAGTTAGCGTTATACCCCGTAGCGCAGATGTGGTCGCTTCACCGTCACCGACCAAGCTGCGCGCGGCCAATGGCACACCAATCGCAACTTTCGGTGAAAAGCTGCTAACACTCAATTTAGGCCTCCGGCGAACCATTCCCTGTCCTTTCATAATCGCTGCCGTGCCATTCGCCATCATAGGCATGGAGTTTCTTCGACGCTTCGACCTCATCGTAGACGCTAAAAGGAAGAAGCTTATCGAATCTAGGACACGACTCAGTGTTATCGGCACTAGCGCCAACGTGACTGCTAGCACTCCCATTGGTGTCCTACCTCAAGCTTCACAACTTTTGCTAGAACTCCTCAACAAGCATCGTAAGCTCGTTTGCATCCTGAACGTCTTACATCCTGTGACGTCATACGTCACGCATCACTTTTCCATTAAGGGCCCACCAGTTTCGGCCCGTCCTCGCAGACAAGCCCCGGACAAGTTCAGAGCTGCTAAGGCGGAATTCGAGCAAATGCTTGAACTGGGAATAATCTGCCCGTCCAAAGGTTCATAGGCATCAGCATTACACATGGTACTGCAGAAATCCGGAGACTGGCGCCTTTGTGGTGACTACAGGGCAATTAACAAAGTTTCCGTCCTGGATAAATACCCCATTCCGCACATGTACGACTTAACCTCGGCTCTAGCTGGTAAGTCTATCTTTAGCAAAGTCGATTTAGTTCGCGCCTACCATCAGATAATTGTCGCGCCAGTTGACATTGCTAAAACAGTAGTCATCACGTCATTCGGCCTATTCGAGTACCTCAGAATGCTTTTCGGCCTCAGCAACGCTGCCCAAACCTTTCAGCGTTTCATTCATGTGGTATTACAAGGACTCGAAGGCGTTTATCCTTATCTAGATAACATTCTCATCGCGAGCTCTTCTGACGAGGAACATCATCACCTCGACGCTTTCTTTCAACGCTTAACACAGCATGGGGTTACCGTTAACCCAGATAAATGCAAGTTTGGACAAAGTTCCATTGATTTTTTGGCCACCGCATATCTACCTCGGGTATCAAAGCTCTGACAGCCAAAATCCAGGCACTGAAGGACTATCCTGCTCCCAGTTCCTTCAAACAGTTACGCCGAATCCTTGGCCCGGTTAACTATTATCTACGCTTTATTCCCTAAATGCGCGAGCATTGTTAAACCAATGACTGACTTGCTCCGCGAGAAACATCGGTCTTTTCATTTTGCTGACGAAGCTAGACTGTCTTTTGAGAAGCTAAAAGTCGTTATCTCCAACATAGCGCTTTTCGCCCATCCAGACACATCTGCACCACTCTCCCTGACAACAGACGCATCTGACACTGTCGTCGGTGCAGTTCTTCAACAACTCATCGACCATCGATAGATACCTCTAGGTTTCTTGTCGAAACGTTTACAATCTGCCAAATCGCGTTACAGCACCTTCGGTAGTGAACTGTTAGCTACCTACCTAGGTGTCAGACTTTTCGGTCACTATCTCGAAGATCGACATTTTACAGTCTTCACTGACCATAAGCCATTGATTTACGTAATCAATAGCGCAACGGACAAGTATTCTCATTGGGAAACTAGACACCCAGACTACGTTTCTCAGTTTACGACAGAAGTACGACATGTCTCAGGTGCTCTCAACCCCATTGCGGATGCGCTTTCACGCATTCATCAGATCAGCTTATCGCCTTACACCACATTGATGTAGCCGCCACGGCTGCTGCCCAACAAGTTGATCCCGACATAGACAAGCTACGACGCACCGCCTCATTGAAACTACGTGGAATTCCACTAGATTCATATTAAAAGACCATTCTTTGTGACGTTTCACAAACTTCTCCCTGACCAGTAGTTCCTACTTCGCTGCGTCGACTAGTTTTCAACGCTTTACACAACCTGTCTCATCCCGGCATACGTGTTTCGTAGAAGCTCTTAACTGAACGCTTCATATGGCCCAACGTCCATCGCGACGTCCGCCTTTGGGCACGCGCATGCTTAGAGTGTTAGCGCGCCAAGGTATACAGACACACCAAAAGCCCACTTGGCGTCTTTCCTGCCCCTGACTCTCGTTTTACACACGTCCAGGTCGACCTGCTCGGACCTTTGCCTCAATGTAAAGGCTGCGGGTACATCCTCACTTGTTTCGACCGATACACCCGTTAACCAGTGGCGGTTCCGATTGTCAACTTCTCATCTGAGACGGTTGCGCAAGCTTTCCTAGAACGCTGGGTAGCTCAATTCGGTTGCCCAGGCGTAGTCATCACTGACAGAGGGTCGCACTTTGACGGATCCTTCAGCAAACTGCTCGACGTTCTTGGTTGCCAACATAACCGAACCACCGCATATAATCCCGCAGCTAATGGGACGGTAGCAAGGTTGCACCGGCAACTTAAAGCCTCACTCTGTGCCAAATCTAGCACATCATGTCACGAAGCACTTTTGCTCGTTCTCTTAGGCATACGAAACACGAATAAAACGGAATTGCGCGCCTCTTCATCGTCGCTAGTCCTTAGATGCACACAACGCTTACCTTGTGAACTCATCGCACCAAAAGCGCCAACAACCTTCCACTATGGCGACAACGCAGCTTGTCTAGCTCATCACATGCGACAGCTTCAGCCTGTGCAACCCATAGCACAGAGCTTGAGAACCAAATTGGAGGACCGCTTAACTACTTGCACGCACGTGTTCGTTCGCACTGACAGCGTAAGCCGGCCAATCCAACCTCTTTATACCGGTCCATACCTTGTCGTACGCAGAAGCGACAAGACGTTTACCATTGACTACAATGGTAAGGCTGAGACGGTCAACGTCGATCGGCTCAAGCCAGCATTCCTCGGCAAGTCTGACTCTCCGGTGCAGCAAGCGCCTTCACAGCCTACGTCATCACGGCTGGCACCGCAACCTCAGACGAGTCCGTCCGGTCCAGCAGAACCGACAACCTCAACCGACAGCAGTTCTACTCGCCCTACTATCAATCCACTATCAATCCACTAATTCGTTTTTCTGACTTCGTTAGCACTCACCATTTTACATAGAACGTTCCTTTGAAATTTTCTGTTCTTACCGAACGTTTTCGTAAACACAAAATAGATCAAAACGTTTTGAAACTAACAGAAGAGAGCAAACCTTTTTGAAAATTCAAAAGCAGCTTTGCACGTTTTTCGCTTTGCACTCTTTTGTGTATTGCTGTGCATTTATGATGCTTTTTCAGTTTATTTTCCATATACACTGCCGGTTGGTTGTATCTCGGTTTTACATTTTGCCGAATCTCCACACGTCAAATGGAAGTGGAACCAACTTCCTGCTCAACCGCCTACGTGAACTTTGCTAACTGTCACCCCACAAACAGCTTTTTACTGTTTCGACACAATAGGGAGGACACTGGTGGGAGCCCGTTAGGGTCCGATTGCATGGTTCTCCCCAGCAGCTGCATCAGGTTTCACAACCTGGTCTCGCAAAACGCTGGTCCGCGACGAACAGTCCTCACGTAGATCGAAGGACTGCTTACACAGTCCCTTCTAAAAGAGGGCGATATAGCAATCTGGAGATTATTTGGTTTGCCTGTGTAACATGCTAACTAAATGGCTGCTGAACTGTTCGCTGAGTTTGGCAATTTTGTTGCAAACGTTTCGTCACCAATCGAGGTGACATCATCAGTGCGTGGTGGAGTGGCGTGCAAAAGTGTAGAGTAGCGTAGAGGAGCCTCGGTGAGAGTGCGCTGAGCGTGGTGTGCGTGCGTTTTTATACCGTCGTGGTTGGCCGTGGATCCGAGCAGTCCTATTGGTTAGGACTTCGATCCGTGTTCAGCTGGCTTAATGGGCAGATGACCTTGACCTCACCTCCTTTATCCGCTTGTTCATGCGAGCGAGTCTGCCGCCAGTTCGGGTTGTCTTGTCACACGTTCCACCGGATTCAATCGATCGAGTTTTCGGTCCTTCGTCAGTAGCGTGGCGTATACTGCGTCAAGTTCGATGTGTCGATTGTTTGCATGCGTTGTAGAGTACCAGGCTTCCAAAAATTCCCTCTCGTATTTTGTACTTCCATGTGCTAGGATCTTTACACTCTCCAGATCGAAATGGTGACCTTCTTGATCTTCATGCGCAGGAACCAATGAGTGTGGATCGTGCCTTCTGACGGCCGCCTTGTGTTCGGTGATTCGTGTACAAAGTTTTCTTCCAGTTTGTCCGACGTAGATGTCATCGCAGTCACTGCATTTTAGCTGGTAGATGACATTGCATTGGCCGGCTTCATTGACTTTTCCTTTGGGTCTTGAGATCAATTTCCTTAGGTTGGCGCTTGGCTTGTGAGCCACAGAGATTCCATGTGATTGCAGCAATCTTCCTGTTAGTTCGGAGACGTTCTTGATGTAGGGCAGCATTATGCGTTTGTTTGGTTGATCAGATGGTTGCTGCTGTTGCTGAGGCATTCGTTTTGTTAAGCTTCTTCTGATGAAACTTCTCGGATAACCGTTGTTTCTAAACACACGATATAGGTGATGCTCTTCCTGTTTCCGCGATTTGGCTGTGCTGCAGTGCGTTTCCGCTCTCTTGAACAAGGTTTGAATGCAGCTCTTCTTGAGATTCATCGGGTGATTGCTGTAGTAGTTTAATATCTGATCTGTATGCGTTTTCTTCCGATATACACACGTTTCCATAGATCCATCTGTATTCCTGGTGACCAGTACATCCAAAAATGTTAGCTTGTTATCCTCCTCTAATTCAAACGTAAATTTGGTATCCGTTTGCAACAAAATTGCCAAGCTCAGCGATCAGTTCAACAGCCATCTGAACAACCTGAGCTACCAGTCTTCAATTCTATGCTAACTAAAATTATTTCATTGTACACCTAGGCAACCAGTGTGGTTTGTTGAACTGATTGCTGAGTTCAAATGCTTACTTGCTCATCGCCATTTTTGTTTGGCCCTCGTTTTGGTTGCAACTCGCGACTGCCCTGTGTGCTGTGCATGCTCCATTCCCCTAGCTTGAGCGACCAAGGTGTCGTTCTTTTATTGCTAGATAACAGGGCATCTTTTACTGTACCAATAAAAGTTTCCCTGCGACACGATCTGTCTTCTCGAATCGCTTCTGGGCTCCCGGTATAGGCGACCCTCTAAATGCTGCATGGGCCGTGACCTTCTCTTCTCCATCTGGTAACACGTGAGAAATGAACGCACCTAACCTATAATCGGATGCGTCCAAAGCAACAACAAGCTTCTAGTTTGGGTTGAAGTGGGTCAAAGGAAAATCAGAACTGGGCGCTGCTTTAACTATATCAAAGGATTGTTGGTACTCCTTTGTCCGTCGCCAAGCTTTCACTTTCATCAGCAACTTGTTCAGAGGACCTCTTGTCTGATGTAGACTTGGCATGAAGGCACCAAATGAATTATAACTTTGAGAAATGGACGCAGGTCGCCTACATTCTGTGGTGATGGCATTTGCTCGACGGCTTCTATTTTAGCGGGTTCCGGACTTCGGCCATGTTTGTCAATGAAGAATCCGAGAAAGTTGAAAATTTCCATCTGGAAATTGCACTTTTCAGCTTGCAACGGGAAGCCAGCTTCTTCTAAATTCTTGAGCAATTTCTCTGAAGCGGCCAGCAACGCTTGGGGGTCAGACCTCATAAACAATACGTCTTCCAGACATGCCGCAACGGTAGGGACATTGTTCAGCAGCGCGTGAATGTTTGGTTGAAAAATGGCGGGAGCCGTCTTCACTCCGAATGGTAACCGATTGTACTGGAAATATCCAAATGCGTTTTCAGCGTCAGCAGCTTCCTGCAGTTCTCGGTTACTGAAACTTGTAAGTAAGCATCAGCTAGGTAGAGTTTGGCAAACCATTTTCCACCGTTAAGCTATGTGAATAAATCTTCAGGCAATAGATACTGGTGGTTCTCCGACAAGGAATTTAAGCCATTTGAAAAGTTAACACAAATACGTACCATGCCGTTTCCTTTCATTATCACAACCATTGGTCTTGCCCAGTTTGAGTAATGTACTGCTTGACTATGCCTTCTGACTGGAACCGAGTTAAATCCGACTCCACTATTGGTTGTTTTGCGCACGGCGCTGGACGCCTTGGCCTAAAGACTGGGTTGGCGTCTGGTTTGCGATTAAGCTCAGACCTGGCTATTCGGCAATAGCCAAGGCCGGGTTAGAACACGTTCGCGGCGTCGCTTCGGTTCTGCAATTTAACCGTTACTTTTGAGGTTCATATTCTGCATCCCTACGGGTTCGTCGACTTGTAGTTTCTGGCATATACTGTTAACTGACTGGTCAAGTACTTACGATTCCTCTATCTAATTATGACGCAGCAAACTCAATCCTGGTTGATCTGCCACAAAAGAGGTTTCACGCATGTGCTGATCATGGAAACTGACCTGACAATGCAACTCCGAGAAGTTTCCAAATACCGCCGGATACATTTCTTGTTGTGTGGTCTGTGTGAACAAGCTGTGGTCGTCCCACGATACACCATGTTTCTGGACAAAGCAAAGTGATGTCCGACACAGCATCCAGCTGCAACTTAATACCTTTGTCGTTGACCTTCAACATCGTTTACCTACGCCTGCTGCTACCGTCAACCTTGAAGTTCACCGTCACAGTTTTGATCTCGTTATGGCATCAGAAAGGCACCGGAACTCGACGCCGTATTCCGCTCACTGTTGGTCGCCCCGCAAGAGAACCCGATTCTTGGTGTCCTCAATTAACACAGCAGTTTGCAAATTTCATTTGAAACAAGCGGTTTCGACCAACGTGCCATTCCCTGCAATACGACAAGCAGAAAAGTGTCTAGAATGTGGCGAACTCACATGAACCCATCCTAACTGAGGACTACAACTGACCCTGCAAATGAGGTTCTGGCTACTTTGGATGGATGCCCGTTGCATCATCGCAGCAACGTGCTTCAAGTTAATCAACCCTTGGCATTCGCTCGTCCTTTCTTGTAGTGCGATCTCGGTATTTTGTACAATTCTGCTTAGTACTGTTTTACGGGGATCAGCAAATTTGGTTGCTTAATGTCCGCACACATAAATAAGGCACTTGTACTATGCAGCTGTCATCTTGTGAAACAGCCGCCGTTCACCCTCACGATTTACACGACCCGGGTAAGTAACCCAGGCTTGGTCGGCTCGCTTGACCATTGTCAGGCACTTGTATCGGATATTGAATAATGATGACTGCTACCCAAATATCTGGGACAAAGTAGCAAGCGCTTCATGGAATACTAACTCAGTGCTCCTTTTGGGCAGGAGGAAAAACGTAAACATTTCATGCTCAGCCGCACCCAATTTCCGCAGCATGAAGCGAACTCTCTTGGTCTCTAAAGCATCGACTAAGCTAACGCAAAACAGGTCTTCAAATTTATGGAATTAAGCTTCATAGGTAGTACCGGCATCGACCTCGTAAGGGAACACACCAACTTTCTGGCTCAAGTTTACTGCTGGGGCAACGTTCACCTTTTCCAGTTACCAGACCTGCTTGTAGGGACAAATTTATTGTCAGCGCGTCGATCCACTTGGCATATACTTTCTAAAACTGCGCTTGCTGTTGCTGCAACCGAGTCTGCAATTGTGCATACCGGACTGACATCTTTGGGTACTTTAATTCCTGTCGCCACTGTAGTAAAGCTGACTTCCCACTGTTGCACGGTTGCTATTTTGCGCCTGCTAGACTACGACCGCTTGATTGCTAAGTGAAACACCCAACCAAACGCAAAACACAGTAGGCCCAGGCTCGATAAACTGAAGGTCTATTCTACATAATAGGTCAGTTCTACTTCTTAGTGAACAAAACATACTGATTTTGGAAGCGTTTGGCTCTCAGCCAATGTGAGTTCATTCCGTTCCACATATTTTCCATATTTGGCGGAATGGTATGCCTCCGTTGACTCGGGCTTGTATTTGCTGGTCAATCAGTTTGCGCCCGCGTTCCATAGTTAGCAAAACCGTCGACGGTCGTTCCGCGCTCGTGCTGGCGACCTTCGCATGCAGCATACAGCTCACTTGCTCCGCAGTAAGCCTACGCGCGACCTCGTATCTGGACATTGGCACCGCTTACCTCTCTATTATATTCTACTAATCTACCTAGCTTTATATTGGTTTGCACGTGAGTGTTAGGTCCCCTTTGCATTGACGTCGATGGCTCCTTATAAATGTGGTGAGCACAATTGTGATCTTGAGGTCAAAGGGGGAATTCAGTGCGACAAATGTTTGTTATGGTACCATAACGATTGCCCTGGATTAGACCAGGATTCTATTTTTATTTATGCCGTACATTCCCAATTAAAGTGACTGCTTCCACTGTGGTTGCTTAACAGACACTTGTGCTCGCTTGACACACAATCAGACTTTTGATCTACTTAGTCAAGTCTCATCTGTACACCATTGCTTCTAGGAACTGTGCGCATAGACTAGACACTGCTGAACAGTTGGTTCGTGATCTACGCTTGCTGATTGAGACATTGCGTATAAATGTCCTTGAGGTGCAGTCTTCATTGGAATGTTAAATGCGAAGTGCAGCGCTTGCTTTGGGTGGGCAACGAAACGTTCTAATCTACAACAGGGAGGAGCCAGTCATACAGAAATCTAAAAGTCAACGGGACTTGGGTGGAAGACAAGTGCACTATATCCGTCTCACAGCCGGTATACCGTCATACGTCGGTATCGAAAGAGCACATGACGTTGGCAGCTGGAAAGCAACAGGTATGCTTTGCCAACAAGGTTATGCAAGTCCCATCCTGGTTAGGTTTAGAACCCCTGTACACCGGGACCTACTATTTAACGGGGCTGGGTGGGCTGCAAGTCAAACGAATGGTCAATGTCAAATATCACCGTACACACTAATTCGTGGGCTCGAGACCCTCGGATGAATCGGTTAGGAGATACTAGTATCAGCCTGGCTAACGAAGCTGCGGTCTAGCTTGCTGGAATTTGCTTCAAATTACACAGACATCTAAGCAAACGGCTGGCGACTACTCTCCTTTGGCAACTGCAGTCAGATGGTCCGCACAGAAACCCCAAAAGACGTTAGTAAACTAACTCGTGGCCTGCGTTTGATTGTGGAGAAAGTTTCAACTGACGGAAATGCGAATCAAACCTCTATGGCGGAAGAGGGTAGTGAAGATGTATCAGTGGAATTTCAGGCGGTGCGTTAAAAAACAATTGTAGCCACATGCTTGATAGCAGTGGCACTAACGTCTGTGGTTGGTGTGAACATTGCACAAAATGGTAGGAAAATGGAAAGCTTGCCACACCTAAACTGGAACGTACAACAAACCTGACGTGCCGTGCTGTTAAGCCGAATCAGTTAAATTGGAGCAAACCCGTCGGGAGTTTAGCCAGCAAGCACGGGCGGGTGAAAGCAAAGTCAAGGTGGTCCCGTAATGCTTTGCAACAGCCTAGCGTAGATTCATCGACTCAGCCAGTCGATGGAAATAAAATGGTACAAAACGACGGGTTATCTCCTCCGGCTCTAGGCCGGATGGGTAATAACCGCGTCCGGATAGGCTAAGCGTGCGGTACACTAATTGCTGTAGTGTGCGTAATAAATGGGGAAAGTCAGTGACGCGTTGTAAGCATGTTGATGTGGCCACTGCGTCGGAGGCCTAGCTTTCTTCATTCGACATTATTAGTGATGTGCTTATGGACTTCGGGTGCTACAATGCGGATAAACCCGGGTATCAGACTGGTGGAGGAGTACTATTGCTTATAAAGTGCCAATATTAACACTGGGAGGCTCCATTTACCATTCGTTCTGCTGACGTTCAGGTAGTATCCTGCTATCCAAGAGCATGGGACAGATGGGAGGTTATAGTATGTGGTATCGAAGCCCATCCCTCTCCCAGAAGAGGACAAGCAGCTTAGTAGGGTACTAAGACGGACGGCAATGGCCGCACTTAATTTTCTGATCATCGGTGACCTAAACCTTCCCCATGCTGATTGGCAGCTTGCTGAAAACAGGGCGGGTACACCTGAGAAGGAATTAACGGATTGGACGCAGGAAAATAAGTTCGAGCAAAACGGCAATTCTTAAACAAGGATTCGTACTAAGAATACACCTTTAATCCTTGTTATCGTGCGCAAGACATGGTCACTTGCTTGACCTACGCTTGGAGTCACCCATAGGTAATAGTGGTAATTGCGTTTTGGCCTTTTCTCTGGACACACAGAGGTTTGCAGAGAACCGTCAAATGGGAAGGGATTTAAATCGTATTGATTTTAGGAAGCTGCGGAACCGATCCCTTTAACTTGCTTATTTTTCTGAACAGGACCAGGCCACTTTGGAACAGAGGTGGTTTCTACTCAACCGGGAGCTTGTGCAGTTACTGTACAAAGTTGCTTCTCTGCGCCCCAGGAGATACCTTGGGAAACAGCGATGGTGGAGGAGAAAGATTGATAGAGCGACAGAGAGACGCAATGCTTAGTGGAGAAAATATCAAGAAACTCGGGAATTCCGACGTCGGCTGCAGTACAGATGGTGCCGAAATATGGCTCTTAAGTTGCAGCGGCAGCCAAAGTACTCATTTGAGCTTAGATTGGCCGAATTGGTGAAAACAATTCTAAAGGGTTATTACGGTTATGTCCAATCAAATGCTACTTTAAGAGGAGCGGTCGGCTGTGTAACCATGTAGGACGGCAGCCAGGCTGTAGACGACCACTATTAAGTAGGAGCGCCGCTACGTGTCTGCCATAATCTGCATTGGAAGGATAGTGGGTCGGTTTTGCCATCGCAGCAGTACTGTTCAAGTCGCCATACAATACGGAAATTACTCTCAATGTGCCAGAGGTCTTCACGGTGCTTGCCAGTTTGAACACTTATAAAACAACTGGTCCAGAAAAGGTATATCTGGCCATAGTTAAGTAGTTGAATGATATCCTTCAGTACGCTGTCACGGTAACATCTAATCAGTCTCTGCAAGAAAAGAAGCAGCAAAGTGAATGGAAGGAGGCGAATAGCTTTGCCCAAAACAAGGGGTTCTAAGTCGGTGTCCATTAACTACAGACCTGGAGGGTTTCGGTGTGGCTCTCTCCTATCCCTGCACTCCACGACCGACGGTTTCGTCTTGATTAGACTCATCAGGTAGAGATAGCTGAGCTAGGAGTGGAACCCGAGGCATAGTGCTTGGCGGCTATCGCCATGATCACTAGGACATTGAGTTCCGCGAGCAGTGTTTGACAGCGGTTAGAAGTAGAGTTTCGGGTGTTTTTGGAGCACCCGCCGTGTGTCTTGGATTGCGACACGCAATCTCATTAGTGGCGGCGGTTGACTTGGAAGTCAGCCTCTGCCAAAACGGTCACTGGGACCGTCACCGAAGTGGAGGGTTTCGGTGTGGCTCTCTCCTATCCCTGCACTCCACGACCGACGGTTTCGTCTTGATTTAGACTCATCAGGTAGAGATAGCTGAGCTAGGAGTGGAACCCGAGGCATAGTGCTTGGCGGCTATTGCCATGATCAATAGGACATGGAGTGCCGCGAGAAGTGTTTGACAGCGGTTAGAAGTAGAGTTTCTGGTTATTTTTGAGCACCCGCCGTGTGTCTTGGATTGCGACACGCAATCTCATTAGTGGCGGCTGTTGACTTGGAAGTCAGCCTCTGCCAAAACGGTCACTGGGACCGTCACCGAAGTGGAGGTTTTCGGTGTGGCTCTCTCCTATCCCTGCACTCCACGACCGACGGTTTCGTCTTGATTTAGACTCATCAGGTAGAGATAGCTGAGCTAGGAGTGGAACCCGAGGCATAGTGCTTGGCGGCTATCGCCGTGATCACTAGGACATTGAGTTCCGCGAGCAGTGTTTGACAGCGGTTAGAAGTAGAATTTCGGAGTATATTTGGAGCACACGCGGTGTGTCCTGGATGGCGACACGCAATCTCATTAGTGGCGGCGGTTGACTTGGAAGTCAGCCTCTGCCAAAACGGTCACTGGGACCGTCACCGAAGTGGAGGGTTTCGGTGTGGCTCTCTCCTATCCCTGCACTCCACGACCGACGGTTTCGTCTTGATTTAGACTCATCAGGTAGAGATAGCTGAGCTAGGAGTGGAACTTGACGCATAGTGCTTGGCGGCTATCGCCATGATCACTAGGACATTGAGTTCCGCGAGCAGTGTTTGACACAGCGGTTAGAAGTAGAGTTTCGGGTTTTTTTTTGGAGCACCCGCCGTGTGTCTTGGATTGCGACACGCAATCTCATTAGTGGCGGCGGTTGACTTGGAAGTCAGCCTCTGCCAAAACGGTCACTGGGACCGTCACCGAAGTGGAGGGTTTCGGTGTGGCTCTCTCCTATCCCTGCACTCCACGACCGACGGTTTCGTCTTGATTTAGACTCATCAGGTAGAGATAGCTGAGCTAGGAGTGGAACCCGAGGCATAGTGCTTGGCGGCTATCGCCATGATCACTAGGACATTGAGTTCCGCGAGCAGTGTTTGACAGCGGTTAGAAGTAGAGTTTCGGGTTTTTTTTGGAGCACCCGCCGTGTGTCTTGGATTGCGACACGCAATCTCATTAGTGGCGGCGGTTGACTTGGAAGTCAGCCTCTGCCAAAACGGTCACTGGGACCGTCACCGAAGTGGAGGGTTTCGGTGTGGCTCTCTCCTATCCCTGCACTCCACGACCGACGGTTTCGTCTTGATTTAGACTCATCAGGTAGAGATAGCTGAGCTAGGAGTGGAACTCGAAGCATAGTGCTTGGCGGCTATCGCCATGATCACTAGGACATTGAGTTCCGCGAACAGTGTTTGACAGCGGTTAGAAGTAGAATTTCGGTATTTTGGAGCACCCGCCGTGTGTCTTGGATTGCGACACGCAATCTCATTAGTGGCGGCGGTTGACTTGGAAGTCAGCCTCTGGCAAAACGGTCACTGGGACCGTCACCGAAGTGGAGGGTTTCGGTGTGGCTCTCTCCTATCCCTGCACTCCACGACCGACGGTTTCGTCTTGATTTAGACTCATCAGGTAGAGATAGCTGAGCTAGGAGTGGAACCCGAGGCATAGTGCTTGGCGGCTATCGCCATGATCACTAGGACATTGAGTTCCGCGAGCAGTGTTTGACAGCGGTTAGAAGTAGAGTTTCGGGTTTTGTTGGAGCACCCGCCGTGTGTCTTGGATTGCGACACGCAATCTCATTAGTGGCGGCGGTTGACTTGGAAGTCAGCCTCTGCCAAAACGGTCACTGGGACCGTCACCGAAGTGGAGGGTTTCGGTGTGGCTCTCTCCTATCCCTGCACTCCACGACCGACGGTTTCGTCTTGATTTAGACTCATCAGGTAGAGATAGCTGAGCTAGGATTGGAAAGCGAGGCATAGTGCTTGGCTATTATCACCAAGCGTGTCGCATATCAAGACACACGGCGGGTGCTCCAACAAAACCCGAAAATCTACTTCTAACCGCTGTCAATTACTTCTCGCCGAACTCAATGTCCTAGTGATCATGGCGATAGACGCCAACCACTATGCCTCGGGTTCCACTCCTAGCTCAGCTATCTCTACCTGATGAGTCTAAATCAAGACGAAACCGTCGGTCGTGGAGTGCAGGGATAGGAGAGAGCCACACCGAAACCCTAGACCTCGGTGACGGTCCCAGTGACCGTTTTGGCAGAGGCTGACTTCCAAGTCAACCGCCGCCACTAATCAGATTGCGTGTCGCAATCCAAGACACACGGCGGGTGCTCCAAAAAAATCCCGAAAATTGCTACAGACATGTTAATTCGGCCAGCGTCATGCTGAATTGCTTGGAAAAGCTTAACAGCGATAAGGCCTTTTAGCAATTGCTCGAGCACAATCTAACTGGAGCGGAACAGCATGGATTTCTTGCAAAGAAATCGCTTCTTAGCAATATACTGCGCTTCCTAAATGATTACCTGGTAGAGAGGTGCCAGTTGGAACTCAGTAAAGCCGTTGCATCAGTGAAGCACCTACTTTTAATTGAGAAGCAGGCTGGGTTTGGATTGCATCCTCAACTATTACTGCGGCTCTCTAAATTCTTACTTGGCAGGACGTTCAGTCATGTTTAGGGAAGCTACTTCTATTGTGGGTCATGCCTACAGAGGTATTGTCCTAAGTTCTGTACTGGGTCCGTTGTCGTTGCTTATGTTTATAAATGATTTGTCTCCGCTTCTTGCGGATCACCGCTATATCTTCGGAGGTGACTTATAGCTAGTCAGTAGGAGAAATTGCGCAACTTTATCTAAGGATATAAGCACTGTAGTGCATTGGTCGAGCCAATGGGATCTACCCCTGAATGCCAATAAGTGTCAACTATTAACCAACAGTGGCAGAGGAATTACAGTTTAGTCTTCTGCGGGAGCTCTATCATTGCTATGTACTGATGATGCCTGCGATCTAGGTATCATCATAGCAAACAATTTTAAGCCTACCGCACCGTATCCGTATGCTGCCAGTAAAACACGACAATAGTTATGTCGTCTTAGGAGGGCGCTGAGTAACACAAAACCAGCAGTATTTTTGCCGTTATATAAATCAGTGGTTAGGCCGCACCTGGAGTATTGTGTTCAGGCCTAGGCACCGTACCTCCGTAGTGATGCCAGGTGTATAGAAAATAATCAGAAACTTGCGACCAGGATGGTTGAACGTCCACGAGAAAAGTTGTGTGAAGATCAGCTACGTAGCTTGGAGTTATTTGCTTTGGAAAGGCATAGGTCGAGAGGGGCATTGTTAGCAACGTTTAAGATCATTAAGGGATTTAGTGGTATTAGGCTAACCTAGCTGCTTGTGTTAGCTATGACGGACCACCTGCGCGGGCAAGGCTAATAGCTTAACCAGCATCGAGCTGGCTTGGATATCATGGCAAAACATTTTAAGAACCGATATTTAGCCTCTGGAATAAACTTCCTTCTGCTTTAGTGGAATGTGTGTGGAAGTTTCAGAATGTGCTTGGATGAGTTGGGCTGTCCCTTTACCAGAGATGCTGTAATTGTATTTGGAATATTTAGTGCCTTTTAATTCTGACACATAAAGTGCGAAGCTTGCTGTTTCCTTGCTTCATTCCTTTGCAGAAGCAAGAAGTCAATCCAACGTCGAAGTGTCGGGGGTCGCTTCACTTACCGTCACGAGAAACCGGACGCTCGTTACGCGAAAGCCTCTGTCGTCCGTTCTACCTTACCGGAACCGACCTGACCTATACAATAGTTCCATGCTCTTGCATGCATAAGTAACTCATCAGGAATAGTACTTCCAATATGCCGGAGCGTGCGTTACCACCGTTTGATAACTTTATTGGTATAGTATCACCAGATATTACGTTGATATTTGTGCATACTTCATCAGTCGATTCTTTTGCTATTATCAGTTATTGCTTGGAAGCCCTGACACATTCGCGTTATTATATACTTCATTATAAAGAAGGCTGCAGCACTGGAGCTAACCTCTTGATGAAATTTATTGCACTTTCAGCGGAGCATTGCTGCGCATTCATAGGTTTTGACTTATGACACGCTTGTAAGGAAGAAAACATAGCGCAATAAGCGAAGGGGGTAAGAGAATAAAAACAAGCTTCAAATACAGTACAAATAAGGATTAAGTGTTTTGCCAAAGATGCCTTAATAAAACCGCTTAAAGGCTAATAGAAGTTGTGAAGTGAAGAACATTTTTAAGCATTTTTGTTGAGTGACCATGAGCGCCACAACTCTGTGCTTGGTAAACCTAGAGCGCTAAGTATGCTGAAAGAAAAATGATTGAAGCATTCACAGGCCTT
Organism: Dicrocoelium dendriticum; assembly: GCA_944474145.2. NCBI lineage: Eukaryota > Metazoa > Platyhelminthes > Trematoda > Plagiorchiida > Dicrocoeliidae > Dicrocoelium > Dicrocoelium dendriticum. Next base: position 39,158,524 of record OX104063.1, on the reverse strand, counting down.
TGAAAGTTATTTGGTGACTGTTGGTAGCGCCACTATTTTGCCTTGCAAACCTAGTGCATCCGTTTTGCAAGCTTATGCAGCGTAATTCAGAACAAAATGTGTGTATGGATTAGCGTTGTCTCTTCTAAATATTAATATGTATCTAACGAGGAACAAGTGGCTCAAGTTTACCAGCACTTACTAGATGCAACGTGCTTGACCAAATATCGGCTTTTTTGAGCGTTCGCAATAGTAACTAGAAGTAAGTGAGGAATAAGAACGCTAAAACGCTAAATAGCCTTGAAAGAAGCTTATGGATGGGGGACCATTTAGAAATGGTGTTGTTATTCCCAGGTCGGAAGGCCTTACTTTGAAGCTTCTCATGCATAAAGCGCCTTGCAAAGCATTGCAAAGCTAGAAATCACAAGTGTTAATAACACTGAGTGGTGGCTACTTTAGCTGCAGAATCACAGAGGATAGGTTTTAAGTATTAGTCTGGGCGGCTTGTGCTTCACTTTGCCTATATCAGTTTAGCAATGCAGCTTATTTTTAAGAATGCTAATACCAGAGTTAGGAGTTCGTACAATTTTTATTTAACATCACTTGTGGGGCTATGTCTAGTAACCACATCAGATGTCTCTTGCCGTGAACATGCAAATGAATATTAAAAAAGTAAGCAATTTACCATGGTACACAATTCAGCGCACCTTGTGTTTGCGGGATAACAACAGCTACGACTGCAAGGGCTAGTATTTTCAAAAACGAAGGATTATTGTGTATTACGTGTTAGAGCATAAGATAGAGGTCATCTTTGGCTTCTGTAGCCTATCGCTCCTTAAATGGGTTGAACGAAAGTGTTTTAAATTTAAGCCGAACAGCTCAGTGTTGGGTGTGGGCAGAGGGAATGCCTGGTAAGTAAGTTAGCGCAGGCCAAACCACAAATCTATTGGTTATGCTATGGAGAGCTCTTTCATTGTTTTAGGCAAAGGGAATGACAATTGTAAATAAATAAATAAATAAATAGATTATTCTCGAATTTGTCGAGACACATCAAGTAAGGCATGATCATTATTTACATGCAATATTGCTTCGCAACAAACACGTTGCTATGAGTGTAGTCGGCAGTAAGCCGAAGGTTGTACAGGCTGCGGAAATTGTGTAAGTAGTCATGAGGGATAGAGTCATCAATGACTGACGAAACGTTGAATTCTAGAGTGTGTAGTGTAAACAGTCAGGGCACTACATGTGTAATGAAAGCGATACATATAGGCATGGTGTAAATTAGTATTGAAAGTGTCAGGGCAATATTGAATAATGATTCTGGTCGACTTGCCAGTAGGTAGTTCTGGGCAGTGACTTTATTCAGTGGCGAGTCACATCCGCCACGTTGCAGTGTTGTTATGCGGACATTTGTAGCTTTTATAGAGAGAACGCTTGCCAGGCAAAACTCACCACGTCCTGGAACACTGACAGAAATTTGTTGGTGCACTAATATATAACTGGCAGACCAGGTTTCCGACTGATTTCACCCTCAGGTATCCGCAGTCAAATGATCTTCAATTTTCTCTGTTATTTGGGCAGGTATCTTGGGCAAGGCCGCCATAATGACTGAGGCGAATCGACGATGGGGGCTTCAAGAAGAATCCTCTTTGTGGGTATCCAGGTGGGCGAAACGTCAATTACTTGCTTCTGGATTTTTCAGGAGTGGGAAGTTATCGAGTCCAGTTATCATAATTGGACAACGGTCACGGTAATGAGTGCAGTTGTGTCCGTTTGTTGTACTGCCATGTGCTCCATAGGTCCTTATTGGTTGTTCTGTCCCGGACAAAAGCGGTTTCTCGGTCCAATCCCAGATCCCCAAGAAGTTCCGAACCTCGGAGAAAAGGGAAGGTGAGAGACAACCAAGGCCGCAACGTACAGGCGTGGAAACAAACATTCTTAAACTCCTATGTTATAACATTTAGAGTGAAGACAAATGATGTACAATGTGCAGCAATGATTGTGCTGAAAGTGTCTTTTGAATGTTTTTTCGAAAGCAGTGGCCCTATAATTTGTTTGCTACTATCTACAAGAAATATAGAGCGTTGCACCATGAAGCAGAGACGCAGTATCAGTTTACTGTGATGCGACTATTGCGTAGAAAGATAAAAAGCAGAGTACAGGGACCAGCGGCGTTTGAACGGTGGATAGACGGCTGGTGGCCAGCCTACATCGAAAGAGATGGTAAGTCAGCGGATAGATAGGAATCAAGCGCTGAATAAAAATTATCGGGTGATCAAGACAGAAAGACGACACGAGGGTACTAGGAGTATAGTGCTATGGCCTATTGAAATAGGAAAATCCTATGAAAGCTAACCTACTACAAAGGTGTGTCGAAACCTTTGCTGCAAAAACGGACCCAGATTACTAGA
>OX104063.1:39126473-39155635 GCA_944474145.2 Dicrocoelium dendriticum | reverse complement strand
GAATGAAAGACTTAAATGACCATATAAACGGCGAAAAGGTAAGAGCGGCCATGTTGTAGGCTGTTGTAAAAATCGTTCACGTAAACGAAATCGTGGTCAGTCGAAGCGCGTTCCCCTGTACGACACTACTGGAAACTGTGACAGGGATGGATTTAGTCTGTGCAATTTACACCGACTGCATGCGCCCAGTTAGGTAAGCACCAGCCAAAGGAGCATAGGTTTGCCAATACTGACTAGCTTTGCTTTAAGTAGTAGGCCAGTATGGGAGACCAAAGCGGATACATTATTTGTATCGAAGTATAGTGTGCTTACTGCCAGAATGGAATGGATCATTCTGCTACCTGTAATGGAAACCCAGCTGGCAGATTGCGCAAGATCAAGAGTATGGGAACCAAACTTCTGACCTGTTAATAAATCTCCTTCATACAGGTTGTCCATGATTGCGCGCGTAACTTATTTTGCATTACACTTCAGATAATGGCTTTGTGCTTTTGTGCAGGTAATAGGTGCCCTTCGGTACGAAACCACCCGTGTGGTATGGCGTGATGTCGGTATTCTTCATAGCCGAAGGGTACTGTCCTTGTTCCACGGAGTGTGTGAAGAGTATTAAAAGAAATATCATTAGGACCTTGACAACTGCTTAATTAAACTGCGTGAATTCGTCAAGGCCAAGGTCCGTAATTGACTTAAATGCTGAACTAACGTAACGGATGTTTTAAGTCACATTAAAATGTATAGAGAAACTGGTTGTTCGGCACGTTTATATCAGTAGTGGCTAGGAACATTTCTACGCATTGGGAATCTTTGAAGTTAGAGTTAAATACCTCGCATATAATGCGCAGGTACTCGATTGTGTCGTTAGGGCTACTACGTATGGAAGAGAACTTTGTCCCATACTCTGGGGTGCGAGACTACAGTAGTCGGCTGAGTTGCTTGGCTTTCTTCACAACTGCCGTTGCCGCTTTTCCAGGGAGGCCGAGCAACGTCTCCATGGTGGCAGCTGGTTGGTCCGGGTAAACCCTGCTCAAGAAAATGGTTCGGCGGCAGTGTTCCGCGACGTGCTGGTCCTTGGTCTGGCAGGCGCTCCCTCTATAAAAACCACAGATATCCGTTTAACAACACTGTGATGTAGCGGATGTGACTTGCTACTACATAAAGTCACTGCCTCTCCCGTTTTCCGGAGAATCATTCACTCAGCGAGAATGGCATCCATGGCGCAGCGCTCCTTTGATCGGCTACTTTAATGGCATCCCCGGCGAACAAAACCTCGGTCACATTTACATACTCATACAACACGGCTATTTAAACTACACACTTAAACATAATACTACATGTCAATACCCACATAAATTCCTATGCCATTGGTCATAAGCTAATAATTTGTGCAACTGTTGAGCACACTTGCCTCTATGACCATGCTCATGCTCCTGTATGGTGTGCCTCACAATGACGAGAATAACTTATTAATGTATTTATTTAGTATTTACTTCTGGCTGATAGTTGACTCGTTAACTCGTTGGATATTAGGACGTGTGAAAATTTGAACATTTTGCTGCAGGTACGTCATATTTGGCGCACCCTGGCACGCAGCTTAGTTTTCCTCAATTTTTATGCGACTTTATTCAAACGAGCTAATGTAGCCATGTGGTATAAAAAGTGGAGTAGTTTGCTGTAAAATATTGCCGTCGAGCTCTCCAGGGGATCGGACAGGAGTTCACCTTAATTTTTGAGCTAATGACCATGGCAATGTTGGGCCAGTACACGAAGTTCAACGGGTGGTAGACATCAATTGCAGCTGTTTTAGCCGGACAGGTTTCAGGACCTTTTAATACATTGAGCGCTCTAGCACTCCGTGGTCACTCTCCGAGATTTCCTGGCTTACAACAACCCTTACCTTAAGTATACATAATGATTAAGTTAAATAACTTATTTGACCTGCACGGCGATGCAGCATGTTGGCAAACGTAGGCAAATGTCTTTAACTATCAAGCAAGTTAAAAGCCCCCGCAGTGCGCTTGCAGACTCACGGCGTTGACGCGATAATTGCTGAACCCCAGCTATAATGCTATATTAATCACCTGAGATGTAGCAAGTGCTCTATAAATGCATCCGTGTACCACTGTGGATTCCGTGATGACGGACGTGGTGGGTTTCCGCCTGGCAAGCACTCTCCCCCGAGGAGTGACTAGGCCAAGGAGCTTGCCCAAAATGGTTAGGTTGACTAACACCTAACTTGAATACACAGAAATCGACTGCAACCTAGAAAGGCTGATTGAAGTCGGGTTCCGGTTAGAGCAACAGGATGTGCCGCATCCATATATTTAATGTTCTCAATGGCATATTGTTGGATGCATTTAGGCGCGCGATCGCTGCAGGCAACTGGATTGCAGTATATTTATTGCAGGTACAATGGCTGTACAAAATATCCTCGAAATACCCAAATAAAGGTAAACCGCGTACTAAGGATGGAACGGTCGTGTGCTTAGTAACATCAAATTACGAAAAACTGAGCGAGGCAACCAAACTAACGCAGCTGTAGTTTGGACCGCTAAAGCATGAATATACGAAACCTTCCATAACTAATAGCAAAGGATCCTCACTTAACAACGCTGCAGGTGGTACGCCAGAGACGCAAGTTCCTTCTGGTAATAACCCAGCCGCCTAGTACTAAAATCGGGCACTTCAACACTGCAACTAATGTAACTCACCTAGCAGCTCAATAGAACCAAGTGCTGAGTGGGGCATTGAGGGTTAAAATGCGTTAGGTTCCAGCGTTGCAGATGCTATCTTGTTGGTTGGATTTAGCGGAGCGTTAAGCGCTGGCAACCGTTTCGCTGCTATTAGTGTACGAGTTAAAGCAGGCTACCAACCGTTACACGAAATTTGCGGCTCCAATTCAAGTCACTTCCAAGCGTCAACTGCTCTGCACAGAATTATAAATAACTGCGATCATTTCCGCAACGCAGACTTGCTTAAGCAGGTGTAGCTAAACCTACCCAACCGCGGCATGTTACAATCTGCCTGGATAAATGAGGAAGCGCTAAGACTTTTACCCAATATAAATAGTGCACACAAGCTTAGCTCCCTAGTCGGCAGCTTTGTATGCGACCCTCGAGGGTACAGCATAAGTTCAGATGTCAGTACAATGGCTTCATGCTACAGTAGGAAGCAAATGGATCAGATTGGAAGACAAAGCGAGCCACTTAGTACAATCACGCAACAAGAGCCTTTTTATATTTGGTGAGGATGAGCCAGGACAAGCCAATCCGGACAAGCAACCAGTCAGTACAGTGCAACCTGCCCCTAAGTCTACCCACTCAGTTTCTTTATCTTCTCCAGGTGGCTCACTAGCCATCGGTTACTGCTTCGCGTCATCTGTATAGCTAAGGGACCCCAACAGTTCCTCCTTAAGTTTACTCCTCAACGCAATATCACTTAGTGAATTGATGTATTACTGCTTACAATGACCGTCTTTCCCGAAACCGGTGCAACATTTATTACTGTAAGTTGATGATTCTCACACACTTCCTTGATATCGTCGGTGTATGCAGCCTGGAATACACAAACGAGGTAGAGGAAGTGCTAAATACCTAAGGCAAAATTATCCGGCAAGCCCGCAAATTAAAACCACTGAAGAAATAATAGATAACAGCCAATATTGTGGGAACGCCAATGTGCTTAGGATACAATTATAGAGCCTCTGAGGCATCGCATGTGCATGCTAAGGTAACCTTGACCACTTTTAAGCATACAATGAGCCATCGCTGTAAATTGAAAGTTATTGCACTCGAATTTAGTTCGCCTGAGCTGATTTGGTTCCCACACACCGCTCCTACAAAGTATGCAAGTTTACTAGCTTTTTATAACCTCAGCGGTTAAAAGCAACACGTTACCCCCCTAACAATTGGAAGCATATAGTTGGCTAAGTATTTACTATGCGCACCGCAAAACTGCAAGCACCAGGAGTTCCAGGAGTTCCATAGAAGCAATCATAAAGTGGCGCAATGCTCGTTGTAATTAAAATGTTCCGTTACCATACGTGGTCGACCGGATGCAGTCCAGCTGCAATGGCAGGTGAATACCATAAATGCGGCTACCTCTGCCATGCTTATTAAGTCGATCAATTGTGCTAAAATATTTTTCTTGACACCCTAGTGCAATCTACTGAAAGCTTTTATAGGAAGGTTACTTTTTATCTGGGCTGTATGGCTCCCTTAACCCGTTTAACAAAAAGCCCTTCAAGAAACACCAGTCAAACAAATGCGCTTACTATAATGCGTGAACTACAGCGCTCCTATTGTAGTTCGTTAAACTTCGCATAGGTCATGAGGGCAAATGAAATCGCTATTACTTTGTCAGTCAGACTTGCGCAACAGCATACTGGTCAAGGGCAGGCGGCTATGAATAGTGGTAATAGAGCCAAGCACCTCAGCTCGCTGCTGCGCTTCCGTACCACTTAGCACTTGCCAAAGTTATCACTCATACAAATGATCTTTAAGGAAACTTCCAGTGGTCCACTTTTCTATGTAACAGGCTCAGCGCTTATAAATTAGTCCAGCTAACGCTGTGCTGCAAGTGACCTATGTTCATTCACTGGGCATGGTACATTTTGACATCACGAGTATCTGCTTTGCGATTTCGACCACTATGCCATCTTCACACCCTGGTCCAGGTGGCATTCCGCCCATTCTAATTAAACACAGGGGTGTAGATATTCCAACACTCCTCCTTAGGATTTCTACATATCCCGTGCAGTATGGAAAACATTCTTCCGCTAGAAAACACGTCATAGTCATGTCGCGACACAGGGTTGTTTCTGGGTTTTGCCAATTTTCGCCCGCTAACCATATAATTATCATCTCGAGAGTAACGGCAGAGATCATCAAAAGCACTCTCATGGACCACTTGTATAAAAGAAACGTAATGAACAATTCACAACCTGGATTTATTAGTGCTTGATCCTGCGTGACCTGACAGCTGCCTTTGCTTTTTGCTTGTCGCTGTTGTTGCCACTTCAAGCGGTTTGTCCTGGCATAAAACCTACAAAGCTGGAATTCCTCCGGTGGCATCACATGAGTGAAATAACGGTGGCTGATATCGAACCTGCTCACAAGGACTTTAATTTCATCCTCATCTTCACGTTCCGTTTAATTTTCAGCTGATTGCTAACGTGCAGCTGAAAGTCTATCAGTGCTGTCCACACCAAGTACGGGGCCCATGAGCAACGTCAACGTTTGGTTGCTTTCTCGGTTGCTAAGCCACCTTGCATAAATCCGCCCATGGATCATAACACAATGCTCACTGTCAGAGTGCGAAGCGGTGTTCTTCGTGACACTCGTCTGCCAGTTAATTACTGGTCTGTCCGATTGACCGGCATGATAATGCAATCGCTTATAACATTTATACATTCTACTGGCGAACTATTTGAATAGTGATAACTTACATAGCCTCTAGGAACTTAAATTTTGCCACAAACTGGAAATCACTTGCGTTACTCCCCAGCATGTGTAGGTTTTCCTTGATGGACGGGTGTAGGGTATTGCTGTGGGAAGGGGTTTGCATTTTTGATAGCTACCCCTTGCTGCATTTAGTAAGCCTTTGCGCTAAGTTCCCTGTTGTTATCAAACTGGCCAGCGCTGCTTATCGCAGGGTTAGAGGGCCTTGTGCTGAGGAACCGCTTTTGGACGGCGAAATTGAAACCTGATTTGTCCTGCCTATTTAGTCCTACTGCATTCTCCGTTCTGCGCGATAATTAGCTGAAAGTAGACAAGTTCCTTCATCGTACCTGCAGCACCACTTGCCAAACGTACGTACCACAACATACGAAGGTTTAATATGTGCGTAACGAAGCTTCCTCTAGATTCGTTTCCCGGAGTCACTGTCGGAGAACTGACTACATAGGGTAAGTTACCGGTTAACGCCCCAACCTGTCGATGGCCGTTTATTACTTTACTTTTATCCAACTCGGAGGAACGCAACGAGTCATTACATTTTGCCTGCGAACGGAAGGTTACTTATGTTACCGTTCACTCAGACCTTCCAGTAGTGGAAAAGGTTAAGTTAAAAGAGGTCAGTAAGCACCCTAAAACCGGGCGAACGGCCGGGGAAATAAGTCTCCGGTTGTTGTGTTTTCCGCTTTGCAGCCGTCGGTGTTTCTCCACTCTATCAGTGTCAAGCATGATAGTGTGGGGCCCAGCGCTGGCCAGTAGTAGTACCTACAGGTAGTGCTAAGAAATGTTCGCAACCTACGGAATAAGAGGTGCGAGATAGGTCTGTTTGTACGTATGTCGCATCCCGATATGCTGGCATTCGTTGACACATGTCTATCTCAGGATATCAAGGAGGGTGCAGTACATCTTCGTGTGGGCCGATGCAATTGTCGGAGCTCTGTCGGTAGTGAAAAGCACTTTCTCAGCTTAGCTAACCGTTGTATTGATGTATGGAAGCTTTGTGAGTACGACCAAAGTGGGACTCTACTTCATGCCCGCCCAATTCGCAGAAGGGTGTATGATGCTGGAATACCCTCATTTGGTGGAAGGTTTCTGGGCGGATCATTCTGGCAACCCCGCAGAAGGTACTTTCGGTGCAGATTATTTTGGGCTTAAGCTACCAGTACCGTTGCATCACTTCGTGTGCCTCCCCAATACCTACATGGATGGCCAACTATAGTTTATATTTGACCTCGTTTTTGTCAGCACTGGACTTCATATGTCTCACTTACAGCTCGCCCTTAGGTGCCAATGATTATGTTTGTCAATCAATCGAGTTTTACTATGCCCCCAAGTCACCTGAGCATTCCTAAGTCATAGGCAAATATAGCGTACTAACTATCATGCCAGGCGTAACAAGGCTTCTTGTTGGGGTTGCAAAAGCTTGGTGGTCGATACGGTTCATGCTGACTGGGATAAAGTTAAACCTCATCTCAAGTAATTCCCTACTCTTTCCATCCCGCGATAATTACAAGTTAAATTTAGTTTGTAGGATGAGCTCATGTTCAGAGCCAAGGTGCACATGCGCCGCCCTCCGCCGCCCTTCTTATCGCTGCTACCGTCCATACTGGTAACTACTGGTACCGCCATATGAAACCAGTGACTCCTAGAAGCAGGTGAACTTGGAGTTCCTTGATGACTTCGCTTTCAGAACGCGAGTAGACATGCGCCGACCTCCTCCGTCCTGGTTACCGCTGGTACTGGCTCTTCTTGCGCCGCTTGATACTACTAAATGAAGCATGAATGGTTCGTAGTCACAGGTAAGGTCCGATTTCAATGGTGACAGCTTTCAGAACCATGTAACATGCACCGTCCCCGCCGTCATGGTTACCGCTGCAACTGTACATGCTCACACCTCCTAGCACCACTATATGAAGCATGAGTGATTCGTAACCATAGGTATGGTTGCATTTCAATGATGACTTAGCTTTCAGCGCCCAAGTAACATGCACCGCACTCCGCCGTCATCGGTACCACTAAAACTGTCCATGCTGACACCTACGGGTAATGCCATAAGAAGAACGAGTGAATTCTAGCCACAGGTAAGCTTGCATTCCAAGAGTGCTCTCGCTTACAGAGCCCACGTTGACATGCGCTGCCCTCGGCCGCCCCAGGTATGGCTGCCAAAGGCCAACTACGCACCTCCTGGTACCATCATACGAAGAATAATTCCTAGCCGCAGGTAAGGTTGGATTTCATAACTGACTTCACTTCCAGAGCCTAAATACACATACGCCGACGCTTGCTGCGATGTTTATCGCTGCCACTGTAAAATTTGCCCGACCTTAGTCACCACTTTGTCACGTAAGTCCATTTGCTGACACCAGCCATAATACCGCGTCCTGTCAGTTATCGCTTCCAATTTCGTCAACATTTCGCACTCCTTAGAGAACGGACCAACCGCCTGTTTAACGCCACCCACTGTCACTGTGTCTTGCCGTCTCACATCGCAAAGGAAACATGCAAAGTCTGCAGGTTCTTTGCGGCGGACCCTAAGGCCACAAGTTCAGTGGGTGGTTCCGTATTATTCCGCCGGTATATCGGCTCAGTGCCCCAGTATGACGTGTAGGGCAGGACTGCAAGCAATGCTGACAACCTGCTCGTACAGTAATAACATGTCATGTTTGGGTTATGCCGTTAAAATCAACAAGGAACTTACAGCTGTAAACGTACGTTTTTCGTAAACCTTGTTCCCAATTACCTCCGCCATTTTGGTGTTAACTCATTTGCGCAAGCAGTTTGCCCTGTGAAACCACGTAATTAACCATTTTTCAGTATCCGCGCTTGGCAGGTGAGGAGCGGTCGCAAGGCTCACCACTTAGACGAGGATGTTTGCGTACCGGTTAAGTGTCCTCTTGGCCGCCTGGGCGAAACCTAAACCCTCATAATCGCATGGCGTATATCAGTACCACACGGTCCTGCGCATCGGCTCCTATTACACTGGCATTCTGTTGGCCCAAAATTCACATGCCATTCACAACGGCAAGTCACACATCCCAGCAGCGTGTTACTTTATAAATACATTACGAAACACTTAAAAGTGACATGAAAGCAGCTGCATGTTCACTTAAGATCAACGGACAAGGAGGACTGTTTTAGCTACCCATTTACGTAACACTTCCCGACTTCTATCTTTCTTACTTCACTGCATTCACCACGGTAACTCAGTTTCACTTCCCTAAGCATTATTCTTCAAACGTTTTACATGCTCATAAAAACCTTTTCGCCCAATTCTTATCACCATACATATTACCTAACCCCTTTGATGAATACATACCATCCCGCTATGCATAGGCATTTTTCCTTACGGGAATTAACAATGTTACCTTTAGGCTACCCAGCCGGAATGGATCTGGTGATCACAATAGGAACCAGCTGCAGTCACCCTGCATAAATATAATATTCCTCTGCGCCCGCAGTTTTGTACCAAAGACCAGTAGAAAATAAAAGGACTATGTTTCTTTCTAGCAACAGAAAAGTACCAACTCTCTAGGAATTTCGCTTTGCCATCTGGTACGCATCTTACATGCAGTACTGAAAGCGCACGTACACAAACATATATATACATAGGTACTTCTTACATTTGAACCAACCGTTATCCTTTACACACTTCATTTATATATAGTTGGCGGCATCCGGTTTCGGATTTGCCTGTCACTGTGGCAAGCCACAGGACGCCTGCGCCTACAGAGGGACCATGGATGGCTTGCGCTGCACCACCCACAGCTCCAACCACATACCCCATATCCAGTGTAAACCCGAAGGAATAAGACCGGGAGGCATGCGGATGGGAACCTACGTTTCATCAACGGAGCCGGCCCACACTCCTTCACAGGCAAACACAAGCACGCTGTATTTGGGGAATCAACCGCACACAAGGCGGTGGCTGGACCGTAGTCCGCTCCACACTGAGTGCATGGAACCGCTCTTTGAGCCTAGCACGGCCACAAGAACCGTGCACCCCGTCCCCTCCAGCAACGACCAACTGTCTCCTGGAGCCAGTATGAACGATGTAGTGGGTAATAGACAGGTAGGCACCTTGTCAACATACACATCAAGCGCAACCATACCAGGGATATCAAACAACAGCCATTCACTTTAAACGACAAGCTGAAATAAAATAAATCCAATAATGCATACAGATACGGTGGCATAACTCTTCGCTAAATTACCATATGAAGTAATTTGGTTAGCAACAAATCCGTGATAAGTAAGAAATGTCCACAAGTTACTTAAAATGCTACAAACGCAACAAAATTACCGAAGATAAGCGCAATTAGTGTAAGCAACGTGGCCAGTTAATAGAACATTATTCAGGGAGGCAGAACAAACCAAATAAAGCGGAATGAAATTTATCCAGCTTAAAAAGACCTAGTTTAAGTGTAAGTTGGTTTAGCCCAACTGCGGTGAAGAAGCATCAAGAATGCAACATCAGCCTCAGCATGGGGCACAGGGGCATTTACATATAGATATATATATACACACATATATACATATATAATTGTGGATTTCACCGAGGCATTTATACGATGAACCGCGGGACAGTGTGGCTGCCGTTGGGTAATTTTGGTTTTCCGCGTAAATTTGTAAGTTTTATTGGATGTCTGCACAGTGGTATGCAAGTGAGGGTGCAGTTGAGTGGAGAGACCTCGGATGACTTTGCATTTGTCACTGGTGTGAAGCAGAGCCGTGTCTTAGCTCCTGCCTTGTGTAGTATATGCCTTTATACAATGACGTATTGTGCTTTTGATGCCGTTTGTGCTTACGAGGTTGACGTGGAGCACCGTATTGATGGTGGGTTGCTGAACATCTACCTTTTCGGTGCAAAATCCATAGTCTATGAGAGAACTACCTGTAAGTTGCGTTTTGCTGACGACTGTGCGTTGTTTTCACAAAGCGCGGATGAGTTGCGGCATACGGCTAGTGCTCTGGCTTCGACAGCGGCCAAATTCCGACTCAACGTAAACACAAGCAAAACTGTCTGTCTCTTTCAGCCTTCACTGATTAGCAGATACACAGTGAACTACGTAGCCGCGTGTCGAAGGCAGCGGCGGCATTTGGGAAGCTTGAATACCGAGTGTGGAACAACCATCAGCTTACCATTGGCACAAAGCTGATGGTGTACAAATCCATGGTGCTGTCCGTTCTTCTATAATGCAGTGAAACGTGGACGATGTATCGTCGGAATGTGCGGTATATTGAGCCGTTTCATCAGCAGTGCTTGCGACGGATTTTTTGCATCGGTTGGGGTGATAGGGTTGCAGACACGGAAGTGCTGCGCCGTAGTGGAATGTATGCGGCGGACTGCATACGTTTGCTGAGACACCTGAGTTGGATCTGTCATGTGAGCCGTATAGATTCAACGCGGATAACGAAGCAACTCTTATATGGTCAGCTGAGCATAGGGAAGCGGCACGTGGGGAAACCAAAGTTACGTTAACAGGGCATGATTAAAGTAAGCCTCTCACGTTCTAAACTTGATTGCAGATCATGGAAAGCGTATGCGGATGATCAGCGTGCATGGCGCGATCTGATAAAGAAGGCAGTTGCAGAGGTGCAGGAGAATGTTTTCATGCATGCAGAAATGAAGTGGCAAGTGCGGAAGCGGCAAGCACCGATTGGTTGTTTTTCATTGATGTCAAGCGCATGGTGCTGTAGCACATGCGGTCATGAGTGCTTGAGTCAGGCACGCCTAGTGAGACATGAGCGAGGCCACTCGGGAACACTACCGAAGCGACGACGGGTCCTGCAGAGAACGTAGGCCGAACCAGTACAGCGCTTGGAGGTACGCTGCATTCGATTTACTAACCGCGTGCTTGCATACCAAGTCTCGTTATTTCAGGTGGTGGGTTCCAAATTTTGTGCCAATGCTTCCCTTTATCAAATAAATGTCCACCTGTGCGCTTCTCTATTATCCTGCACAACTCTCTTAAGCTAATTGCAGTTAATTTAAACAACATTTTTGCGTTTGTGTTATTTCCTTAAAATATACTTTCTGAACCCCTGAACTTATTTCAGATCCTTTGTTAACAGCTTATTTCATATGCTCATTAATTTAAGATTTTTGTCACGTTTTCCTATGCAGTACTCGATTTCTTTCCTTTGGTAACCTTCTCTCAAGTGACTGGCTGTTGCTTGATATCCCCGGTGTGGCTGCGCTTGGTGTACATGATGACAAGGCGCCTACCTGTAAATTACCCAGACCACGTCTATGCTGTCTCTAGGAAACAGTTGGTCTTTGCTGGTGGGGACGGAGTGCACGGTTCTTGTGGCGGTGTCGGGATCAAAGATTGGTTCCATGCACCCAGTGTGGAGCGGACTACGGTCCAGCCACCGCCTTATGTGAGCTTGATTCCCAATTACAACGTGCTTGTGTTTGCCTGTGAAGGAGTGTGGGCCGGCTCCGTTGATGAAACGTGGCTCCCATCCACATGCCACCCGGTCGTATTCCTTCAGGTTTACACTGGATACGGGGTGTGTGCTTGGAGCTGTGGGTGGTGCAGCGCAAGCCATCTATGGTCCCTCTGAGGCGCAGGCATCTTGTGGCTGGCCACGGTGACAGGCAAATCCGAAACCGGATGCGCTAGCCGTAAAACTTGTTGGTGTCCCTATCCGGATATGCTTGTCACTGTGGCCTCCATGGGGACAGCAACAGAATGCTTGCGCCTACAAAAGGACCACAGGTGGTTTGCGCTGCACCTTCCACAGTTCCACCCACGCCCCATAGCCGGTGTAAACCAAAAGGAATAAGACCAGGAGGCATGCGGATGGGATATATATAACCCTTTTAGCTCAATTACATTAGACAATTATATGTATTGGGCAAACGAACGATTACTTTTATACGCATTATGTCTCTTTATGCAACCACCCAACTACCGCCCTTTGGGTCAGGCTATCGAGCCAAAGGCTCCGGCTAGAGTTCCTCAAGCAAACCTCCAAATCACAACAGCCACGTCGTGTGCGATTTACCACTATTGCAAACGTATGCCTACGCGTGAAGCACTCAGCATCGAGTGCAGGAACGTTTGCAACCAGCGGACCGGTACGCCAATGAGCACCCCGCTGGACGCACTGCCCTGGTCACGATGTAACTGGCGCGCTAAAACCTCGATAATGCGGCGCTCAGTGAAACCCGGCTCGCTGAGCCAGGTAGGTTGCATAAAGCAGGTGCTGGCTACACATTTTAGTGGGTAGGCAGCCAAGCTTCAACAACATATGATCATGGAATGGGGGTCGCAATATCCGATCGCCTACAAGGCCAGCTCGTGTGTGATCCAAGGGGCACTAGAACGCGCCACCTTCGCGTGTCGTCCTCCCCCTGCTGACTCAGAGCGCAAACGGCGCCGTTCGTATCCGCACACCCCTCGTCCCGCTTGTAGCCACGTAGTTCTGTGATGCCAAGCGGAAGTTCTGGTTTTCAGCTTACAGAATCTCAGTCCTCGTGAAATCATGCTGATAGCCGCAACCTCCACCACACGGGGTATAAAAGTTTATTTGCGTTTGTTAGCCTGCCGTCACCGTCGAGCCGCTGCGAAACCCCAGTCCGTGCCTCCCCAACGGGTCTCCTTGGTTACCGTCGATCTCCAATGCAAACCTGCTGGACAAGAAAGGTTTCTTAACCCACTCGGGCAGTAGCAGCGGAGGAGGCCTTAACCACTCGTTGTAAAATGGGCAGGCCCTCCCACGACAGAAGCTGAAATTGTTTCACATCGGATGCTAGGACAAACACTTCCGCATTACTATGACTACCCAGGAGCTCCCGTACGGTGCCATAATGTCCATCGTGCAGGTGAACTCCTGCTTGCCCATAATCAAAAAATGCACCTCCAAGTCACATACATATCACGAGCGATGCGCATTTATCCAGCGCGGTCCATGACACAACTACGGGATGGCATCTTTGTGACCGTCGCCGTTCTCACCATGTCCTCCGACCGGTCCGCCTCTCCAACATTTTCCGTTGGCAGCACCAAACTGCAACTACTAAGAATCGCCCATTCGTCCTATAAACGCAGGCTGGCAACCCGCAGAATGTGCGCACACTAAAGGCGCCACTGACGCATAAACCGACATCTGCATGCGCTGTATTTCGCTAGGACCATACGCTGCATGCCCAGATGGTCTGCGTCCACTAACCAATACCTGTCGTACGGGTTCTCTCTGCGGATGCAAGCTCTTAGGCTCAGCCGCAAGTACCGCCGCCGGGCGTATGAGAAGGTCTTCCTCAAAATCAACTGCTCACTGGTTACACGGTGCTAAAACCCGCACATACCAAGCTTATTTCTTGCCACAACGGTTTCCCTTCCCTCTTAAATGTTACTGCACCGCTGCACTATCACCAGAAAAGGGCGCAGCCGAGTTGACCGCTTGCTCAAAGTTTCTTTCAAACGTTTATTCAGATTTTCTACGCGCTTGATGCTATTGCACCCAAATAACATCCCATGCCCATCAAGTGCGCCGCCCAGCTAAGCCACCATGGGCTCCACGTGCGACGTTGGTACCAGAAGCACTCTTCGATGCGCACTGATATACGCTCCATAAGTCGATGGTAATGCACGCAGTCGTGTGTAAACAACGAGGAAGGCAACCTGTTAAACAGAGCACTTTTATCCTCGTGTTACAGAAAAGAAGGTGTGCACAACGTCGCTGCATGTCACTCAGAATGTGTACACGGCAGACAAATAGGTTGGCAGTGCGAAAAGCATTGCGAAACGCCTTCACCTGCGCCACGCATCTGTCCTTGTTCAGCTTTCCAGCACGGTCGACCCCGGGGGCCAAATCACCCACGTATAACCGCCATTTGGTAGCTAGCCTCCGTCTCATTAGGCAACAGCGCAGTAAAGAAATTCATGCCACGACCGTTGTGGTTCACAAAAATAAAATGCCATAGGATGTAATCACCGTAATTGAGCTGCTACGTGGAGTCCGCCAAACTTAACTCCCGGTATTGGCAACAACTTCCAACAGGCGGAAAGGGAGGGAAAGCTGGTACAATATAACAGTTCCCTCCTGCATTATTTTTAATTGACCATTTCTTCGCAAAAGCTGCGTAACCTCCTTCGCTTTCATGACAAAATATTACGGTGACGCTGCCGTAATTCATACAATTCGCGCCCCGTGAAACGAATGTCATATTGAACTCGCACCCATGCACGCCTCTCCTACTTCCGGCTAAAAGTTTTCAGCAAGTACCGTGCCATGCTTTCCTGTTTTGCTGCTAGCTGTTGATTTTTGACACACAGCCATGGCATCCCTACGTTAAAATTGTGCGAGGGGCACAGACAAGCGCATCCAATTTAGTAACCTTCCCCATGCAAAACAGCTGAGAAACACGCAGGACAATTGTAACACCGGTAACTGTTAAGAACTATTATGCGGATAAGAAATACTCCCCGCCTTCCAAACCCATTCGATTGCTTACTGTGCACGAACACAAACGGAATATATCGGTACCGGCATCCTTACGGAAGCATCTATCCAGTCTCCCTTTGGTAAACATTCGCATTAATAAAGCTTCGACGAACAAACGAGCTCGCCGTTTCACTCTGAAACCTTTTTAGTTTCTAAAGGATTGCTGAGTAGCCTAAATATGGACCCTTGTAGATAGTCGGAATGCACTAGAGTCATCCACCATGGCTGCTGTCGCTAGCAGTGGGTAAATGATTACCCACCGAAAGGCAATTAAACCTTTTCGTATAATGGTTTATAATACATCGCTTCGCATATTAACAACGAAGTTCACATAATAATAAACTTACCCATGCATTGAAAAGCCCCATATTTTCCTTTACCAACAGAAACCTAATGTACCACAAGCACACTCTCAAAATATTTGGATCGCTAGTGGCGTACAAGATGCGCTGATTTTACACTTGCTTCTGCTGGTTACTGGGAGGGGCTGAATTTGTAAGGGTAGGTAGGGGTTTCTCAACCTTGGTCTTCGATGACATCCAAGGTGGTATGAATTGCTGTATGGTATATTGTTAATGCTGATGGTATGATGAAATGGAAACTTAAAGGTAATGGTATATGGCTTTGCTTCTCTATACGGTTAGAATAAAGCAAACTAATGGCTACCGGTCCAGTTGAATGTCACAGGTTATTCGAAAGCAGGAAAATTGTATATACAGTCGATGTGTGAACGTATTTGTTACTGAGCGAAGGAAGTATGTTTACCAAATACTAATATATGCAGAGATTAGGCTTGCACGAAACAACTGGTTAAAGGAACTGACTGCCTTTGATAACTGAGATAATGCTCGTCTGTCTGAACTGTAGATATATTTTTTGAAATCACACTCAAAGAGGCGTCACTTGGTCTTCAAAGTTGTAGTAGTTGTGATGCTGAAACAGAGGAATCAGGAATGTGCATTGCAGGGGTAATTTATGCTTAGAAGGCACGATTTCTTTGAAATGTTGTATTGTCCAATAAGGTGAGCATCAACGTAATTGTTTGAGTGTATCGGTGAATGTTAAAGAGGGATGGTCATAGGAACGATTCATGAACGCTCTAGTTATTGCTTTGACCAAATGTACGGTGCTAATGTGTAACCTCCGTTGCGCTGAGATGTTATTTCTAAGACGTATATTTGTAACTCTAAGCACATGTAATGAATTTTATACAAGTACACCAATATAAAAAGAATGCAAAGACCAAATATACATCTATAGGTATGCACATATACATCTTTATTTATACATAGCTTGTCTATATTTAAATGTATATTTTTGTTCGTCGCAATCAGCCGACAATTCAGATAAGTCAACTACCTACTAATTGACTTATCTGAATTGTCGGCTGAGTGCGACGAACAAAAATAAACACCAAAATCCTTCTACTCATATATAATAAATGTATATGCATACATGAACATTTAAGTTAATATTATAGTGATGGTAATAATCTGAATAAGTAAAAATACTTAGGTCCATATATGTGTATAAAAACGGATAAGCATGGTAAATAATGTACACATACATATACATGAGCATCTATATATGTAGATATATGTATAAAGTTACGCCATATATATGCATACCTGGATGCAGTTTTAATTAAAGAAATGCATATATGCAATAAAATTTAGGTAGACAATTATATTTGGTTAAGTAGTTATAAATGTAGGCGGTGATGTGTGCGGAAATATTCATTTATGTATATATGTATATATGTCTGTACATGCATATGTATGTGTATAATTCCTAATGCCTTTCTTTCTCATATAAGTGTCTAGTGGGCCTTGCGCTGTGTCATTTGGGGCCACTACAGAAGCGACGACGGGTCCTGCAGAGAATTACGACGAGCCGGCGCAGCGTCTGTAGGCACGCTGAATTCGATTTACTAACCGCATGCTTGCATGCTAAGTCTCTTTATTTTAGGTGGTGGGTTTCGGTTCACTCCTAATGCCTTTCTTTCTTTCTCATATAAATGTCTAGTGGATAAATGTCTAGTGGGCAATGCGCTGTGCCATTTGGGGCCACTACAGAAGCGACGACGGGTCCTGCCGAGAATTACGACGAGCCGGCGCAGCGTTTGTAGGCACGCTGATTTCGATTTACTAACCGCGCGCTTGCATGCTAAGTCTCTCTATTTCAGGTGGTGGGTTTACAGTTTGTGCCTAATGCCTTCCTTTCTCATATGAATATCTCCATGTACTCTGCCTTTCTTTCTCATATAAGTGTCTAGTGGGCCATGCGCTGTGTCATTTGGGGCCACTACAGAAGCGACGGCGGGTCTTGCAGATAATTACGACGAGCCGGCGCAGCGTTTAGGCACGCTGAATTCGATTTACTAACCGCGTGCTTGCATGCTAAGTCTCTTTATTTCAGGTGGTGGGTTTTACAGTTTTTACCTTACTGCTTTTCTTTCTCATATAAATATCTCCCTGTACTCTATTCCATTAACTTGCACACATCGCTTCAGCCAATTGTATTCGATTTCCATAACATTTTTGTGTTCGTGGCATTCCGTGAACTATACTTCCTGACCTCGTGCACTTAGTTAGGATTTGTTTGCAAACAACTTATTACATATGCTATTTAATTAAGGATTATATCACCGTTTCCTTATGCATTAATCGAGTTTTTCTCTTTTTCTTTCTCTTTCTCTCAAGTGTTTGGCTGCTGTTTGATATCCCCGGTGTGGCTGCGCTTGATGTGCATGTTGACAAGGTGCCTACCTGTCTATTACCCACCTCCTCGTCCATACTGGCTCCAGGAGACAGTTGGTCGTTGCTGGAGGGGACGGGGTGCGCGGTCCGTGTGGCCGTGTTAGGCTCGAAGAGTGGTTCCATGCAGTCAGTGTGGAGCGGACTACGGTCCAGCCACCGCCTTGTGTGCGCTTGATTCCCCAAATACAGCGTGCTTGTGTTTGCCTGTGAAGGAGTGTGGGCCGGCTCCGTTGATGGAACGTGGTTCCCATCCGCATGCCTCCCGGTCTTATTCCTTCGGGTTTACACTGGATATGTGGTATGTGGTTGGAGCTGTGGGTGGTGCAGCGCAAGCCATCCATGGTCCCTCTGTAGGCGCAGGCATCCTGTGGCTTGCCACAGTGACAGGCAAATCCCAAACCGGATGCCGCCAACCATTTGTATAATTACGTTGGAACAGATTGCATAAATAAGTTGCAATAAGAATATGCCCATAGTGATATCTTACTTGAGACTCCATGTTGAGGAGGATGTGGCATTCGTGTTTTCTTCACCGTAGTTAGTTGAATGCCACCGCTACCCAATCTAAGTAGTTTTAAGCAGACTACCTTGTAGTATATTTGACTTTCATTAGTTGGCAATGGTTCAAGAAATCGATGTGAAAACATGCATGTAACATAAGCTGATGGAGGAGATATTTTTGAATTTATCTTTAATTAGAATAACTAATATTGATTACCTTAGAGTGTTTTCAAGTAGTTATGTTTCGCTTGCTGATGAACTCACTTCATATGCGATTTCAACGTAGAGGTATCTCGGCGTAGCGGAATGCCTCGACATATACCTGTTACTTTATAATTTAATTAGTAGGGATAGCCTGTTGGTCAGCGTTACATATGCATATTGATAACGTTTGTCCACATCTAGGAAGCGATACCTCGTCTAAGCTGGATCCAGGTTTCTGTAAATGTTTGCTTTAGTGGTCATGGTGTATGCCCGTTTTTCATGCTATTGTGGAATGAAGTTTGCATATACTCTGTGTTGTAAAGACGGCGGTTTAGCAAACGTCGTGGTTGTTATTTTATGTAAAATACCTTGCAGTTATGTACGTATTTGTATGAGCCCTTTTCCGTTTTGTTAAAAACAACATTTGTCCCGAGCACCTTCCACCGTGTCACAACTCTTCGGATATCACACTGCATTAGCTTTGCGTGTTTGGAACTATAGGTGGTGTATCGGAATGCAGGCATAACCGTTTTTCATCACGGTCTTTCTATGGTTGGCCGTTTGGTTGAACGGTGGCAGCAAATCCGTATGGTGATGCCGTTACCCAAATGTGCTTTAATGTATAGCGGTAAGTGACTTAAAGGTACAGGTGACGCAAGTGATAGTCGAACTTCCTGTAGGAAGAAGGCTTGAGAGTAGCATTATTCTGTGGGGCGATATAAGGGCTATAGGTGTAAGCTATTGTTATCCGGGTGTGTAGTTGTTACCCCTGGTTTTAATTGCGAAGTTATTGAACGTTGTACCTAAACTGTTCCGTTATACCGAGGCCATTGAAATATATGATACTATTCGTACAAATGTAAATAACCGGCGGGGTGTCCATTGGGATACAAAGGCAACGGAAGGATGTCGCATGTGTAAGCTGATGAGGAGGAAAATAGCACATAAACTTTTCGGTGCATCTTCTCTCACTCCCAATCAAATTGCTCACGCTTATGCTGGGGAAGAAGTCAATGCGTTGCGTAAGCACAGTGGATTACTGAGTCTCGGGGTATCGGTGTTTTCGTAAGGCGTAAGTGTTAACGGATATGTTTATGATTACATGTAACATGCTACCACGTTTACTATTAGCAAAGTAGGGAGAAAATTGATGGCTTTAGGACATGGGGCTGCATAAGCTGCCAACTTACTTGTGGAAGGCCATAAGAGGTATGAGGTGCGTGTTAGGTGCGCTATGGAAAGCTGAATACACATGCGACATAGAAACGGAGGAGGAGATAATGCATGTCCATACCAATTCTAATGTCCGCATCATTGTGGGTAGCGTGCCTACAGACGCACTCTAACCGCAATGCTTAAGCACTAAAAGATGGTGCGCCCTTAAGGAGGCCGTTTTCGCGTTTCCTTGATGTGCGCATTAAGGAGGGCTACGGTTGCGTCCCATTGATGGGTATCATTGAAGCGGCTAGAGCAGCTGAACATGGTGATGGTATGCTGGATTTGAGAATGTCATGATATTTTTATATATATATGCATGCTCACCAGAAGAAAATTTTAGGCTCATCACGGGGGGCTCACGGTTCGTAGTTAGTTATAGTTAGTTAGTTAGTTATATTTGTCATGGAGGTGCTGACCAACTTTCTTAAAACTGGGACAAACCATAGCCCCCTTCTATTCAGTGCGAAGAGAGCAGCTGGGTAGAGAGCACACAAATTTATGTAATCGGACGGCTAACTTCATCAGCCAACGCGTACAACAGTTTGGGATGAATAGCATCCACACCGGCAGCTTTGTTGTGATTTAAGTCCCTCAGAAGCCGGAGCACGTGAGTCTCCGTTATGGAAGCCTCCTCCAAGTGGAAGCCCTGAGGAACTTTTGCCTAGAGACCGATATGCGGCAACTGCGACTTTCGAACGTAAACCCAGCATATTTCCCTCCGAGCTAACAAGGTTGTCCGGGATCTGTGACAGCAACAATGCCGGTAGGACCAAACAACGCTTGGATGCACAAGTTCAGGTTGCTTCGTCTTTTCACATATGCGCAGAAGCGTTTTGGGTTTCATAAGACTATACGGGTAAGCTATATGTCACGTTGTAGACGAGCACCTCGTAGAGGCGGCCTGCAAGCATTTTGAGCCTTACGATATAGCTTTAATGTATATGATGAAGGTGCAGCTAAGTAAGTAAGCCAACATCTAGCACCTCTGTTAAGTTGTTTGCGTACAACAGCATCAAACCAAGGTGAATTTGCCCTAGTTTTATTCCTGCGAGACGGTGCTGGATGGGGAAAAGACGACAATCAAGTATAACTTCAATCTGTCCCAGGCCGTTTGAATCTTGTCACCTTCCAACATAGCACAAGGTTACTATGCGGTTTTGGTTTTATTGTCTGAAATTCCGCGCCATATGTTTAGAACTCGGTTGGGAGGGCATAAGTCGTAGGACTAAGGGCGCATTTAAAGGAGAGACATGCGTGGCCGCTAGCACAAAGAGGTTGGTTGCATAAAATAGCCGTGTCAAAATCAATGAGCCTAGTAGGCTGATGGAAAAACTTGTGCAAGGAAGCATGCAAAGCCTGCTCGAGAAGATCGGTAGCCAAATGTCTTGTAAAAGTCCCAAGAAAAATTCTACTAGTCAGCGTCGGGAAGCTTAAAGTTCTCGTTACTAAACACATGGTTTCCGAATGTTCACTGAGGAAAAAACAAGACACATAGCTATGCGGACGGGGCTTCCATTGAGTAGCACAACCTTTAATTGCGGTGAGGCAACATACGGGTTAACGACGAGGGCCTCAACCTCCCCGTCTGGTGGTCGGAAACGCTACGCCTTTAAAACAATAAGTTCGGAGTTAACGTACAAAGCAACGCCACCACCGCGTCGAGCACAGGTGCGGTCACATCTCAGCAGTGCACAGCCTGGCAAGCAGCCTTCACTATCCTTGACGTCGGTGGACATCCACGTTTCAGTGAATGCGAGGAAATCTGGACTGCAGTCCTTGTCTAGCCAGCGGACTTTGCACCGCTTGTTTCGCAGGCTAGGAAAATTGCTTATGGTCACCTGAAGGGATTTAGCATTGTGAGTCCAGGATCGTGCCCTACCAGAACCTTCTCTGGTGGGGTGGAAGTTGACCGCCGGCTTACCACACGAAATCACAGCAAGCGGAAACCCCTTACTCCTGCTTCACGGCGGGCTTTAAGAGCGCTCACAGCTTCGGGCAATTTTAGCCTCTACGCCAAAGGGAGGTAGGGGTGCACAACGACTCCAGTGTCCATGAGATAATAAGCGAAACGCAGAAGTGTTTGACGCTCCTCTGGAGTGGACAGAACAAATAAATAAGTAAAATTTTTCTCGAATTCTCCGAGCCACACAACCGCAGGTATGATCAAAATTTACACACAATTCTGTGGCGCAAGAGATACTTTACAAAGCACGTAAATGGCTGTGGCCGAAGGTTGTACAATTTGAAGAAACAGTGGAAGCACTCATGAGAACCAAAGTCGTCAGTAGAGTTCCCAAAAAGATGGTTTCAATTATGCATAAAGTAAATAAAGGCACGGTAAGCGGAGTGGGGACAGTAAATGAAGACAATAAAGTATTTTGTTGTACGTGACAGTAAAATATTTAAGACTGACTAGTCGGTATTCCAGTGTGTAACAGTGAGCAGTGACTTTATTCAGTGGTAAGTCACGTCCGCCACGTCACAGGGTTGATAAACGGACTTCGTGCGACATTTTATAGGGAGAACGCTTGCCAGGCGAAAAGCCACCGCCTCCCGGAACACGGTTGTCTACAGATATGAACGTCATGTACAACTGGCAAAGCTTTTTATGAAGCATTTGTTCTTTCAGTTATGCTCAACCGGGTGACCCCTCAGTTGTCTAGACAAATGGCACATTCAAAGTCCAACATGCACTTTGAAGTCAGTCGAGGAGTGTGATTTTGAAGTTAAGTAGAATTTCCAGAGTATGGGGCTCACCTACTCGGATTATGTATATTTGCCGGGAAGCGAAGAATTCGTGTCCAGCTACCCTCACTGGACATGGGTGGTTGAGGTGTTGGGTGCAGAGGGTTAGTGTTGAGGTGAAACCATGGCCCAAGTAAGTCCTTGTTTGTTAGTTCGTCCCACCTCAGACGGAGGCAGTTTCTCAGTTCAATCCCAGACCTTGATGATGTTCAGTACCTCAGAGGATGGGGAACAAGGGGAACAGGCCGAGAGAAGAATCATAAGTACAGTCATGGTATCAAGCATTGGGGAATCCTGCTTTAACACATTTACTTGAGACAGCTGACGTACAATGTGTGACAGATGTTCCGTTGAAATTTTTTGATTACTCAGCAGTAGGCATGGCCCAATGGATAAATTACTTCCATGAGCATGAAGAGCAGGGTTCCGGTAAGAAATTCACGAGGTATTATCTTGCGGCGTTAAAATTCAACCGGAGACCAGAAGGTGGGTATGTAGTTGCGATTGGTTGCAATCGGAAACCAGAAGATACAGTGGCGATGTGGCCATATTTGTATATGCTTCACGGGATGATGATTATCTAAGGCCACTTAATAACTATTATGTACATGGGTATATGAGGATAGGAAGCTGAGCATAATGAAAGCCGGCTAGGATTAAATGGATATGTACGGAGGACTAAGTGTCGAAGGTAAGACGATCGAGAAATGGCGCTAATGGACTTGGTTTCAGTGGTCAAACTTGCTCCTTGGGTTAAGCATTCTGGTTACTAATGGATAACTACAGTGTCAAGAAATAGGTCAACAAACCAGCAAAAATATGTGATGCAAACAGTCTACAAGAAAACAGTTGGAAAGATAAGGAGTGGCACTAAGAAAGCCCCGAAGCTGCGCAGAGATGCAAGGAGAGTACGCCAAAGCGCGGTAGTTTAAGGTGTTGTAGGTGAGACAACCGAGATAAAAGCGTTAGTGGACAGGTACTCAGCGGCTAACTGTAGCCACTTGATTAAGATAATCAGTCACATGTATAAATAAATAAATAAATAAATATTTTATTCTCGACAAAACGAGACACGCCTTTTGGGCATGATCAGCATATTGCATTATTGTACATGATAGCGGAATAAGCAGCACCAACAGTGGGAGTAGTACAGTTGGAGACAGTAGTGTGGGCCCATAGAGCCCAAATGTTGTATGTAGTCTATGTACACAGAATGCGAGAGATAAAGAAAATAATCAGATCACTTATATGGTATGTTGATGAAGAACTAGTCCGATGAGGTCCAGTAAGCAATGTAAGTCAGTGAGTGAAGTATGAGGAAACGGGTGAAAATACTTAAGTATAGTGGTATGGCACTAATCAGATATGTAGGCGTGTTCGTGCGAGAGCCGGTGTATACACAGAACTTGTAAATGTGGTGTCGGTCAACTTGCAAATGTGTTAGGGGCGGTGATTTTATTGAGTGGCGAATCACATCCGCCACGTCGCAGTGTTGTTAAACAGACATTTGTGGCTTTTTGTAGGGAAAACGCTTGCCAGACGAAGACCCACCACGTCCTGGAACACTGCCGGCTGTTGATATAACATTGGCAAGATTATATCTGACCGATTACCCTCGCGGACTTTCGCAGTCACGTAACGCCAATTTGTTTCCTATGACTGTGTAGTCGCCTTCGGTGTCCAGTACAAGTGGTTGGAGCTGTTGAAGTCGGATGACTCAGGTGACTTGTATCCAATTGATCAGTTTCCTAGGTTCTTTAGTGTGTCCTGATTATGAAATGCGGGTTTTTTCTTTGTTCTTTATTGAATCAGTGCCCATGGGAGGGTCGCAGGTACGTCTTCAGCGGTGTTCGGTGCAGGTAATGTTATTCTGTAGAACAAGGGTAAGAAGGTATATACAGTGTCACAGAAGCACCTGTGTTTTAATGCAAGGGAATAAACTATGTAGGAAAGGAGTAACTCATAGCTCCAGATACCGCAGTGTTGAATGGAGCATATGGCGACTAGCTGCTGCTAAACAGAGATACTGGCTTTAGGAAAGGTTGTATTAGTGGCTGGTGTAGCCATATCATTAGCACGGTTGGTCACTGGTGGATACCTACAGTGTCAATGAATAAATCAACAAGCGAGCGAAGATAGGAGAAACAGACTTTCAAGGGAAAAAGGTTAGAGGGTAAAAGGGGCGGCTGCTTAAAAGCTACAGCTTCTCACATAGATGCATGGAGCCAACAACGACAAACTGCTGCCAAGAAGAGTTGACGAGAGCAAGGCGAATTGCAGATAAGGGCGCTAGGAGAGAAGTAAGTGGCCAGCCATTGCATTCGGATTAAGCCTTTAGTTACTAGTGGAACCTACGGTGGCACAGAATAGGTCAACAAACCAGCTGAGCTGTGATGCAAACTGTCCAAGAGAATGAACTCTATAGAGAAGGAGTGGTGAATACCGAGCTCCAGATATCCGTAAATTTGAATGAAGCCTATGACGACTAACGGCTTTTGAACAGAGAAAATGATGCTAGAATAGAGAGTATCTATGGAAGGGTAGAGCTATTCGATTAAGAAAGGGTCACTGGTGGGTACCTACAATGTTACAGCATAAGTCATCGAACCAACTGAGTTGTGCTGCAAACGGTCCAAGAAAATGAAGGTTGGAAATGAGTGGTGGCTCCAAGCAAGCTACAGATTTGCACGGAGATGCATGGAGACAACAACGACAAACTGCGGCCAAGAACATTTGAAGACAGCTAGGCAAACAACAGATGACGGCGGTAGGAGGGGGAGATCTGTAGCCATTAATGGCGTTCAGGTTAAGCCTTTCGTTACTAGTGAATTGTACGGTGGCACGGAATAGATCAACAAACCAGCTGAGCTGTGATGTAAACAGTCCAAAATAACAAACTCTGAAGAGTAGGAGTGGTGAACACCGATCTCCAGATATCCGTAGAGTTGAATGGAGTCTATGGCGACTAGCTGCTGCTAAACAGAGATACTGGCTTTAGGAAAGGTTGTATTAGTGGCTGGTGTAGCCATATCATTAGCACGGTTGGTCACTGGTGGATACCTACAGTGTCAATGAATAAATCAACAAGCGAGCGAAGATAGGAGAAAGAGACGTTCGAGGGGAAAAGGTTAGAGGGTAAAAGGGGTGGCTGCTTAAAAGCTACAGATTCACACAGAGATGCATGGAGCCAACAACGACAAACTGCTGCCAAGAAGTGTTGACGAGAGCAAGGCGAACTGCAGGTAAGGGCGCTAGGAGAGAAGCAAGTGGCCAGCCATTGCATTCGGATTAAGCCTTTAGTTACTAGTGGAACCTGCGGTGGCACAGAATAGGTCAACAAACCAGCTGAGCTGTGATGCAAACTGTCCAAGAGAATGAACTCTATAGAGAAGGAGTGGTGAATACCGAGCTCCAGATATCCGTAGATTTGAATGGAGCCTATGGAGCCTATGGCGACTATCTGCTGCTAACTAGAGCAATGGTGAGCTCGACACTTGTCAGCTGGCATGCTACCGAACCTGGTTAGTTAACATCCAGTCACGCTGGTCAGGGGCGTACGTTAAGGCCTATTCTAAACCACTGAAAGTCAATTAGCATGGGGTCTTTTGGGAAAACCGCAGGTTAGTCAGTGGCGTTTCTGCAGTCGGCATACTAGACTTTGCGACGCAGATTATTTACCGAATGCTCCATGGACAGCGGTGGTTCCAGTTTAGCGTCCGCTTTTATACGCTCTAATGTCGTAGATTTTTCCAGCTGTAACGATTCCGTAGTAGTAGAAGTTGTTGGGAATAGAGATAGTGCACCGACATAACCCTCACGACTGCCTTGGGTTTTGTCACTTTTTAAACCTCTTCCACTTTCTTTTGACAAAAGCAGAAGTTTGCTGCCCTCCCTAACGTCCGAATCAAACACGCTATCTGAGGGTCCGTTGCCAATAGGGTCCTTGCTAAGAGGTAAATTGACGTTTGAAAGTTGACAAACAGATTCACGGTATGAAAACTTGCAACTGTCTTCTACTAGCTCCTGACAGCGAAGACCTGGGGGTTCTAAGGCCTTCACAATCCATTCCACTTTCCTGTCTAGTGAGACAATCAGAGGAAGCAACCTTTCCAGAGTAACAGGGCTTCTCTTTACTGGATTGTACTGCTCCGTCCTGCGCATACGACAGTCACTACAACGGTATAGTAAAATCCCGCTATTAAGCAGAAGAGCATACGATGCAAGACAGTACAGCACTTATGGAGCCAACCGTTAAAGCTAAAGCGCTGCTTGCCCCAGGAGGAAACTGTGACCCGTTTTAGAGACCCCGCTTTGCCACAATGAGTACCCAGTCTTCGAAAGGAGGACCCACGGAGTTGATGCAGCGCTTGACAACTATCGCGACGGAGAGGTTCAGCGAAGGAACCGACAAGCAGCAAAGATGTGAACCAGTTTATAGTGAAATGCATGCCGTGGACTGAAACACCAGTAGAAAAGACCAAGTGTGACAAGAGCGTATTGAAATGGACTCACCAGGCTACAACGTCGGAGCGGACGCCAAGGATATAACGACAGGATCTTTGCGAGAGAGCAGACGCCGATACAAGAATGTCTGAAGATCCTCTGATTAGTTCAACCACAGGGAAGGGATTCCGGAAACTTAATCAAGTAAATCAGCCTTTGACGATTGGTTACCAGCGCACAAAAGGCGAAAAGTAGCTGGACGGCATCAGGTGCTCAAAACACAGGCAGGGTTCCAAGACCTTGGTGACAATGAAGGAAAGAAGACCAAGTTCACTCGCAGGAAACCTCGCCAAAAGCAAGTTCCAGCGATATTTTTGACGAGAAGATAGTCGATATGACAGATTCCGACGAGGGCACTTCTTAGTCCTTTTATTTCACGCAATGGATTAAGCAAATATTCTCCTCAGTGTTGTCAAAAACAATGTCTCAATACAAGGCAACTACAGTGAATTCGCCTATGCTAATTATAAACGGCACACAAGAAGCAAGTGGTAGCTGGATGGCGTCTAGAACTGCCAATAAGGACCGCCCGCCAAAGTAATCTGTCTTGATGACAACGGTCAAGTAATTGATGGAGCAAAGGTTTCATTGTTTCTTTCACAATCCGCTTCCAAAGCAAATCAGAAGGCGAAAGACTTTTAGGTGATGTAGCAAAATTTCAAAATAGTAGCATTCGCGAATTGAAACTCGCGAACAGTTTCTTCCAGTGCCTGCCAGCTTTCATAGCTTTGGCAGACCATACGGCAAAAACCAGCGTCGTCCAACAAGGCGCTTAATAAACTGGTTTAATTGATTAGCCCTCCTCCAGTTAACGTCATTTAAAACAGCGTACAGTTCACTACTAAAAAATTAAATCAGCTACCTTTTGTAGCTACGTATTGCTAAGCAACACATATAAATCTATCAATTCAAATTATGGAAGCATAACCATTCAGACTGACGAACCGGAGCACAAAGCCCCTCCGGACCCGTACTTCCATACAAAATGGGTGGGACCGGCTCTGGTAGCACAATCGTTACAGTAAAGGTAGCAAACTGGACAGAAACTGGACAGCCGTCCAGTTCTGTTATTAATGCGATACTTGAAACAATGCATTTAGTTTAATATTTGTTAATAAATGAATGATTGGTATAGTTAATAAGTGTTATTAGTTGCCTATAACATGTGCGGTTTTAATGCATCGGTAGGTCCTTTTATTTGCACAGTTTTGGTTTATTAACCTCGGTCGCTGCTGCCGATTGGTTTTGCGCTATTATTTAGCTCCTTTGATACTGCGTTTCCTCAGGCACACCTACCAGCTTTTCTAGTTATAGCTTGTTTGATACATATGTACTCAAGTTCAGCATGCCACGTCGAAAAAGTTATCAATTAACTTCAATGTTTCCGTCCCGTAGCACCATTTCCCGTGCAGCAAAAAGAATAACAACAGGATTTAGCTACGAAGAAGTGCTTCCGTTAGCAGGTAAGCGACAAAAGGGCAAGAGGATTTGTAACAAATATTACTTATGATTACCCACACAGTGCAGCCATCTGATACCGTTACCAACAGCTGTGAAGATGACAGGGACCCTGATGAAGTGGTCCATAACTTGAGAAAACTTATTGCAAACTCTCAAGCACCAGCGTCTTTTGTTCGTCTACTGTCGTTGCTTGTGCAACCGTGCATGCCGCTTTTGCCAAAGGATTATAGGATGCTGCTGCGGACCCCATGGAACTCCCGCATACGAACAGGCGAACAAACATGAACGGCATTGTACGACGTAGATTGACATAAAATAAGCCATGAAAACTACAAAGGCATCATTCGGCAACGCATGGGTGATGCAGCCTCGGATGCTGACATCACACGCGACAGTAAAATATGGTTGCATCCTGCACAGCACAAGAGACCGTCTGTTGAGCAAAATGAAGTATGCGCTGCGAACGAAGTGAGACCACTGCTTCATTAGGAACATCTTTAGCCTCCTATGTTGTCCGTCGCCGGAACGGATTAACCACCTTGACTATGTTGCTTTCTGCTACTAACGATTTTTGTACCACACACGTTCATGTACATAACGCATTCTTATACCCCGATTGTCAGTTCCTTTCGCCTTGTGATGTTCTCAGGTGCGCGGTAAGCTCCATTTCTTCTTTTGACCAACAGCTTGAAGCGCCGCCTAGGTGTGTTCCCACGTCCAGCAAATACGGCAACACGTACTGCGTGAACCTTGGGTTCGAACCGTCAATATGTTCCTTAGGTACTAAGTGCGTATTAGTGTGTTGTCCGTATTCGGATATCTATGGTATGCAAGCAAGGTTTCTGGACCTACCGGTTTGCCACGCATA
>OX104063.1:39109503-39125975 GCA_944474145.2 Dicrocoelium dendriticum | reverse complement strand
GATATAAAAACTGTGCATTGTATTTAACAAAAGGCAGCGAGAGAAGGTTCAGCGCTGTTCACTATATTCGTGCCTTGGACGCGCATGTCTCATGCAAAGTATCTTTACACAAAGTCGTATTCATCGGCTAAAATATAATGGTAGTGCGAATATATAGTCTGCTGTCGGGTAATTGAATGAGTTTTTATCTGAACAAGTTTTTTCCTTTGCCTTTTCTTTACTGGGCTGGCATCCATGTCGACGCTACAATGAAGTGAAAATGGGAGTTTAAATCGCACCGAATAGCTTACTTTGGCACTCTATTCTGCACCATACCTCTGTTTGAGGGGAACTCCACGGCTCCTTTTCGACAAGCTATCGATGAAAGGTAAGAAAATAGATCACCAGTACCAAGTGCACGTGCAATATGAGGTACAGTTTGTTGACTTGTACTCGGATTGGCGGTAATCTCATCCTGACTGTCTGCGCAGGAAATAGTTATACTAAGCTGTCACTTACCTTCGTAAGCTGGGCAGGTTGATGGGGTAGAGACAACTGTGAAATCCGGTGAGGGTGAACGGCCAACAGCTAAATATCGAGGTAAAAAGTTGCTTTCTTACCGGTAGTACAGCATTGCACTGCCTTCATGGGCACAGGTAGCGTATTTGAAGCGTTGACACAAATTGTACAACGGGCTCCTGATTGCACACGCAAACACTTTTGATGGTAAAGTAACCGATTGTGTGCACGGCGAACTGCGTCAATCACAACAGGCTTGCTGCATGTGAAACACAAATCTGTGGGCGCCATAATTTTCGGCCAACGCGGTTGTTTCTTTGCACCTTGAAAGTCTGATGAATCACCAATTACTTCGTTAGTCCTTCGCAATAGCTCTTGATATAGTTCCGAAAATCCGGATGGATTAACCTCTTCAGCACTTCTCAGATGATGTACCAGATGTGCAATTTTAAACGTGGATGGTTTCGTAACGGGGACTTTCAACGTCTGCCAGCCAACGGATGCAAATAGGTATTTGGCCTGTAAATGGATGCACATATAGGAAACGGCTTACTTGTCGGATACGCGTGCTGCATGTATTCCGTCATTACATGCACACACGGAAACCAAATGGTTTCATAAATAGGACAGGTACATGTTCCCAACTAGCAATCGATGATGAAGCGGTTTCCCTGGTGCGATATCTCAAACTGGAAGCGTCAGAAATTTTATTCACATACCACTCCATCTCCAAGGTCCGAGTAAACTGCTTGTAACATGGGTTGTGCTAAATGGCGCATCACTAAGTTGCATGCGTACGTAGCACGCAGTTAGTATCACGTGAGCTGAGAGATGTAGAATAATAGAAGCGAAATCCTACTAAACACGTCTCACTCCTGTACTTTTTGACCTCCGCCAAGCGCAGCGGACACATCGATAAATCACCTTGTCGTACTTCACCCGTGACAGGTTATTTTTTGCTGCTGTAGCGTACGAAATTGACGTAATGAAAAAGCATAAAGTCTGAAAACAAACTATTAAACTCGTCAAAACTGTCAAAAGAACGCCCAAAGAAGATTCTCCGGAAATCAGACTCCATGGCGTACGATTTCGAAAATACTGTTTCTACCGCGTATCTGGTTTCCGACACATTCAAACAATTGCAATAACACATTTGCAGAGATTTAAATAAAACTGCAAAGGCAGAAAGATAGCCGGGAATAATGCCATAAAATGACCATAAACTATTTATTGCGCACTAGGTTTTGCGGGGTAACGGTGCGTATCTGACTTCTGACACATTTAAACAAATGCAATATCACATTTGCACAGAATTGAATAAAACTGCAAAGCCACAAAGATAGCCGGGAATCATGCCATAAAATGACACGAAACTATTTATTGCGCACTAGGTTTTGCGGAGTGACGGTGCTGCGACGTAGTCGCAGCAACGATAAGCGATTAAAGTGTTGCCCGTGACGGATGCCTGGTACAGTCAGGGTAAACATGCTCATGCAGTTTAGATGTTGTATGGTCATGTAAACGGTAAGGACAAGTTAAGGGTAATTTCTATATACCTTAAGGTTAAGGAATGAAGGCAGTGTAAGTGGTTTGTTTATATGAGTTATTTAGCTTGTACATTTTGGCGCGTTTCGTGTCGTCCGCCATGCAGGATGATACCGCAGCTTTTCGTTGCATGATAACTGGTGGTTACGAGGCAATTGAGGAGTTCCAACGCGATTTGATGCGGTTCCAAAGAGAAACTGCAAGTTCGTTTTATAGATGCACGGTGATTACTGCGGCGGGTCATAAGCAAAGGACTGGAAACGATCTCCCTGATGGTTTTCGTTATCGATTCATTCAATATCGATGTGTGCATAGCAAGCGTAAGAATGTGAAAGGGAAGCGGTAAGGTGCATGATAAATTGGCGGCTGTTAAATCTTTTAGTTATAGGTGCTACAACTGCAAGGCCCGATTTTCTGTGGTGCTTAGAGGCAAGTATTATGAGATTGGCCGCGCCTGCTTGAAGCATTCGCGTGTGTTCCAGCTGGGGAAACCTTGGCCTTATCCTGGTAATCGGCGGCATGAGGCGGTACAAGAAGCAGCGGTATTAAACTTAATGAAGTCTTTCCATCAGACATGTGAAATCAGGAATTTCGTGTTAATGGAATACGGCATCCGTATTACCAGATATGATTTATATCATCTGAGGCAGCAGAGTCAGGCGGATCAAGTTAGTGAGGTGGAACATGTAAGCACCATGCTGGAAAACGAAGGTCCATGCACGGTTGTGAGGGAGCGGTTGGGGGAGCGATTCCTGTTCGGCGTACCTACGTGCATTCGGAGGTTGGTTGCACGATACGGCGAAGTTATCCTGCCTAATTCGACGCATCAGGTTAATTACGGGGTCCACATTCTATGGCATTGCATGTTCGTTGACGTCACGGGAGTGGGGATGTCCTTTTTTACGCCTTGTTACCAAATGAGACGACTGAGAGTTATTGGCGGTGGTAACAGGTTTGCGTGCAATGGTTCCTAGCACGGCATCCGTGCGGACTATTGTGGAAAACAAATGCGCGCGACAAAATACGCTTTCAGGGAGGTGTACCCGCAGGCGTGCATGGGGTTGTGCCGTGTCCACATGTTACGGGACATAAACAGACGTTGCAGTCAGCTGTCAGCTGCGGACCCAGCAGAAATGGCTTTTCTGCTCCATTTGCTGAGGAATCTGATATTCACGCCTGAGGAGACGCGTTATCACGGAATTCTAGAAACCATTCGGCAGAGAAATACGGAATGCTTTCAGTATTTCCGTAGAACATGGACGCTATGGTGGAGATGTTGGGCGGCGCATCAATTACGGCATGTCATGATGTTCGGATGCAATTTCACTAATCGAGTGAAAAATGAAAATATGCATTTTAAACGGACTTTGAGCGAGCGTTCCTCCTTACGGACGCTTTTCGAGGTGATCGTTTATCCTGCGAAAGGTATTGCTGATCCTCATAGCACTTAGTTAACGACAGTGTGCATGCGAAGTAACGCAGCACGCGGTGGTGTATTTGTGGTATCAGAACTTGTAAGCAGGTCGACTGCGTATTCTCGCGATAGGGCGATGTCGCATTTCAGTGCACGACTATTATCGGTGTCCTGCCGCATGGACCGTACAGGGTGGGGTCAGAATCCGGGTCTGCTCCCCGCCGTGTTTGCACACACCAAGACAGTAACCGTGACTGTACTTTCAATCGTCATTGGCGTATGCCTTGCGGTCACATATTGCACACTGCGGCAGAGGAGAATCGGCATGCCCACGATGTCCTTCAAGGATGTCGATGGTCGATTGATCCAGCGGTACTATCTTAAACGGCGGGGATCTTGGATTGCGGTCAACGGGAAACCGTCTCCGCAGTTGGGCATGCACACAGTGTGCTAGACAAGCGCAAAAAGGTTCGAGGCTTGAAAGCGGTGCTTGGGGAAATCGATATGAAGGTCCAAAGTCACGGCTCAGAGGGATATCTGAAAGCGCTGGATTTTTGCGTGCTGTCGGGAATGTTATCTCCGCTAAGTTGGATTACAACATTCGCTGCGATACGTCAAATTGTTCAGCAAGTATACCGCTGTGCACGGCAAATGTACCACGTTTATTGGGAGGTAAGTGTAAAAATGAGGTGCAAGTTATGGTGGCGTGCGCCATTGAAAAGTCCGCAAACTTTGAGGACCGCGTTATGATGGATGGCAGACCGGAAATCATCCCAGGCCCGTCAACTTTCGCTCCGGGGGTATCTGTGGATGATCCAAAGCATCGGAAACGTGCACGCAAGGTACCCTTGACCCATCGTGTTGTAAGTCTGGCTCCCGGTACCAGCGCATTGTGCGTTTCGCAACTTCGTCGGCTGCCGAAGACCACGACCGCCAGCTGCAGCGCTCAGAGCAAACGTTGTGCGCTTGGGAGTGAAAGTGGTCTGGTTCCAACCGCGAGTTGTGAATTGTGTCTGCAGGAAGAGGACTTTGGAACGCGTGGTAGCGATGTCTCCTGGGTGATATGTGACATACGCGCAAAGTGATTTCATCAAAAGCACGCAACATATCATGCTGAGGATGCGCATA
This sequence comes from Dicrocoelium dendriticum, assembly GCA_944474145.2. NCBI lineage: Eukaryota > Metazoa > Platyhelminthes > Trematoda > Plagiorchiida > Dicrocoeliidae > Dicrocoelium > Dicrocoelium dendriticum. The sequence continues at coordinate 39,121,390 of OX104063.1, read as the reverse complement.
AATGCTTTTTCTGCAGAATGTAAGTTCCTGGTATTCCACGTAATCACGAAACGCGTTGCAGCTGACCGGGAGAGGACAGCACGGGCGTTTGCAATTGAAAGCTATTTGCAGAAGTAAACGTGTTACATTGTGGGCGCCAGTGGCCATCACACTGTCGGTAAGTATCCTGTTTTATAAAACCATCATTTTATGTGCCTTTGTTTGATGTTGACTTCACCTTGCGTGCTTGTATCAGGACAGCGATTGCAGCAGTATGTGAGGTTATGCTAGCAAAACGGCATGCCGTGCGCATTTTTAACTTGCTGCCGCCTCATCTAAGGTACAAGTGAAAACGTGGTCATCATCATTAAACCTACTAGTTAGAGGTGGAAAAAACCTTAGCTATTGTGCCGCAAAACGTAGGATAAAAAGGAGAGAAAAATTTAACAGGTGCAAGCCAGCTAGCTACAGTTTACGAATGGGCATGGTTCCGGTAAGCTATCAGCCGGTTACTATTCCGCAGAAAATTACTATACGAAATCATATATCGCTATATGGTGAGATGGTCCTTGCATTGGAGGCTAATATAGAATGGTTGGTTCAAATGAACTCCGCACCAACGCCACTAAGGTCCGCTGGTAGCCAGGTCAGCAAGTGTATGCAGTCACACCATTTCGTCTTTCGGTCCCCAAACAGTGAGCCTAGACGCTCCGACCGTTGGCGCAAAAGCGCCTCGAGCTTTTGCTGTACGGTTCGTTTTGTCATCTTCCATCCAACGGGCGCTGATACAACTTCTCAGGTATTTGAAGTTTCGAAAGACTTGCAGCTTCTCTACACCAAAGGTCAAAGTATGAGGCGGTCTAGGCCAATGTTAGAGTAACGCTTTTCACTTCGAAGGTAGGAAGCCAAGCCCGAAGTGACGGACAGCCAGTGGTAATCTACCAAGTGCCCTTGGTTAGTTTTTCGCTTGTCACACATATTAGGTCAATATCAATAACATACTATAAGTCATGAACTAGTTCTTTTGGGAGTAGCTCCACACATTCTAAGTCATATCCTGTGAATGCGATTTACATTACTTCGTCAACAGGGAATTTGCAAAGAAAAGGTGACAACCGACATCCTTGTCTCATACCGCTGGAGATAAAACATCGCGGCGACAGCTTAAGGTCATCAGCAAACAATAGAGCTGATAACTCAAGCTCTCCATGTAGGTCGTTTACCTAGATGGAGAACAGCGTCGGTCCAATGACCGAGCCCTGTGGGACGCCGCTAAGGACCGCTTGCCTAAAGGATAAGCTGCCACCCACACGTATATACTGCTCTCTTCCTTGGAAGAACGGTTTCCCAGTGAAGGGCGAAGCCAGAAACGCCGTAGGAGTTCAGCTTTTGTGATAGCCTCAAGTGGGGTACCTTATCAAATGCTTTCGAGAAGTCTACGAAAAGCACATCCCCTACGTGGCCATTATTCCTTGCCTCGGGCCAAGCATCACGAGCAACCAACAAATTCGTAAGACACGGAAGCCCCTTCCGGAATCCATGTTGTGCAATACTGAGTAGATTAAAGCTATTCAGGTGACCCTCCGACGAATATCTCACCAGCTTTCCAAGCAGCTTGACCACTGCGCTAGTCAGACTGACTGGCCTAAAATTGACTGACAGACTCCTGTCGCCACTTTTGAAGATAGTATAGATGACAGCCTCCTTCCATTAAGAAGGTAATGTACAGCTGTCAAGTGACTTCTGAAACACCACCATCGGCTGTCCACTGAGTTTCACCGCCAACTCATGCAAAAGCTCGGGTGAATGGAATCCTGTGCAGTTGCTGTTATCATCAACATGAATCAGTATACCCGTCAGCTGTAGGTGGGAAACACCTCAGCTGCTGTGCCGCAATACATAAAGAAAGGGAAAAATAATTAACAACATTTGCATGCTAGCTGAGGTACCAGCAACGGATAAATATCCTTCCGGTAACCTACCAGCCGGCTACTAGGCAAAAGGAAAAATTAGGTTTCACGCTATGAAATGAGACGTTACGTGGAGGAGGAGGCTAAAAGGGATGCGGAGGTGCCAAGAAATTCACAGCAGGAACGCCACTTAGGTCGCCATCTTTCCATGTCAGGAACTGCATCTTTACCCAATCCTGGAAGCAGTTTGTGGGCGCGTAGGCAGAGATGATGAATAGACAAATACTACTCCCGTGGGACTTCAAAGCTTTGAACGAGCCAGCCAACCGTACCGCACACATACAGCTACTTATACTCGGTAAATTCGAATAAGTCGAAAATTTTTGGTTGGCTATTCAGTGTTGCTATATCGCTTCCATTAACCCTATCATACCGTTTGTGATATTTAATTATATCACACCGTCATCTTATAACCGTACATCGGGTTTTCTTTGGACTTCTTGTCCAAGTCATCTTTTGTAGTAAATAAATAAATAAATATTTTATTCTCGACTATGCGAGGCACGCTCGTGGGGGCATGATCAGATATGTACAACGGTACAAACATTTTAATGCAATTGTAACAGTAACGTAGAAAATTGTTCATATATCCATGATTGGAACTGTACAATGTTGAAAATGCGAAACAATAAGTTGGTTGTCGTGAGATACGGGACCTCAGCTAATAAGAGATTGAGAATCCTGAATGATCCATTGAAAGGTAATGGAAGAGCCCGCACACAAGGAAGGAAAAGGGCAACGTGTCGTAGGATGTAAAACGACAACAGTATATACAAATGTAGAAGTCCCAGTGTAACGATCCTATGTAGAATTGTGACGCTAGTTGACCTGCCAGTGTAAAGTTATGGGCTGTGACTTTATTCGGTGGCGAGTCACATACGCCACGTTGCAGTGTTGTTAAACGGACATTTGTGGCTTTTTGTAGGGAGAACGCTTGCCAGGCGAAAACCCACCACGTCCTGGAACACTGCCACCAATCCATTGAATGGCAAATTGTAACTGGCTATGTTTCTTGTTGAAAGTCTGTTTGCTCGGTTATTCGCAGTCAGGTTGCGTCCCATTTTTTCCGCTGGTTGATGCAATAACTGGTTGCCTATTGCGTTCCTGGGTCCTGTCCATTGGTAGGTCGGGTACTAAACATTCTTATTGAATATGATGTGTTAATCCTTCGCAGAACCACATGAAGTCTTCTCTGATTATGTATATTTGCCGGGGAGCGAAGAATTCGTGTCCAGCTACCCTCACTGGACATCGGTAGTTGGGTGCAAATAGTTGGAGTGGAAGTGAGGCCATGGTCCAGGTAAGTACTTGTTGGTTAATTCGTCCCATCCCAGGCGGAGGCAGTTCCTCAGTTCGATCCCGAAGCTCTCCGATGTTCGCGACCTCAGAGAAAAGGGAGAGAGGAACAAGCCGAGAGAAGACCGAAAAGGAACAGTCAATGTACCTAGCGTTTGATCAAAATCCTACCTTAAGACATTTATTTGAGACAACTAGTGTACAAGGTGTAACAGATATTGCGCTAAAGATGTTTTTACTTATGCGGAAGGCATGGCCTGATGGGTAGAATACTTTCATGTGCATAGGGATGAAGAGCAGGATTCCGGTAAGATATTCATGAGGTGTAAGCTGACAATGTTCGAATTCTACCTGAGACTAGAAAGTGGGTGTGTAGTCATGATTGGTTGTTGTCGATGTGGCCGTATTTGTATATGCTCCACAGGATAAGGATTACCTAAGACACCATAACTACAATGTACATAAGTATATGAAGATGGGAAGCTGAACATATTAGAAGCAGGCTAAGATTAAATGGATATCAAAGGAAGACTAAGCGTTGAAGGTAAGACGATCAGAAGATATCGATAATAGACCGGGTTTCAGTGGCCAAAGGTGCCTGTTGGGTTAATCATTCGAGGTGCTAATGAATAACTACCGTGTCAGAGGGTCGGACAGCAAACCAGCTGAGCTGTGAAAAAACTATACCAGGAGAATAAACATTCTACAGAAGGACTGACGCCTAGCGAGCTAAGGGGTATTCTCAAAGTTAAATAGAGCCTACAGCGAACAGCTGCCGCAGAGCAGAGATAGTGGCTAAAGGAAAGGATGTATCAGTGGTTGATTCAACCATATAATTAAGACTTTTGACCACATGTCAAGTAAACGCGGATAAGGCAGACGACGGATAACGGCGCGCTAGGAGAGATGAATGGCTAGCAATAGAATACGGAATAAGGCTTCAGCTACTAGCGGATCCTACGGTGGCACAGAATAAGTCAACAAACAGCTAAGCTGTGACGCAAACAATCAAAGAGATGAACATGGTAAGAACGGAGCAAGCTCCGGGTATCCGCAAAGTTAAATGGAAGCTATGGCGACTAGCTAGTTAGTGGTTCTAGAAAAGTATGGATCAGAGGCTGGTGTAGCCATATGAGCCCCAATAGGGCGAAACGGCCGCTGGTGCTTTTCCGGACCGCTGGTCGACATATCTGAATTGTCGGCTGATTGCGACGAACAAAATATGATTAAGAAGTATGACCACTACTGGATGCCTACAGTTTCAGTGAATAAATCAGCAGACGAGCGCCGATTAAAAAGACAGACGTCAAAGGAAAATGAAAGCTGGAGTGTCAAGTAGTGGATCTTTGCAGGTTACATGGGGGCAACAATGACTAGCTACTGTCAAGAAGAGTGACGCGACTAAGGAGAACGGCGCGCAACGGCGCGCTAGGAGTGAGATAAATGGCCAGCCATAGAATTCGGATTAGGGCTTCAGGTACTAGTGGATCCTACGGTGGCAGAGAATAGGTCAACAAACAGCTGAGCTGTGACGCATACATTCCAAGAGAATGAACATTGTAAGAAATGAGCAACTCCTAGAGAGCTCCGGGTATCAACATAGTTGAAATTAGGCTATGACGACTAGCTGCTATAAACAGAGATAGTGGCATTAGAAAGGATGTATCAGTGGCTGGTGAAGCCATATGATTAAGAAGTTTGACCACTACTGGATGCCTACAGTTTCAATGAGTATGTCAACAGACGAGCGCCGAATAAGGAGACAGACGTCAGAGGAAAATGAAAGCTGGAGTGTCAAGTAGTTGTTCTTTGCAGGTTACATGGGGCCAACAATGAATAGCTACTGTCAAGAAGAGTGACGCGACTAAGGAGAACGGCGCATAACGGCGCGCTAGGAGTGAGATAAGTGGCCAGCCATAAAATTCAGATTAAGGCTTCAGGTACTAGTGGATCCTACGGTGGCACAGAATAGGTCAACAAACAGCTGAGCTGTGACACAAACATTCCAAGTGAATGAACGTTGTAAGAAATGAGCAGCTCCTAGGGAGCTCCCGGTATCAACAAATTTGGATTGAGGCTATGGCGACTAGCTGCTGCTAAGCAGAGATAGTGGCTCTAGAAAAGTATGTATCAGAGGCTGGAGTATCCATATGATTAAGATGTTTGACAACTACTGGATAACTACAGTTTCAATGAATATGTCAACAGACGAGCGCCGAATAAGGAGACAGACGTCAGAGGAAAATGAAGGCTGGAGTGTCAAATAGTTGCTCTTTGCAGGTTACATGGGGCCAACAATGACTAGCTACTGCCAATAAGAAAATTGCAAGAGAGTAAGACGAACAACTGAGACCGGAACGCTAGGAGAGCGATGAATGGCAGCCATGTTGTGTTATAGTGCTCCATTTTTCTGGATCATGGTGCCTAAACGTCTCGCAGCTAGGAGGCGTAACAGACAAAGAGTGCAACCGGCTACAATCCTCACTGTTAAAGTCAACTCGGCTTTAGCGGACGTGGTCGGTGTCCAACCCATGGACCAAATTGACACCATCGTGGTGGCCAATGGTTCCAGCTCAGGGATTGGTAATATAGAGCTTGTAAACCGTACATCAATACCTGACACAGTCGCTATCATTCCTTCTTAGGAATGTAAGGTCATGCTTATTGACCCTTTAACTGAAGCGATGCTAAAAATACACGCACTTGAAAATCAAGTGAATTCGCTAAAAAGCAACATACTGAACATCAATGAGACGTTGATGAAGGTGATGCCCCTAGTACACCTATCGGGCATACAAAAGCCGCAAAACTCATCAGATCTAAACCAAGCTGGTGTGCTTCTGAACGTAATTGCTCAAGAGGCCAAAGAGCGTTTGCGCCGCGCCAGTAATGCCATACGATTTAATGTCCCTGACTGGTTTCCACTTGAAACTTTGCTGCGTCAGCTTCTAACCGTATGCAAATTGCCGCTAGATTGCTGCACAGCTAAACGATTAAGAAAGATTCCCGGCCGTACTTGTCCTATCATGTTTTGATTTGTAGGACCTGAGTTTGCCACACGCTTCATGGCCTCCAGCTTTCTCATCAAACAACAGGTTAATTTCGGGGCTCTACAGATCAGAGAAGATATGACCCCCTACAAAGATCGATGGCACGTACCTCTACATCAACATCCAACATAAAGACCAGACCCAAAACTAAATATGCATCGTTTGGCATATGCTTTACACCACTGTGTACTGTTGCATTAGATGCACCACAACAACGACAGGATGTCTCATCTAAGGTGACTACATCCGAATCGGGATCAGAACGAGATACTGCAACTATTGCAGAAAGCGAAACTTTCAGAGCGCTATTTTAGAGGGTTGCCTATTCCGGGAGCCCAGAGATCGATTCTAGAAGACAGATCGAGTTGCATGGAAACTTTTATTGGTTCAGCAAAAGATTCCCTGTTAGCTAGCTATAAACGAACGACACCGTGGACGCTCTAGCTGGGGGAACGGATCAAGCACAGCACGCAGAGCAGTTGCGCGTTGCAACCGAAGCGAGCGCCAAGCAAAAATGGCGGTGAGCAAGTCAAACATTCGAACTCAGCAAGCAGTTCAACAAACCACACCGGTTGCCTAAGTGTACAATTATAGAATTTTGGTTAGGATTTTACACAGGCAAACCGGGGAATCTCCAGACTGCTACATAGCCCTCTCCCAGAAGGGACTGTGTCAGCAGTCCTTCCATCTACGTGAGAACTGTCCATCGCGGGCCAGCCTTCTGCGAGACCAGGTTGTGAAACCCGATGCAGCTGCTGGGGGAGAACCATGCAATCGGACCCTAGCGGGCTCCCACCCGTGTCCTCCCTACGGTGTCGTAACGGTAAAAGAAACTGTTTGTGGGGGACAGTTTGTAAAGTTCACGTAGGCGGTTGAGCCGGAAGGTTTTTCCACTTCCAGTTGACGTGTGGAAATCCAGCGAAAAGTGCGACCGAGGTGCAACCAACCGACGGTGTATATGGAAAGCAAAACGAAAAAGCAGCATAAATGCATAGCCATACACAAAAGAGTGTAAAGCGAAAAACGTGCAAAGCTGCTTTTGGGTTTTCAAAAGGTTTTGCTCATTTTTAGTAGTTTCAAAACGTTTTGGTCTTTTTTTGCGGATTTTCAAAAACGTTTAGTAAGAGCAGAAAATTTTAAAGGCACGTTCTACGTAAAATAATAAGTGCTAACGAAGTCTGAAAAACGAACTGGAGGCTTGAGTTTCCTACCGCGTCGATTTAGGGTAGGGCGGGTAGGAGTGCTGTCGCTTGTGTTTGTCGGTTTTGCTGGAGCGGGCTGACTCGTCTGCGTTTGCGGTGCCGGCTGTGATGGCAAGGGCTGTGAAGGTGCTTGTTGCACCGGCGAGGCAGACTTGTCAAAGTATGCTGGCTTGAGTCGATCGACGTTGACCGTCTCAGTCTTACCATTGTAGTCAATGGTAAACGTTTTGTCGCTTCTACGTACGACACGGTACGGACCAGAGTAAGGAGGCTGAAGTGGTCGGCCTACGCTGTCAGTGCGAACGAACACGTGCGTGCAAGTAGTTAACGGTTCATCCACCTTTGTACGCAAGCTCTGTGCTCTGGGTTGCACAGGCTGAAGCTGTCGCATGTGATGAGATAAGCGAGCTGCGTAGTCGCCATAATCAAAGGCTGTTGGCGCTTTTGGTGAGACGAGTTCATCAGGTAAGCGTTGTGTGCATCCAAAGACTAGCGACGATGGAGTGGCATGCAAATCCGCTTTAATCGTGTTTCTTATGCCTAAGAGAACGAGCGGAAGTGCTTCGTGCCAGGATGTGCTAGATTGGGCACAGAGTGAGGCTTTGAGTTGCCGGTGGAACCTTTCTACCATCCCATTAGCTGCAGGATGGTATGCGGTGGTTCGATTATGTTGGCAACCAAGAACGTCGAGCAGTTTGCTGAAGGATCCGTCAAAGTGTGATCCTCTGTCAGTGATGACTACGCTTGGGCAACCGAACTGAGCTACCCAGCGTTCTAAGAAAGCTTGCGCAACTGTCTCAGATGAGCAGTTGACTAACGGAATCGCCTCTGGCCAACGAGTGAATCGGTCGACACAGGTGAGTAGGTACACGTAGCCTTTGCATGGAGGCAAAGGTCCGACCAGGTCGACATGGACGTGTGCAAAACGAGCGTCAGGAGCGGGAAAGACGCCAAGTGGGCTTTTGGTGTGTCTGTAGACCTTGGCGCGCTGACACTCTAAGCATGCGCGTGCCCAAAGGCGGACATCGCGATTGACGTTGGGCCATATGAAGCGTTCCGTTACGAGCTTCTGCGAAGCACGTATGCCGGGATGAGACAGGTTGTGTAAAGCATTGAAAACTAGTCGACGCATTGAGGTAGGAACTACGGGTCGGGGAGAAGTTTGTGAGACGTCACAAAGAATGGTCCCCTCAGATGAAGCTAGTGGGACTTCACGTAGTTTTAACGAGGTGTTGCGTCGTAGCTTGTCGATGTCGGGATCAGCTTGTTGGGCAGCAGCCATAGCGGCTAGATCAATGTTGGTGCCAGGCGATAAGCTGATCTGTTGAATGCGTGAAAGCGCATCCGCGACGGGATTGAGAGCACCTGAGACATGTCGTACGTCTGTCGTAAACTGAGAAACGTAGTCTAGGTGTCTAGTTTCCCGCGGCGAGTACTTGTCCGTTGCGCCATTGATTGCGTAGATCAATGGCTTGTGGTCGGTGAAGACTGTAAAATTTCGACCTTCGAGATAATGACGGAAATGTCGGATACCTAGGTAGATAGCTAACAGTTCCCTACCGAAGGTGCTGTAACGCGATTCGGCAGGTTGTAAACGTTTCGAGAAGAAACCTAGAGGTATCCATCGATGGTCGATGAGTTGCTGAAGAACTGCACCGACGGCAGTGTCAGATGCGTCTGTTGTCATGGAGAGTGGCGCAGAAGGGTCTGGATGGGCGAGAAGCGCTATGTTGGAGATAGCGTCTTTAAGCTTCTCGAAAGACAATTTAGCGTCGTCTGCAAAGTGAAAAGACCGTTGTTTACCGCGGAGCAAGTCAGTCATTGGTTGAACAATGCTCGCGCAGTTAGGTATAAAGCGTCTGTAATAGTTGACCAGGCCAAGGAATCGGCGTAACTGCTTGAAGGAACTGGGAGCAGGATAGTCCTTCAGTGCCTGGATTTTGTCTGGCAGGGCTTCGATACCAGAGGCAGATATGCGGTGGCCAAGAAAGTCGATGGAACTTTGGCCAAGCTCGCATTTATCGGGGTTGACGGTAACCCCATGCTGCGTCAAGCGTTGGAAGAGTGCGTCGAGGTGACGAAGATGTTCGTCATTAGAAGAGCTGGCGATAAGAATGTCATCTAGATAAGGATAAACGCCTTCGAGTCCTCGCGTTACCTCATGAATGAAACGCTGAAAAGTTTGGGCAGCGTTGCTGAGGCCGAAAGGCATTCTGAGGTACTCGAATAGGCCGAATGGCGTGATGACTGCTGTTTTAGCAATGTCATCTGGCGCGACAGGTATCTGGTGGTAGGCACGAACTAAGTCGACTTTGCTGAAGATAGACTTGCCAGCTAGAGCTGAGGTCAAGTCGTGCATGTGCGGGATAGGGTATTTATCCGGGACGGTAACTTTGTTAAGTGCCCTGTAGTCACCACAAGGGCGCCAGTCACCGGATTTCTTCGGCACCATGTGTAATGGTGATGCCCATGGACTTTTAGACGGGCGGATGATTCCCAGTTCGAGCATTTGCTCGAATTCCGCCTTAGCAGCTTTGAGCTTGTCCGGGGCTAGTCGGCGAGGGCGGGCCGAAACAGGTGGGCCCTTAGTGCAAATGTAATGCATGACGTTCGACGTCACAGGAGGCAAGTCGTTCAGGACGCGAACGAGTTTAGGGTGCTTGCTGAAAAGTTCTAGAAAAGGCTGTGAAGCTTGAGGTAGGACACGAATGGGAGTGATAGCAGCCACGTTGGCGCTAGTCCCGATAACACTGAGCTGTGTCCTAGAGTCGATAAGCTTCTTCCTTTTAGCGTCGACGATGAGGTCGAAGCGTTGCAGAAAGTCTATGCCTATGATGGCGAAAGGCACAGCAGCGATTATGAAAGGCCAGCGAAAGGTTCGCCGGAGGCCTAAATTGAGCGTTAGCAACTTTTCGCCGAAAGTTGCGATTGGTGTGCCATTGGCGGCACGCAGCTTGGTCGGCGATGGTGAGACGACCTCATCTGAGCTACGGGGTATGACGCTAACTTCGGCACCAGTGTCGACTAGAAACTCGGTGCCGGAAGTTAAATCCCTAACGCGGATGATGCGACTTTGGTGTGGGCCAGTCGCGTCCGTCGCCGTTACAGACCGGCAGAGGTTACCCTGCTTCTCGGCAAAGTTGCAAGGTTTGACACATTTACGAGCTGCGGTACCAAAACGCTGGTGGTACCAACAGCTAGCCTGCCTGTTTCTAGACTTAGAACGTTTGCAGGGCGATTTTGATCGGCTAGGACGACGACGGTCCATAGTAAGCTGCTGGACCTGGCGACTAAGTGTCGCGACTTGTGTTTGCAGGGCTTCTATAGTTGACTGTAAGCCAGTGATAGAAGTGCCCTGGGACGCGACGGCATGGACCTTGCTGGCGTCGGCTTGTGGCTGTGATCGTTCAATAACTCGATCCGCTAAATCTGCTAGTTGAGTGAGCGAAACGGAGCTCACTGTAGCGAGAATCGCTTGCGTGTTTTCCGGTAGCCGTTGTAGCCATAGTTCGCGAAGTAAAGTCTCGTCCATGGTTGCAGAACCAAGGAGTTGCTGCATCTCCCGTAGCAGGGTTGAGGGCAGTTTGTCGCCCAGTTGCAGATCCCTGAAAAGCTGCTGCAGGCGAACTTTCTCAGAGGGCATAACACGCTTAATCGTGGCCTCCTTCAGAGCCTCATAGCGGTTTTCGGTCTGAGAAATGATAACGTCACGAACCTGCATTGATATCTCCTTGGGGAGATAGGACAGGAGCTTGCAATACTTCGCGTAGTCGGAAGTGATTCTGTGGTTAAAAAATCGGCCTCAAGAAGAGCGAACCACAAAAGAGGATCCATGTCCCAAAAAGGTGGAACGGAGAGAGATACAACGCTAAGCAGAGACTCTACCTTATGGTCTACAGATTCCATGGCTCAAAAAGTGACGCGAAAAAATAGGCTACCGTATGCAAAAATAAAACCGGAAAATATGAAAAATAAATGGAACGAGCTCACCGGAGAAAAGTTCGAAATATCCGGCGTTGAGATTGTTCCGGATCCGGGGTCACCAATTTAGAGGGTTGCCTATTCCGGGAGCCCAGAGAGCGATTCCAGAAGACAGATCGAGTTGCAGGGAAACTTTTATTGGTTCAGCAAAAGATTCCCTGTTAGCTAGCTATAAACGAACGACACCGTGGACGCTCTAGCTAGGGAAACGGAGCAAACACAGCACACAGAGCAGTCGCGCGTTGCAACCGAAGCGAGCGCCAAGCAAAAATGGCGGTGAGCAAGTCAAGCATTCGAACTCAGCAAGCAGTTCAACAAACCACACCGGTTGCCTAAGTGTACAATTATAGAATTTTGGTTAGAATTTTACACAGGCAAACCGGGGAATCTCCAGACTGCTACACGGGTG
>OX104063.1:39086638-39109009 GCA_944474145.2 Dicrocoelium dendriticum | reverse complement strand
CTTACATAAATCCGATGCTCTTGCATGGAAGTAGGTAAAATATAAGTATATGTTCATCGTCGGCAATTACAAATGCTTGGCATTGTTTGATATACAGCTACTGGGTCGCAGGCGCCCACCTTGACATGTTTCTGGTTCCTGCGGGCGATATTGAACTCCTTGTTCTTTTGTGAAAACTTCGCGGAGGTGTAGTTGTGCCTTTTCTCCTTGGAACAGAATCCAATTCGCCGAAGTGCACTTTAAATTGATCGCACATTAATTGGCCACTCAGTTGTCCCAATTGTGCGCACATGGAAGAAATGAGTGAAGGAATTATAAGGAATACGAAAAGTTGAAAACAATTCCGATAAATGCGGACAAAAATAAAAACAGTTTGTTAAGAGAGAAAATAAAGCAGCGTGCTTCAGTAAAAAAATACCAATGAACAAAAAATACAGCCCAACTTTTCTTACGCTGATATTGCACTTCGGCGCGAAATTTCAACCTGAGTTATTCTCAGATAAGAAAAAGCCTTTCTACAGTTAGAATACCGCTTAAAGTGGCACAAAATTACACTGGTCTGGACCAGCTTTAGCGCCTGAATACGTTGAACGTAAAAGCAACACAATACGTGCGGTAGTTTGATCTGACTTCTGACACATTTAAACAAATGCAATATCACATTTGCACAGAATTGAATAAAACTGCAAAGCCACAAAGATAGCCGGGAATCATGCCATAAAATGACACGAAACTATTTATTGCGCACTAGGTTTTGCGGAGTGACGGTGCTTCGACTACGTCGCAGCGTGAAACACGAGAGCGTCCTATCCGCCACTTGGAAATAATGCTCCTTCGGCAGTGTTATTCCGGTACACAGGGTTGCAGGTGATGTGAGGTAGATTTGTGGACATTGAACCCATAGTGTTGTTTATTAATAATTGAGGATGCTTGCTGAAATCCTACTACCTCAATTAGTAATCAATTTACTAAGGGGTTTAAATGCGTGACGATGGTTAATCATTTTCCCGCCTCACGCGTAGCAGCCATGGTGGATGACTCGCTTGTATTCCGACGTATGCTTAAGGGTCCTTATGTGGACTTCCCATTGGTGAAGAAGGATCTGAAAGTGTTTCAGATTGAAACGGCGACATCGTTTGTTCGTCAGGACGTTCAAACTGCGAAGGCGTACGAAAGGGAGACTGGACAGGTGCTACCGGAAGGGTGCCCATACCGGTATATTTTGTTTGCATGTGTGCATGGGAGGCGCAGCAATGTTACTGGAAAGCGGTAAGTGCATTGCAATTGCCTCATGATAACGTTACTATATGTACCAATGTTACGATTGCCCTGCGTGTTTTTCTGTGACATATAAGGGCGAATGTTACGAAATTGGGAATGCGTATCTGTGGCATTCGCACAGCTTTCACGTTGGGAAGCCTTGGATGTATGCGAGAAATCGGAGGCCAACCGAAGATCTGGAGAGGCTGGTGCTTAACTTAATGAGAACGTTTCGTCGGACCCAGAAGATGCGCGCCTTTGTGCGGCAGCAATATGACATTCCTTTAACAAGGAGGGATTTGTATGTCATACGGCGGCGTCATCGTAATGCCTGTGTCACTGTGCTGGAGGAGGTGACTCAGCTGTTGCAAAGAAATGGTCAGGTGAAAAGTATGCATGAGGGGAATCAGATTAGTTACCTGCTTTTCGTACCTTTGCGCATGCTTGATTTGGTGGGCCAATACGGCGAGGTAATTTTGGCGGACTGCACGTATCAGATCAATTACGGAGGCTACATCCTGTGGCGTTGCATGTTTGTGGATGTTAGCGGCCTCGGTATGAGTTTCTTTTATGCCCTGTTGCCTAATGAGACGGAGGTTGCTTACGAGGTGGCAGTGAGAGGTACGTTGGATTTGGCCCCCGCGGTTGCCGCTGCTCGGACTTTGGTGATGGACAAGTGCACCGAGCAAGGGAATGGTTTTCGTAATGCGTACCCCAATGCAAACATTGTTTTCTGCCGGGTACACATTATGCGTGACATGCGGCGGCGTTGCTCACACCTTCCGTTGTGTAACGCGGAAATTAAGAGAGCTCTATTCAACATGTTGCGCTCGTTGTTGTACACGTACGACTGCGCGCATTACCATCAGATTATGGAAGTGATATCCCTGCGGAGCGCAGAATGCTTCCAATACCTCCGTCGTACATGGATCCCATGGCGGCTTAGCTGGGCGGCGCATTTGATGGGCAATGTAGTTTTATTTGGATGCGACAGCACGAATCGCATTGAAAATGAGAATAAGCATCTGAAACAAACTTTGAGTGAGCGGTCAACGCTACTTTACCTGTTTCAGGTGATAGTGCAGTGTGCCAGTAGCATAATTGAGGAGAGGGAAACACTGCTTGCCAGAGATCAACTTGGTGTATGCGAGGTTTAGCACGGTGTCAGCATCGGGGACGTGATTTTGCGCAGGCTCTCGTCCTACGCCCGGCGGCAGTACGCGCGGCACAGAGTTCGCGTTCGTATTCGCAGCGTAAACCAATGCGGTGGTTGTTGGCTGGTGGATGACGAGCGCGTTGGTATGCAACGTGTGGTTATCGGAAATGGCAGCGTTTGCGGATGCAGATTTAATCGGCAGTGGCGCATTCCATGTGCGCACATTATTCACGTGGCAAGGCTGCACGCGTACCAGGAGGAGGATGTGCTTGGTGGTTGCCGTTGGGTATTGCCAGCGATAAGTACATCTGCGCCGGTGCTTTCGGAGGATAGGGAAGGGACGTTGACGGTAGCGCCGGTGAGATGCCCGAGTGATGTAGTTCTTGACCGGGCGGCGGAAAATCGCATCACTCAGGATATGTTTGCTGCTCCGGAAACGCAGATCCTGGGCATGGGCACCGAGGAGTGTCAGTGCACCATGGGCGTGTTTGCATGCGTGCGGGAGCTGCTCGCAAGTCACAGTGATGTGCAGCTTTACGCGCGATCGTCGCAGTTGATACATCTGCAACGGTTATCCTCGGAAAACCTGCCTACCTTCCAAGGAATGCAACCATCACCCTCCGGTGCAGCTACCCACGTGACGGCAGGCAATGGTACGCTTACCAGCAAGAATTCACCTGAGAGGGACGTCAGCGAAGGGATCACATTGGTGTCCCCGGTGGCTGGCGTTTCCCAGTCTCCTTGTAGCGACCGCAGGCGTCGCAGACGGACGTCACCTTTGTTAACGCGTGCGGTGGAGGTGGTGGAAGGCAGCATGATATCACGGGAGTTGACATTTCTGACCCTTAACAGAAGGACCCAGCCCGAGGTGCTTGCTTGCACTGAGACATTCCCATTCTCCTACAAGCTTCACAGTTTCAGACATGTCCGTGGTGTTCTTAACGGGTACATCCATTTCCCTGAAGGCGCACATTCATCAGTATTAACGCATTTATATGACATTGGTATGCCGACAGTGGTACATATGTTTCTTACAACAACTACCCTTTCAGAGACTCCGCGCTATGCCCCCGCCATTGCCTTCTCTCTAGTCTTGCCGCCGCCATGCGTTTTTGCCTTGATACCCAGTTACAGATAACAGATTTCATATGCTTACATCTGTTTCAGAGCAACTGATATGTGTCGCCGTCTGCGTTGCTACCTCGCGCTGCCACAGAGCCACCCCCAAGTCCTGTCGCCGCCATGTGATGTTGCATTGATACGAAGTTACAGGTGACATAGATTTTGTATGCTCACCTCTATTTAAGAGCCACTGATATCTGCCGACCAACGCCTTGTTTCCTCTCACTATCAAAGAGCCTCCTGTCACGCACTGCCGACACCATGTGATGTTGCATTGATACGTAGTTACAGGTAAGATAGATATTCCATGCTCACCTATATTTCAGATCCACTGATATCTGCCGCCCACCGCCTTGTAACCTCTCACTGCCACAGAGCCTCCTCCAAATACCTGCCGCCGCCGTGTGATCTTGCATTCGTACGTAGTTACAGGTAACATAGATTTTCCATGCTCATCGCTCTTGCAGAGCCACTGATATGCGTCGCCCTCTGCGTTGCTACCTCGCGCCGCCACAGAGCCTCCCCCAAGTCATGCCGCCGCCATGTGATGTTGCATTGACACGCAGTTACAAGTAACATCGATTTTATCTACTCACCGCCGTTTCAGAGCCAATGATACGCACCGCCCACTGCGTTCTTACCTAGCGCCGCAACACAGCCTGCTTCCAAGTCGTGCCGCCGCCATGCGGTGTTGCATTGATACGTAGCTTTAGGTAACATTGATTTTCCATCATCACCTTGTCTTCAGAGCGCCTGCTTTGTGCCGCCCATTGACCTCCAACCTCACGCTGCCACAGAGCCTCCTCCCAAGTACCGCTGGCGCGGTGTGACAACACCATTAATCGCCGCCGCAGGTTACATTCCTTGTCCATCCTCATTTATCTTTCAGATTTCATGTTACGTACGTGCATTCGACGTATCCCATCATGGCACCTTGTCCGGTCTTCCTTCGCCTTCCAGTTACCACACTATTACCATTCCTTGGAGAACGGAGCAACGGCCCTTTGCAGGGCCACCCCCTGCATCTGTGTCTTGTCGTCCCACAGCCCATAGGAAGTATGCGAACTACCGCTATCTTCTAGCGGCGGACTACAAGCTCACAGGTTCCGTGGGTGGCTCCGTAATCTTCAGATAACGTATGGTGGCATGCATACATCAACACGTGTTCACAACCCTGCGACGTATGCGAACAAAATCGTCCACCAAAAACAAAGCGGAAAGTTAACCTTTCGCAGCCAATTTGAACATGTAACATGTGGTTGCATCCGTCCATTATCCTTAAACACCGCTTCTTTATTACTCTGACACTTAGCAATGCTCACCTTCATGAGGCATCCCCTTCTACTGTAACGATATTTGATGAACCATTTTCAGTATTCTCGATGGGTGGGTGATGAGCGTTCCGAACGCTCCCCACTTACACGAGAATATTTGCATATGGTTTGAGCGTCCCGTCTGCCTACTTGTCATATAATCAAACACCGTCTTAACAAGGGACTGCCTACTTCAGTACCATGTCACGACAAATTGGAAAACAAAGTATTTATTTAGTTATTTATTGATGTAGTAATGCACATACGTCAGCGTTATGTGGACAACACCTTGCGCCAAACATTTACATCCCATTCATGACGTTGTGTTACCTCACTATCCAAGACACTAAAGTATAGGCGTATATTTCATTAACGTTAACTAAACCGACTAATATGTTCAGGTTAATACATCCAGTGACGTAGGAATTACGTACCTTTTGATGGATGGTTTTCAGCTGCACATTTTCCCTACTTCACATAACACCATCGATTAAGTCAGTCACCCTTAAGGACGCCATATTCTTTGCACCACACCCACTGCCTCCTGAAACCACTTTCCCGCATAACACTTCTTCCGCTCAGAAATCACCGGATTACGCAAGTACATCTTTACATACCATCAATTCATGCGAACTCCTTTTCCCTTGCGTGATTAAAGGCTATAGCATCTACCAAACAGAAATGCGAATCAATAGATCGTCCTTACAACAATCGTAAGCACCCCAAACTGACATTTATGTATATATATATATATATATGCAAATACATATATTCTTCAACCGCAAATGTATATCGCATAACCAATTGCGATATCGGATCACTTGCTTACCATGCAAAATACCAATCGGGATATATTTCCCATCTACTATGTCACAGGTATCATGCATAGAGCATGCTTCAGTAAAGAGACTAACAAAACATCTTTATCTAACGTTCATTTTTGTTAAATTTGATCATATCAATCTCGTATACCATAATCAATAACCTACGCATTTATACACTCATGGGCATTTCAGTGCAACATATATATATCCTTTTACGTTCATATATATATATATATATACATAATTATATGTATTATGTATCAGTATATATATGTCATTATAACAGATATATATATATCAACATTTACGTACCTATATATTTACATATATACATAGATATACATAGATATATTTATACACACAGATATATATATGCGGCCGAGAATTGGGGGTTGAAAACATGGGGGATATAAGTAAAGTTAGAACGGGACGATAAGGGTGAATAAGCGCGAGAAGGGGAATAAGATTGGAAGACTTGAGCAATGGCATCCAAACCCCTATCCGCCCTGCTGGATGCAGCAGATAGTGCACCGTTTATTATCCTCTGCGGTGGCCAGAGCATCAAGAAATTGTTTGAAGGAAAATTCATAGTATTGCGTGGGCAGGATACTGTCAGGTTGCCCAGGCCTAGACAGGAGAACGATTAGGGTTCTCAACCAAAGCTCTTGGTTCAAAATCCTGACCGCAAGGTAGCGGGTTTGGCGTTGGGCTACAAGGAGTCTATTTTAAGGAATAAGGCGCCACCTTATTCCAACCCCCAACCTGGAGGACCAGGAGGCTGAGTTTGTCTGGCCTCTACCCATTGACCAATCTTGTATGAGTAAAGGTGCAAAAAGCCCCACTCAGTTTATCTCAATGGATCGCAGAGGCACACAAACCATCGCACCACGGTAAGGTCCAGCCTCATTGCGATGGAAAGATTTTCTCCGTCGTGCACTGGAAGAAGCCCACAGGTGTAGCGATGAGATTTTCCCCAGGAACTGGATTATGCTGTCGACGTCTCTTTGTTGGGGGACGACAGTGCTGCTGTCCAAAAATATTTTGAAATGCATAATGTAACAAAGAGCTAAACATAGCTTGTAGGTTCCCTATCTAAGTGCAAATCTTTATGTCAGCATTGGTAGGTGCCTGTGACTGTGAGCACCACTGCGCGTGACAACCTTGTTTAACTTAACGGCTTTCTTTTGCCTGGTGGCGGCATTGGACACTAACTTGCACAACGAATAACAAAAGCTCGCCTCGAATTCGTCAATCTGAAGAAATGGTAGAGTCGTCGATATGGCAATGTACAGTGCCACCATCCGTGTAACAACGAGACCTTAGCTACTCTTGTGGGATTTGAGACGACTCAACTCTCGGCATACGGTATTTGCGTGAGGCAGCAGCATTATGTAAGCAAAGCGTTAGTCAGGAGCTAAATACTCGGAACGAACAATCCCTGTCTCTCTTCAATACCGCATGCGGCCAAGTGACTTTCCTGTCACGCATTAGATAAAATTTCGAGACGCTAATGGAAAAAGTGCCGCCGCGGACAACCGATGTATGGAAAGGCAACATGGAAAACATTACCTCATGTCTGACGTCGGTTGGAGCTATCCGTCTTCCAGGTTCGAGATCACGTGCTGCAGGCTGCCAGTGGTATGAAGACTCCCGATAGAAACCGATGAAGTCAATGCTGCTCCACCATTTTTTCATGCAATTCTAGACACAGGACGTCAAATTTGTGTGTGAAACACATCGAAAAGGATGCCGTCACATTTTTCGGGTACCATTGTTTCTGTGGTGCAATGTTTAGTAAACACACGACCAGACATTTGTAAAAACAGGTAACAGAACACTGCCCTGGGTCGCTACGAAGAGGCTCGCCTACAAGCATCAATAACGTTATCATGGAGCACTTACTCTTGAGTGGTCATGAAACCCGGATAGCAGGACGGGACAAGATCTAACGACGAAACAAGCTTCCGCTTAACGAGTGTCCCGTTTCGTGTGCCAGTAAGCAAAAAGGAGCCCCAGCACTGCGACTTGATAGAATGTTCTTGATTGTACAATGTTGAAAAACAGAAGCCGGTGCAAGCCGAGCAGCACACTATCATGAAAGTTGATTAGGGGCGATCAACGAAGCTCAATAAAATTCGGTAAACAAGGTTAGCCAATGTTTACTTAGTCTAGGTTTAAATTCCTATACAGTTTCGCATGCTAATGGAGCAGAAGAAAGTTTATTCCAAACAGGCACAATCCGGTTTGCAAGGAAGCTGGCTCTTAACTGCAGTCTAGATCTATGCTGCTTCAATTTCATGGAATCACCTCGCATTTTGTCTGACCCAGCTGGTTCAAACAGATCGGTGGGCCTGAAACTACTGGGACCTTTCATGATTTTGAACGTCTGGTAACTCACCTCATAAGCTGCGTTTTCTCATTGAAAACAAACCCAAGTTAGCTAACTTATCTTTATACGATAATCCGCGCTGGCCTTCTATCATTCGAGTGGCCAGTCTTTGCACATTCTCAATACAAATAATATCCTTTTGCAGGTAGGGTGCCCACGCCTGAGTACAGTATTCCAGATGTGGTCTGACCACAGATATGAACAAGGGAAGAAAGACCTCTAGCTTGGTACAACTCAGAAGTTTCCTGAGACGAAATAACCTGTCGCGCTTTATTAGCCGCATGCCTGCACTGCGCCGAGGGCTTAAAGTCACTCCTCACGATGACATCTAGATTACGTGCATCGGTGATATGCTACAGTGTTAGGGACACATTAGATGTTTGGACAGTCTGTTAACAGATATTGTGCCATCAGAACCACGGTAGAAGAAAATTATGGAGGAAATAGAAACACATGCGACAAAAAAACAGGAAACACCTTTTTGGTTTTACACAGGCCATTTTGATATTTTGCTTCTGTTTCGTAAAGGATAACATGGCAGAACAAGACTGACGCTACTGATGTCCGTTGCGGGTTATGACATCCAATATTCAGCATCTCGTGGTCCCCAACCTTGAAGAGGGGCTGGTCCGACTGCGGCCAAACGTGAGGTTGCCTTCTTCATACTGCTCCCTCACGTAATTAGCTGCCAA
This sequence comes from Dicrocoelium dendriticum, assembly GCA_944474145.2. Lineage (NCBI taxonomy): Eukaryota > Metazoa > Platyhelminthes > Trematoda > Plagiorchiida > Dicrocoeliidae > Dicrocoelium > Dicrocoelium dendriticum. The sequence goes on along the minus strand of OX104063.1, from coordinate 39,100,253 downwards.
CCGCGGAACAGTTTCCAATCGTTCCCTGGGAGTGCAAATAGCGTTCGACGTGAAGGGCGATGGGCTGGCGTGCGCAAAACGTGCCCGAGCCAAGTCATGCGATGTCGGAGAATAACGTTCTAAAGACTGGCACTACTCGCTCCAATCGCTCCGTCTCGCACCTCTGCGTTGCTTACGTGGTGCTGCCACCACACCAGAGAAATCCTTTGTAGACAGCGACATTCGAAGGCTGATAACCGCTTCACGTCTTCCGGGCGAATAGGCGGTCCCACAGCCGTACAAGAGTACTGTACCAACGGAAGCATTGTACACCGTGCCCTTTAGCTTGAGATTGACATCACGACGAGGTCATAGGTGTCTCAGTTTGATGTATACAAGGCGGACCTTTGCAAAGCGTTGTGACTACAACTCCAACACCACCGCCAGTCGTGATGCAGATCCCTAGATAAATAAAGGAAGGGATTTTCTACAGAACATGTCCAGCAATGTTGAGCTCGGATTAAGGCATCCGCTAGTCCAGGATCAGCGTTTCATATTTTCCCGGAGTGAAGCCTAGGCCGTACCCAGAAGCCTCCATCGCTAAGCCGTCCAAAGCGCTCTGAACGGTTTGTGCGTCGTTCCCCAGCAAGGCGATATCATCGGCGTAGTCTAAGTCCGTGACTCTGTCTCCAGAGTGGAGCTGAACACCGCAGTCCTGGACACCTTGCAGTGCTCCTTGGAAGACATTTTCGATGGCAAAAGTGAAATGGAAAGGTGAAGTAGGGCAACCTTGGCGAACACCGCTGGTTACAGCGAATGAGAAAGGGAGCGTGCCTTAAGCCCTTGCTTTTCCTGACGTGTGGTTGTAAACTTCTCTCAGGATGGTTACAAATTTGTCTGGCACACTTTCTTCAGTAAACAGTCCCACAACGCAGAGCTATCCACTGAATCAAATGTCGCTCGGATGTCCAACAACACTACGATTTTTAGTCGCCGGTGGATGCGACAGGGTTTGAGAAGTTGGGGAAGAGTGAAGATTTGGTCGATGCAGCAGCGGTCTGGACGAAATCCGGTCTGTTCTTCTCGGGAAAACACATCTCTAGTCGTTGAAAGCCCGCGAAGTGGGACAGACACGAAGATTTTGGGTGCGAAAGAGATTAACGAGGTTTCTCGGTAGTTGCAGCAATCGTCGCAGGAGCCCTTCTTGTGAATCGGAACAATGACCGATTTTCCCCATGAGGTCAGAAACTTCTCCTCAGTCCAATTTACGTGAACAGCGATAGGATTTCGCTGACAAGTACACTCCCGCCATCTCTGAATATAGTCCGTGATAGGCTGTCGGGACGGGAAGGCTTGTGGCGTTTCAAAGATTGGATTACATTTCGAACCTCGGCTACATTTGGGGGGTTGTGGAGACAGCCCAAGCGTCATCTGTTAAGGCTGGAGGTGCCACAGGTTGCTGTGTTGGAAGATTGAATTGAAAAGCAAAACGCTCTGCTCAACCACCCAATCGCTTGTAAAGTTTGGTGATCTTCGTGCCGTCTGATTCCGTTATCATGTTCTCATTAGGCGCAACTCCAAAAATAACAGTTCACTGCTCCACAAAACATCTAGCCCAATCGAAGCAAAAAACAAAACGACAATGATCTTGCCAGAGTACGTAGTAATTGCCGCCAACGAACACTGTACAACGACTGCGGACCTTGGCTGTATTTATAGGTCTCTACCGACCTTCGACTTCTAGCATTGCAAGGTCAACTACCAAGGTTAGTGGTTCCCCATATCTTTTCCTGAGGGGTCAGGTGGATTTTAATCACGTGCAGAAGCAGAACATTCAGGAACGTTCGAAATCGGTGCTCTAATCGTTACTAATCGATTAATCGCTAAAATAGTGGATTTCCAAGACAATTCTTACTTTCTACCGGATAACTCCCCTCCTGAGATATCTTCCGAAGTATTAGACGAAAGCCTAGGATTAACTTGCAGTCTTCGGGACGGTGTTCTCTGCCTGTCGGTCCACCTCCTTGACAGAAGCGCCCGAGCACTTTGTTACAATGTTGTTGTTCTGGATTCTTTGCTCGACTATGTGCAGTCGTCTACTACTTCCTTGGGCAAGTTAAAACTTTTCACCAATGCAGCGAACGGCAGGTAAGTAGGCTTTGCTTATTTTGGTTGGCAACATGTGGGCCGTAACGTGTTTGCATGCCGTGGCCAGAGCTGTTCGCCCACCACCACTTCATACATAACATTTCTGCGCTTGCATTTGACCGCTCCTGGCGTCCATTTCGCATGGCCTTCCCGGTAGTCACTACTAGCACCATCTGTCCAAGCGTAAAAGAGCGCACCTTGGCTCCATGCCGCCGGTTAAATCCTGTTTAATCCTGCGGTTTCTTTCATCAGTGGAGGACTCCGAGCGCAGCCGAATGGCGCCGAAAGGCATGCGGAGCTTTCACTCCATCATGGCCTGTGCTGGAGAGAGTCCGTCCGGTGCCTTCGGAAACGGTGTTGATCGGTAAAGGAAAAGAAACCGGTCAACCGCCTTCTCTATAAATCTCTACCCTTTTGGTTTGTAGAGAGCTCGCTTGAATTTCTCGACAAACCTTTCTGCCTGGCCATTCGACTGTGGGTAAAATGGCGGCAAGCAAACGTGCCGTACGGCTCATTGCTTGCACAACTCCGTACCCGTTGCTGAAGTAAATTTTGATTCATGGTCGGTGATAATTGTCTCAGGACAACCGAATGTGCTAAAGGTTTGGCGCAGTTTCCATTTGGTGGCATTGATGGTTGTGTTCTCCATAAGAAATACTTCAGGATACATGCTGTATGAATCGACTATAATGAGAAAACTTCCGCCATTGTTCGGTCCCGCAACGTGGACATGGATGCGGCACCATGGCTTAGTAACCTTTTGTCATGAATAGAGTACTGATTTTTGTGGCTCTTTCAAGACATTGGCACACTGTTGCCAGCGTTTGGCTATTTCTTCAAGCTCTTGGTCCATGAACGGCCAGTATACATAACTGCGGGCAAGCGCCTTCATTCGGTTGATTCCAGGATGCCCGGCATGAAACTGCCGAATAAGACCCTCCTGAAGTGCCTTGGGGATGACAACTCTCTCCGAAAATAGTATGCAGGCGTTTACAATAGAGAGCGAGTGTCTCCTCTGGAAGTACTGTTGCAACTCGGCAGATGGACCTGAACGAGGCCAACTTGTTTTGGGAAATGGTGTAACCTTCTTAAATATTGGGTCCCGAAGCGTTTCGGTTCGTTTAGCTTTTGCGGTAACTGGTAGACCGTGCAATGTATCAGTTACCAGGAAGTGGATGGCAGGTTCAATTTCGACCGAGGCAATGATTGAGTCCTCATGTTCTTCCTGGCGGGCATCAATTAGGCGTGACCGTGCATTCGTTTGGCCAATGGAAACTGTTGAGGGGTATTGGATCTCGAAATCATACCCCATTAAGGTAAGTGCCCAACGTTGCAGCCCGTTAGATGTGTAGGCCGGAATGCCCTTTTTGAACCAAAGATAACCAGCAAGGACTTGCGATCTGTCAGAAGCTTGAAGCGGCGGCCGTATAGCCTTTTGTAGAATTTCTTGACTGCGTACAATATGGCCAATGCTTTTTTCTCAATCTGGCTGTAATTCTTCTCGGCTTTCGTAAGTGTCCTGGCGGCGTGGGCGATTGCCTTCTGAGATCCATCGGCGTAGGTGTGTGATATTACTGCACCAATCCCATGGCTTGATGCACCTGTGGCCACGACAATCTCTTTGGAGTGGTCAAAATGATTTGAAAGCAAGTATGAGGACAGCAGTGACTTGACGCGTTCAAAGGCATGCTGGCATTCTGATGTCCAGTTCCATCTTTGGCCTTTGGCTAATAGCTTGTTTAGTGGTGCACACAGGCGGTGCATCTCAGGCAAGAATGCGCTGTGGTGGCTGATGAGCCCACAAAAGGAACGCAGCAAATGTAGATCTGTTGGTGGAGGCATTTTTCTAAAGCTTCCATGTTTTCCGGGTCTGTTCGACGTCCGTCATTTTCAATGACAAAACCGAGGTATTTGATAATCGGCGTGAAAAATGTGCGTTCATCCTCACGGATCCGGACACCGTACCACTGTTTGCAACCAAGCACTTCATCCAGTCGGTTAACCAGTTCTTCCGGTGTTCGGCCCATCACTATGATAGCATCCAGATATACAGCGGTTCCAGAAACGCCCGCTAGCATGGTGTCCATCAACTGTTGGAAGAGGGCTGGCACCGTGTTCACACCAAATGGCAAGCGGTTGTACTAGAATAGCCCACGATGAATGTTGATCGTCAACAATTCCCTCGAGACATCGTCAACATCCACTTGCAGATACGCATCGGATGGACCAAGCTTAGCAAAGTACTTACCACCATTCAACTTTCCAAAGTTATCCTCCGGTACAGGTAATGGGTACTGGTGGCCGTCCAGCGCGGCGTTGAGGCCAGTTGAAAAGTCAGCGCAAACGCGCACTTCGTCATTTGCTTTCTTCACTGCGACAATAGGTGAGGCCCATGATGAGTAGCTGACGGCTGTGATGGCCCACGCACGTTTCACTCGATCGAGCTCTCGCTCAACGGTTGACATGACTGCATTTGGTACCGGTCTTTTGGTCTTGGACACTGATTTAGCACCTGGTCGCAAGTTCAGTGTCACTTTGAATTTTGTACAATGGCCCAAGCCATTTTGCAAGACAGAAGCAACTTTTCGCCTCAGGGTACTTGTCATGTCGTCGACGGAATTTGATAATGGGTCTGAACGTGTTCGAACTCGGTTGCAGATATAATTCAAGGGAACATCGAGGAGATTCAACTTTTCAATCCAGTCGAGTCCGAGAAGATGCAAATTGGGCCGGTCTGAAATGTAGCATGTTCCCGACTTTTCCACACCTTGGAAAGCAATCTTGCAAGCAAGTTGGCCCACTAAGTTTAATACACCGCCGGATGCATCATGTGCAACTTTCTGGGACTCGACCATCTTCGGACACTTTATGTGATTCCATGTGCTCCTGGAAATAAGCGGGAGGTCCGAGGCCATGTCAAATTGCAGCTTCGTTGGGATCCCATTGATCAACACACTGATAAATCGTCGCCTGTGTTTACACACGCTTTGGAATGCGGCAAATATGGACAGAGACTCAGCGCCGCCCTTTCTAGAATTACCCTTTCGATGAGGCTTCTGCACTTTCTTCCACCGGACTTGACTGCAGCCTTCCTCTTTATGCCAACGCTTATGGTACGTTTGACGAATATGATAATTGAAGGGACAAAAGCCGGCGCAATGCCATTCGCCGCATGACCAGCGTGCTGTGGGCGGTTTCCTCGTAGACCCCCTGAAGGGTTGGCTTGCGTTCGCGGTCCTGGCCTTTTACACGAGTTGCACGGTATCTGGTGGTGCTAGACCATTGCGTTCGACCATGGCAGTGTCGTGTTTTAGAGTGAGCAGCCGTTTGCATTAGCTTACGAGGACCTTCAGTGTCAAGTCGGAATCCTGCTCCAGCGTAGCTAAATGCCACGTTCGGATCTCAGCATCACTAGGCGATGGTAGAGCGCTGAGGAAAATGAAACACTTAAACTGATCGTCCGTTAATGAGCGTAGTTTGAAACGTTCACACTCACGGTTAATCATGTCTGTTAAGGCCCAAAAGTCGTCTGATTCCTGTTTGACAATTTTCAGACATTGATAGCGAATACTAAACAAGGATACCGACACACCAGTATTTTCCTTTAGCTGCGACCCTACTTCGTCAAAAGTCAGTTCCTTCGGCTGTTTGGGCAAAATGTGGACATAGAACCTTGAATGTTCACTTATTCCGAGCTTGCGGAGTAGCAGTCGCACCTCTCAGGAGTCGTCTTGACGAATGAAGTCCGTCTGGAACATGTCTTCCCAGCGCTTGAACCACGCTTCAAAAGTGCATCCAGAATCCGCATCATAATTGAATGCAGTAATGGCGTTCGTGAGAAGATCAAAAGAACTTGCTTGTGTGTCCCGCGCCGCTGCTCCTGTTGCCTGCAATCTCAAGCATTGTGTCAGATTTTCAACCGTTATTAGTTGTGCCTCCATTTGAGCTTGCTGTTGAAAAATCAGTTTTTGAAATTGTTCAGTAGAAAAATGCATCACATTTCCAATTTTTTCCGTCGCCATTTGTCATAAACTTCTCACTAGGCGCAACTCCAAAAATAACAATTCACTGCTTCACAAAACTTCTAGCCCAATCGAAGCGAAAAACAAAAAAGCCAATGATCTAGTCGAATAACGTATTAATCGCCGCCAACGAACACTGTGCAACGACTGCGAACCTTGGCTGTATTTATAGGTCTCTACTGACCTTCGACTTCTAGCTTTGCAAGGTCAACTACCAAGGTTAGTGTTTTTTCATATCTTTTCCTGAGGGGTCAGGTGTATTGTAATCACGTGCAGAAGCAGAACATTCCGGAACTTTCGAAATGGATGCGATAATCGTTAACTGCTGGATTAATCCTCCTTTTGATTTAGTGGAGTCTGGGACCGTTGAAGCTTTCAAAAGGGGCTTATACGATTGTAGTTCCATCCTTTTTTCAGAGATATTGTAGTTGTACTAGAATATATAGTGTATTTTGATGCTGACATATGAAAGTGCTAAGATTGCTCTTGTTCTTGCTTCGTTCCATTGCAGAAGCAAGAAGAGACGATCCAACGTGGAAGTGCCGGGGACCGCTTCACGTACCGGCACAACCCTGGTAGCAAAATCGTACCAGCAAACGTAGCAAACCGGACATAAACTGGACTGATGCCCCGTTCAGGTATTAATGCAGTTCTTGCAGCAAAATGCATTCAGTTTAACATTGGTTAATAAATAAATGGTTGGTATGCATTATACTTGCTGTTATTTGACCATAACCCCATTGGTTTAAATGCGTCTGTAGGTCATGTTATTCGCAGAGTTCCGGTTTCGTAACCTTGGTCGCTGATACTGCTTCGTTCTGCGCCATTGTCTAGCTTCCTTGAAAATGCGTTTCCTCAGTTGCACCTATCAGGTTTTTCGGTTAAACCTTGTTTGATACGTAGGTGTTCCTTTTCAGCATGTCACGTCGACGAAGTTGTCAATTAACTGCACAGTTTCCGTCTCGTAGCGCCATTTACCGTGCAGCGAAAAGAATGACATCAGGATTCAGCTACGAATAGGTGTGCCTGTTGTCAGAAGCTAAACGACGGAAGGGTAAGAGCATCTTTAACATATCTTAAATATGATTGCTTGCACAGTTCAGCCATCTGCACACGTTACCAACCGCAGTGAAGATGACAGGGACCCCGATGAATTGGTAAATAACTTGAGAAAATTGATCGCAAAATCTCAAGTACCAGCGTCTTTTGTTCGTCCGCTGTTGTGCCTTGTACAGCCGCGGATGCCATTTTTGCCAAAGGATTACCGGACGCTGCTGCGCACCCCACGGACCTCCCGCATTCGCGTTGTTTCACCGGGAACGTACGGTCACGTAGGTTTGCTGAGAGGTTTACAGCGTGCATGCTCTGCTATTTCGCTCGCCGCTGATGCCACTGTTGACTAGCAGTTGCATATTGACGGGTTTAAACCTTTTAATGCCTCCAGGATGCATATATGGCCAATCTTGTGCCGTGTCATAAAGCCAGTGCTCACGAAGCCATTCATTGTTGGTGTATATATGGTGGGACCTCGAAGCCGAATGACGTGGACGATTACTTGTACGACGCAATTACTGAGATACGTACTTTGCAACGCCAAGGATTATTCAACCTTAAAGCCGTTATCTGTGATCCCCTGCACGCGCTTATGTGAAAAGAAAAAAGAACGTTCGGGTTATTACAGCTGTGACAAATGCACCCAACGTGGTGAGCATTTGAGCCGCAAGGTAACATACCCACTTACGGATAGCACAATACGGACTAATGCATCCGTTCGAAGGAATGATAACCAACCGTCGCCTTTTGCTGCTTTGAATGTCGATTTGGTTGAGGACTTCTCAATTGACTACATGCATTCAGTATGTTTGGGTGTTATGCGCAGAATGATAAAAAGCTTGCTCACTTCGCCCGTGGACAGTGGATTTCGACTGCGCAGAGAGCGACTGATTTTAGCAAACGAACGGTTGCATGAATTCGGGCCTTCCTGGACATCGGACTTTCCACGTAAGCTTCGATCACTGGATGAATACCGATCTTGGAAGGCAACTGAGTTGCGTCAGTTTTTGCTTTACGCCGGACCAGCTTGTTTAATTGGGGTATTGCCTGATGCTTTCTATCAAAACTTTCTAGATCTCTCATTTGCTATTTATATCATGTGCCACCCTCACCTTCACACTGCCATATTTGATTTCCTTGTTCCTTGAATTCATGTATTTTTACATGATTACTTTGGTCTTTATGGTCCCAGTGAGATGACGTGGAACGTACACTCACTGGTTCATCTGCCCGCTGACGTACGAAAGATGGGGACGTTAGACAGCTTCTCAGCATTTCCCTTCGAGTCTCACTTGTTTTCCATCAAGCGCATGCTTCACAATTCCCCGCGTCCGGTTGCTTAAATCATGCGGCGGATGTCGGAAGAAGAACAGTTTCCTCCTACTTCCAGCAACGCAAGCACGGTTAGGAATGTAGAGATGTGCACGTATAAGGGTCAGAAGGCGTGTTGTTTGCACGGAATTTTGTTTTCCACTGTGAAGCCGGATAACGTGGTCATCATCGATGCCAAACCCAGAGTACTGACAGATGTGTCTGTAAATGTGTCCGGGAACATTGCCGTGCAATGCTGGGAATTTATGAATCGCCGTAGTCTGTATACGCATAGCTTGGATTCCTCAACGGCGTACACCTTCCGTGCATCGCAATTGTCAACTGAAATATGTAGCTTCTCTGTCTGTCATATTCTATTTAAGTGCATTGCTTTACCCTTGAACGATTTCCTTGTAATTTACCCTATGCCACACAGTTATACACTTTAACTACTAACGTCTTTTTTCAACAATGATGGCTTTTCAAGGATACAGTGTTGTCAAACTCCTTGACTCCGAGGATTTAATAACTATTGTCAGTAACACTTGGCTTAGAGAAGAATGTTCGTACGCTAAAATACCTTCAGTGCGGGGTACGTACTACTAATGTGGTGGATTGAAAATAGATACTACTGAAACGGATATAAGTAGTGTGATGCAAGCTGACACACCAACAGCGAGCCTTGCCGACTTCCCCAAAGTTGAAGATGACCTCAGGATTCCAGTTCCATGTGCACGAGGAGTAAACACAGAGACGAGCACCAGTTGGGAAACACTCTATGGAAATCACGCGGATGAGCGGATGCCTCCAAAGTAACTGTATAGAAATCACGCAGATGAGCGGACGCATCCAATGTATGAATGAACACACCTAGTATAAGCCACGTTAGTAATAAACAATTACCGCCTGCCACGGGTTCTTACATTTGGTGCCGTGACCTCAAAACCCATGAAGATCCCCTGGCCGGAGCCATTTGAAGACGGGGATGTGAAGGTGTTTTTGGAGGATTTCGAGGAGGTGGCAGATGCGGTAGGACTGAAGACGGACCGGGCGAAGATGGCGTTTTGAGGTGGGAAGTGGGCTGCCTTGTATCGTCATTATCTTCTCAGGTAGCGGTTTCAGTTCGCCTTGTCCCACTTTATGACCCAGTAAGGTGACACAGGTCTTTCCGATCTGGGACTTTGGTCCATTTATACGAAGTCCCGACTGCTGAATGCGTTCCAGAACTGCCGCGAGATGGGCATTGCGCTTACAAGAGTATGATTTCACGATAAAACACGTGCCGGGGAGGGAAAATCAGACGGCGGATTTCTTGTCACGCATGATAGATGAGGATGACTTGCCGAGCGTAGCTTTCGGTATTAACGGTATACTGTGCGAGCAGGATCCAGAACGGTTGGCAACCGAGCAACGTAGCGACAAACTCCTACGCAAGTTGATCACCGTGCGATTAACTGGTCAGACAAACTTCAACAAAAACCAACTCAAGCAGCTGGGACCGTTTGCAAAAGACCTGGGAAAGCTGCAAGTGAACGAAGCAGGGATCTTAATGTGGATGCCAGGAGGTAGCAACCCTTCGGTGCCAGTCATTCCAATGAAACGAAGACGGAATCTAGTAGTTTCTTGTCACGAGATGGCGCACACAGGTTGTTCCAGGACCTACGATCTGCTGAAACAACGCGCGTATTGGCCGGGAATGAAAATGGACGTTGAGAAGTGCGTACTTTCGTGCCGACAACGTCAGCTCATGAAAACGGATTGCCGAGGGATGCAGCAGCAAACGATGACGATCCCGGTCTCGGAAATTGGTGAACTTTGGTCGGTCGACGTGATGGGGCCGTTTCCGTTGACCAGGCGTGGTAACCAGTACATTTTATTGATGACGGAGCACTTCACGCGATGGATTGAGGCGACAGGCATCCCGGATCAACGGGCTAGCACCGTTACCCATGCTGTCATGAATCACTTGGTAGCGGCTCACGGAATCCCAAAGGCCATCTTAACAGATCAAGGGCCGTGCTTCGAGAGTGAGGAATTCCGGAACTGTTTGGAGAAATTTGGCATCAAGAAATTGCGCACCACCCCATACCACCCGCAAACAAATGGCCTGACGGAACGTAACAATAGAACAATCAAGGAGTGGCTAGCAGCAAAAGATGGAGACTGGGAGGAAGCGCTGCCGCTACTGTTGCTGACCCATCGAGCAACCAAACAGGCGTCCACAAAGAAATCACCATTCCAGTTGATGTACGGTCGACAACCTCGTCTACCTGTGGACCTAGAGATTGGAATGTGGCCAACTTGCCGTATATCTCCCGAGGAGAGACGTAATAACCGAAAGGCCGCCAACCGCAACCTACAGGCGACTCAGGCGCTGAGGATGGCGAAGTTCCAGACCAGCAAAGGTGGAAGGAATATCGAGTTTCAGATTGGTTCGAAAGTGAAGTACAGGGACCATCAACGTTATCCCACTTGCGGCCCAGGGGAGAGGAAACTCCTAGCGAAGTGGAAAGGACCGTACGAGGTAATCGACCGGCGAGGCCCAGTGTATACAATCGCTCGGCAAGGTGAATCGCGGAGGGTGAATGCCAGCGAGCTGAGGAAGTGGTACGAATTGGAGGAGGAAACACGCTCGTACAGTGAACATCCCCGGCGGTCAGAAAGACTCCGACGGAAGGCAGCTGACGTGAATCCTTTGGAGGGGGAGGAGTGTGGTGGATTGAAAATAGATACTACTGAAACGGATATAAGTAGTGTGATGCAAGCTGACACACCAACAGCGAGCCTTGCCGACTTCCCCAAAGTTGAAGATGACCTCAGGATTCCAGTTCCATGTGCACGAGGAGTAAACACAGAGACGAGCACCAGTTGGGAAACACTCTAGGGAAATCACGCGGATGAGCGGATGCCTCCAAAGTAACTGTATAGAAATCACGCAGATGAGCGGACGCATCCAATGTATGAATGAACACACCTAGTATAAGCCACGTTAGTAATAAACAATTACCGCCTGCCCCGGGTTCTTACACTAAGCAGCGGTGAAAAATCACACTGCGCCGGATGTCGATGTGGTCAGCACTACCGTGTCCATAATCGTTAGCACGAGTAAGTATTTCGCTTACATTAACCCACCACGTTAGTTAGCTTCCAGCATGCCCGAGAAACGGAACGGCAATCTGAGCGCGAGATGCTGCCATCGACAGACGATACAATTCCCATAGGCCTTCCAGTTAAGCGTGCAATGTGAGTATGGTGATTTTTATTTCCCCTTAGACGCCGGCCCGTCCGTTCTAGCTCCGAAGACGAGGATGCCGCGCGTCCCAGCAAACCCAAAAGGCCTTCTGCAGCAACATACGCACGTGCGCCCTCCTCTCTGTTCAGTGGCGTTAGTCCACCACGTCCAGGGCCATCAACCAGCAACCGTAAGTATCGCTTTCCTACTGGCCCTATTAAACAGTAATCGCGCCCCCGGTTATTGCTGACGTTGCAACATGCAATCTGGATGTGCTGCAGGAACTGCAGGCCATAAAATGTAAGACGTCACAGATGTAAGCATTGCACTCAGCCTTCTTTTAGATGAGTAGTGTCTCATTCGATCAGAATTGGTCGTCCATCGCCGCTTGTCCGAAGCGATGTGGCAAATGCTACAACGACAATCCCAAAGTTTTGCGCCGGGACTATCTCTGCCATTCATCTCTCTCAGTGAGCTAAAGTTATATGATGAACGGCTGAAGGACCCCGATTTCAAAATCAGAGTCGTAAGTTCGTCTTATTATTCAACTACTTTGGGTCAACCATTTATGTGCCGTGCACGGTGATAACTTGCAACTCATCGTCCGGGGTACCATGGAGCGTCTAATTATAAAATCAGTTGCCGCGGAGATAAATTACTCCGGCGCTAGAGGTTGGTTTGCATTCAGGCGAACAAATATGAACGGCCTTGTACAAGGTAGGTTTAAATGCAGTAATCCATAAAAACTACCAAGGCATCGTTCGGCAACGCATGGGTGATGCAGCCTCGGATACTGACATTACACGGCACAGCAAAAAGTGGTTGCATTCTGCACGGCACAAAAGACCGCCGGTTGAGCAAACTAAAGTATGGAGTGCGAATGAGGTGAGTCCCCTGCTTTCTTAAGCCCATCTTTAGCCTCCTACTTTGACACTCGCGGAAGCGGATTAACAATATTCACTATGCCGCTTTCTGCTACTAACGTTCTTTGTACTGCACCCCCGTTCGTGTATATATAGTATTCCTATACCTCGGTTTTAATTTTCTTTCGAATTTGATGTCAGGTGCGCGGTAAGAGCCGTTTCCTTTTCATTGGTTCATTGGTTAGTAGAGAGCAACAGATTTGAGTCGCCGCCTAGGTGGGTTCCCAAGTCCAGCAACTACCGCAACAGGTACCGGGTGAAAGCTTCTTTGAGCTTTTCCAGACTAGCAAGATATACCGATCTAATCTCTGTAGACTCAAAATTATGTCTTGCTTACATTGCAGAGGTTCGTATGTTCCGTCTTATTATATCAACTACTTTGGTTCAACCATTTATAAATGTGCCGTGCACGGTGATAACTTGCAACTCATCGTCCGGGGTACAATGGAGCGTCTAATTATAAAAAATCAGTAGCCGCGGAGATAAATTACTCCGGCGCATAGAGGTTTGGTTTGCATTCAGGCGAACAAATAAAGAACGGCTTGGTACAAGTAGGTTTAAATCAGTAATCCATAAAAACTACCAAGGCCTCGTTCGGCAACGCATGGGTAGATGCAGACTCGTGAAACTGACATTACACGGGCACAGCAAAAATAGTTTCCTTGCTGGGGACGTCAGGGATGGGGCTGCACGCAACAAAAGACCGCCGGTTTGAGCAAACTAAAAGTATGGAGTGCGAATGAGGTGAGTCCCCTGCTTTCTAAGCCCATCTTTAGCCTCCTACTTTGACACTCGGAAGCGATTAACAATATACACTATCCGCTTTCTGCTAACTAACGTTCCTTTGTATCTGCAACCCCCGTTCGTGTATATATAGTATTCCTATACCTCGTGTTTTAATTTTCTTTCGAATTCTATGTCCGGTGGCGGTAAGAGCCGTTTCCTTT
>OX104063.1:38854128-39086138 GCA_944474145.2 Dicrocoelium dendriticum | reverse complement strand
GGCAAAGTCGACAGCCGAACCCAACTGTCCTGCATCATATATCGTCTCACCGTTACCAACTGCGGATCTGCCCAACACTCGCCGACGTCCAACGCTTCCGTCATAGGCCCTCCCACCAAGTAAGCTTGCTACCGCTTTACATCCGCGTTCGCCTAAGCGAATAACGAATGGCTGGCTAGCCGAACAACCTCCTCGTGGTGCCAGCTGGGTGGTTCGGGTTTAACCCGTTCCAGCAAATAGTTCGGCGGCAGTGTTCCAGGACGTGGTGGGATTTCGCCTGGCAAGCGTTCTCCCTATAAATAGCCACAAATGTCTGTTTAACAACACTGCGACGTGGCGGATGTGACTCGCCACAAAATAAAGTCACTGGCCCGTGGATATCCGGAAAGTGCTATCCAACCCACAGACATCAATCGCTTACGCTCACATTCCTGAGGATAACAAACAGTCAAAAATGCTCCAGCATATTCAAAGACACAAGCTACATTCATACAAAATTACATACGTATATACACCCATACACGCTGGATATCCGGAAAGTTCTATCCAACTCGCAGACATCAATCGCTTATGCTCACATTCCTGAGGATAACTAACAGTCAAAAATGCTCCGGCATATTAAAAGACACAAGCTACATTCATACAAAATTACCTACGTATATACACTCATACACTTGCACACACTGTTATGCCAAACATGTAATTTTTGTACATTTTTGATCACACTATGTTAGCTAAGCATGATCATGCCTGTAAAGGTGTGCCTCGCCTTGTCGAGAATAAAAGTTTATTTATTTATTTATTTATTTAATTCTGTCATATGTAAAAACGTACCCGAGCCCAACGACTAGCAACTTCAGAGTCGACATTCTCATGATTCCACTAGGAGAAGCTCAATATGTTTCGCGTCGAACATCCCTGAAACAAAACCCATTAGTCTCCCCAGACTCACTGACTACCCTCCATCTCCGAGCGTCGGTAAGTCAAGACATCTGCGTGTTAACTTGCAGGTAGGCCCGGCTATGGAGGATGTCCTGTTGTCAGCACACCTATTCCGAAACCGCCTCTATCGGCATTTACCAAATTCGGATCTTCCCCGACATCCCTTGGACTAGGCGCGCTGTGCGCAGGCAGCAACTGCTGCCACCCACTCAACCATGCTCCCTCATAGTGCATGGCGTTCCAGAACTGCATGACCTTGACGTAACCTCACAACAACGACAACAGCATGACTGTAATCAATGGAGGTTCCTTTAGCAGACACTAAATATTGTCAATGTAATCACAATGGACGTTCACTGCCTACCTCGACCAGCAAGTTATACAGGAACAGCCCCATCTCTTGAAAGTGACTCCTTACCTCTAGAATGGCAACCGATGTACTCACCATCTGGTATGCTAACGCAAGACGAGCACCACTAGGTATCCGCCTGCGTCCTGCTGGGCACCCGTTGCCGAGGCGCACAGTTTCCCACAGACCCCTAGCAGAAGCAGCGGCAGCTAACTCGGTACCGACACACTCTGACCAAACCATCCTCAGACGGTCCAGCACGGAACTACCTGCCTCACTGCTTGGTGTAATCCACTCACCTAAACATTCCAACCTTCAGTCTTTCTACGATCCAAGCGCCAGCACCCATCTGTGCTCCGATGACCCACACCTTACTTCCCAACTGCGGCTCCACCCCTCTGAACCAAAAAAGTTCATCTGTTGACCGGCAGCACCCTAGTTACTCCCGCGCTCATCACCCAAACGGACCTACTTTGTACCTACAAGAACCCACAGGACCTCATGTCCAAACTTCCGGAGCTCCAATCCCGACTTCAGTCAACATAAGCGGACCTAATAGCCATAACGGAAACGTGGTCCTCCGACGACTTAACCGACGGTGCAATCCAAATTCCTCACATGTCAATTCTCCGCTCTGACCGTGCAACCCCAGGTGGCGGTGTCGCACTGTACTATGACACATCCCTCAGTTGCAGCACATTCACAAACACCGTTCTCCAGTCTTCAAACACCATGTGGTGCGAGGTCGTACTAACCGCCAAACACTCCAGTTGTCTTGGCATCATTTACCGCCCCTTAACAACTCCCCCGAGAAGGGCGCACGACTACTGCACGACCTCCATTTTATGTTATCGCAGAAGCGCACATACTTTCTTATCATAGGTGATTTCAACCTTCCCGTCTATTTCACGCTGTCCAATCTATTGATCTCTTTGCATCAGGCCTTACTGATCTTCTTCACACGGCCGCGTTGTATAACCTCACGTATCAGCCGACCAGATTCCGATCCAACTGCCAACTATCGCTGCTAGATCTCGTCCTCACTAACGAAGAACGGCTAGTTTAGCACGTTGAGAATGACGCCCCTTTGTGGCTTAGTGACTACTGCGTCCTCAGTTTCGATTCTATATGCTTCGCCGAACAACCCGTCAGTACACTACTTATACCAAACGCTGGACTGGTTACGGAAACTTGAGCCTTCTCATTTCCGCTAACCACTGGTCACCCGAGCCCCAATCGAGTGCCCACAGCGTGTGGTCAAGCTTTTGCCTAACCCTACGTGAACTCTGCTACACTACGACGACCTGCAACGAAGTTTCCATAGGGAAGAGACGCCCAACACTCCTTCAAAGTCGTACACGGAAGCGGCTTGCTTCCAGGAACACGGTATGGAGAAACTACCGCTCCCATCCAACGGCTACTGAGGGGAATATTACCGATCCATCATTAACCACTGCGTCCATCTTGCACGAGAAGATAAGAGTGAGCAGCAGCGTCGGATTATGCATAAATTTTCATCAAATCCCAAAGCCTTGTATAGTCACGTCAATAGTCTGCGACAAGTCAAGCACGGTGTTACAGCATTGACGGCCTCACAGGGCTCACGAAGTCAGCAGAAGTCCTGTACCGGCGGTACGCCTCCACACTCTCCGTTCCATCAATGCATACAACGATAGTACCTTCTTCGGTCTCACCGGCAAATTCCCTAACGACTGTTCATTTCACTCCGGAGAAGGTCCTGGCGAAACTCAAATCCCTGCGGCTGACGGTCTCTCCTGGCGCTGATGGCTTCACCCCAACGCTCTTCCGAGCATGCGCTGCAGCTCTAGTTTTATCCCCTAGCGGAGCTGTTCACCCACTTCTTCTCGCAAAGTAAAGTTCCCAATGATTGGAAATGTGGGACTATTACACCAATCTACAAATACGGTACTCGCAAGGACCCGACAATTACCGACCGATAACCCTCCTCTCTACGATCTCCAAAGTGATGGAATCGATCTTGGCAGACACTTTAATGGACCACATGGAGGCCCAGAAACTGCTCTCTGATTGCCAGCACGGTTTCCGGCGTCCACGGTCATGCCTGAGTAACCTGCTACTTGCCAAGGACAGCTAGACGACTGCTGCCGCCTCTGGCCAAGAAACGCATGTTATATTCCTGGATTTCGCCAAAACCTTCGACAAGGTCGGCCACAAGATCGTAGTGCAGAAATCGTTGTCTTAGGACCTTTCAGGGGACTTGATGAACTGGATCCGGAACTACGTTCGAAACCGTACCTTCCAAGTAAGCGTCGACGGAGAGTTGTCTCCAATCATCCTAACCACAAGCGGAGCTCCACAGGGGTCTCTCCTCGGACCGCACCTCTTCCTAGCCTTCATTGACGATGTCACACCGGAAGTGGAGTCTTTGCTGCTGCTATACGAGGAAGATGCGAAGCTGTGGCGAACAATTAACCTTCCGGACGATGCCCACGCACTTCAGACGTACCTCTACCGTCTACATCAGCGGTCCATAGAAAACAACCTTCCATTTAACGCTTCGAAATGTCGGGTTCTTTCTACCCGCCCTTCCGCTTTTTCTTCTATATATTACCTGGGAGCGTCTATCCTCCAGATCTCTTCAGCCGAAAGAGATTTGGGTATCATTACCCAGACGAGTCTTTCCGTATCCGCTTCCTGCCGGAAAGCAGCTGCTGCTAACCGCATGTTGGGATTGATGGAGTTTCTTTCTTTTTGCTTCTGACTAATTCCTTTCCATAGCCGTTTCGGAGGGCATGGCCGGATGTCACGTTTTGAGCCGGCGTGCATCCTCTTTAAATGCTGCATAAGCCCGATGAAGTTAAGGCTAACACGCGAGTCCAACACGTTATAAGTTTGCGTGGTCTTTCATTGGACCCGACCTGAACTCACTTTACCCTATGGGTAATGTAAAGCTCAAGATTTTATTCCCATTAAGTACAATGGTCCAACGTCGTGTCCTGTGAACGCGATTTCCATGACTTCGTCAACAGCGAAGTTGAAGAGGAAAGGTGACAGAGGGCATCGTTGTCTCATACCACTGGAGATATTAAATGGCGACGACTGCTTGCCGTAAGCGATCACTCTGGATGAGCTGTGCGCCCATAATAATCGGATAATATTTACATATTTCTCAGGTACACCTTTCTTTAGTAGACGGTCCCAAAGTCCATGTCCATCCACCGAATCGAGTGCACCTTTGCCATCGAGGAACACCACAACCGTGGGCCGCCAATATATGTGATGGCGCACCAACCACTGACGCAAAGTGAAGATGTGGTCAATGCATCCACGAACTCGATGAAACCCGGCTTCCTTTTCATGAATATGGCTTTCACAATCATCATCATCATTAACAGCAGTACATCAGTCATTTAAACTGATGCTTCGCCGCCGTACAACCATGAGGACCTATGAAATAAAGGATAAGAAGAGGGAGAGAAGGGGGACTTATCTGAAAACCTCAATGCCCTACTCCAACATTCTGTCCGGAAGAAAGTAAGAATTGCTTTGGAAATCCACTATTTTAGCGATTAATTGATTAGGTCAGGTCAAGTCAGACGGACGACAGAGGCTTCCGCACAACGAGCGTCCAGTTCTTCCCTGGTAGCACATGTCCAGGTCCTGTCCAGTTTAGCATCCTAAACGTTCCTATGAGAGCGTTAGGCTAAACTGGACAGCAAGCATTACCGTGAGACGGCTAAAAAGTGTTCCTGTCCAGTTTACGTTGGACCAAGGAAGATGACGCTAGCGTTGACCAATAGAAATTCACCACTTTGAGTGACAATCAGGTTGGTCCAAATCCCGTCATTACCTCCCATGGGTATCCGAATATGGACACCACAATAGAACGCACTATGCGCCTAATGAATATATGGACGGCTCGGACCTAAATGGTATATTCTCTGTAAAACGAGACACACCTCTAAAGGCATGATCAACCATGCATACAAGCATAGCTTCTTTGGAATATTAAAACAGTTCGTTTTAATGAAAGGAAGTAAACGAAAAGATGTAGTCCTTATGAGCGAGCATATTGTCGGGTGATAGTCATATCAAGGACCATGGTGGCGCTGTGGCGCGCAAAACTGTTGCGTCAAGACACAGGTGGGGGTAAATTTACCATGTAGTGATCCATGAGCACAGGAGCCAAAACAATGTTTAGTGCAATCAATGACCATTACGAAGCCGGGATGGCCTGTACTCCATGAGAGCATCCTTCATAGTAAACTCAGTTGCACAGGTTGGATAAAGAAAGCTGAGGACTGCGTCAGTGTGAAATGTATAGCTTTGACTTTATTTTGTGGCGAGTTACATCCGCCACGTTGCAGTGTTGTTAAGCAGACATCGGCGGCTTTTTATAGGGAGAACGCTTGCCAGGCGAAAACCCACCGCGTCCTGGAACACTTTCGTAGCTTCCGTTGAACTGTACTGCTAGTCGGCTGTGCATCGTATAGACCGATTTTGCACTCTATTATTCGCAGTCGGTTTACAGTCAAAATTGTTCCTTGGTTGCCGAATGGCTTAGTAATGCTTCGGCAGTAATCGTTGAAGCCGGACAATGATGTATAAGAGTCGCAGAGTCGAATGATACTGATGCAGGTGAGTACATGCATGGTTAATAGAGGCCCGCCATTTCTATTATATTCTTGTCCGGATCGCAACCCGCGTCCAGCTATCCATGCTGGATTTGTCATAGGGACGGTGAGTGCAGTTGTTTCTTGTGTCTGAATATGTCCAAAACAGGAATAAATGCTATTCTCCGCGAAGTGGAGAATAGCATTTATTCCTGTTTTGGACATATTCAGACACAAGAAACAACTGCACTCACCGTCCCTATGACAAGTCCAGCATGGATAGCTGGACACGGGTTGCGAGCCGGACAATATAATAGAAAAAGCCGGCCTCTATTAACGATGTGTTTACTTACCTGCATCATTATCATTCGACTCTGCGACTCTTTTACATCATTGACCGGCTTTAACGACTACTGCCGGATCATTACTAAGCCATTCGGCAAACCAACGAAGCATTTTGGCTGACAACCGACTGCGAATAATAGAGTGCAAAATCGGTCCATGCGATGCATAGCCGACTAGCACTACAGTTCAACGGAAGCTACGGCAGTGTTCCAGGACGCGGTGGGTTTTCGCCTGGCAAGCGTTCTCCCTATAAAAAGCCACAGATGTCCGCTTAACAACATTGCAACGTGGCGGCTGTGACTCGCCACAAAATAAAGTCAAAGCTATACATTTCACACTGACGCGGTCCTCAGCTTTCTACATCCAACCTGTGCAACTGAGTTTACTATGAAGGATGCTCTCATGGAGTACAGGCCATCCCGGCTTCGTAATGGTCATTGATTGCACTAAACATTGTTTGGGCTCCTGTGCTCATGGATCACTACATGGTAAATTTACCCCCCACCTGTGTCTTGACGCAACAGTTTTGCGCGCCACAGCGCCACCATGGTCCTTGATATGACTATCACCCGACAATATGCTCGCTCATATGGACTACATCTTTTCGTTTATTCCTTTCATTAAAACGAACTGTTTTAATATTCCAAAGAAGCTATGCTTGTATGCATAGTTGATCATGCCTTTAGAAGTGTGTCTCGTTTTACAGAGAATATACCATTTAGGTCCGAGCCGCATAGTGCGTTCTAGTGTGGTGTCCATATTCGGATACCCATGGGAGGTAATGACGGGATTTGGACCAACCGGATTGTCACTCAAAGTGGGGAATTTCTATTGGTCAACGCTAGCATCATCTTCATTGCTCCAACGTAAACTGGACAGGAACACGTTTGATCCGTCTCACGGTAACGCTTGCTGTCCAGTTTAGCCTAACGCTCTCATAGGCACGTTTAGGATGCTAAACTGGACAGGACCTGGACATGTGCTACCAGGGAAGAACTGGACGCTCGTTATGCGGAAGCCTCTGTCGTCCGTCTGACCCGACATGACCTAATCAATTAATCGCTAAAATAGTGGATTTCCAAAGCAATTCTTACTTTCTTCCGGACAGAATGTTAGAGTAGGGCATTGAGGTTTTCAGATAAGTCCCCCTTCTCTCCCTCTTCTTATCCTTTATTTCATAGGGCCTCATGGTTGTATGGCGGCGAAGCATCAGTGTAAATGACTGATGTACTGTTGTTAATGATGATGATGATGATTGTGAAAGCAATATTCATGAAAAGGAAGCCTTGTTTCATAGAGTTCGTGGCTGCATTGACCACATCTTCACTTTGCGTCAGTGGTTGGTGCGCCATCACATATATTGGCGGCCCACGGTTGTGGTGTTCCTCGATGGCAAAGGTGCACTCGATTCGGTGGATGGACATGGACTTTGGGACCGTCTACTAAGGAAAGGTGTACCTGAGAAATATGTAAATATTATCCGATTATTATGGGCGCGTAGCTCATCCAGAGTGATCGCTTACGGCAAGCAGTCGTCGCCATTTAATATCTCCAGTGGTATGAGACAACGATGCCCTCTGTCACCTTTCATCTTCAACTTCGCTGTTGACGAAGTCATGGAAATCGCGTTCACAGGACACGACGTTGGACCATTGTACTTAATGGGAATAAAATCTTGAGCTTTACATTACCCATAGGGTAAAATGAGTTCAAGTCGGGTCCAATAAAAGACCACGCAAACTTATAACGTGTTGGACTCGCTTGTTAGCCTTAACTTCATCGGGCTTATGCAGCATTTAAAGAGGATGCACGCCGGCTCAAAACGTGACATCCGGCCATGCCCTCCGAAACGGCTATGGAAAGGAATTAGGTAGAAGCAAAAAGAAAGAAACTCCATCAATCCCAACATGCGGTTAGCAGCAGCTGCTTTCCGGCAGGAAGCGCATACGGAAAGACACGTCTGTGTACTGATACCCAATCTCTTTCGGCTGAAGGGATCTGGAGGGTAGACGCTCCCAGGTAATATATAGAAGAAAAAGCGGAAGGGCGGGTAGAAAGAACCCGACATTTCGAAGCGTTAAATGGAAGGTTGTTTTCTATGGACCGCTGATGTAGACGGTCGAGGTGCGTCTGAAGTGCGTGGGCATCGTCCGGAAGGTTAATTGTGCGCCACAGCTTCGCATCATCCGCGTATAGCAGCAGCAAAGACTCCACTTCCGGTGTGACATCGTCAATGAAGGCTAGGAAGAGGTGCGGTCCGAGGAGAGACCCCTGTGGAGCTCCGCTTGTGGTTAGGATGCTTGGAGACAACTCTCCGTCGACGCTTTCTTGGAAGGTACGGTTTCGAATGTAGTTCCGGATCCAGTTCATCAAGTCCCCTGAAAGATCCCAAGACAACGATTTATGCACTACGATCTTTTGGCCGACCTTGTCGAAGGTTTTGGCGAAATCCAGGAATATAACATGCGTTTCTTGGCCAGAGGCGGCAGCAGTCGTCTAGCTGTCCTTGGCAAGTAGCAGGTTACTTAGGCATGACCGTGGACGCCGGAAACCGTGCTGGCAATCAGAGAGCAGTTTCTGGGCCTCCATGTGGTCCATTAAAGTGTCTGCCACGATCGATTCCATCACTTTGGAGATCGTAGAGAGAAGGGTTATCGGTCGGTAATTGTCGGGACCTTGCGAGTACCGTCTTTGTAGCTTGGTGTAATAGTCCCACATTTCCAATCATTGGGAACTATACTTTGCGAGAAGAAGTGGGTGAACAGCTCCGCTAGGGGATAAAACTAGAGCTGCAGCGCATGCTCGCAAGAGCGCTGGGTTGAAGCCATCAGCGCCAGGAGAGACCGTCAGCCGCAGGGATTTGAGTTTCGCCAGGACCTTCTCCGGAGTGAAATGAACAGTCGTCAGGGAATTTGCCGGTGAGACCGAAGAAGGTACTATCGTTGTATGCATTGATGGAACGGAGAGTGTGGAGGCGTACCGCCGGTACAGGACTTCTGCTGACTTCGTGAGCCCTGTGGGGCCGTCAATGCTGTGTCACCGTGCTTGACTTGTCGCAGACTATTGACGTGACTATACAAGGCTTTGGGATTCGATGAAAATTTATGCATAATCCGACGCTGCTGCTCACTCTTATCTTCTCGTGCAAAATGGACGCATTGGTTAATGATGGATCGGTAATATTCCCCTGAGTAACCGTTGGATGGGAGCGGTAGTTTCTCCATACCGTGTTCCTGGAAGCAACCCGCTTCCGTGTACGACTTCGAAGGAGTGCTGGGCGTCTCTTCGCTATGGAAACTTCTTTGCAGGTCGTCGTAGTGCAGCAGAGTTCATGTAGGGTTAGGCAAAAGCTTGACCACACGCTGTGGGCACTCGATTGGGGCTCGGGTGACCAGTGGTTAGCGGAAATGAGAAGACTCAAGTTTCCGTAACCAGTCCAGCGTTTGGTATAAGTGGTGTACTGACGGGTTGTTCGGCGAAGCATATAGAATCGAAACTGAGGACGCAGTGGTCGCTAAGCCCCAAAGGGGCATCATTCTCAACGTGCTCAACCAGCCGTTCTTCGTTAGTGAGGACGAGATCTAGCAGCGATGGTTGGCAGTTGGATCGGAATCTGGTCGGCTGATACGTGAGGTTATACAACGGGGCCGTGTGAAGAAGATCAGTAAGGCCTGATGCAAAGAGGTCAATAGATTGGACAGAGTGAAATAGACGGGAAGATTGAAATCACCTATGATAAGAAAGTGTGTGCGCTTGTGCGATAACATAAAATGGAGGTCGTGCAGTAGTCGTGCGCCCTTCTCGGGGGAGTTGTTAAGGGGCGGTAAACGATGCCAAGACAACTGGAGTGTTTGGCGGTTAGTACGACCTCGCACCACATGGTGTTTGAAGACTGGAGAACGGTGTTTGTGAATATGCTGCAACTGAGGGATGTGTCAAAGTACAGTGCGACACCGCCACCTGGGGTTGCACGGTCAGAGCGGAGAATTGACATGTGAGGAATTTGGATTGCACCGTTGGTTAAGTCGTCGGAGGACCACGTTTCCGTTATGGCTATTAGGTCCGCTTATGTTGACTGAAGTCGGAATTGGAGCTCCGGAAGTTTGGACATGAGGTCCTTTGGGTTCTTGTAGGTACAAATTAGGTCCGTTTGGGTGATGAGCGCGGGAGTAAATAGGGTGCTGCCGGTCAACAGATGAGCTTTTTTTGGTTTAGAGGGGTGGAGCCGCAGTTGGGAAGTAAGGTGTGGGTCACCGGAGCACAGATGGGTGCTGGCGTTTGGATCGTAGAAAGACTGAAGGTTGGAATGTTTAGGTGAGTGGATTACACCAAGCAGTGAGGCAGGTAGTTCCGTGATGGACCGTCTGAGGATGGTTTGGTCAGAGTGTGTCGGTACCGAGTTCCCTGCCGCTGCTTCTGCTAGGGGTCTGTGGGAAACTGTGCGCCTTGGCAACGGGTGCCCAGCAGGACGCAGACGGATACCTGGTGGTGCTCGTCTTGCGTTAGCATACCAGATGGTGAGTACATCGTTGCCGTTCTAGAGGTAAGGAGTCACTTTCAAGCGATGGGGCTGTTCCTGTATAACTTGCTGGTCGAGGTAGGCAGTGAACGTCCGTTGTGATTACATTGACAATATTTAGTGTTTGCTAAAGGAACCTCCATTAATTACAGTCATGCTGTTGTCGTTGTTGTGAGGTTACGTCAAGGTCATGCAGTTCTGGAACACCATGCACTATGAGGGAGCATGGTTGAGTGGGTGGCAGCAGTTGCTGCCTGCGCACAGCGCGCCTAGTCCAAGGGATGTAGAGGAAGATCCGAATTTGGTAAATGCCGATAGAGGCGGTTTCGGAATAGGTGTGCTGACAACAGGACATCCTCCATAGCCGGGCCTAGCTGCAAGTCAACACGCAGAAGTCTTGACTTACCGACGCTCGGAGATGGAGGGTAGTCAGTAAGTCTGGGGACACTAATGGGTTTTGTTTCAGGGATGTTTGACGCGAAACAGATTGAGCTTCTCCTAGTGGAATCATGAGAATGTCGACTCTGAAGTTGCTAGTCGTTGGGCTCGGGTAGGTTTGTACATATGACAGAATTAAATAAATAAATAAATAAATAAACTTTTATTCTCGACAAGGCGAGGCACACCTTTACAGGCATGATCATGCTTAGCTAACATAGTGTGATCAAAAATGTACAAAAAGTACATGTTTAGCATAACAGTGTGTGCAAGTGTATGAGTGTATATACGTAGGTAATTTTGTATGAATGTAGCTTGTGTCTTTGAATATGCCGGAGCATTTTTGACTGTTAGTTATCCTCAGGAATGTGAGCATAAACGATTGATGTCTGCGAGTTGGATAGAACTTTCCGGATATCCAGCGTGTATGGGTGTATATACGTATGTAATGATGTATGAATGTAGCTTGTGTCTTTGAATATGCTGGAGCATTTTTGACTGTTTGTTATTCTCATGAATGTGAGCGTAAGCGATTGATGTCTGTGGGTTGGATAGCACTTTCCGGATATCCACGGGCCAGTGACTTTATTTTGTGGCGAGTCACATCCGCCACGTCGCAGTGTTGTTAAACAGACATTTGTGGCTTTTTATAGGGAGAACGCTTGCCAGGCGAAATCCCACCACGTCCTGGAACACTGCCGCCGAACTATTTGCTGGAACGGGTTAAACCCGAACCACCCAGCTGGCACCACGAGGAGGTTGTTCGGCTAGCCAGCCATTCGTTATTCGCTTAGGCGAACGCGGATGTAAAGCGGTAGCAAGCTTACTTGGTGGGAGGGCCTATGACGGAAGCGTTGGACGTCGGCGAGTGTTGGGCAGATCAGCAGTTGGTAACGGTGAGACGATATATGATGCAGGACAGTTGGGCTCGGCTGTCGACTTTGCCTCTAGTACACCTATCGGGCATACAAAAGCCGCATAACTCATCAGATCTAAACCAAGCTGGCATGCTTCTGAACGCAATTGCCCAAGAGGCCAAAGAGCGTTTACGCCGCGCCAGTAATGTCATACTATTCAATGTCCCTGACCGATTTGCATTTGAAAATTTGCTACGTAAGCTTCTAAACCTCTGCAAATTGCCGCTAGATTGCTGTATAGCTAAACGATTGAGAAAGATTCCCGGCTGTACTTGTCCTATCATGCTTAGGTTTGTAGGTCCTGAGTTTGCAACACGCTTCATGGCCTCTAGCTTTCTCATCAAACAACAGGTTAATTTCGGGGCTCTACAGATCAGAGAAGATATGACCCCCTACAAAGATCGATGGCACGTACCTCTACATCAACATCCAACATAAAAGCCCGACCCGAAACTAAAGATGCATCGCTTGTCACATACTTTACACCACTGTGTTCTGTTGATTTAGATGCATCACTACAACGACAGGATGTCACCCC
Organism: Dicrocoelium dendriticum; assembly: GCA_944474145.2. NCBI lineage: Eukaryota > Metazoa > Platyhelminthes > Trematoda > Plagiorchiida > Dicrocoeliidae > Dicrocoelium > Dicrocoelium dendriticum. Next base: position 39,073,495 of record OX104063.1, on the reverse strand, counting down.
TAAAGCGACTACACACAAATCGGGCTCAGAACGAGATGCTACAACTATTGCAGAAAGCGAAACATTAAGAGCGTTATCGACCTGTGACTCTGATATGTGCGATACTGATACGGAACCAGCAATTCTGTCTATCGCTTCGCCCATTACTCCTATCATCAGGAGTGAACGCAATAATGCAGAAGCATCTTGCGGAAACCCGCCTATACCCTGTAATTCAGGCCAAAGGTGTCTGCTGCCCACACCTACAACGAACCGAGCAAAGATCCGCATGACCCACGTAACCCAGTTTCACAAAAATGTTAACAAGAAGGAACCTGAGCACCGGATGGTACACGCCAACGCGTGGACTCATGCGAGGCAGCCAGCAACCCAAAAACCATCTTCCCCAAGATATCAGTAGTCGATGGGGTCTGCGCACACGGCTAGGCCACAACAGCCACGAGTAAACCGTTACCTACTTGAAGCTCCCAAGTTAGGAGCCCGCGCCCCGACTTACAAACAAACGCCCAACGCATCAGGCTCGATACCATCTATTCCTGGCCATAGTTCTTACGGTTCTCCCCATCGTACAATAAGTACCAAAGCTGCAGGCGCCACCATAAACAACCACTTCCAAAAATCTGGACAGTCACAGTTTGTGAATCTACACGACATAACCGCACACAACACGGCCCCCTATACCACCGTCCCTTTTTTATGGAATACCACAGGGCATGGTCCACCGCACCCAACTCATCGAAAGCTAGCACCTGCCCTACTTTATCTCCGAAATCTTCTATGTTCATTACAGTCCCCTCCAAACCGCTGGTTTCAGCCATTCGGGTAGATCCAGCAATAGCCAAGTTTCCTCTCGGCATTTCGATGTCAAATATTCAGCAGCGTCAAACTTTGCCACACCCTGATCTCACATGTTCGCAGCGTTCACCTAATAAGCGCAACTCTATCTTCCCCAACTCCTCGCTGCCCCCTCCTCTCCCACGAAAATGGAAATGGCCCACGTTAGCCCGCAGTCAACGCTCTCACATGGCTATCACCTTTCGCCCTCCAAGTACATTGACGATCCGGTCTTTCCCCCATTGTGATGTTCCATCCATCCACTCTCGGTCCATCCTAGGGAACACATTATCCCCCCATCTCCGTCTTATTGCCACCAACCCAACCATGCACAGAAACTGACAATAATCTACTGCATGACATACATGCCGATGAAAATAGTAATGCTCCTACTACAACAACCTCCATACGTGGCAGTATAAAAGTTTGCGCAAAGGAACGAGCCGTAAGACCTGTTACCTTACCGAAGCTTCATTTTGCAGTTGTCTAACAACTCCCTAGCGGACAACCTGTGGGCTCACAATAACCTATATGGCCAGATACCTCAGTGCACCTCCCCAGATGCTGTGAGGTACTAACTGCAAATGCACGTGAAACATCTGCTTCACTCTATACTGACTCCTCCGTTATGACATGCAGGGATACTACACTGGACCCGGACCTCACTCTCTCTAAGGACGTACGCAGTCGAACCTGCAGTATGTTCCTTATCAATGCAAGATCCATGAACCACAAAATGCACTACGTCGGTCCATTTGTTCTTCTCTCCTCTCCACAAATCGTTCTGATCACAGAAACATGGCCTTCCCCAAGCACCCCTGACAACAACCTAACTATTCCCGGGTACACCACGTTCTGCAATGGACGCAACAACCAACACGGAGGAGGAGGCCTTATTTACTTAAGGGATGACTTTGGAGCCTTTGAATTTGATTTGTTACCAATTGGAGACTCAGAGGCTTCAATCTAGTTCCAGACCAATGGGGGTACACCTGACCTCCTTATTGGTTGTGTATACAACCCCACACACGCCTCAAATACCAAGATTATTGAACAAGGTAACCTCTTCAATGACGTCTCCACAATGTCCCCAAGCTACAGGATAGTGGGTGGTGACCTTAATATGCCATATGTCTCTTGGAATGGCCAGCGTGCATCTCTCAAATACAGAGGCTTGGTTGACACAATCTATACGAACAATTGGATTCAACACGTCCGTGTTCCGACGAGGCTGTTTAATAATCTTGACATAAGTTTTACGCTTGGCATCGTAGATGCTGTTGCTAGCATTAAAGACAACATCCCAGGAAGCGACCATAAGGTAGTTCATCTATCATTTACGCTCTCTGTCTCATCCTATCGCTTAACTAGTCCAACTGGTGAATCGCGAATGTTTAAAAGCATTAACTGGGATAACTTTTCTCTGCGTGTCCGAGCAGCTAACTGGGATACCTTTTTCTCGTCCACTGATATGGACACAGCCACCCATGAACTCTACAGCAACATCACCAATTGTCTAGACGTGGTCGCTCCGATAATGCACAACCGCAGGTCAAAACCGCTAAAGCGTGCATCCAATCTAAACAGGGTGCTGATGAAGCTCCGGAAACTGCGTCACCAATACTCTAAGACGCATTATTTCCATATACTTGTTCGCATGAACAGAGTCATAGACAATTGGCAGCACGCCCAGGAGATGTTTAAACTAGCCGAAGATCGCGCCGCCTATAACAGCAACAATAAAACCAAGTCCCTCACTCAGCTATTGAAATATAGAAACAATCGCACAGCAGCACCCATCACCTCCCTAAGACTCTCTGATGAGTCCGTAATCAGCGAACCTAACGAAATAGCTGAGATTCTTAATCGCCACTTCTGCGATTGTTTCACTGACCTCAACCTGAGCTTGCCAACTGCTGTGTCTAAACTTACCCACGACTCGTTAGACATTATTACCTTCGACCTAAGTTCCATAACCCGAGTAATCAGATCATTTAAGCTGTCACTACACCCTGGCCCTGATGGTCTCCCATCTGCACTGCTGATACTCGGTGGTCAGGACCTTCCTGTTCTACTGCTTAATTTATTTACACTCTCAATGCAATTCGCCGTGTATCCAAACAGGAGGAAACATTCTATAATCATCCCTAGACATAAACAAGGTAGCCGCCAAAACATAGAAAACTACCGCCCCATCAGCCATACGCCTATTGCCTCGAGAGGGATAGAAAGAATTGTTAAGGAGAACCTGCCGAACTTTCTGCTTCGTCGCAACCTTAGCAATGAACAACAACACGGATATTTACCGTCCAAATCTTGTCAGACATGCCAATTTGAGTTTCTTAACAATGTGACTGCGCAGCTTGATGCTAAACAAGCACTAGTCATTATCTTCCTTGATATGAGAAAAGCTTCTGACAGAGTGCCACAAGCGGAATTATTAGTAAAGCCAGAATCCTACGGAGACTCAGACCGCCTGCTCTCATGGTTCCAATCTTATCTCTCATCTCGCACGCAATCAGTAAAGGTGAACGAGTCTATATAACTCCCCAAACCAGTCACAAGTGGCGTCTTTCAGGGCAGCCTACTAGGCCCACTGTTATTCTTTTTATATATCAATGATGTATTCCAGGTAATACAATATGGCAAGTCCTATCTGTTAGCTGATGACATCAAAATGGTGTTCTCCATTCACCCATCAAACATGCAAGCCGGTCTTTTCCAGATTCAAAGCACCCTTAGGGCTCTGGATGCTTGGTGCAACAATTGGAATCTGGCATTCTCACCGGCGAAATGCAACGTCCTCTCATACCGATGCATCGTTCCGCCCAAGGCGTTAGCGCTTCAAGGCACTCCGCTTGCTAATAGCCTAACAGTTCGAGACCTAGTTGTACATTACTCCAGTTCTCTGAGCTTCCCAGGGCAAGTGAGCCATTGGTCAGCAAAAGCAAGCTGCCTCATGAGCTACATATTTAAATCGATGACACTACAAGGATCTAGGCTTGCTCTATACAAAACCTGCGCCCGACCTATGCTAGAATACTGCTCCATTGTGTTTACCAACTCCAGAAAATGTGATAGAGTAGCCATTGAAAGGGTTCAACGATCGTTTACCAAACGCCTTATGGGCAACTCTACTCTCAACCGTCGTGGGCGGTGCATCAAACTCGTGCTAGAGCCGTTATGGTTGCGCAGGCTGAAAACTAACCTCATCTTCTTATATCAGTTTATCAATAATCCTCTTGCGAACTCACTTACTCCCTTCCTATCATCGTCCAACATTTCGTACCCTCTTCGTAACAGACCCCACTCCATTATCCTGCCGAAAACCCACAGTAGTACCCGTGAAAACCTCTGTCTTTACAGATATGCATAGGTGTGGAAAAGGCTTCCACATAATGTGCGGGCTTCTGATAATGTAATCCACTTCCGTACAGCACTTAATAGGTACCACATAGTCAGTCAGATCTCTACTCTTTTCAGCATTAACGGACTTGAAGACGAACTGTGGGAAAATGGTCCTGACCACATATAAGCATTTCTCCATCCTACCTCACTCAACTCCAATGTAGTCCAATTGTAGTGCACTTCTCTCATCTGCTTTTTCCGGCTCAGTCTACCGTAGTATGAATTCGTTCCGTTTTCCGTCCGCTCTTCATTCAATCTTTTATTAGCTCGTTTCAGGTGATGTGACTCACTCGGACAACTTTCTGTATGCTTGCATTCTTCCTGTCTGCTGTACTTTCTTCATTCAACCTTTGTAGCTCTCTTCTAGCGACCTTCCTTATGTCATCAGGTCAGCGCACAGCCGCTGCTTGATAGATGCCCAGCTGTCACTTACCTGTCTGTAATAGCTACGTTATTGTAGTACAGCCTCCTTACCGGCTTTTCCAAAGCTCCAGCTACCTTCGTAATATCCCATTAGCACCCTAGCATAATTTGAGTATCTGCGCGTCGCTGTGTCTTAGCCTCTAGGCGCTGAACTATTTAGCAACCATATTGTATGCCTGCGCTTCTCCCGTTCGCTGTCCCTTCATCACGTAACCTTAGCTCTCTTCTGTCCAGCAAACAACTCAAGTAGTCCGCGCGCAACCGCTCCTTTCTAGACGTTCATTTATCTATGCCTCACTACACCTATGACACCTACGTATAGTTTAGCTCTCTTACCGGCTAATCCCGGCACAGGCTTCCTTGCTAGACGCACAGCTGTCACCTACTCTTCTGCGACAAAAATAATTGCAGTTTAGCTTTATCACTGGCTTCTCCCGCCTCAGGCATTCTTAGTTATATACCAGTACACCGCTTTCATGATTTGAGTATCCGCCTGGCGCTGCGTCTTTATCCTAAGGCACTGAACTAAATAAATCTGTATTGTATTCCTGCGATCCTCTCGTTCACTGTCCCCCCATAATGAAACGTTCCTTAGCGCGCTTCTGCAGCTCAAACATAACTCAGCCTAAGCCTCTATATTCCAGACGTTATTTTTTTATTACTCGCTCCTTGCTTGATGATAAACCGTCAATTACTGGACTGTGACAACTAAGTACTTGCAGCTCAGCCCTCTCACCGGCTTCTCCCTGCTCACGCTTCCCTACGTTTGTTACACTAGCACCACGGCATGATTTAATCCTCTGCGCTTCGCCGCGTCTTCGCCTTTTATGCTCTGAAATATTTAACATCCAAATCGTATGCTTTTGCTTCATCCGTTCGCTGTCCTCTCTTCATAAAACCTTTCTTAACTCTCTTCTCTGGAGCAAACGTAATTCATGTGGCCTGCGCACAGTTGCTGCATTGCCTCTCCATTCTAAACGTCCATTTATCCACTGCTTGCTGCAACGTCTGCGACGCCTACTCATGTAGGATTCCAGATCCTTCACTGGCTTTTTCCAGCCCAGTCTACCTTAGCACTAAAATCTTAGCACCATAACAGGACTCAGTAACTGCGGGCCCCTGACTCATATGCTGCGATGTCCTCAGCAGACTTAATTAATGCATGCACTCCGACTGTTTGATGTCCTTTCATTTAAACGTTTCAGCTTTCTCTAGCAATCCTTCCAACCCTTAAAGTCGGTGCACAGCCGCTCCTTAGCCTCTCTATTCTAGACGTTCTCATATCTCTTCATTGTTGTAACGTCTTCGATATTTTTACCTGTAAGCGCCCAGCTGTTGTACTAGCTTTCCCAGGCTCTTTCGAAAGTAGTAATATCCCAGCACCATAGCATGAATCGTGAACTTATACTCCGCCGTGGTTCAGCATTATATGATATGGCTCCCTCAATCAACTCATTGTATGCTTGTATTCTTCTTGTCTGTTGTCCTTTCTTTATTCAACCTTCTTAGCTCTCGTCTGGCGATTTTCTTAACCTCATCCAGTCAGTGCACAGATGCTCCTTGCTAGATGCACAGCTGTCACTTGTCTATGACACCTAATTAATAGTAGTTCAGCAGGCTCACTGGCTCCTCCTGGCTCAGTCTTCCTTAGTTCTATTCCTTTAGCACCACAGCGTGATATTATTATCTGAGCATCGCCGCGTTTCCGCCTATTTTTCTCTTAACTATATAAAAACTTTAACGTATGCCTGGGATTCATCCGTTCGTTGTCGTTTCTTCCTGAATCCTTTCTTTGCTCTCTTCTGTTTTGCATGCATATCCATGTATTCAGCGCAAGCTGCTGTTTTGCCTTACCCTGCTTACTGTTCATTTACCTCTTTCTTGATGTATCGTCTTAGACTTTATTACTTGCGATTATCCAAATCTCGGGCTAGCATTATCTGGCACTATCCAGCTTGGTACTATTATCTTAGTACCTTTGCTGCTGCGGTTGTGCCTCACTGCTCTAATAATCTAAACAACCTTACTCTACGCTTGCATTTTGGCTATTCCCTGCCCTTCTGTCAATTAATGTTTCTTAGCCACTTAGTTCTTCCCTCATCTCACTTGGTCAGCACACAGACGCCCGTTAGCTTCACATTTCTAGGTGTTCATTTCTCACCATTTTCTTAGCACCCTAGTATGACTTGTTTCTCTGTACGACCCTACACATATATTTGTTCTACACGTTTACTTTCCTTTAACTGATCTATAATACTTCACTTCTATCGATCAATCCTTTCTCACCTTATAATCTGGGTCCGTTCTTGCAGCAAAGGTTTCAACACTTACCTTTGTAGGGGGTTAGCTCTCATAGGCTTTTCCTATTTCAATAAGCCATAGCACTATACTCCTAGTACATTCGTGTCGTCTTTCTGTCTTGATCATCCGATAAATTTACTCAGCTTTTGAGTCCTATCTATCCGCTGACTTACCACCAATTGACCTATGAATCTCTTTCGATGTAGGCTGGCCACCAGCCGTCCATCCACCATTCAAACGCCGCTGGTCCCTGAATTCTGCTTTCTCTCGTTCCATGCAATCGTCGCACCATAGCAAACTGATACTGCGTTTCTGCTTAATGGCGCAGCGCTCTGTATTCCATGTAGATAGTAACAACCAACTTATAGGGCCACTGCTTTCGAAAAACTTTCAAAAGACACTTTCAGCACGATCATTGCTGCACATTGTACATCATTTGTCTCCACTCTAAAGGTTATAATAAAGGAGTTTAACAAAGCTTGTTTCCACGCCTGTTTGTTGCGGCCTTGGTTGTCTCTCACCTTCCCTTTTCCCCGAGGTCCGGAACTTCTTGGGGATCTGGCACAGGACCGAGAAATCGCTTTCGTCCGGGACAGGACAACCAATAAGGACCTATGAAGCACATGGCCGTATAACAAACGGATACAACTGCACTCAATACCATGACCGTTGTCTAGTGATGATATCTGGGCTCGCGAACTTCACACTCTCGAAAAGAATACATACTCCTGAAAAATCCAGACGCAAGAAACTACGTTTCGCCCACCTGGTTAACCACAACGACGATACTTCGTGAAGCCCCATCTTCGATTCGCCTCAGCCATTATGGCGGCCTTGCCCAAGATACCTGATCAAATAACAGAGGAAATTGAAGGCCATTTGACTGCGGATATCTGAGTGTGAAATCAGTCGACAACCTGGTCTGCCAGTTGTATATTATGCACCGACAAATTTCTGACAGTGTTCCAGGACGTGGTGGGTTTTCGCCTGGCAAGCGCTCTTCCTATAAAAAGCCACAAATGTCCGTGTAACAACACTGCGACGCGGCGGATGTGACCCGCCACCGAATAAAGTCACTGCCCAGAGAAACTTACTGGCAAGTCGACCAGAATCATTATTCAATATTGCCATGACACTTTCAATAATAAGTTACACCATGCCTGTATGTATTGTCTTCATTACACATGTAGTGCCCTGACTGTTTACACTACTCACGCTAAAATTCAACGTTTCGTCATTCATTGAAGACTCTATCCCTCATGACTACTTACACAATCTCCACAGCCTGTACAACCTTCGGCTTACCGCCGACTACACTCATAGCAACGTGTTTGTTGCGAAGCAATATTGCATGTAAATACTGATCATGCCTTGCATGGTGTGTCTCGACAAATTCGAGAATAAACTATATATTTATTTATTTATTTACTTTCCGCAATGGGCTCTGTAGCTATTCTTCCAAATTAAGCAAGCGCACTTCTGAGCGGGTATCGTTGCTCAGCGGCTCGACGAATCGTCTATACCGGGACGACTGCATCCGCGACGGCTTGTTACGTGGTGTGGATGGAGGGTTAGTAGGAGACAGAACCAAGCATAGGGCAAGTCTTGGAGGAAACATCGCTAGGAATATCGCGCTCGTAATTCGCAATACTGGGAACGCAAAGCGGGAAAATGTACCGCAGGACCGCCTGTGGATAGGAGCGACAGAATTGGATATCAGTTGCGTGGAGCGGATTGTCACAGGGAACATGGAAGCGGTGAAGACAGATCGAGCATGTGATGTCTATGGAACGAGGTCCTACACGCTGAGTGCAAACTGAGCAGGTGTTCAGTGGCCGTATGGGCGTCTTGCGCGAGACCGAAATGATCGTCATAGTCAAAAGGATGACACAAATATCTGCAAATAAAAGTAGTTTAGTACTTTTCGCAGAACAGAACGCACAGGAAGTCACTATCTGCAGTTGGAGCTGCTCCCCGGAGAACGACTCCTTGACTTGGAGTATGCTGACGATATTACCCTAAGCTGTGACAGCTCCCAGACGTGCCAAGTAGCACTGGACAGATTAGCACTGGCTGTCTGAATCTGCGGGCTTTACTTTGCACCAGCAAAGTTCGAAGCGTTCCTTCAAGAATGGCCTGGACCGCCTGCTTCGCTGACTGTTGATGTGAAACAGCTGGAAGTCGTTCAAAAATTCAACTATCTACGAAGTTGTATCAGCGCCCGTAGGATTGAAGATGAGATCACGAATCGTATAGTAAAACTTCGGGGCGCTTTTGCTAACCTTCGGCCCTTATGGCGCTGTCGCAACATTACTCTTGCCCTGAAGGGTAGAGTGTGCAGCGCAGCGGTACGTTCGACCCTACTGTAGATTGTGAAACCTGGTCTCTTAGAGCAGCTGACCTGAAGAGGCTAGTTACGTTCGACCACCGGTGCCTTCGTAATTTAGCTCACACCTGGGGTGAACACCGAGTTAGCAACGAGCGTGTTCGGCGCCTTGTTTACGGCACAGGAAAAGGAAATGAACTGCCCAGCACCGTTATTTCACGCACCAGGCTCCGATGGCGCGGCCACGTGTTACGCATGCCAGCCCACCGACTCCTGCGCTGTGCGTTGTTTGCGCGCCGGGGTGTGGATGGAAGAAGAGGAGAGATGGCTAATCGGTGGCTTGGTCGAGAATAATGAAGCTCCTCACTTCGAAGCTGGCCTCAGTTGGGGCGCCTCAGCTCCCTGGTTGGGGTCCGAAAGGCGATGAACACGTTTGGCTGGGCACATTGTTGATATGGCTAGGAGCCGACCTCGGTGGCGTTCATGCTTTGCGTTTCTTTGTCCCACCCCAACCCTCTTAGCCTCCCCTCCAACCACAATCCCAATACTTAGCATTTTATAATTTCGCATAATAAATTATATTTTTCTGATGCATAGTAGCCGGGAGATAGCTTACCGGCACTATGCCCATCTGTTGCATGTAGTTCAGTTGGCTTGCACCTGTTGCGCTTTATTCCCTTTTCTTTTAGCTCTTGCGACACAGTAGCTGAGGTGTTTCTAACCTCTAGCTAACATGTATAACGTGGGTATACCTTTATGGCGGCTAACCTCACTTACACCAATAAAAGTGTTTCCGTGACATCTGCTAACTCAACCACCCAGTACTCAACAGAGAGCTGTCGGTCCTAAAGTCGCCCATTTTCGCTCCTACAACCCGGAAAGCAGTTCAACCTTGCAGCCTTCAACGTAAGCACGTTACTGCAGATTGGTTTGCAAGCTGGATTTGCACGCACGCTGGAGACCCTTGGAATTGATATCTGCTGCCTGAATGAAACGCGACTCCATGATTCTAACTCGGTTTACCACCTGATGTCACCGCTCCACCCACGCATCCGCTTCCATCTCCGCCTCTGGTGAAGCCAAGTCAACCGCATCTGAGCAAGCTGTTAAAATCACCCTCAGTGCTAGAACTGAGACTGCTCTAGTTGTTTGGATTCCGATCAATAGTCGCTTTTGTACGATGGGGCTTCATATCTCACGTAAAGTTTGCAGACTTCGAGTCGAAAAGCGTGCTCTCTTCGTGATCTCTGCCTACGTTCCCACTGACTAACTCGGACAGGGTCAAAGAGCAGTTCTACAAGAACCTTCATTAGCTGCTCCTAACGGCTCCTAAAATATACCTCATTGTTTTGACAGGAGACTACAACGCGCGTGTCGGTCGGCTGTTATCATGTGAGCGCTACCTCGGGGGACTGCATGGATATGATGATGTTCGCACAGACAGCGGAGAGCGACTGCTCAGTCTGTGTACTGATCATCAGCTTTTCCACTTCAGTACAAGCTTTCTTTATCCTGGCCACTAGTAAGCCACGTGGCGCCCCTATTCATCAACCCAGCACTGGTCACAGATTGACCACATAGCCATAAGTCACAAGTGGCGCGGCGGCGTACGCGACTGCCGATCATTTTGGTCAACATGCGTCGTTACCGATCATACACTAGTATGTGCGACCGTTTGCATGCGTTTCGGTGGTTCGCCTAGGTCCAAACACACCCGACTGAACACCTACAAGTTGGGGGCCCAATGGTGACGAAGGAGTATCAACAAAGCTTTCGTGAAAATTTCACTCTCCCTGCCACTCGGGATGTTGATCAACACTGGTCAAGTCCGCAACAAGCTGTGCTGTCGGCCGGTTTGTCTGGCTGTCGTTTCGCTTGTTTCACTCCCAAAAGCTGGATCTCGGGAAGATCCTCGGAAGTGTTGGATCGCCGACGGGTGGTGCTTGCTGGCGCAGAGCACAACGAACAACGCCGGGTTATTAAGCAACGGCTGAAAGCAAGTTTTGCTCTGATCGTTAATCTTGGGGATCATGAGAAGCTTCTGAGATGGAAGCCGCTGCTGATAGCTTTCGCTGTCTATTTTGCATCATCCGAGACACCGGTTGCAATTCCCACACCATCAGCCAGACAATTTGCGAATCTGTCGAGGAGAAAGTAAGAATTACCTTGGAAATCCACTATTTCGGCGATTACTCGATTATTAAACATTAGCCCATCGATTTCGAACGTTCCGGAATGTTCTGCTTCTGCACATGATTACAATACACCTGACCCCTCAGGAAAAGATATGAAAAAACACAAACCTTGGTAGTTGACCGTCCATTGCTAGAAGTCGAAGGTCAGTAGAGACCTATAAATACAGCCAAGGTTCGCAGTGGTTGTACTGTGTTCGTTGGCGGCGAATTATACGTTATTCGACTAGATCATTGGCGTTTTGTATTTTCCTTCGGTTGGGCTAGAAGTATAGTGGAGCAGCGAATTGTTATTTTTGGAGTTGCGCCTAGTGAGAAGGTTATGACAAATGGCGACGGAAAAAATTGGAAATGTGATGCATTTTTCTGCTGAATAATTTCAAAAACTGCTTTTTCAACAGCAAGCTCAAATGGAGGCACAACTAATAACGATTGAAAATCTGACACAATGCTTGAGATTGCAGGCAACAGGAGCAGCGGCGCGGGACACACAAGCAAGTTCTGTTGATCTTCTCACGAACGCCATTACTGCATTCAATTATGATGCGGATTCTGGATGCACTTTTGAAGCGTGGTTCAAGCGCTGGGAAGACATGTTCCAGACGGACTTCATTCGTCAAGACGACTCCTGAGAGGTGCGACTGCTACTCCGCAAGCTCGGAATAAGTGAACATTCAAGGTTCTATGTCCACATTTTGCCCAAACAGCCGAAGGAACTGACTTTTGACGAAGTAGGGTCGCAGCTAAAGGAAAATACTGGTGTGTCGGTATCCTTGTTTAGTATTCGCTATCAATGTCTGAAAATTGTCAAACAGGAATCAGACGACTTTTGGGCCTTAACAGACATGATTAACCGTGAGTGTGCACGTTTCAAACTACGCTCATTAACGGACGATCAGTTTATTTGTTTCATTTTCCTCAGCGCTCTACCATCGCCTAGTGATGCTGAGATCCGAACGTGGCATTTAGCTACGCTGGAGCAGGATTCCGACTTGACACTGAAGGTCCTCGTAAGCTAATGCAAACGGCTGCTCACTCTAAAACACGACACTGCCATGGTCGAACGCAATGGTCTAGCACCACCAGATACCGTGCAACTCGTGTAAAAGGCCAGGACCGAGAACGCAAGCCAACCCTTCAGGGGGTCTACGAGGAAAACGCCCACAGCACGCTGGTCATGCGGCGAATGGCATTGCGCCGGCTTTTGTCCCTTCAATTATCATATTCGTCAAACGTACCATAAGCGTGGGCATAAAGAGGAAGGCTGCAGTCAAGTCCGGTGGAAGAAAGTGCAGAAGCCTCATCGAAAGGGTAATTCTAGAAGGGGCAGCGCTGAGTCTCTGTCCATATTTGCCGCATTCCAAAGCGTGTGTAAACACAGGCGACGATTTATCAGTGTGTTGATCAATGGGATCCCAACGAAGCTGCAATTTGACATGGCCTCGGACCTCCCGCTTATTTCCAGGAGCACATGGAATCACATAAAGTGGCCGAAGATGGTCGAGTCTCAGAAAGTTGCACATGATGCATCCGGCGGTGTATTAAACTTAGTGGGCCAACTTGCTTGCAAGATTGCTTTCCAAGGTGTGGAAAAGTCGGGAACATGCTACATTTCAGACCGGCCCAATTTGCATCTTCTCGGACTCGACTGGATTGAAAAGTTTAATCTCCTCGATGTTCCCTTGAATTATATCTGCAACCGAGTTCGAACACGTTCAGACCCATTGTCAAATTCCGTCGACGACATGACAAGTACCCTGAGGCGAAAAGTTGCTTCTGTCTTGCAAAATGGCTTGGGCCATTGTACAAAATTCAAAGTGACACTGAACTTGCGACCAGGTGCTAAATCAGTGTCCAAGACCAAAAGACCGGTACCAAATGCAGTCATGTCAACCGTTGAGCGAGAGCTCGATCGAGTGAAACGTGCGTGGGCCATCACAGCCGTCAGCTACTCATCATGGGCCTCACCTTTTGTCGCAGTGAAGAAAGCAAATGACGAAGTGCGCGTTTGCGCTGACTTTTCAACTGGCCTCAACGCCGCGCTGGACGGCCACCAGTACCCATTACCTGTACCGGAGGATAACTTTAGAAAGTTGAATGGTGGTAAGTACTTTGGTAAGCTTGGTCCATCCGATGCGTATCTGCAAGTGGATGTTGACGATGTCTCGAGGGAATTGTTGACGATCAACATTCATCGTGGGCTATTCTAGTCCAACTGCTTGCCATTTGGTGTGAACACGGTGCCAGCCCTCTGCCAACGGTTGATGGACACCATGCTAGCGGGCGTTTCTGGAACCGTTGTATATCTGGATGCTATCATAGTGATGGGCCGAACACCGGAAGAACTGGTTAACCGACTGGATGAAGTGCTTGGTTGCATACAGTGGTACGGTTTCCGGATCCGTGAGGATAAACGCACATTTTTCACGCCGATTATCAAATACCTCGGTTTTGTCATTGAAAATGACGGACGTCGAACAGACCCGGAAAACATGGAAGCTTTAGAAAAATGCCTCCACCAACAGATCTACATTTGCTGCGTTCCTTTTGTGGGCTCATCAGCCACCACAGCGCATTCTTGCCTGAGATGCACCGCCTGCGTGCACCACTAAACAAGCTATTAGCCAAAGGCCAAAGATGGAACTGGACATCAGAATGCCAGCATGCCTTTGAACGCGTCAAGTCACTGCTGTCCTCATACTTGCTTTCAAATCATTTTGACCACTCCAAAGAGATTGTCGTGGCCACAGGTGCATCAAGCCATGGGATTGGTGCAGTAATATCACACACCTACGCCGATGGATCTCAGAAGGCAATCGCCCACGCCGCCAGGACACTTACGAAAGCCGAGAAGAATTACAGCCAGATTGAGAAAAAAGCATTGGCCATATTGTACGCAGTCAAGAAATTCTACAAAAGGCTATACGGCCGCCGCTTCAAGCTTCTGACAGATCGCAAGTCCTTGCTGGCTATCTTTGGTTCAAAAAGGGCATTCCGGCCTACACACCTAACGGGCTACAACGTTAGGCACTTACCTTAATGGGGTATGATTTCGAGATCCAATACCCGTCGACAGTTTCCATTGGCAAGGCGGATGCACGGTCACGCCTAATATACTTCAGCAACGTGTACGGAGTTGTGCAAGCAATGCGCCTTACAGCACGTTCGCTTGCCACCGTTTCACACACAGTCGAATGGCCAGGCAGAAAGGTTTGTCGATACATTCAAGCGAGCTCTCTACAGACCAAAAGGGTTGCGACGTATAGAAAAGGCGGTTGACCGGTTCCTTTTCCTTTACCGATCAACACCGAATCCATAGGCGCCGGACGGGCTCTATCCAGCAAAGGCCATGATGAACCGGAAGCTCCGCATGCCTTTCGGCGCCATCCGACTGCGCTCGGAGTCTTCCAACGGTGAAAGAAACCGCAGGATTGAACAGGATTTAACCGGCGGCATGGAGCCAAGGAGCGCTCTTTTACGCTTGGACAGATGGTGCTAGTAGTGACTACCGGGAAGGCCATGTAAAATGGACGCCAGGAACGGTCAAATGCAAGCGCAGAAACGTTACGTATGAAGGGATGGTGGGCGAACAGATCTGCCCGCGGCGTGTAAACCAGTTACGGTCCACATTGTGCCAACCAAAATAAGCAAGGCCTACTTACCTGCCGTTCGCTTCATTGGTGAAAAGTTTTAACTTGCCCAAGGAAGCAGTAGACGACTGCACATAGTCGAGCAAAGAATCCAGAACAACAACATTGTAACAAAGTGCTCGGGCGCTTCTATCAAGGTGGTGGACCGACAGGCAGAGAACACCGTCCCGAAGACTGCAAGTTAATCCTAGGCTTTCATCTAATACTTCGGAAGATATCTCAGGAGGGGAGTTATCCGGTAGAAAGTGAGTATTGTCTTGGAAATCCACTATTTTAGCGATTAATCGATTAGATACGATTAGAGCACCGACTTCGAACGTTCCTGAATGTTCAGCTTCTGCACGTGATTAAAATACACCTGACCCCTCAGAAAAAGATATGGGGAACCACTCAATTTGGTAAATGACCTAGCAATGCTAGAAGTCGAAGGTCAGTAGACACCTATAATTAGAGCTTAGGTCCGCAGCCTATGTACAGTGTTGTTTAGCGGTGAGTAATACGTTATTTTGGCAAGGTCAATGGTGCCTTTTTTCCTTTGGCTAAGATGAAAGTTATGTGGAGCAGTGAATTGTTAGTTTTTGGAGTTGCGTCTAGCGAGAATATTTCAACACATTCAGGATAAAGCTGACCACACCGTCACAAACAGCTGGCTATCGTGCAAAGATAAGGCGGCATCGGCGACACAGCATCCTTGCGGCTTTCACTGCCCCGCGTAATAATCAGCCATTTCCCGCAGACAACAGCACCAAACACACTTTAAACAGACAATCCGCTTGGGAGGAGGCAGCAGACGCGCCAATGGTGTCTACCGCGAGCCATATCCTGTAGCCTCGAGCCAAGCAAACGGCGAGTCACGTGGACTCCTGCCCGGAAAGCGAGGCGGACCAACGGCACCCAGTTTGGTCGTCAGTAACTTTATTTCCGCTGCCAAGTCAACTTCTGTCCACCTCGAGCCTTGTGCCACCCTACACTTGGCAGACTAAACAAAGCCCTCCTAGGTAAGCGGTGACCAGGCATACGTAGCACTTGCCCAAACCAACACAACGTATCCAGTGCTGTCTGTTATTCTATGGAGATAGCATGCTTATCATCACCTAGTACTCGCCTACGCACATCATCGTTGCGGACACCCTGGTGCCATCCGACAGCAGCAATGCTTCGCAAACAACGATGATCAAAGACTTGAAGGCGCCTCAGATCTTCAGACTGAAACGGTCAAGTCTCACTCTCATAGAGCAGGATGGCCCTCACGGTGGCCTTGTATACCCGGCCTTTCAGACGGAGGGAAACTCCCTTCTGTTGCCAAAGATGCCGCAGGTTCAAGAAGGTAGCTCTGGCTTTTGCAATGCGTGAGTCGACGTCAGTTTCTATGCGCCCAACATTGCTGATGCTGCTGCCAAGATAAGTGAAATGATCAACCACCTCGAGTTCCTCGTTAGCAAGCGTCAAGGGCTCATCAAGGGTCCGGTGGTCCTGCAGCAACCCTTTCACTTTGAAGGTGCGAAGTGCATACCAAATAGTGGGACCACTCTGGACAGGCTATTCAGGGTTGATTGTGCCGCCTCAGCATCGTCAAACGCAAGACAATATTGTCCGCGTAATCTAGATCAACTAACCATTTACAAGGCAGCACTTTAACGCCTACATCGTGAGATTCCGCAAGGGAACACACCTTGATAGAATCCACGACGAATTGAACAAATAGGGAATTCGGACAACCCTGACGAACGCCACTTGTGGTCGGAAAGCTATCCGATAGGACAGCGTAGAACCTGACGCGACCTGTAGTGTTCGAGTATGGAGCACGATGGAGGTTCATATATTTCGTGGGAACACGTTTCCGAGCAAGTATTTCGAACAGAATCGCTCGATCGACTGAATCGAATGCACACTTGAAATCAAGAAACACAGCTATTGTCGGTCTGCGGTATGCGTGGGGCTGCTCTAGCACCTGCCGCAAAGTAAATATATGGTCTATACAGCCACGTCCTGGGCGAAAACCGGCCTGCTCTTCCATAATCCGAGATTCCCGTTCCGCATTGAGGAGAGGAACGATGATCGAGGCAAATAATATTGTCACAACTGCCGTTAGGCTAATACCCCCTGTGGTTCGCACAGTTTGTGCGACTGTCCTCTTGTATATTGCTACTATACTCGATTCGCTCCAATTAGCTGGGACACTTTTTTCCAGATGCGTTCGAATAGATAGGTCACTGATTTGCAGAGGACCTCACCTTCATCCTTAAATAGTGCAGGTGGGAGGGAATCCGGGCCAGCGGCACGAAAACGACTGAGGGCTGTAATCGCGTTTCGGACCTGGGCCTCCGACGGAGGCTCTAAACTAACCGTCCATGGCTCCTGCCGCATCACCTGAGTAGGAAGAGGTCCGGGAGCAGGGGGCCAGCTGAACTGATCTTGAATGGGTTCCGCCCAACGAGCTATACGGCGCTCTTTATTGTTTATCTGCGCACGCGCGCTGTCTCTGCTTGTCTCACTGACGCCTGGTTTTCTGGGACCAGTGGTGCGGTACTTGCCTACTGCCTCTGCCTCCGCCATTTATTGAGCCCTACTAGTTCACCAGGCTTCCTTGTCAGCAATTAGGATCTGCTTTAGTTCACGTCTAATAGACCGTCTGGTCACATTGTGTTCAGAGCCAGCGGGGAGATGTTTTCTAGATTCCAACAGCTTCACCGGCCGCTCGGATATCCCGTGACTGGTGTGTTGACGATGGATAGTGCCACAAGCAGATGCTCCTGCGTCGTGCATGGCGGCTGAGCTCCTATTTTACTGAAGCTCAGTGTCATTAGGACAAGTCAGCGGAAGTTCGGTACGTAGCGCTTCTTGCTAGGCTTGCCTGACCGAGGACGGAGACAATTTCTCCGTTGCCAATCGTAGGGGACTTTTGGTGCGCCTCCCGGTAAAGTTCATGTAGAAAGGACAGCGTACCGAAGCATGATCAGGGTCGACACAGGTATTCCAGTACGAGCAGCAATCCTAGATGGAAACACGCCATCTGCAACATGGCTGTGTGGTCAATTTGGGTCCATCGCTGGCCAGCTACAGGTGGATGCCAAGTTGCACTTTGGTGCCGACTGTGTCTAAAAGCAGTGCTACTAATAAACAACTGCTGCTCCGCACACAGTCGCAGCAGACACTCACCGTTGTCAGTCCGTTCGGAGTTAAGCGCACAATTACCACGCAGCTGAGTTGCTGAAGAGCACAGATGCCCAACTTTTGCGTTTATATCCTCTGCAAGTAGTATACTATCTGAACCAGTCGCACTGCGTAGTAGCGCGTTTAGTTCGTGATAGAATGTGTCCTTGACAGCAGTAAAACTACAGTCTGTGGGGTATAAGCAGAAATCACAAAAAGGGTTTTCTACTACTTTGTGAATCAACGGGCTGCACATAAACGGCTATTCATCGGAATTTAATCAACCAACGATGGCACAGCTTTAGAGCATAGAATGATACCTACACCAGCTTCACCCTGAGTGCTGCATCGGCGTCTCCAATGCGTGCAACCAATACAGAGAGGATAAGCCGGGTGCAGTTACTTCAATAACCCCGTTAGGGTCATTGATCCAAGTTTCGGACACACAGCACACATCAATGCCCAGTGTGTTCAAGGTGCTTGCGAGTGCAGCCTGTTGACCTATTTGTCTTAGGGTGCGAACATTGAATGTCGCCATGGAAACGGGATAGCGTGGCCTTATGAGGGACTTTTGCCGGTAGGCGTCCGACAGGTGTTGAGTGATGGTGGCTGCAGATGGTTCTACTCCAGTGGCACTTCGGTTGCTGTCAATTAAGCTAAAAATTATAAAAGGAAGGTTGGTAATAGGGGTCGGGATGGAAGTAAGAGGAAAAGGTGGAAATGAAAGAAGGGATGCGCCAGCAATAGCATGTTTTCGCATATCCGCCCTGCTCTAGACAGCAGATAAGGCGACCATTGAAAACCCGCGCCACGGCCGATGCAGGATGAAGTTTGAGTTTGAAGAAAATGTCATGGTTGTATGTGGGCTGAGATAGTGTCAGGGCGCCCAGACCTAGACAGGCGGACGGGTAGGGTCCTCATCCAAAGCCTTTGGCTCAAAAGCCTGTCCGCAAGGTAGCGGTGAGGTGGCAATGATTTAGTTTTACAGAAATGGACGCCATCCCACTTCAAACCCCCAACCTGGAAGACCAGGAGAATGAGTTTGTCTGACCTCTCACCATTGACCAACCTGTTAGGACCAGCTCTCAAGGTGCCCAAAGGCATCATCTAGTATAGCACAAGGGGTCAATGAGGTACGCAAACCGTCGCACCACGTTAAAGTACAGCCTCGTTCCGACGGATGGCTTACACAAGTGCCATTCAGTCCCTGAAGAATGATAGAGGAAAGGAATTTAGGGGCGATGGAGAGCCGACTGATTCCACTGTGACCGCCGCATTCCGATCGTGAGCCTCCATTGAAAATTGGAACTATGACTGAGCGACTCTAGTCGCTTGGGACAGTTTTCTGCTTCCACAGTTTGACTAGTAACTCCTATAAATCATCCACCAGAGCAGGCCCCCGAATTTGAAGAGGAATATAGGTGGATCATCCAGTTCCACGGCTTTATTTAACTTCAACAGTTCGACTTCCGAGCGAGAGGGCTGATCCGATGGGACAGCCCAGGGAATCGGGGCGCTCAGTGGCAGGCGAAACATGTAACCATTTTGACGGATTAAATTGCACTTCAAAGGGCTCAGGCAAACGCTCCAAGCGTTTTTACAAGCTGTGGATAGGCTGTCCACTCTCGTCACGTATAGTTTCACCAGCAGGTCTTTTGCTGAATGTTGCCCGTATCAGGCGGAATAACTTACGAGGGTTATCAAGGGCAGCGGCCAGTTACATCTCTGATGCACGATGAGAACAACAGGATTCGCGGTCTCACTTCAGCACAATCAACCCTGAATAGCCTGTCCAGAGTGGTCCCACTATTTGGTATGCACTTCGCACCTTCAAAGTGAAAGGGTTGCTGCAGGACCACCGGCCCCTTGATGAGCCCTTGACGCTTGCTAACGAGGAACTCGAGGTGGTTGATCATTTCACTTATCTTGGCAGCAGCATCAGCAATGTTGGGCGCATAGAAACTGACGTCGACTCACGCATTGCAAAAGCCAGAGCTACCTTCTTGAACCTGCGGCATCTTTGGCAACAGAAGGGAGTTTCCCTCCGTCTGAAAGGCCGGGTATACAAGGCCACCGTGAGGGCCATCCTGCTCTATGGTAGTGAGACTTGACCGTTTCAGTCTGAAGATCTGAGGCGCCTTCAAGTCTTTGATCATCGTTGTCTGCGAAGCATTGCTGCTGTCGGATGGCACCAGGGTGTCCGCAACGATGATGTGCGTAGGCGAGTACTAGGTGATGATAAGCATGCTATCTCCATAGAATAACAGACAGCACTGGATACGTTGTGTTGGTTTGGGCAAGTGCTACGTATGCCTGGTCACCGCTTACCTAGGAGGGCTTTGTTTAGTCTGCCAAGTGTAGGGTGGCACAAGGCTCGAGGTGGACAGAAGTTGACTTGGCAGCGGGAAATAAAGTTACTGACGACCAAACTGGGTGCCGTTGGTCCGCCTCGCTTTCCGGGCTGGAGTCCACGTGACTCGCCGTTTGCTTGGCTCGAGGCTACAGGATATGGCTCGCGGTAGACACCATTGGCGCGTCTGCTGCCTCCTCCCAAGCGGATTGTCTGTTTAAAGTGTGTTTGGTGCTGAGTTGTCTGCGGGAAATGGCTGATTATTACGCGGGGCAGTGAAAGCCGCAAGGATGCTGTGTCGCCGATGCCGCCTTATCTTTGCACGACAGCCAGCTGTTTGTGACGGTATGTTGTCTACACAAGGTGTAGGCGTCTTGACCCTGAATGTTCGATTAGGGTATTAAGGTTTTCAGGTAAGTCCCCTTTTTTCCTCTTCTTATTCTGTATTTCTTAGATCCACATGTTTATATGGCAGCGAAGCATCAGTTCAAATGGCTGATGTACTGCCATTGGTGATGATGATGTTCTGTCTTCGGGATAGCACGGACTTTTCCCGCAGCTCTTTGCGCGTGCCATTGTGTTCGCTTCCAGCCGGAATAGGCTGGCGAGCATTGATGCGTTCGAGTGGCTGTGAAGAGACCCAATGACCATGTTGGCGACTTGGCTTACCACATGAGGATATGCCTGCTGCTAGTAAGGACTGGTGAATTTGAAACCAATGGGTGCTTACTCAAATCGCATGACAGCGTACTTTGATAAGGATTGAGAACACCTGGTTTTGCGAGTTGGTTGGTAAATAAATAAATAAATATTTATTCTCGACGAAGCAAAACACGCCTTTTGGGCATGATCAGCATATTGCATTATTGTACATGACAGCAGAATAAGCAGCACCAACAGTGGGAGTAGTACAGTTGGAGACAGTAGTGTGGGCCCATAGTGCCCAAAGTTTGTATGTAGTGTAAGTACACAGAATGCGAGAGGTAAAGCTAGTATTCAGATCACTTATATGGTATGTTGATGAGGAACTAGTCCGATGAGGTCCCGTAAGCAATGTAGGTCAGTAAGTGAAGTATGGGGCAACGGGTGAAAAATACTTAAGAATTGTGGCATGTCATTAATCAGATATGTAGGCGTGTTCGTGCGAGAGCCGATATATGCACAGAACTTGAAAATGTGGTGTCGGTCAACTTGATAATGTGATAGGATCGGTGACTTTATTGAGTGGCGAGTCAAATCCGCCCCGTCGCAGTGTTGTTAAACATACATTTGTGGCGTTTTGTAGGGACAACGCTTGCCAGACGAAGACCCACCACGTCCTGGAACACTGCCG
The DNA here is from genome assembly GCA_944474145.2 of Dicrocoelium dendriticum. Classification (NCBI taxonomy): domain Eukaryota; kingdom Metazoa; phylum Platyhelminthes; class Trematoda; order Plagiorchiida; family Dicrocoeliidae; genus Dicrocoelium; species Dicrocoelium dendriticum. The sequence goes on along the minus strand of OX104063.1, from coordinate 39,051,525 downwards.
GCTGGTGATATAACATTGAAAAGATTGTATCTGACCGATTACCCTCGCGGATATTTGCAGTCACGTAACGCCAATTTGCTTCTCATAGCTGCGTAGTCGCCTTCGGAGTCCAGTGCAAGTGGTTGGAGCTGTTGAGGTCGGACGACTCAGGTGATTTGAAATGAGTTGATCAGTTTTCTAGGTTCTTTAGCGTGTCATGATTATGAAGTGAAAGTTTTTTCTTTGTTCTTTATTGAATCCGTGCCCATGGAAGCGTTGCAGGTATGTCCTCAGCAGTGTTCCGTGCAGGTAAGGTTATCCTGTAGAACAAGGTTGAGAAGAAAAATGAACCGAGCAAACTGCCAACAAAATTGAACAGGACTATGTTCTTGTATAAATATAAAATTTATGGTAAAGTTGTGCTGGCTGAAAGCAATGGAGTGACCGTATATGTTGTACACCATATCCGTATCCTAATTTTGCGTTGTAGCACGAGACCCGACATTTACTGAATGTCAGAGGAAGATGCGGGCCGAAGTGGCCTAGCGTACGCAAAAGTTGTCCTGTTTGGACACCGTGAGTATCAAGCGTTGTTAACCGGTAAATGAGTTGAGGGGATCAGAAGAACATAGTTAATAGTTTGATAAACGCTTAAGATATAAATTGAGCGATCTGTTGACAGTGCTATAGCTTATCGTTCGAACATGTACGAGAGCCAGTGCAGTTATTACCTCGGGTTTGAGGCCATGAAAATAATAACGCAACATGTTCAGCAATCGGGTGCAGGACAGCTGAGTGAAGGTGTGAGCTGGAGTGTCAAATTTGTGACAAGAATGGGATTTATATACTACAACTGTAGAGACAGTGCGGTTGCAAAGCTAGCCCTAAAGGGACCTCGAATAGCGGAAAAAGATGGGGGCATCTACAGTGCAGCTGACAGGCCAAATATACGACAGAAAAGGTTGATACTGGGAGTCTGCTAAGTTATGTGGAAGAAACTGATTGCTGACAGGCCTTCAACTTTAATAATAGGAGAGAGAAGGGCTTGAATACTACGGGTTTCGTTGGAAGATGGTTGTAGGGCCAGCGCTGAAATGGACCTGGAATGTCAGCATTGTGAACAGTAGCCGCAAAAGATGTTGCGTGTGCCAATCTGATGTGGACATCCACGGTGGAACGCTGAAGTCAAATAGACTGCTAGTTATGACTCACCAATTGGTGAGTTGCTGGCAACCTGAATAGTTAGTATGCAGCAGCGGAACGCTTAATTAGGTTCAGCATATTCTGATAGGTGTACAGTGTGGAATCCAAGAGAGAGAACAGACAGCAATACCTGCAACAGCTGTAAAGAGTAAACGACAGTGGTGCCGGCTCCGGAAGTGCCCAAGGGTAAGGAAGTAATACAGACAGCACCGCCAATTGCCAAGTTTTCATCCCAAGATATGCGATGAGGAGAGGAGGTGCAGAAAAAGTATACAATAGAGTAAGGTTAAACATAGGAGTGGACGAGACCCAAAGAAGTTCAAGTGCTCAGCATCTGGCGCTGTTGGAATAAGAAAGCCATCAGTCCAATAGACGGGGATGTGATAATTATACTTGCATGGCATCCGATGAGCTGAGGCTAGTGGTACCTATACCACCATTGAATAGCTGCGATATGAACGAAGAGAGACGCCAAACAAGAGTGGAAGACGTTAATGTGAGCTGAGATGCATGATAGTGGAGCAGAGAGCCGTACTCAATCAGAGACCGGAAATTAAATAACTAAATATTTTATTCTCGACGAAGCAAAACACGCCTTTTGGGCATGATCAGCATATTGCATTATTGTACATGACAGCAGAATAAGCAGCACCAACAGTGGGAGTAGTACAGTTGGAGACAGTAGTGTGGGCCCATAGTGCCCAAAGTTTGTATGTAGTGTAAGTACACAGAATGCGAGAGGTAAAGCTAGTATTCAGATCACTTATATGGTATGTTGATGAGGAACTAGTCCGATGAGGTCCCGTAAGCAATGTAGGTCAGTAAGTGAAGTATGGGGCAACGGGTGAAAAGTACTTAAGAATTGTGGCATGTCATTAATCAGATATGTAGGCGTGTTCGTGCGAGAGCCGATATATGCACAGAACTTGAAACTGTGGTGTCGGTCATCTTGCCAATGTGTTATGGGTGGTGACTTTATTGAGTGGCGAGTCACATCCGCCGGATTTCTGTAGGCGTTACCAAGCATAGAGATAAGGATGCAGACAAAGAAGAGTATCATAAGGTGGTAACATATACCAGTGAGAACTTGCGTCGATGGCAGCCGGTGCCCAAAATAAGAGAGGCCTAGTTTTAAGACTATAGTCATTCGGAACCTGAGAGGACTGACTTGTCCGAAATGTTTTGGAATGAGAGGCAGAGAAGGAAAGATAACCAAAAGCGACCTGGGATGATGCGCTGACGCTAGTGATACATATACCGCCATTGAACGTTTGCAATATAGACCAGAAGCGAGGCAAAACAAGAGAGAGGACGTTATTGTGTGCTGAGAAGCATGAGAATGGAGCCGAGAGGCAAAACGCAACCAGTGACCTGAAATTGCAATTTCCGTAGAAGGACCAATCATGCAGATAATGGATCAGACGGAGGCGAGCACATAAGGCAGTTAATTATACCAATGAGAAATTTAGTCGATGGAAGCCGTTCCTCAAAAGAAGAGAGGCCTTACTTCAATGCCTATGGGCATTTGGGGCCTTAGAGGCCGGACTAGTAGAAAAGGTTTAAGACTGAGTACCACAGTAGCAAAGAGAATCAAAGGAGGCCTAGGATGTTACGCTGACGCTAGTGATACCTATACCGCCATTGAACCGATGCAATATGGACCAAAACAGAAGCCAAACAAAAGAGGGGAACTTAATTGTGAGCTGAGATTTATGATGGTGAAGCCGAGAGGCAAAAGTCAATCAGAGACCTGAAGTTGCAATTTTGCAGGGGACCAAGCATACAGGTAATGTACCAGAAGGAGGCCAGTATCATGAGGCTGTGGATATGCTCTCACAACATTATCTTGGGAGTCCGCCAAAACGCATCCGCAAATCAGCACATACAAGTGCATGGTCGGTGTCCACACTTGTGCTTTGAATCGAGCGACAGTTCTGGACGCAGCTTCTCCCTCGATAACTTATCGCAATGTGGTCGAATCGCATCCATAGCTGATTCGAGGCTGGTGGGCGCCAAGCCACCCTCCGGCGGGTGCTGTGTCTGAAATTAGTGCTGGCAAGAAATAAGCGAGCATCTTCATACAAATGAAGTAACCGCACACCGTTATCATTACTTGAGCCTACCATAGCCACCCAGATGCAGCTCATCAGTTGATCATTTTCTAACTTGAGCGTTCAGGTCCCCAGCCCGCACAATGGTGTCCGAGTTTCTTCTGTAGCAAAGGAAGTCGTTCAATTGGTGATAGAAGTCGTCCGTTCGTTTCGCGCGACTTCGAAACTTGGAACGAGTTGGCCAATTGAACCGCACATAACCGGCTACTGATTGGAATCCAGCCAACCAGAGCAGCTTTCCATCCGACATCAAAGCAGCTACTCATATTGACTCGGAACGGATGTACTGCAACAATCAACTCTCGAACGTGACTTGGGTGTCCTGGTGCAAGATGACTTGAGTTGCTCCAGGCAATCCGAAAGGGCCTCGAAGACTAGAAACCAAAACGTTGGGCTGTTGAGGCTTGCGTTTGGACAAATAAACAGCTTCATATTTCGACAAATGCTCTGTGCGTATGTTCGCCCCCAAGTTGAATAGGCAATTCAAGCCTGGCATCCATGGGTGAAACATGACCTTAATGCACTGCAGCAGCCACAACGCCGGGCATCTAAGAACGTAATTGGAATGCGCAATCGGTCCTACCAAGAGAGGCTGCGACGACTAGGATTGTTTAGTGGAAGCTATCGCAGGCTATGAGGCGACCTGATTATGACATACTTGATTCTGCGAGACCCACATCATGTGCGCCGCTCTTTACTGCCACTCAGCAGCAATACAAACCTGAGGGGCCACTCATTAAAACTCGCAGAACAATACAGTCGTCTGGACTGCCGCAGAAATTTCTTTTCCATCCGTGTCTGTCACCGTGGAATGCTCTCCCAGTATCGGTCGTCTCTGCACCGACACTAACAATATTTAAAAGACGGTTGGACGATGCACTCATCCACTTACACTTTGTTACTTAACACTACGTCTCCATCCTACACCTGGAGTTTACCCCGAACTTATTTGTTGTTAACTGTGGGTCTTGTGAATCTAAGTGGATCGTAGGACTGCAGCGAAACAAACGATAATTCCTTATTTTCGTATTAAGTATTAACCATTTTACTATCCTTTTCATCCTAATTGTTATGTTGATATCCCTACCAACTATCCAACGGGACTTGTAAAGCAACGCTTCTTAACCCGTATAAATTCATTGTTCATTGTTCAGCCCGGGGACACAGGGCAATACCAACACCGGCTTAGCCGGTGTACGAGGCTGTATCGTCACAGGATAGGCGCAATGAGAAATAGCTGCTAGTGTCACCTGAAGGGGATCGTATAGTAAGCACAGAGCTCCAGTCTTTCAGGCGGGTGTCCGACAAGCGACTGATATCGTTCGAGAGGGTGTCTAACGTTCGGACAAATGTTGCTTTTTGACAGATTTGTAGCAATGGGCGTACACTGAGGCATGCCAAACTGAAGGATGATCGAGGGTTCCAAATGGAAGTCGATGAACTGGACTTGGCAGCTTGGTTGGACATGGGCCCCTCAAGAGCACAGCGTTCACACGTGGGTTAAAACTAGAAGGCAAAAGTCTAGCAAAGCAAGGTAGAGGAGGGCCAAGAATTGGGTGGTGGAAAACAAGAGGGATAAAAGTGAAGCTGTAACAAGACGATAAGAGATAAAAATCGTAAGAAGGGGAATAAGAAGATGAGAAGACTTGAGCAATAGCATCCAAACCCCCATCCACCCTGCTCGATGCAGCAGAGAGGGCACCGCTGATTATCCTCCGCGGTGGCCAGAGCATCAAGAAACTGTTTGAAGGGAACTTCATTGTATTGCGTGGGCAGGATACCCTCAGGTTGCTCAGGCATAGACAGGAGAACGATTAGGGTTCTCAACCAAAGCTCTTGGTTCAAAATCCTGACCGCAAGGTAGCGGGTTTGGCGTTGGGCCACAACGAGTCTGTTTTAAGGACTAGGGAGCCACCTCATCCCAACCCCCAACCTGGAGGGCCAGGAGGCTGAGTTTGTCTGGCCTCTAACCATTGATTAATCTGGTATGAATGTCGCTGAAGGTGCAAAAAGCACCACCCAGTATAGCTCAATGGATCGCTGAGGCACACAAACCATCCCACCTCGGTAAGGTTCAGCCTCATTGCGATGGTCGCCGTGGAAGAATCAGGTAAAAATGGTTGTGAATGGTACAAGAGAAGGGTAGGTGAAAGGGTGGCGTGTGCTTGTGAAGTTTGCATGGTAACATGAGTGAATAGCACCGTAGCAGCAAGAGTGAGTGAATGGTTTTAGTTGTGAGTGCATGGTTCCTCAGGAGGCGAGATACTACCCGGTTGCCTAGGCCGAGTTAAGTAGGTTGACATAGGGGATCACCGCCCTGAGTCTTTGGCCAGAGGGCCTAACCCATAAGGCAGCTTGGAGAGATGAGGGATCCGCACCCGCTGGGGGCCGGTGACTGACATTGTTCAAACGTTTTTCAAATGACGATAAGCCATGCGGAAGTCAGGGACAAGATCCGATGCTCGGATTACGTTATCCGGGAACGGTAAAAACATAAAGGAAAACTATTATTTTATTAACTAATCGATTCTCTTCGATCGTGCATTGACTTGGAAAATTTCGGAACCTGCCATTCCTTCACACGTTTGCCAGCATACGGAGTTTTGTCAGACAGGCTACTAATTATACCAACTCACCGTTTTCTAGAGGCCGAAGGTTATGTGCCCTTATGACTTTGGCGTAGGTTTGGCGTAGTTTACAGCGTGTTAGCGGCATTTTTAGCTACATCGGCAGCGTTTTTCAGCAAGTTTTGCGTGGTCAAGGTCAGGTCAGGTTCAATTTCAAGTAGACTGGAAAGATAGGATGAATCCCGCAAGTGTTCCTTCTTGAGCGGGTCGTCGCTCCACGAGTTGATAGGGGTGCTTCGACTTCTTGATGGATCTAAAAAGAAAACACCCTGCTCCACCAATTTAATGCCCATCATCATCAACATCATCATTACACGTTAGCTGGAGGTGGAAAACACCTCAGCTATTGTGCCGCAATACAAAAGACAAGAAAAAGAAAACAAGCGATGGCACGCCCGCCGAGTCCCCAGTAACGGATGGACATCTTTCCGGAGAGCTAACAGCTGGCTGCCGTAAAAGAGAGTCATATTATGCCTAACAAGGGGGATCGTGATTGGAGGGGGATACTAAACCGGAGGGGATGGACAAAGAAACTCCCAACACAAACGCCATTTCGGCCGGCTCCAAGCCATTTCAGCAAGTGTGTCCAACCAAACGTTTTCAAAGTCCTTAGGACCCCAGCCAGGCAGTCGGGATGCACCAACCGACACTAACTTCGAAGTGAGAGGCTTCAGTTCTCTCGACCAGGTCATCACTTGGCCTCCGCTCCTCCTCTTCCAACCGCACCCACAACGCGCAAACAATGCACGTCACGGAAGTCGGTGTGCTGTATGCGCAACACGTAGCCCAGCCATCGGAGCCTGGTGCGTGATATAATGGGGCTGAGCGGTTTACACGCTTCCTGCACCAAATACGCGATGTCGAACACGCTCATTGCTCCCGCGGTGTTTCCACCAGACATGAGCTAAGCTGCGAAGGCAGCGAGGATCGAAAGTGACGAGCCTCTTCGTGTCTGTCGACCTGATGGGCCAGGTTTCACAACCGTATAGGAGAGTTGAACGGACGGCTGCGTTATAAACTCTGCCCTTCAGGGCGAGAGTAATGTCGCGTCTGTGCCCCAGGTGGCGGAGATTAGCAAAAGCACCTCGAGCTTTTGCTATACGGTTCGTAGCCTCATCTTCAATCCCATGGGTGCTAATATAGCTGCTCAGGTACTTAAATTCCTGAACGACTTCTAGCAGATCACCACCAAGCGTTAGCGCAAAGTTGGGTCTCTGCCAATCTTGGAGAAATACTTCGCTTTTCGATGGAGCAAAGCATAGTCCAAAACGATTGACAGCCAGTGCTAATCGGTCCAGTGCTGTTTGGCATGTTTGGGAGCTGTCACAGATTAGGGCAATACCGTCCGCATACTCCGAGTCAAGAAGTCGCTCACCAGGTAGGAGCTCCACACCTTCTAGGTCTTATCCAGCGAACGCTGTTTCCATGACTTAATCAATAGCGAAGTTGAAGAGGAAAGGTGACAGCGGGCTTCCTTGTCTCACACCGCTGGTGCTACTGAACGGTGGCGAGAGTTTGCCATAAACCCTCACCCCGCCCAAATATGCGCGTACGGCGCTTTGATAATGTTTACATATTTATCAGGCATGTCTTTCCTCAGCAGACAATCCCAAAGGGAACGTCGATCGACTGAGTCGTTGGCACATTTTATGTCAAGAAACACGACAACGGTGGGTTGCCAATAAACATGGCGTTGCTCCAACACTTGACGCAATGTGAAGATGTGGTCAATGCAGCCCCGACCACGACGAAATCCGCTTGCTCTTCACAAAGCTGGCTTTCACAAGTGTCAGTCAGTTTGTGGAGAATGACAGACGCAAGCAATTTAGAGGCAATCGAAATCAGACTGATCCCTCTATGATTGCCGCATTCCAAACGGGAGTTTTCCTTGAAAATTAGGACAATGACGGAGGGTTTCTAGTCTGTCGGGACAATCTCCTGCTCCCAAAGTTTTACTAGCAACTCGTGTAGATAATCTGTTAGAGCAGGTCCCCGGAATTTGAAGAGGGCTGGGGAATTCTATCTGCCCCTGCGGCATTGTGTAAGTTCACCAGCGTGCTCTCACCTTTGACATCTGCGCGTGAGGGCGGATCCAAGGAACGGCCCAAGGAGAAGTGCGCTCAATGCCCAAAGAAGAAAGCGGTAATTCAGGCTGGTTAAATTGCCTTGCAAAGTGTTCAGCCCAAAGCCTCAAGCGTTTTGACAGGTTGTGGATCGGCCGCACCCTCTCATCGCGTATGATCTCGCTAACACCAGGTCTCCTGCTGCCTGTTCCCGTATCTGACGAACTAACTTATGATGATCACCAACGGTAGCGGCTGGTTCCATTTCAGAGGCACGATCCGACCACAAGGTTTTGTGGTCTTTCTTCAGGCTAGCACGTAGTTTTGCCCTGAGATTTTTGCGAGCCTCATTGTGTTAGCTTCCAGCCGGAATACCTCGGCGAGCATCCATAAGTTCCAGGCACTGCGTGGAGACCCAATGTCCGGTTTGGCAATTTGTCTTGCCACGTGAAGACATGCCTGCTAACAGTAACGCTTGATGAATATGCGACCAGTGATCTTCGACGGTGTTCAGTGGGCGTTTACTCAGCCCAGATGTCAGAGCACTTTGATACAGCACTTTGATACCAGCGTGGCTTCGCCAGCTGGCTGGTGTCAATCCGTTCACATCAACGTTGAGGATGTTCATCGAAACGCACCCGGAGGTCGGCGCAGACAAGTTTACGTTCGTGCTCCGAATCTAGTGACAGATTTGGACACAGCCTCTCCAGCAGTAACTGATCGCGATATGATCGATTTGCGTCCATGGCTGGCACGAGGCTGGTGGCCGCCAAGTCACGCTTCTACTGGTGCTGTGTAGAAAGTCAGTGCTAGCGAGAAACAGGCGAACATCTTCACACAGCTGTAGCAATCGCTCACCATTGTCATTACGGGAGCCTACACCATGTTGGCCGCCCAGATGAATCTCATCAGAAGACAATTTTCCGATTTGGGCGTTTAGATCGCCAGCCAACACCACAGTATCCATGCTTCTTCTGTCACGAACAAGCTCGTGAAGTTGCTGATAGAAATCATCTTTTACCGAATCAATGCTACAGTTTATAGGGGCGTAGGCCGCAATGACAAACAGGCAACGTTGGTCCCTGCGCCACTTCGTAGCACGGAACGAACCAGTTAATATAACGGCGCACATCCTACTGTTTAATGGAATCCAATCAATCAGGGCAGCTTCAGCCCGGCATTTTGAAGCTGCATCGTCGCCAGACAGGAGCAAAGAGAATGTGTCGCCAGTGTCGCATTTGGGGATTTCAGGGTAAGCACGGAGCTCGAACCTTGCAGGCGGGTTTCTGGTAAACAGCAAATGTCGATCGATAGGTTCTCTTGTGTGCGGGCAAGTGCTGCCATTTGGGCAATCTGTAACAAAGTGCACACGTTGAGGCATGCCAGTCTTAGCAAGCTACGAGGACTCCAAAGGAAAACGGATGAACTGACGTTGTCCGCTTGTTTGAACATGGAATTGTCGGCTGGATTGGAGAGAGGCCCCGCGATTATTTTGATTTGAAATTAGAAGACAAGCGACTATTGAAGTAAGCTTTGGTAGGGCCAAGAATTTGGGACTAAACATGGGGATATAAATAAATTTGGTGCGAGACGATAAGGATGAAGAAGCGTAAAAAGGGTATAAGAAGACGGGAAGGCCTGAGCAGTAGCTTCCAGACCCCTATCCACCCTGCTCGATGAAGCAGATAGGGCGCTGTTTATTACCTTTGCGACGGCCAGAGCATCAAGGAATTGTTGTAGGAAAGGTTTGTCGTATTGCCTACGTTCCTTACATTGGCAGTCCCAGCTATGTCAGTTGCGTGAAGTAAGAGAGGAAGAAAATCGAAGCTAAGAGCGTAAGAGAACTCAGTTAAAAGAAGAGAATAATACCAATGGCGAGGAAAAACAAAGAAAATAGAATTGAAGTATGAAGATGGGAATTAGTCAGGAAAAAGGAACGGTTTCGTGTTGCCACCCACAAGCGTGCAGTTGACGTTCAAACCCCTTAACCTTGGCTTCCATGACAACATTTTCTGGAAGCAGGTTCCAGCGCTCGATGACTCGGTGCAATAACCGTGTCTCCGCTCTAACTCGATCGGACCGCGGTTTGTCCAGCTTCACACAATGCCCGCGGAGACCAGATAATTTAGCAGAACTAAATAGCCAAGATAAATCAGGGCCAACCTTCCCAATTAAAATACGGTAGTTTAGGATTAGGTCCCCTCTAATCCTTCGATGGTGCATTGAATGCATCCCCAAACTAAGTAGGTGTTGGGAGTACGTTTGTCCTCGTAATCCCTTGACCAACCTAGTACCGACACGCAACACCCTTTCTAGTGCCATTTTGTCCCGGACAAGGCATGGTGGACAGGCCTGGACGCAATATTCTAGATGGGGTCACACAGACGCTAAGAAAAGCTTCACAAACACAGCGGTAAGGGTCCCAAAAGAAAGACGGATAAACCACAACATCCGGAACCCTTTACTAGCCACCTTCCAGTTGTCTCCAGAGTGTAGTATGGAACAGTGGACGACACCTAGATCAACTGATGAGTCACGTGAGGAAGTTTACTCCCATCGGGCACATAACTTGTGGAGGAAGCAGACGCTCTGATACGCATCACTGAACAATTTGCTGGGTTTATGGGCAGCAACCATAAGACAGACCATTCCCAGAGTCTATCCAGAGCCTGTTGAAGAGCCACAGGATATGCAGGGATATCAACAATATTCCAAATCTTTATGTCATCAGCAAATAAGAGCGATGGTACCCCAAGCTCACCCGGCAAGTCATTCACTTAGACTGAGAAAAGCAGCGGACCTAGGACAGAGGCTTGCGGAACGCCGCTAAGTACAGCTTGTCGAAACGAAAGACTGCTTCCCACACGAATACACGGTTCCCGTCCATCCAGGAAAGCTGATACCCACTGGAGAGCACGACCAATGCCCCATACGATCTCAACTTCAGTGAGAGTCGCGAATGGCGGACAAAGTCAAAGGCCTTGTCGAAGCCAATGAACATCACACCCACCGCATGTCCACTGTCAACGGTTCAGTTCAGCTCTCATGTGCTACCAGCATTTTCCTTTGACACGAAAATCCATTGCGAAAACAATGTTGCTTGACGCTTGGCAGGTTAAACATATTTAAATGGTTTTCCACTATACCTCGTAATAATTTTTCAAGTAACTTAACGTCCACGCTAGTCAAGCTGACAGGACTGTAATTAGCCGGTAGGTCTTTGTCACCGCACTGAAAAATCGGGCAGCCAACAGCCTTCTTCCATTCAGTAGGCAAGACACAGCTGTTGAGCGACCTCTGAACCACGCAAGTCAGAGGTCCACTGAGTTCAGCTGCCAATTCATGCAACAAGTTTGGATGAACGGAACCTGGCCCGGAAGACTTAGTTGTGTTTAGCTTTCTTAGCAACCGGAGAACTTGGGACTCGGTTACAGGAATTTCATCAGGACGACAGTCCTAAGAGACACTTGAAGCTAACTCTGCACGGCGTATTTGTTCGCGGACAAAGCCGCTTGAGTACTGCACACCAAGCAAGCATGCCTAGTCATAGTCGCTATAGGCATGGGTCCCATCTCCTCGAAGTAATGGTGGTATGGGCGAGTTTACACCACAGCGCCGTTTAACATAAGCGAAGAATTTCTTGAGAATTTTTGAAGTAGTATCAGCGAAGAAATGTTTGGTTGTTTAATTCGGAATAGCGAGAAAAATTGAATATCCAACAATGTCGACGGATAAGCACGAAAAGGTTACAAAGTTTTCTGCCAAACATTTTCAAAAGCTGCTTCTTCAGCAACAATCACAGATGGCAACACAAATAAAACCGAAGGAAGTTTTGACGTGGTGCTTGGAAGTACAGTAAAACGGAACAGCTACAGGGGACACGCAGATAGTTTCACTTCACCTTCTTACGAATTCAATCACTGAATTTTATTATGATGCTGATTCAGAAAGCATTTTCGAGGCGTGGCTCAAACGCTGGGAGGATATGTTCCGGACGGATTTCAGCCGTCAAGATGATTCATGGAAAGTGCGTCTTTTGCTCCGCAAGCTCGGTAATAATAAACATTCAAGATTCGTTGAGCACATCCTGCAAAAAGAGCCGAAGGACATTGCTTTCAACGAAGCAGCGGCAACACAGAAAGAAATTTTTAGTGAGTCGTCGTCTTTGTTTAGCATACGCTGTCAACGTCTAAATATTATTAAGCATGGTACAGAAGACTAGCACTAGCTGACATGATTAACTGTAAATGTGGACGCTTCAAGTTACGTTGTTTGTCAGATGACCCATTTAATTGTCTCATATTTGTTATTGCTTTACATTCTTCACGCGACGCGGAAATCCGCACTCGGCTCCTTGCTGAGTTGGATCAAGATATAGCGTAGACATTGAAATATGTTGTAGGCACTTGCAAACGGTTGATTACCTTAAAACACGACACGGCTATGGTTGAGCAGAGTTGCCCCGCCATTGCCGATGCTCTTTATTCTGTGCAAAAAGCCAGGAAGGCTGGCTCGAACAAGCCATTTAGCAGAGCGCCGAACAAGCCGCCTACACTTCGTTGGTCATGTGGTGAGTAGCATTTCGCACGATACTGTCCATTCAAGCGTCACATTTGTGATAAGTGCCATAAACGCTTTCACAACGAAGACGTTTGTCATCAGTCCCGGCCAAGAAACGTGAAGCAGTCCTACCAAAGAAAGAACTTCAAGAAGCCTGACGCAGAATCATTATCGGTGATTGCCACGTTTCACAGCGGTTCTAGAACACGCCGCCGATTTATTACTGTGCTTATCAACGGAATCCCAACCCGGCTGCAGTTCGATACGGCATCAGATATAAAGATCATTTCCAAGAACACTTGGAAGCACATAAAGAAGCTGATGATGGTTGATTCCAATAAAGTCGCCCTCAACGCATCCGGTGGAGTGCTGAGGTTGGTCGGAGAAATAAATTGCAAAGTTGAATTAAAAGGAGTGAAACAGGCCGGAACCTGCTACTTGTCTGAGCGACCAAATTTGAACCACCTTGAACTTGACTGAATGGAAAAATTACAAATGTTTGGTGTTCTAATGAGTCAGATTTTTGCAATAGAGTACAAACCGACCCAGTGCATGCATTATTGTCGATAGAAGACATGACAAGAAAGCTAAAGCAGAAGTTTGTCACCTTGTTTGAAGATGGTCTCGGCCACTGCACTAAGTTTGAAGGACACTTGTGTCCTCGTGAAGGAACCAAGCCAGTCTTCAGAGCAAAAAGGCCGGTGTCGTGTGGAACCATGGCAGCAGTTGCTCAGGAGCTCGACAGACTGGGACGTGCCGGTGTAATCACACCAGTAAATTGCTCTTCATGGGCCGCGCCGATTGTTGCTTTGGGAAAGCCGAACGGTAAAATGCGAGTCTGCGCCGATATTTCGACCGGCCTAAATGCTGCGTTGGTCGACCATGAACACCCCCTCCCCATACAAGAGGATATCTTTGCCAAGCTGAATGATGGGAGGTGTTTCCCCAAGCTCGACTTGTCCGATGCCTATCTCCAAGTTGAAGTTGATGAAAGCTCGAGAAGTGCTACCATCAATCTGCCATGTGGCATGCACCTGCATAACCGCCTCAATTTTGGGGTAAAAACAGGATCAGCGGTCTTCCAGCGGGAGCTGCTGGAGCCGCGGCGTACTTGGATGATATCAGTTTAATTGGTCGGACGGCAGGAAAAGTACTTAAACCGTACGCTGAAGTGCTTGTACGCATCCAGTCATATGGTTTCCGTATCCGTAAATACAATTATACCTTTTAACATCTACCATCTACTCTCTCGGCTTCATTTTCACAGAAGACGATCCTCGCCATGATTCAGACAATATCCGAGCTATTCAAAAGATACCCCCACCTGCGGACTTGTAATTACTGCGACCATGCTGTGGCCCAATCAGTCAGTACAGCGCCTTTCTGCCAAACTGCATGGCCCGCGTGACCCGCTGATTGCCGCTGAGCAAGGACAAAACCTGGAGTTGGACGCCAGAATGCCAGACTGTGTTCGGGCGGTTCAAGTCATTGCTGACTTCAGACTTACGCTTAACTCATTTTGATCCTTCCCAAGTAATTGTCCTTGCCATAGACTCATCGAGTCTAGGGATCGGTGCCGTAGTTTCCCATACGTTCCCAGATGGATCTCAGAAGGCGGTCGCACATGCTGTCAGCACGCTGACGAAAGCCGAAAGAAACTGATCGAGGAGGCATTGGCCATAGTGTCTGCTGCGAAGAAATTTCACAAGATGCTGTATGATCGCCGCTTCAAACTCTTGACGGATCACAAGCCGCTGCTGACGAATTTTGGCTGAAAGAAAGGAATTCCCGCCAATACATTTATTCGACTTCAGCGATGTGCACTCACCACGCGGGGCTAGGTGTTTGAAATCCGTTGTCATTCAACAAATTTGCTGGGCCAAGCAGATGCGTTGTCACGCCTCATTGATAGTCAGCAGCAAGAACACGAGGACACCATCGTTGCCTCAGTTGAGATCAAACCTGATGTCAAATTCCTGGCGAGCGAGGCACTGCATGGCCTGCCAGTCACGGCCGTTGCTGTGCAGGCCGAAACGTTTCGAGATCCAATCCTGAAGGTGACATACTTCCACAGAACCAGCTGGCCATGTTTAGAGGGTCGCCTGTACCGGGAGCCCAAGAAGTGATTTGAGAAGACAGATCAAGTTGCATGGAAACTTTTATTGGTACAGTAAAGATTCCCTGTTGTCTGGCTACAAACGAACGTAACAGTGGAAGCTCTAGCTAGGGGAACGGAGCAAGCGTAGCACACAGAGCAGTCGCGAGTTGCAACCGAAACGAGCGCCAAGCAAAAATGGCGATGAGCAAGTAATGCATTCGAACTCAGCAATCAGTTCAACAAAGCACCCCGGTTTCCTAGGTGTACAAGGAAATAATTTTAGAATTTTACACGGGCAAACCGAAGAATCTCCAGACTGATACATAGCTCTCTCCCAGAAGGGAATGTGTAAGCAGTCCTTCGATCTACTTAGGACTGTCCTTCGCGGGCCAACCTTCTGCTATACCAGGTTGTGAAACCTGATGCAGCCGCTGGATTAGAACCTTGCAATCGGACCCTAGCGGGCTCCAATCCGTGTCCTCCCTACGGTGTCGAAATGGCAAGAAAACTGTTTGTGGGGTACAGTTGGTAAAGTTCACGTAGGCAATTGAACTGGAAGTTTGTTCCACTTCCAGTTAACGTGCGGGGATCCAGCAAAAAGTGAAACCGAGATGCAACCAACCGGCGGTGTATATGGAATGCAAAATGAAAAGCAGCATAAATGCATAACCATACACAAAATAATGTACAGTGAAAACCGTGCAAAGCTGCTTTTGTCTTTTGCTCTTTATTGGCAATGCCAAAACGTTTTGATCTCCTTCTGTAGATTTTCGAAAACGTTTGGTAAAAGCAGAAAATTTTAAAGGCACGTTTTACGTAAAATAGTGAGTGCTAACGAAGTACGAAAATCGAGCTGGCAGTTTGAGTTTCCTATCGCGTCGTTCGATAGTTGGGCGAGTAGGAGTGCTGTCGGTCGAGGTTGTCGGTTCTTCTGGAGCCCACTGACTCGTCTGAGGTTGCGGTGCGAGCTGTGTTGGCGCAGACTGTGATGGTGCTTGCTTCACTGAAGAGTCAGACTTGTCGAGAAAGGCTGGCTTGAGTCGATTGACGTTGACCGTCTCAGTCTTACCAGTGTAGTCAATGGTACACGTTTTGTCGCTTCTGCGTACGACAAGGTACGGGCCAGAATAAGGAGTTGAAGTGGACGACGTACTCTGTCATTGCGAACGAACACATGCGTGCAAGTAGTTAAGTGTTCATCCACGTTGGTACTCAAGCTCAGTACCCTGGGTTGCACAGGCTGAAGCTGTCGCATGTGATGAGATAGGCCGGGCTGCGTAGTCGCCATATAGAAGGTTGTCGGCGCTTTTGGTGAGATGAGTCCGCCTGGTAAGCGTTGTGTGCATCCAAAGACTAGCGACGATGGAGTGGCGTGCAAATACGCTCTAATCGTGTTTCTTATTCCTATGAGAACGAGTGGAAGTGCTTCGTGCCAGGATATGCTAAATATGGCCCATAGTGAGGCTTTGAGTTGCCGGTAGAACCGTTCTACCATCCCATTAGCTGCAGGGTGGTGTGTTGTGGTTCGATTATGTTGGCAACCAAGAACGTTGAGAAGTTTGCTGAAGGTTTCGTTAAAGTGTGATCCTCCGTCCGTAATGACTACGCTTGGGCAACCGAATTGAGCTACCCAACGTTCTAGGAAAGCATGCGCAACTGTCTCAGATGAGCAGTTGACTATCGGAATCGTCTCTGGCCAACAGGTTAATCGGTCGACACAAGTGAGGAGGTGCTTGTAACCTTTGCATGGAGGCAAATGTCCGACCAGGTCGACATGGACGTGTGCAAAACGAGTGTCAGGAGCGGGAAAAACGCCAAGTGGGCTTTTAGTGTGCTGTATACCTTGGCGCGCTGACACTCTAAGCATGTGCGCGCCCAAAGGCGGACCTCGCAATTGACGTTAAGCCATCCGAAGCATCCAGTTACGAGCTTCTGCGAAGCACGTATGCCGGGATGTGACAGGTTGTGTAAAGCGTTGAAAACTAGTCGACGCATCGAAGTGGGAACTACGGGTCGGGGAGAACTTTGTGAGACGTCACAAAGAATGGTCTCTTCAGGTGAAGCTAGTGGAACTTTGCGTAGTTTAAACGAGGTTTTGCTTCGTAGCCTGTCTATGTCGCGGACAGCTTGTTGGGCAGCAGCCATGGCGGCCAGGTCAATGTTGGTGCCAGACGACAAGCTGATCCGCTGAATGCGTGAAAGCGCATCCGCGACGGGATTGAGAGCACATGAGACACGTTGTACGTCTGTCAAAAATTGAGAAACGTAGTCTAGGTGTCTAGTTTAATGCGGAGAATACTTGTCCGTTGCGCCATCGATAGTGTAGATTAATGGCTTGTGGTCAGTGATGACGGTAACATGTCGGCCTTCGAGAGAGTGACGGAAATGTCGGATACCTAGGTAGATTGCTAACAGTTCCCTACCGAAGGTGCAGTAACGCGCTTCGGCAGGTTTTAAACGTTTCGAGAAGAAACCTAGAGGTATCCATCGATAATCGATGAGGTGTTGAAGGACTGCACCGCCGGCAGTGTATGGTGCGTTAGTCGTCAGGGAGATGGGTGCAGATGTGTCTGGATGGGCGAGAAGCGCTGTTTTGGAGATAGCGTCTTTGAGCTTCTCAAAAAACAGTCTAGCGTCGTTTGCAAAATGAAAAGACGGTTTTTTTACCGCGGAGCAACCGAAACGAGCGCCACGCAAAAATGGCGATGTGCAACTAATGCATTCATACTCAGCAACCAGTTCAACAAACCACACCGGTTGCCTAGGTGTACAAGGAAATAATTTTAGTTAGAATTTTACGCGGGCAAACCGGGGAATCTCCAGACTGCTACACACGTCCGTGTTCATCTGCCGAAATGCAGCAGTTCTATCAGCGAAGACATTGGCTTTCTATTGTGGACGATTGCGTCATGTTTTCAGAAATAGTCGTCATCCCGCATGGGTTGCAAGAAAGAGTGCTGCTTCAGTTCCATGCAAGACATCTAGGGCTTAGCCAAAATTTTGCGAAGAAGATTTTGGGTGTTTAATGCGGAATAGCGAAAAATGTGGATATAACATGCTTGTCGGTGTACATTGTCTCCTATGGAGATAGGGGTAGTGACTTTATTTGGTGGCGGGTTACATCCGCCACATCGCAATGTTGTTAAACGGACATTTGTGGCTTTTTATAGGGAGAACGCCTACCAGGCGAAAACCCACCACGTTCTGGTACACTGTTGCCGAAGCATTCGCAGGAACGGGAAACTCCCGACACGCCCAGCTGGCACCACGAGGTTGTTAGGCGAGCCAGTCCCACAACACAATAAACTCATTAGCACGCTTGGCTAGGATTTGACATTTGCTGGCGTTCAGTGGAAATTCCCACAAATGTGACCAATTATGAGCGGTAGCAAAATCTCTAGATAACGGAGCCCTGTCTCCCTTGCTGACAAGCTTCAGTTCATCAGCCAACCTATAGAAGGGGTCTTCAAGTAGAGCGACCAAGTTATTTATAAACATGAGAAATAAAAGCGGCTCTAGTACTGAAGCTCGTGGGAACTCTGCTGTGAGCGGTGCCTGCAGTCGAAATAACGTCACCAACCCTGACATGGAATGTCTTGCCATAAAGGAACGCAGGCGGCCAAGAAAGCAGTTGAGGAGGGAATGCAAGCAGGGACAACTTTTCCAGAAGTAAACGATGATACACCGAGTCAAAAGTTTACTAAAGTCCAGATAACACACTTATACTAACATGCCATCATCGGGACATCGAGTTAGTTCAACAAGGAAACACAGTAGTTTGGTAAGGCATGATTTTTCTTGACGAAGCCAAGCTGGTCTGCTCCGATCAAGTTAGTAGCAGCAAGATGTTCACAGCTTCGGTTCCTAATGATCTTTTCTAGACACTTAAGTTGTACGCTAGTCAGACTGACAGACCGGTAGTTACTGGGTGAAGATTTAGTACCACCCTTAGGAATCGCCACTACGACCGCGCCCTTCTAATCCTGTGGTATCCTCCTCTCACGAATAGACCTGAAGTACAACTGATGATCAGGAAGTGTTATTGTATTGGCATTATGCTTAACAATAGCGGGATGCACATTACCGGGACCTGGTGATGTGTATAGGTCTAAGTCCTTCAGTACAGAGAAGGCATCTAAAGAAAGTATGACGATTTCATCCATTTTGCACTCGCTTACGCAATGCAACGACAAGGGTTGCAGAACACCATTGTCCACTCGATCAACTCCCTGGAAAACACGTGGCAACTCTGGAGGCTTATCAAGGTCTCCTGTAGCCTATTTCCCATCTTCTGTGATTAAGTTGCCAACTACTTCCCTTAAAGACGCATTAGACTGGACGTAGCTGTAATGACGCCTTGGGTTCATTTTTGTATTTTGCGCCAGCCCAAAGTCAAAGGGGTATTTGGCCTGACTTCGCAGTTTAACAGCCAAAGTTCGACCTCTTTTTTACTCAAGCCACCTGCGGAAATCACCAGACTCATGGAACCGTTTCCAATGAATATTTCGCCTTTTCAAAGCTCAGTCAATACGTCGGCGACACCAGGGAGGCTTGTCTGAATGGCGCCTGCATAGGAGAGCAAACACCCATAGCAACTACGTGAGTCCACATTTGATCACGTGCCGCCGACGTTTCAGCGTTGCCACCTCCTGTTTAGGAAACCAGGTAATGCGGTAGTCTCTATCCCTCATAATTATGGTGTTAACATGGCTTAGGTTCCGCAGCAATCGAGGTTTGGCTGAGAGCCTCTGTTTATAAATGGAGAAGAAAAGAACGAATTGAGCGCTCTTACCTATAGGGGGCTCAACATTAATGGATGAAAAGCATACATACTTGGGAATCCCAAGATCTAAAGAAGAGAATGACCTCCCCACGACCGTTTGTTGGAAAATTGCTTTGCTGCGAAAGGGCGGTTCCCTGTACCCACTGTACTAAGTTATCCTCTAAGGAGTCCGCCTATTGAGAGCATGCTCCCAGTCAGCATGTGGTAGATTTTGGTAGCCTACGATTACAAAACTTGGCGCAGTAGGAGGAGTTTGTTTTAGCAGATCACTTAGCTCCTTGTCCTCTCCTCGCGTTGAGGACGAACTGCGCTAAACACGAGCAATCCATTCAACTTTACCCTATACCCACAGAATCAATAAGCAACCTGAACACAAAGAGTGCACATAGTAAAGGAAGCTTCCCAGTGACTGTAGTGAAGTCTTTTAAGCAAGGGCACGCCAACCCCATTTTGATACCCAGGACGGTCTGTTCTATACCCGGAGAAGTCGGCTGACAGGCAATCATTTATTACGTAATTTGGCGAGAGCCACGTCCCTGTGGTCACAATAATGTCGGTCGATCTACAACTCGACGCCAGCTCCTCTCACTTGTTTCTTACGCTACAAGATGTCGCGCATCAGCTTTTTCCGTTGTTGTTCTCCCTCTCAGCCGTACTTTTAAATGGGGGTAACCCATTTAAGCCACACTTTCAGTAGGTTTAACTGAGAATTCCACATGGATCTCTGAGACAAAGGAGGCGACTGTATGTTGATGCATGATAGGATATCGTTAACGTCATATGCTCCATTTGCTTTGACGACCTCGGTCACAACTTGTTTTTCAGTCTACAGCGAGCAAATCTGATCTTGTTGAATACAGACTTCGCAGCTGAAACTGACTGAAGTGATTTTGCGCACCTGGAAGAGTTGTTAAAAAGCCTTCTTTTAAGCTCCGTCTCTGAACTAATCACCGCAGCCGAAGATCTCGTTTCCGTTGCTACTAAAATAGCCGATTCAGTCGTGGTTGATCGCTCACTTAAAACCTAAGTTTATACCGGGACCAAATTTATCACTGACAAAATTTTGGAGTCATGCGGCAGCGGTAGACCTGTAGCAACTTCCCAAATATTCAGTTGTGACCCAGTTATGCTTTGTTGAGAGGCGAGATAGGAGCAGGTAACAACATCCGTCTGGAGAGGTTGATCACGAGCTGTATTTATCATAATATCCTTTATAGAAGATGAAATCGGATTTCTTCGACCGAAGCCTCACTTAGCTGACAAAAGAGAACCAAAGTGAGTAATGTGTAAAGAAAATAATAAGCTGGTTTTGGTTCTGGGAGTGAAAGTATCGAGGGCCACCTGATATCAAACATTTGTCCGCTAAGCCAATAGGCCAGTACGGTTGAGAAGTAGGTCACGATAAAGGGCTTTGTAAACTCCAGCAAAATCGGCCTTGCAAGGACACTTTTGGTACAACACACTTACCCACATTCAACTACTAGCACGATGGATAATTTCGTTGCTAATAAGCGGCGAAATACCAACAAACTGAAGTATATTCTGAACAGGCATCCTATCCAAGTCAAGTCTGGTTTAAGGCTCTCGAATAACTGGTCCCCCTGGTTATAAATGGGCACATTTCAAAGAATACGCATGGCAAATTCAGTGAAACCCGCATAATGCAAGAAATGTGAATGTACCAGATCAATATTTGCTCGCAAAGCTTCAATAACAGAGCATTGCTCATTAAACAGATTCTGTCTCATTAAGCCTCTTCATCTTGTCGACAAAAACAGCGACAATTCGAGATTGCATCAGGTGCCTGCAGCTATACCATTTAACAGGCACCTTATTGCATTATACTAAACTTATAGCGTGGCACGTTTTCGAAATCGCGTGCTGTGCATTCACGTTTGCGAGGCTAAGAACGCTCTTCTGGCGTCGTTGACACCCTCATTGGTCATGGGACGTTAGCCAGTGGGACACCGTTTGGAAGCCACAAGCATAAGCGACGAACGGTCTAATGAAAGTGATGGAGCACCACTTTCTGTGCTGCCTGATACGCGTCTGAAGGAAAGCAAGGTGATTTTCTCAAAACCGAAACCTTCCAACGGGCGACTTGCGATGCTTGTCTAAGGAGGAGGTCCTACCTACAACAGATCCGAAGCGTACGCCGCAACCAGTGTAGACAGACAAACAATCTACCACATGAAGCGGTCTATACTTACTGATCGCTAGCCGCTACCTGGTGGTGGCTTATTTCAAAGGCCTAACCATCGTTACGAAGGTGCCTTAGGCAGGCGTTTTGCTAACTAGTATTTCGCAGTTCCTTAGGTCTGAGGAAGTTAGGCAGGCCTGCATTTGCGGTTGGTCAGGTATGCCCCGTGACTTGGATGCTGCACACCCAAACCTGAATCAGCAATGGCTGCTAGGCGGTTTGACAATTTTGTGCAATGGTTATTGCGACGACCATGGTGACATCGTTCCCAATGAAGTTAGTAGACCAACCTAAAGCTGAACCTTGAATGTTCGCTGGGGTATTATTGCTACCACCGTTGATGGCTAAACCCTAATTATGGTGATTCCAAGTGTGGCGGTGACACGACCTTAGGGTATTCTTTGGTCTGCACACCCATGGGCGACTATGGTAATCAGTTATCGCTTCCGTATCCCCATGTATGGCGTTACATAAAGGTCATAGGAACCTATGTAGTAATAGGATAATTAGGTTTTACTTCCATATGAACGACCATATGTGTTGAGACGCTTCGACAACTAGCTCTCTGAATGGCACCATTAGAAGCACAGTCAATGCGGTTTGAACCTCCCTATTACGTTCATGCACTGGAAAGCTATTCTCATGAAAGCGACATCACTCAACAAAGAAACATCTAAATGGGCTAGAATGACTACCGCATTTATAATTGACACACTTTCCCGCAAGAAAAACGGAAATGCGGATAATTAATGGCGACGCACGCAATTTAGGCCGGTAATTCTGGTGAGTACTTGGCAACGACAAACACGGTTGTCTCACCCATAAGTGTTCCTACAGCATGTTTAAAATCATTTACAAAGTCAACTGCGTCCGGTAATATTGCTATGCACCACTGTTTCAGCCGGTGTTAGTAGCAGACACGCCCCTGTTAGCACATGTCCAGGTCCTGTCCAGATTAGCCTCCTAAACGTTCCTATGAGAGCGTTACGCTAAATTGGACAGGATCTTATACCATGAGACGGCTAAAAAAGGGATCTTGTCCTATTTACGGCGGACCAATGAAAATGATGCTAGCGTTGACCCATGTAAATCCACTAATATGTGTGGTAATCCGGTAGGTCCATAAACCTTGCTTGCCCACCATGGGTATCCGATTACGGACGTCACATTTCTACGCACTCAGTACCTAAGAAATGCATTGAC
The DNA here is from genome assembly GCA_944474145.2 of Dicrocoelium dendriticum. Classification (NCBI taxonomy): domain Eukaryota; kingdom Metazoa; phylum Platyhelminthes; class Trematoda; order Plagiorchiida; family Dicrocoeliidae; genus Dicrocoelium; species Dicrocoelium dendriticum. The sequence continues at coordinate 39,028,698 of OX104063.1, read as the reverse complement.
GGTTCGGACCCAAGGTTCACGCAGTACGTGTTGCCGTAGTTGCTGAACTTGGGAACACACCTAGGCGGCGCTTAAAGTTGTTGGTCAGGAAGCGAAATGGAGCTTACGGCGCACCTGAGAACATCACAAGGCGAAAGAACGTGACAACCGTGGTATAAGTGTGCTTTATGTACCTGAATGTGTGTAGTACAAAAATCGTTAGTAGCAAAAAGCGGCTTTGTCAAGATGGTTAATCCTCTTCGGCGATGGACAATATAGTATTCTAAAGATGTTCATAATGCAGCCGTGGACTTATCTCGTTCGCGCTGCATATTTAACTTTGCTCAACAGGTGGTCTCTTGTGCCGTGCAGAATGCAACGACGTTTTGATGTGCCGTGTAATGTCAGTATCCGAGGCTGCGTCACCCATGCGTTGCCGAATAATGCATTTGTACTTTTTATGCATTACTGTATGTCAACCTACCTTGTACAATGCCGTTCATATTGGTTCGCCTCAGTGCAAACAAGCCACCTGCGCCTGAATAGTAGATCTCCGCGGAAACTGATCTTATCATCAGCCGCTCCATGGTACCCCTGACGACAAGTTGAATGTTAGCACCGTGCACAGCACACAAATGGTTGACCTGAAAGTCTTTCAACAATAAGACGAACTTAAGACTCTGTTTTCGAAAGCTCTGCCCTTCAGCCGTTTCTTCATATCCCTTAAGCGCACTGAGCGAGATAAATGGCGGACAAAGTCCCGGTGCAAGACGTTGGGACTGTCGTTGCAGCATCTGCAACATGGTTTCGGACAAGCGGCGATAACTGACCAGTTCTGATCGGATGAGGCATAATTCACCCAAAAATAAGACTGCGTGCAATGCAATGCGTCTGTGACGTCTTACCTTTAATCGCCTTCAGTTCCTGTTGTACCTGCAGATTGGATGATGCAACCTCAGCAATAACAGTCGGTGCGATTACTGTAGTAGTATGATTGCACCATAGGAATGCGCTACTTACGGTTGCTTGTTGATGGCTCTGGACTTGGTGGACTAACGCCACTGAAGAGAGAACTGGGAGCACGTGCGTAAGTTGCTGCAGCATGTCTTTTTGGTTTGGTGGGACGCGCGGCATCTTCGTCATCGAAGCTGGAGCGGACGGGCCGTCGATCGTGGGGAAATAAAAAATCATACTTTAGTAGGACGTTTAGTTGGAAGACCCATCGGAATCGTGTTGTCTGTCAAGTAGTTTGACAACGCTGTATCCTTGAAAAGCCATCTGCGCTGAAAAAGAAAGACGTCAATAGTTAGTGTATAACCGTGTGGCGTACGGCAAATTACGAGGTAATCGCTAAAATGCGTGAATCCGTCAATATGCAATTGATTGTATACAGTGTCATCAGCCGTGGGCGAAAGAGAAGAGCTTACAAGCTATGAACCTCTCAGCAGACCAACGTGACCGGAAGTGCCCGGTGCAAACATTCGTATACGGGGGTTCCGTGGAGTTTGCGTCAGCGTCCGGTAGTCTTTTGGCAAAAATGGCATCCACGGTTGCACAAGCCCCAACAGTAGACGAAAAATGATGCTGGTACCTGAGATTATGTAATAAGCTTTCTCAAGTTATGGACCACTGCATCGGGTCCCTGTCAGCGGCACAGGAGTTGGTAACCTTATCAGATGGCTGCACTCTGTAAGTAATCATAAGTAATATATGTTACAAATCTTCTTACCCATTTGTCGCTTAGCTGCTGATAACAGAAGCACTTCTTCGTAGCTAAACCCTGATGTCCTTCTTTTTGCCCCACGGTAAATGGTGCTACGAGACGGAAACAGCGCAATGAATTGATAAATTTTTCGCCGCGGCATGCTGAAAAGGAATATATGTATCAAACAAGCTATAACTGGAAAACCTGATAGATGTGCCTGAGGTAACGCGGTATCAAAGGAGCTAAGCAATAGCGCATACCCAACCGCAAGCAGCGACCAAGGTTACAAAACCGAACCTTTGCAAATAAAATGACATGCTGATGCATTTAAACCATACGACTTATGGTCAAATAATACTACGTATAATTCTTACCAATCATTCATTCCTTAACAAATGTCAAACTAAATGCATTTGGCTTCAAGTGATGCAATTATACCTTAACTAGACTGTTGTCGAGTTTCTGTCCAGTTTGCTACGTTTACTGTTAGGATTATGCTACCAGGGATGTGCCCACCGTGACACACGTTGTTCTCGACATGACAACTACTCGGAAAACTTTTGCCATTGGAAAGTAGGTAATTCCGGACGAATTGTTGAAGGAGGGGATTTGCACCAAATCCAATACTTACATTTCATATACTGTGCTTATTGTCAGGTCATATCAGGGTGGTAAAGGCGTTTAGTATTTTAGTGGTTATTTATCTTTTACATTTTGTCTTGCTTGCCATCAATTTGGTCATGACATCTTCCGTAGAGTTTGTTTGGATTAATGCTTACGATGCACTTCTACGTGCCCCGCGCTCCGTCGTGCTGCTATTTGGCTGTGCTGTTTCTGCGTGCGTACGGTGCCGTCCAGTCTGCTTACGTATTGGATAGTATACTCGGAATTATTACCGAACGTCCATTTCTATTGTGCTCGACGTGTGCCACTGGTATAGCGCAACCTACGACTCGAACTCAACTGTGCTTAGGCAGTGAGTTGACTCCTTCCAACTTTTTGCCTTTTACCAAGGGATTTAAACCTTCCTAATATTTTTAGAACATTACATGAATTGGTGACTTTAGCTTAATTTGTCATGAACACATTTTTTAAAAATCTTAGTCACGTCTGACCAGACCCCATGTGCTTTTACGGACAATTCCGTCGAACTCTCGCTTCCTACTTTTGACATTTCTATTCCACATGTATGATTTCTTCAGCTAGAAGCTGCTTTCCGATGTCGGTAGACCATTTCACAACCTTCCCTGTTCTCCTACGAAGTCTCGAGTCTAGCTGTCTCCATTGCCTCTGAAGATATTGATATCCTTGATCCTATGCCTGTAGAAGCGCCGCAGAATAAACTTAAAACAGCTAGCATTAAACGCACCCCTGCGTCTGATAAGGATCGTCTGCAGCTGTTACTTTCCGGTGTCGATCTTGATGATCGCACCCCATCTCAGCTTCTTAGACACATGCCTTCCCTATTTGGTCCGCCGAAACTCGACGACTCCATACTCCGCCAACTTTGGACGAAACGTCTTCCAGCAAACATCACAGCGATTATTTCAGTTCTTAATGAGGATATCACTTTGAAAAAGCGCGCAGAAGCTGTGGACAAAAAGCACAAATGTTTCTTCAAGAATACTGTGAAGCATGTATCTGAGTCCACCACAGCCAGCTCATCTCATAACGCTACGCTTGATTCGATCAACGAGAAAATCCCACGTCTAGAACAAGCATGTCTGTTATTCGACGTGAACGCACTACAAACCGAGGAAGCCCTCGTGGTCCGCGCCGCAGCACATCACGCTCACGTCAGCGGTAATACTGCTACTTCCACCGTAGCTTCGGTAAAGCAGCATGTAACTGTCGCCCGGGGGCAACTATCCGAAAGGAACTCCGATTTTGCAGAAGAGGAAACGTCCAAGCAATCCAGTAATGCTGACGGCTGTCGCTGGCCAAATCCTCAGTCGCCTTCTGCACGTGTTCGACTCCACGACTAAACTTCATATGTTGGTCGATACGGGCGCAGAAATCAGCGTCCTACCATGATCTTTGGAAAAACGCGCTCTGCAATGCGCCCGACTTATGTTACTGGCGGCTAACCAGACTAAGATCAAGACATACGGCCAGAAGCTGTTGCGCCTAAGCCTTTGTTTGCGACGCGATTTTCCTTTTTTTACCATCGCAGACGTTCAGAAACCCATAACTGGCATCGACTTCCTTAGTAAATTCGGCTTCGTTATCAACCTACTTTGCTCACTGGCCCTTGACATCTCGCCTCAGTCACTTCCGTCGTACTTCGCGTATTCGTGCCAGACACTGCGTCGTATTCATCATTGCGTCAGAAATTCCCGTCTTTGGTCTCTTCTAGTACCGACTCTACCGAGCCTAAACAAGAGATTCGTCAGCATATCGTCACCACAGGTACACGCGTGTCAGCCAAACCGAGATGTCTTCCACCTGACAAGCTCCAAGCGGCTAAACGTGAATTCGAGCACATGATCAACCTCGGCAGCATTCGCTCATCCAACATTTGTTAGGCTTCCCGGCTTCATCTTTTACCCTAAATGTCCGGTGATTGGCGTCCACGCAGTGAGTATTGGGCACTCACGCCGTTACCATCGCCGACAGACACTCATGATACTTCATGATTTTTCATCAAGAATGTCCGGGAAATCCATCTTTTCTAAGATTGATCTTGTGCCAGAGTACCAGCAAATTCCAATGGCCTTTGATGACATTGCTAAAACGGCCGTTATCACACCTTTCGGTTTGTACGGGTTTATTCTGGACTTTTGGCCTTCGCGATGTGGCACAGTCCTTTCAGCGCTTCATGGACTAGGTCCCCCGTTGTCTAGACTTGGTTTTCGTCTACATCGACGATGTCCTAATCGCCATGCCACGCCAGAAGAGCACTTGGATCAACTTCGACAAGTAGTCGAACGCTTCGATCATCACGAAATTGCCATTAATCCTGATAAATGTCTATTTAGTCAAACGTGGATTTGCTTGGTCACGATTTGATAGGATGGTTATTAGTCCCATCCCTGAGAAAACCCATGCAATCATGGACTTTCCACTGTTTCAATCCGTTAAAAACCTGCGCCGATTCATTGGCATGGTTAATTATTACGGAAGATTCATTGACAATTGTGCTGCCGTTCTTCAGCCTTTGACTGATTTACTTAAAGATAATGGGAAAAAGATCATCATTACTCCAGAAGCCGAAACAGCGTTTGTTGCCATCAAGCAGAAGTTGAGCCAGGTAACTTACCTGAGCTACTTGGACACTAACGAGAAGGTCACTCTCGTTCTCAAGACTGATGCCACCCAATCCACTGTCGGTGCTGCCCTACAACGATTAATCGGCAATGAAATTCAGCTGCTGTCTTTCTTGCCTCGGAGATTACAGCCAACACAAACGCGATGTAGTACAATCGGTCGTAAACTTCTCGCGATCTACTTGCTCGTCAAACACTTTCGTCACGTCCTTGAACGACGACGTCATGTAATTCTGACGGACCACAAGCCTTTGGTCTACGCTTTCCGTGCCCCTTTCGACCGCTATTTTCCGAGAGAGACGCGACACATGGAGTACCTCTCACAATTATGTGTAGCTATTCGCTACCTCGACGGTCCAAATAATGTCGCTGATGCACTTTCATCTGCTCACATGCATCATCTGTCGTCCTCACCAGTAGATCTTGAGGAAATGTCTGTTGCCCAGAACGACGATCCTGAACCCACTCAGCTTCGATCGAATACCACAATGAAATTCTTGCAATTACCAATTTTAAACTCAAACCCAAGGATTTACCGCGATGTCTCTACAGGTAAGCCAAAACCGTTAGTTGCACAGGATTTCCGGCGAACCGTCTTTGACCATTTTCATGGACCATGGCATCCTAGCATTCGATCCACTGTGAAGTTGATTACTGATCGTTTCACCTGGCGTAGTATGCGCTCCGCTATCTAACAGTGGGCTAAGCACTGTCTCAACTGCCAGAGCGGCAAAGTACACAGACACACTATCTCTGCCTCCGGAACATTCTCACTGCCTGAGGCGCGTTTTAGATGTGTGGACCTATACCTAGTCGGACCGCTTCCTCCACCGAACAACTTCACTTTCATGCTGACTTGTGTTGATCGTTTTACTCGTTCGCCGCATGTTATTCCTTTACGGGACACATCTTCCGAACCTGATGCCAGTGCATTTTTCGACTCTTGGATTTCCTTCTTCTGTGTACCATCTACGATCACTACAGATCGGGGTCTCTGTTCAGTTCCATCTTGTTCCCTGACTTGAATCGTCTGCTGGGGTGTACCCACATCCGGACAACTGCTTATCAGCCCGCTTCGAATGGCCTTGTCGAGCGTTTTCATCGACAGCTTAAAGCCGCCATCACAGCTAATTCACCTGACCCACGTTGGCCTGAATGCATCCCAGCTGTCCTTCTTGGTATCCGTAATACCGTCAAAGAGGATATTGGATGCAGCCATGCCATACTCGACTTTGGCACCACTCGCAGATTTCTAGGTGAGATGCTCTGGGATTCCCGAGTCACTGGTGAGATGGATCATGTGTGCTACGCCAAACTTCTTAAACAACAGTTCTGAACCATTTGACCCACGTTTACTCGCTTCACTGCCCGCGAACAACGAATTCATCCGGACTTACACACTTTTCCTTTGGTTTTCATTCGTATTGAGCAGTTCGCAATCCGTTGACACCCTCACATGAAGGTCTTTTCAATAGGTTATAACGGGAACCTGAGTACCTCATATTGGAAAGGAATGGATCGGAAGCACCTGTGAGTATTGACCGTCTCAAACCCGCTTATGTTGAGCATGCAGTTGCTTTGACTGAGCACAAGTCGTTACCCCCGTTGGTCAGCCGACTTTTGGGAAGTGTCCTGTACCGGGAGCCCAGCGAGCGATTCGAATAGACAGATTGTGTTAGAGTGAAACTTTTATTGGTACAGTAAAGGATTCCCTGTTATCTAACTATAAAAGAACGACACCGTGGACGCTCTAGCTTGGGGAACGGGGCAAGCACAGCCTACAGCGGAGTCGCAAGTTGCAAAAGAAATGAGCGCCAAGCAAAAATGGCGATGCGCGGGTCAAGCATTCGAACTCAGCAACCAGTTCAACAAAGCACACCGGTTGCCTAGGTGTACAATGAAATAATTTTAGTTAGAATTTTATGCGGGCAAACCGGGGAATCTCCAGACCGCTACAGACTGGTTTCGATGCTCCAGTTCCTTCATGCGCTCGTTCAACGAAGGATCCCAAACACACCCGTTCAGGACGTTCTGTGTCTTTATCCTCCAAACTAGCGGGGTTTGTTCCCTAAGTAGCTATATCGAGCGTTACCTTACCAGTTGACGGTCTGTGGGGGAGTTGTATGGTGATTATTAAGTTTTTATATTTTGTCTTCCTTGCCATCAATTTTGCCATGACATCTTTCGTACAGTTTGTTTGGATTAATGCTTACGATGCACTTCTACGTGCCCCGCGCTCCGTCGTGCTGCTATTTGGCTGTGCTGTTTCTGCGTGCGTACGGTGCCGTCCAGTCTGCTTGCGTATTAGATAGTATACTCGGAATTAATACCGAACGTCTATTTCTATTGTGCTCGACGTGTGCCACTGGTTTAGCGCAACCTACGACTCGAACTCAACTGTGCTTAGGCAGTGAGTTGACTCCCTCCAACTTTTTGGCTTTTACTAAGGATTGAAACCATCCTAGTATTTTTCGGCCAATGCAGTACTTCAAGCTAATCAAGCACGTTGTAATGATGCGCAAATATCAGGCTGAAGCACAGGATTGACAGGCACCTGCGACCTTTAATTAACGGCACGTCCGTAGACATATAGGCGGTAGCTGTTTATCGAAGTGGCCCACAGGCATGGAGACAAACGAATACTCACTAACGACGGGTCACCGCCTCACTAGGAACCCACCTCGTGATAACACTGGCTACCGATCCAATGATGGTCTTACCTACCAAGCAAAAGTCGCCTTAGTATACTATGCGCCGAGTAAATCAGCAGTACGTAGCCACGCTATTCACATTAGTGTATAGCTAACTAAAACAACACGGCACAAGAACCTTGTAGCTGTAAAAGCTTTAAAATGCTTTTTGCGAACAATCCCTAGCTTTACATCCTTCAGGAGAACTATGGTAATGCTTCTGATTACCTCACACAACGCGCCACCAGTATGCTGTGTGTGCAAGCTGCTACGCACGCCCGGTAAAACTTGCACTTACCCCATAGTTTTTACTTTCCTTACTCCAGAAGTTGCTTAATCATTTATGGGCCGTAGGCTGACTGTGTCCACGGCGGCAAACCTTAGGCCGATTATAATTAAGCCTGACAAAACCAATCTTCAAAGATCAGTAACTTCGTAAATCAAGCCAGAGGGTAAGCACAATGCTCTTATTGACTCACCTGCAATATCTCCGGTCCAGCCGAACATCGTGCCAACGATAAACATTGACGTTTCTCCAAAACGTGCTCGCACTTCGAATGCAAAACCTGCAATAGCGCGAAGCTTGCTTCGGACTGAAGTTAATGAGGGATCTTCGTCTGCACTGACTGCTACAACCATCGATTCCACTAGCGTTGTCACTTATAGCTACGCAGACATGCATGACCCTGACGCCGTACCTTGGGAACCATCTAATCGCATTTTTAACTGGGTATCTAACTTGGCTGCTCCACTGCCTGCGGTCACCGACCCTAAGCAAAACACCCTCCCACCGCGAAACCCACCATAACAGGACGCTTCTTTCAGACTGCATTGAACAGGTCTCTTCCACCCACACTCCCCGCCATTGCAATTTATACCGCAAGTGATATGTCGCATAACAACTCGGACATGAATGTTGAGTCTACAATTGGCCTTGCAGACCAGACTTGTGGGCCTGGTCATGTTGTTTACTTGCCTCCTGACAACAATAGGCCTAATAGTCACAAGGGGGCTCAAACCCCAAGAACCTCGAACAACTCATATCAACCCAACAACAGGAAAGGCCCTGAAGCATGGCTTTCGACGCCAGAGTGGTACGGCAACATTGCTGATTCCAACGCTTACAACGCAGAAGCAGTGGAGCGCAGATCCCCGCAGTCATTGCTTTCACTTATAAATGCAGCCACACCCCAACGCATCCCACACCGAAAACCTTATATACTTGAAAAGCCCGATTCTTCCGTTCTGATGGTTGATGACAACAACGGATCCAAGGGTTTTACTTGGCTTCCAACTCAGAGAACCTTGCAAAGCCCACGCCAACCTGACAACAGAGAACTGCACAAAGCACGGCTATCAAAGACAATGAGGTACCATCACACTGTCAAATCCAATAATCACAGTGCAGCTGAACAAAGCGCAGGTCGCCACAGAACTCACCTACATTTATGAAGGTGGTAAGGCCTCGACGCATCTTCTCACCTCACAAACGTTATCTACACAAAAAGCCACACGTCACGGGTCTCGATCGCAGCCGCAGCCGTACCAAGGTAAGCAGCGCCTCTTCGCCATATCTCCATACCGTTTTACATACACCAATCGCGCCGGCAAAATCACTTGCTAAGCGAGTCATTTCTAGTCGCAACACCGCTTACTTGCGAACGCATGAGCTTTATATGTCACGGACGAAGCGTAGTCGGACACAGCCGAATAGTTTACTTAATAAGGCGAGCTACCTACGCGTGACACTGTCGTCTACGAAAGATGACCGTTCAAACCAGACCAGGTACGCACCTCATCAAAGGCAGGTTATATTGTCCTCCATGAATCCTACCCCAACTTTTGGGACAAGGCAGGACACGGCCCGCCTTATACATAGCTACCTATGCAGTTCCATCTAACACAACGTTTGCTCCTTCCGCGTACAACAGTCTACAGCCAGTCCTAACTGCATGGCAGCCTTCTACCGATCTAAAGTTGGTAACCTTCAAATATTCTACCTACGAACCCTATCCTGAACAATCTAGTCTTGCCAATTTAAACAGAATGCCTTGCCCGGTACCTATTCCCTACACTACCTAGCTCTTTAATGGGTCGCTGGCGAAGTAACCAACCCCTATCCAGCTTCTTCTCGCCCTGATGCTGTTTATTCACCCTCCACTTTCACTCCTGCTCCAGCTTCTGTCTTGACCACACTTAAGCGACAGCCTCCATATCCACACCATTCCGCGCCCTTGTTACCCAACATCCTGGGCACCATGTCAATGTTTGCCAATGCAGATTGGGCTGCCCAACTCCCTTCAACTTGTTACAACCCACTTTTTATATGAATTGCCGGGACACGGCCCGCCGCTTCACATTTTTCAAGCACACACAACCTTCCTCGCCAACATCGGTTGACTCCTACACCTTTGGAAGTTGTCCCCATATAAGTAGCACCAGTAGTTGCTGTCACCTCGCCCAACGTATGCAACCCGGAAACTGTAGATTATAGTGCAGCAGAAGCGCCTCCACCACTGTCTTGTTATGACCCTACTAAAGAATCCGGCAACCCGATGAAGGGACGATGCGAATACCACTAGTATACTTTCCTCCTCCTTAATGTACGATCCAGTAAAAATAAAATGCGCCTTCCAGGCCCTTCATTCTGCTGTTAAGCCCGCATATGTTGCTGCTAACGGAAACATTGCACCCGGCCGAAGCTTCTGACGCACCGCTCCACATTCCAGGGTACACCACTTTCTGTAATGGACGTGGCAGTAAACGTGGTGGCGCATGTCTCAGATACGTCAAGAACAAGTTTGACACATCATCTTTCTACACTATATCACTTGGCAACTCTGACGACTTAGTCTGAATTAAGGCCGTTGGAGGTCATCTTGACCTCTTGGTAGGCTGTTTATACAACCCACCGCACTCTTCTTGCGCTAGCGTTAACAAATTGGACAGGCGCTTTCAGGAATTCTCATTCCTCCGTAAAAGCTATACGCTCGTCGCTGGAGACTTCAATATGCCTTATGTTTCGTGGCTTAGACAGTCAACCCCACAGAAGTAAAGGGCCCTTATTGACACTATTTCCACTCTTGAATGGACACAGCATGTGAATGTACTGACTAGACAATCCAACACACTGGGCCTTATATTCACTAACGGTATCACACACACATGCGCCAACATGCTAGACAACGTACCGGGCAGCGACCACACGGTAGTGAAGCTGTCTTTCGCGCTCTTTAAATTCCCTCAACGTGCAGCCACAAAATATGAGGTAGTTCGGCACCTCCAGAGCATCAACTGGGAAATCTTCTCCCCCTCCTCCGAACATCACCTTGAGACAATTGCTTCCTCTCCCTCAACAATGATACTGCGATCAACGTGCCTTATAACAATTTCATTAACTGCATAGATGTCCCTACTCCAAAACAGAGGAAGTTCAGAAGGCGTCAAACGCTTGATGACGCCTCCGCACGCAACTTGACCAGCAGGCTTAAGAAAATGCGCTCCAGCTACATCAAGGCCAAAAGCTTTCACGTAATCATGCGTATGAACGAAGTACTAGCAGATTGGAGAAATGAACAAAGTAATGCGCGCACATTTTCAGAACGTGCAGCGCTTTGTATTGAAAACAAGGCAAAGTCTCTTATTCGGCTAATGAAGCAGCGGGGTGGCAGCAAAGATATCCCGAGTACTACCCTCGTATTTCCTGATAAACCTATAGCCACTGGTGCTGTTGATCTCTGCGAGTTCATTAATAAAACTTACTGTAGCGACTTCACTAGCAATGAGTTGGGATTGACAAATACGATCCTCAAGTTTAATGCAGATCAAATACACACTATTGACTTGAATTATGCAATGTCAAGCGAGCCATTTGCTTGTTGAAACTGTCACACTACCCAGGTCCTGACGGTGTACCTTCTTCCATTTTAATACTCGGAGGCCCGGACATTCCAGTCTTTTTTCTTAACGTCTTCGCCATCTCAATGAAGAATAATCAGTACCCGTCCAATCGGAAGCATGCAACCATCATACCACGAAACAAACGAGGCTGTCGCCAAAATATTGACAATTGTTGTCTTATTAGTTACACACCTAGCGCTTCTCGACTCATGGAAAGCATAATAAAGGACGGGATGCTTCGCCTTTTGTTGTAACGCAACTGTATCAGTAGGTCCCAACACGCGTTCCTGCAGACCAAATCCTGTCAAATCTGCTAGTTTGAATGCTTAAACTACGCGACACACTCCATCGACTTAGGTCAGGCACTGGTGATTATCTACCCGAATATAAAAAAACGTTTGATCCGGTCACACACAATGGTTAACTAACTATACTAGCAGCATTTGATGCCACAAGCCACCTCCTTTCAGCGTTTTCCTCTAACCTTTCCAACCGACTGCGATAAGTGTAACTGGGCGACCTCCCATCCAACAAGGCATCCATAACCAACGGAGTATTCCAAGGCAGCGTCCTGGGTCCTCTGCTGTTTTCGCTGTACATCAATGATGTATTCCAGGTCTTCAAGCAAGGCACGCCGTACCTTTTTGCCGGTAGCATATAAGTTATTTTCTCATTTGATCCTAGCTGTCTTTGTAATGGCCTCTCTAGCATTCAAAGCGATCTCGGTGCTCTTGAAACATAGTGTGATCCATGGACGCTAGAGTTCCCATTAACGAAATGCAACGTCCTTTCCTACTGGTGCTCCATACCCACAACCTATTAACTCTTAACAGTACACCATTCGATAACAGCTTCACTGTAAGCGAACTGGGTGTACACTATTCCAGTTCTTGGAAGTTTACGGAACAAGCGACTTTTACCTCTGCTAAAGCCAGATCTGTCATTGGCTATATACTGAAGTCAGCGTGCTTGTTAGAGTCTCGACCCATGCTCTATAAGTTTTGTGCCCGACATATAGTAGAGTACTGCTAAATAGTTGCAATTAACTTACGTAAAAGTGACAGGACGGTTATTGAGAAAGTTCAGCATTTGTTCAATACGCGTCTTCTAGGATTATTTGCGCTCAACTAGCAAAGCCGCTGTAAACATCTTTGTCTGGAACCACTTTGGCTCCGACGACGTAAAACCAAACCTGTTTTCCTGTATAAGCTAATCAAAACCTCGGGCTCAAGTGTCGCTAGTTTTTTCAGCCGTATGGCGATACACGTTATCCTTTACGCCAAAAGGCACACTCATTCTCACTACCCAACACACGTTGCTCCATATCCTCTAACTTCTTCCTCTATAGATATGCGCACGTATGGAATAAGCTACCGAAATCCGTCAGAGCATCTGAGAGTGGCACGCAATTCTGCACGATCATAAGTAGACTAGTAAGTGTACCCAAAGTAGAGGAGATCCTGGGCATCTGCATCCCCGAGGACGAGTTCTTGGAGAACGACACCGATCATATATAGACTTTCATACTAATCCACCTTATTGTGCGGAATAATAGCAATGTGCTTACAGCCTTGTCAGGTTCGTCAACCAGCATCAACAACGCACTATTCATTCTGAAGCAATCTGCCTTTTATCGCGCGCATTGGTTTTCTTTCTTGTGCAATCGGATGGCAAACTCAGTGCCCTGCATGACCTAGTCTCATTTGACCAGTTCCTGACTGCATCCATGACCACCGGGTTGCAAACCTTCCTGGATCTGCAATCAAGGCTAACTCTACTACACCTTGAGGGCCTGCTGGAATTGCTTACATTTTATTTATCTGCCCACCTTAACTAGCCGCTTCAGCCTTAACGCGTTGACTAGCTCAGACTTGCCTGGTCGGTCTTCTGTTCTACGACCACCGTGGTTTCAAAGGCCAATACTCAGAAAATCGAATGCTCTATACCCCTTAAACGAGTGCCTCAATGGCTTTCCCACCGCATATCAGCAAAATACTTCCTAGCTTAAACATTTTCCTCTCCGAATCGCTCCCATTGCTCTTAACACGTGAGCATCGTTGGCATCTCCAAAACTCAGCAGCAAACCTTTTCTATCTCGATCCTGTCATTTGCTGCTGCCTTTTCTGTTTTCAATCCCTCTTCAATCGGACAACCAACTCTCAGTGCCCTGCCCTAATCTAGTCTTATCTGACCAGTCTGCTTCCCTTTGACTTCTTTAAGGCTACCCGGAGGTTAACGTCCTAGGCTCTGTAGATTCAACGCAATGTCTTCCTCACCTCGACAGACTGCTGGACTTGTTCACTCTTCATTAATATAGCTATATTCACCTCTAACCTGTCCAACTCTCGACCCACTCCAATTGTCATCCCAGAAGAACTATAAAGTTACTCACAATGCGCCGACTAATCCAGTCTCCTCTGAGCGATCTCCTGCTCCCCGATTGTTCTCAGACTGCTGTGACATTACTGGCCTTCGTTCAGGTGACTGAGCGCCGTGCGTATTTAATCCTTCTTCAATCGGAAGGCCAACTCGCAGTGCTCTGCCCTAATTTAACCTCACCTGACCAGTCAAATTCTCTAAGACTACTAACTGGCTACCGGGAGGTTAACGGTCTAGACTCAGTAGATTCAAAGTGGCGTCTTCCTCACTTCGACAGCCTGCTGGACTTGTTCGCCCTATGTTAATATAGCCACTCCTAACTCTGACCTGTCCAATCCTACTGGCACACTCCAAATAGCTTCCCAAATGAACTATACGAATCAAGCACAATGCGGCGACTAGCCCAGCATCGTCTGATCTGTCTCCTTCTCTCCGACTTTTGTGACCTTGCCGGCCATCGCTCGGAAGACTAAATGCTCTGTCACCATTACCTCGACAGCCACGTTAACTGTCGCATTTCATATCCTTAAACGTTTACTCTCGACTGTCCGCTCTTCATCGCGCTCTTTATCTTTATTTCTTCTTCAACCGGGGAGCCAGCTCTCAGTGCTTTGCCCCATTCTCCTCTTCGACTGCTTCCTGACTATCAAAATGTAGTTTTACGCTCTGCATAACCAACACAAAATTTCTCTCAACTTGCGAGCCTCTCTAACTTTCATACCTTATATTCATATAGCCTCTTCCATCCCAAACCTGTCCAATTCTGCTGACCCGTTATTTGCCTTCCCACCTTAACCGTAATAGTTATCTCCTATATGCTGACTATTCCAGTCTCGTCTGATAGGTTTCCTGCTCCGCGATTGCTCCCAGACTGCTGTGACATTACTGGCCATCGTTCAGATGACTGAGCGCCGTCTGCATTCAAAACTTCTTCAAGCGGACGGCCAACTCTCAGTGCCCTGCCGTTCAATCGGCCCTCTGGAAGACTCGGTTTGGATTCCGACGAGTAGCGGACAGCACGATCTCTTAATTGGCTCTGTATAATCCTCCACACACTAACACAATCGATCTACGCAGCCTAGTGGAACTCTTTACAGAACTATCCCTATACCTACCCAGTATAAGATAACCGGTGGTGACTTCAACATGCCACAAGTGGCCTGGCAAACGCAATCTGTGCCATCCAAATACCGTGCCTTTGTGGACACGACATACGCATTTGGGTGGACTCAACGCGTGCATGTACCCACTAGCCACAATAACACCTTAGATTTACATTGTACAAATGGAGCTGCGCATGCATCTGCTAGCGTGCTTGTCAAGCTCCCTGGATGCGATCATAAAATAGTAAAGCTCTCTTCCCAACTACCCATCACTCGTCCCCCAGTAGCTAGAACAGCGTGTTTTGTTCGGCCCCTCAAACGCATCACTTGGACAAACTTTGTTCTACTTCTGAGATCCATCAACTGGGATGTATTATTTCTGGCTACAGATGCGGTAACTGCCTCTTCTTTACCATATAGAAATCTCGCTTACTGCCTAGCTATACTTGCACCTATGACGAAACAAAAGCAACGCAGCCATCGTAGGATGCAACTCCACTTCGCAAATTACTCGTCAAGCACAAAAAGCTACGTTCAAATTACAGCAGGACCCAAGAATTCTTCCTCCATATTCGTATCAAGCAAGTTCGGTTGGAGTGGAGAAATCCACTAACTACCGCATATCTGCCCGAAGTACACACTGCCCTAAACTCTATCAACCGTATCAAAGCCCTCGATTCTCTGGTGAAACGCAGAAGCAACCCTGCCTCGAATTCGATTAACTGGATACTTGATACAGACAACTCAGTTACCAGTAACCAAGCGGAAATACTTGAGGTCATGAACCACCACTTCTGCGACCCTTTTACCTCTACTAACCTGACCCTGCCTCTTAATATTCCTAGTTGCACCAGTGGGACTTTAAGCGCAGTACCATGTGACCTGCGAACCATTACTAGGGAAATTCACGCCCTCAAGTTATCCTTTCATGCCGGACCTGATGGCCTCCCATCGACTCTGCGTACTCTAATTTGCCTGGATTTTGCCGTCCTCCTTCTTATCATCTTTACCCTTTCCATGAAACATAGAACCTTCCCGCTGCTTAGGAACATGCAGTAGTCATGCCAAGACATAAAAAAGGAAGCCGTCGACACACTGAAAACTATCGACCCATTACTCACACTCCATT
Source organism: Dicrocoelium dendriticum (assembly GCA_944474145.2). Lineage (NCBI taxonomy): Eukaryota > Metazoa > Platyhelminthes > Trematoda > Plagiorchiida > Dicrocoeliidae > Dicrocoelium > Dicrocoelium dendriticum. Next base: position 39,012,547 of record OX104063.1, on the reverse strand, counting down.
CACTTCACGAGTGATGGAAAAGCTCGGCAAGGAAGAGCTCCTACGGTTCTTGACTCATCGCAATCTCCTCAACAAATCCCAACATAGATTTCTGCCGTCTAAACCCTGTCAAACATGCCAGTTGGAGTCCCTGAACAACGTTACCGCCAGAGTTGAGTGCAGGAAAGCTCTGATCATCATCTCCTTGGATATAAAAAAGCTTTCGATCGAGTCCCTCCTAATGGACGACTAACTAAATTGGCTTCTTACGGTATATCGGACTAGTTGCATTCTTGATTCTCTTTCTATCTCTCCTGTCAAACACAGTCGGTGAGACTAGGAGACCTCGAATCCTCACTGAAACCAGTTACGAGTGGTGTGGACCGTATACGCTGGGCAGTATACTCTTCCTACTTTACATCAACGACGTATTTCAAGTCTTTGAAGTGAAAAAGGCGTACCTGTTCACCGACGATACCAAAGACGTATTCTCTTTTGACCCGGGTAACCCAAGGAGCGGTCTACTCAATATTCAAAATGACCTTAAAGCATTATACTCTTGGTGTAACACATGTTAGCTTGATTTCCCTTCTGCAATGCGCAGCATCCTGTCGTATAGATGCACTGTACCGCCTAGTACGTTAACCCTGCATGGCGTCTCACTAGCCAACTGTCAAGCCGTAAGGGAACTAGGCGTACACTGTGCAAGCTCACTAAATTACTTGGAACTAGTTAGCCATAGTGTACCAAAAACCAGTTCCCTTATTGGTCATACCTGCAAAAGAATGCTCGTAACCGAATCCAGACTCACCCTACACAAGGTCTGCGCTAGGCATCTTTTGGAATACTGCTCCATAATATTTACCATCTCCAGAAAGAGTGACTGAATAGCAATTGCGAAAGTACAACGCACATTCACAAGCCGCCTGCTTTGCTCTTCAACTCTAGCTGCTGCGGTCTGGCTTCAGGTTCTGATATCCTCAGCAACCTTAATGTACGCTTGCATTCTGGGTATTCTCTGTCCTTCCGTCAAAATTAACCTTTTATGGCTTTTTAGTTCATCACTCCTCTCATCTGGTCAGTACACAGACGCCCGTTAGCTTCTCATTTATAGGTGTTCCTTTCTCACTTACTCGCCGCTATTTTTCCGACACTTACCTATTTATAAGTCCAACAGACTCACCGGCTTTTCTGGATCAGCATACCAAAATACTATTTTCTTAGCACGCTGGAAAAACTCGTTTCTCTGCGCGACGCTACGTATACATTTGTTCTGCACGTTCGCTTTCCTTTATCTGACCTTTATTACTTCACATCTATCGATCAATCCTTGCTCGCCTAGTGTTCTGTGTCCGTTTATGCAGCAAAGGTTTCGACACTTACTTATGTGGGGGTAAGCTGTCTCACAGGCTTTTCCCATCTCAGTCGGCCATGGCACTATACTTTTAATACCCTCGTGTCGTCTTTCTGGCTTGATCCCTAGAAGACCTCTACGCAGCGCTTGAATCCTATCCATCCTCTGACTTACCAAAATTCAACCTCTGAATATCTTTCATTGCAAGCCATTTATACCTCCGCTTACCTATTCTGCGCTCCCTATTGAAGTAGGTTGGCTACCAGCTGGACTTTGACTTCTGCTTCCTACTTCCCACGCAATACTCGCATCATAGCAAGCCAGTACTGCGCATTTTGCTCAATGGAGCAAAGCTCTGTATTCCATGTAGATGGTGGCAACCAACCTATACGTCATTGCTTTTGTAGAACATTCAAAAGTCACTTTCAGCACAATCATGATTGCACATTGTACATCATTTGTTTCCACTAAATGTTATACAATAGGACTTTAACAATGTTTGTTCCCACGCCTGTTCTTCGCGGCCTTGTTTGTCTCTCACCTTCCCTTCTCCCCGAGGTCCGGAACGTTTGAGGGTCTTGGGTTGGACCGAGAAAGAGTTTTGACCGGGAGGGGACATAACCCACAAGAACCTACAAAGAATATGGCTGTACAACAGATGGATACAACTGCACTCACTACCACGACCGTTGTCCAGTATCGATAGTTGGATACGAGGCCTTCACACCCCTGAAAATTATACATAAACCTAAAAAATCTAGACGCAAGTAACTGACATTTTGCTCACCTGGACACTCACAAAGACGACGCTTCGTGAAGGTCTAACTCTCCATGGTCCTCAGCAATTATGGCTGCCGTGAACAAAAATACCCGATCAGCTAACAGAGAAAACTGGAAGTCAGTTGACTGCGAATAAACGAGGGTGAAATCAGTCGGCAAGCTGCTCTGGCCGTCTTACATTAGTGTACAAATGGATTTCTGACAGTGTTCCAGGACGTGGAGGGTTTCGCCTGGCAACCGTTCTTCCTATAAAAAGCCACGAATGTCCGCTTAACAACACTGCAACGTGGCGGATGTGACGACACTGAATAAAGTCATTGCCTACAACTACATACTGGAAAGTCGACTAGAATATTAATTTAATATTTTCCTGACACGTTCAAGAGTACAGTACTCCCTGCCTACAGGTTTCGTTTTCACCACACATCTAATGCCCAGACTGTTTACGCCACGCACGCTAGAACCTAACGTGTCGTCATGCATTGACGCTTTTATTCCGTATGATTAATTTTACAATTTCTAAAGCCTGTACAACTTTCGACTTACTGCCGATTACTTATATAGCATAGTGTTTGTTACGAAACATAATTGCGTGTAAATGTTAAGCATGCCTGGTTTGGTGTGTTTCAACAAATTCGAGAATATACAATTTAGTTATTTAGTTATTTAACTACCGTAAGCGCTGTAAATGTCTTGATCCTGAATCCCTATGATTACGAAGAATGAGAGTTAACCTCACCTTCCCATTCCGGACGTTAAACAACCCAAATACGAACCTTGCAGGACTTCTTCAACAAAACGGTGACCAACGGTATCCACTAAACCATAGACCGTTAAACTTTACCCTACCTACAGCCCACACCAACGTGCGTAACAACATCTTTTTGTACAGATTCGGTAGCGTTCGGAACAGCCCACTATTACAAGTCAGGGCAGCCGAGAAAACTGCACAGTTCCTATCATCCCCACAAAGACACCTTTCTACCCTGCCTACGTGCGAGCTCTTTAACACCAATATACCGGAGGATGAACTTTGGGAACATGGCCCAGATCACCTCTGAACCCGAAAACCATATATATCGCACACAGGCCCGACCAATTAACTCCCCTTTATTCTCTAGGACTGTCTGCGTCACATGCATTTGCTGTTTGTTGACGTCCGCTGGGACGCTGTAGGTATCCACTAGCAACAAGAAGGCTTAACCCAAATGCAATTGACAGCCGTCAATGCTCACGCTACGCTAGTACAGTTATTAGTTCTTTGCATTATCTAAGTCACCACTTTTCAGCTGCAGCGCGTCATTGTAGGTAGCATACACCTTTGCGCTAGGAGCCACTCCTTATCTCGCCAACTCTTTCTCTCCTGGATGGTTTGCATCACATGCCTTTGCTGGTTTATTGACTTATTCTGTCACTGTAGGTATCCACTGGTAATTAGAAGGCCCAATACGAATGCCATTACTAGCCACAGATACTCTCTTTCCTCTAACGACATTATTTGTTCTTCGTCTTAACATTAGCACATCGTTTCAGCTACAGCAATTCATTGTAGGTGCATGCATTTTTGCGCTGGGAGCCGCTCCTTATCTCTCCAACTCTTACTCTCTTGGATTGTTTGCATCACATACCTTCGCTAGTTTGTTGACTCATTCCGTCGCTGTAGGTAACCAATAGCACTTAAAAGGCTTCATCCAATTGCATTTACTGATCATTTATACACTCGCTCCTAGCGCCAGTATTTGTTATTCATCTCACTTATGTTTAACAGCAGCTATTCTTTGTAGGCTTCAAACATCTGGGCATATTCGGAGCTTGCTTGGAGCCACCCTTTTATCCCTCCAACCTTTATACTATTAAATAAATAAATAAATATTTTATTCTCGACTATGCGAGGCACGCTCATGGAGGCATGATCAGATATGTACAACGGTACAAACATTATAATGAAATTGTAACAGTAACGCAGAAAATTGTTCATATATCCATGATTGGAACTGTACAATGTTGAAAATGCGAAACAATAAGTTGGCTGTCATGAGATACGGGACCTCAGCTAATAAGAGATTGAGAAACCTGAATGATCCACTGAAAGGTAATGGAAGAGCCCGCACACAAGGAAGGAAAAGGGCAACGTATGGTAGGATGTAAAACGACAACAGTATATACAGATGTAGAAGTCCCAGTGTAACGATCCTATGTAGAATTGTGACGCTAGCTGACCTGCCAGTGTAAAATTATGGGCTGTGACTTTATTCGGTGGCGAGTCACATACGCCACGTTGCAGTGTTGTTAAACGGACATTTGTGGCTTTTTGTAGGGAGAACGCTTGCCAGGCGAAAACCCACCACGTCCTGGAACACTGCCACCAATCCATTGAATGGCAAATTGTAACTGGCTATGTTTCTTGTTAAAAGTCTGTTTGCTCGGTTATTCGCAGTCAGGTTGCGTCCCATTTTTTCCGCTGGTTGATGCAATAACTGGTTGCCTATTGCGTTCCTGGGTCCTGTCCGTTGATAGGTCGGGTACTAAACATTCTTATTGAATATAATGTGTTGATCCTTCGCAGAGCCACATGAAGTCATCTCTGATTATGTATATTTGCCGGGGAGCGAAGAATTCGTGTCCAGCTGCCCTCACTGGACATCGGTGGTTGGGTGCAATTAGTTAGAGTGGAAGTGAGGCCATGGTCCAGGTAAGTACCTGTTCGTTATTTCGTCCCATCCCAGACGGAGGCAGTTCCTCAGTTCAATCCCGAAGCTCTCCGATGTTCACGACCTCAGAGAAAAGGGAGAGAGGAACAAGCCGAGAGAAGACCGAAAAGGAACAGTCGATGTACCGAGCGTTTGATCAAAATCCTACATTAAGACATTTATTTGAGACAACTAGTGTACAAGTTGTAACAGATATTACGCTAAAGATGTTTTTACTTATGCGGAAGGCATGGCCTGATGGGTAGAATACTTTCATGTGTATAGGGATGAAGAGCAGGATTCCGGTAAGATATTCATGAAGTGTAAGCTGACAATGTTCGAATTCTACCTGAGACTAGAAAGTGGGTGTGTAGTCACGATTGGTTGTTATCGGAAACCCAAGGACAGTGACGATGTGGCCGTATTTATATATGCTCACGGGATAAGGATTACCTAAGACACCATAACTACAATGTACATAGGTATATGAATATAGGAAGCTGAGCATATTAGAAGCTGGCTAAGATTAAATGGATATCAAAGGAAGACTAAGTGTTGAAGGTAAGACGATTAGAAGATATCGATACTGGACCGGGTATCAGTGGACAAGGGTGCCTGTTGGGTTAATCATTCGAAGTGCCAATGAATAACAACCGTGTCAAAGGATCGGACAGCAAACCAGCTGAGCTGTGAAAAAACTATACCAGGAGAATAAACAATCTACAGAAGGACTGACGCCTAGCAAGCTAAGGAGTATTCCCAAAGTTGAATAGAGCGTACAGCAAACAGCTGCCGCAGAGCAGAGATAGTGGCTAAAGGAATGGAGGTATCAGTGGCTGATTTAACCATATCATTAAGACTTTTGACCAAATGTCATGTAAACGCGAGAAGACAGACGACGGATAACGGCGCGCTAGGAGAGATGAATGGCCAGCAATAAAGTTCGAAATAAGGCTTCAGCTACCTGCGGGTCCTACGGTGGCACAGAATAGGTCAACAAACAGCTTAGCTGTGACGCAAACAATCAAAGAGATGAACATGGTAAGAACGGAGCAAGCTCCGGGTATCTGCAAAGTTAAATGGAACCTATGGCGACTAGCTGCTGCTAAGCAGAGATAGTGGCTCAAGAAAAGTATATATCAGAGGCTGGTGTAGCCATATGATTAGAAAGTTTGACCAGTACTGGATGACTACAGTTTCAGTGAATAAAGCAACATACGAGCGCTGAATAAGGAGAAAGACTTCAAAAGAAAATGGACGCTGGAGTGTCAAGAAGTTGCTCCTTCCAGGCTACATGAGGCCAACAACGACTAGCTACTGCCAAAGAAAATTGCACGAGAGTAAGACGAAAAACGGGTAACTGCGCGCTAGGAGAGAGATGAATGGCCAGCCACAGAATTCGGATTAAAGTATCAGTTACTAGTGGATCCTACGGTGGCACAGAATAGGTTAACAAACAACTGAGCTCTGACGCAAACAATCAAAGAGAATGAACATTGTAAGAAATGAGCAGCTCCTAGGGAGCTCCGGGTATCAGCAAAGTTAATTGAGGCCATGGCGATTAGCTGCTGCTAAACAGAGATAGTGGCTCTAGAAAAGTATGTATCCGAGGCTGGAGTAGCCATATGCTTAAGAAGTTTGACCACTACTGGATACCTACAGTTTCAATAAATAGGTCAACAGACGAGCGCTGAATAAGGAGACAAACGTCAGAGGAAAATGAAGGCTGGAGTGTCAAGTAGTTGCTCTTTGCAGGTTACATGGGGCCAACAATGACTAGCTATTGCCAAGAAGAGTGACGCTACTAAGAAGAACGGCGCGCTAGCAGTGAGATAAGTGGCCAGTCATAGAAATCCGATTGAGGCTTCAGGTACTAGTGGATCCTACGGTGGCACAGAATAGGTCAACAAACAGCTGAGCTGTGACGCAAACAATTGGAGAGTCTGTCTATTGCAATTTGCTGTTTGTTGACTTATTCTGGGAAACTGTAGTTATCCACTAGGAACTAAAATGCTTCATCCAAAAGCCATTGCCAACCGCAGGTACACCCACTCTACTGGTGTTATTTTCAGTTCTTCGTCTTACCCTTGACACCTATGTTTAGCAGCAACTATCCTTCGTAGGCTCCAACCATCGGCATGCATATCCGGAGCCTGCTAAGAGCCGCGCTTTTATTCCTCCAACCCATACTCTTTGGGACTGTTTGGGCACATTCATTTGTTGTTCGTTGACTTTTGCTGGGACACGGTAGGTATCCACTAACAACTAGAAAGCTTCACCCAAATGTCATTGCTAGCCGCCGCTACTCTCTAACCTAGCGACATTATCTGCTCTTCGTCTTACCTGCGCACCACTTTTCAGCTGCAGCGAGTCATTGCAGGTGGCGTGCATCTTTGCGCTAGGAGCCACTCCTTATCTCTCCAACTCTTACTCTCTTGGATGGTTTGTAGCACATATCTTTGCTAATTTGTTGACTTATTCTGTCACTGTAGGTATCCATTAGTTATTAGGGGTATAATCCGAATGCCTTTGCTGGCCACCGATAATCTCCCGCCTAGCGCCATTACATGTCGTTCGTCTTGGCTTATCCTGTTTTAGCGGTTCGTTGCAGGCTTCATACATCTCTGCACATGTCCGGCGCTCGCTAGGATTCATTCCTCGTTTATCCATCAAACATTCTCTTAGAACGTCTATACCACTTACCTTCGCTGGCTTTCTGAAGCATCCTGTGACCCTGTAGACATACACTAGTGACCAAACTGCTTAATGGAATGGTTACAGCTGGCCACCGAAAGTTTTCTTGGCGCCATTATGTCAATCGTCTTAAACTCAGCACCTTCGTTTAGCTGCAACTAGTGGTCGCAGGCTCAATGCGTCTCCGCACATATCCGGAACTTGCGAAGAGCCACTCTCTTATATCTCCAACCTACATTCTTTGGGACTGTCTGCGTTACATACATTTGCTACTTGTTGACTTATTTTGGGACACTGTATGTATACACTAGTCACTAGAAGGCTTCATCCAACCGCCATTGCTGATCACGGATACTCTCACTCCTAGCGCCATTATCTGTTTTTCGTCTTACCTCTGGCACCACTGTTTAGCAGCAGCCCTTCTTCGTATGCTCCAACCATCTCTGAGCACATCCGGAGCCTGATAAAAGCCGCGCTTTTATTCCCCCAACCCATACTCTCTGAGACTGTCTGCGGCACATACACTTGTTGTTTGTTGACTTTTGCTGGGACACGGTGGGTATCCACTAGCAACTAGAAGGCTTCACACAAATGCCATTGATATCCGTCGATACTCTCTCTTCCTTAGTAACCTTGTCAGTTCTTCGTATTATCTACTTCACCACTTTTCGGCTGCAGCGAGTCACTGCAGGTAGCACACACCTTTGCGCTAGGAGCCACTCCTTAGCTCTCCAACTCTTACTCTCCTGGATGGTTTGCTTCACATGCCTTTGCTGGTTTGTTGACCTATTCTGTCACTGTAGGTATTCACTGGTACTTAAAAGGTTTACTCCGAATGCCTTTGCTGGCCACTGATGCTCGCTCTCCTATCGTCACCAACTGTCGCTCTTCTTATCTTCCTCACCACGTAGCAGCATTTCGTCGTAGGCTCCATGCCCCTTCTATGCAGACATTGAGTTTGCTAGGATACACTCCTTGTCTCTCCATCAGACATTCTCTTGGAATGTCTGTACCCCTCACCTGCTGCCTACTTTGACCCTGTAGGCATACACTAGTGACCAAGCGTCTTATTGGAATGGCTGCATCCAGCCACTGGTAATCTTTCCTAGCGCCACCGTCTGTGGATAGTCTTAAGTTCGACACCACTGCATAGAAGCAGCTAGTGGTCGTAGGTCCCATGCAGTTGCGACTATCTAGAGCGTGTTAGGAGCCACTTCTTATATCAATAACCTTTATTATCTTGGAATGTCTGCATTCAATATTTCCGCGGCCTTATTACCAATTGACCGTTAGATCTCTCGCGGAAAACTAGTTATTTTTATCTTATTTTGCGCTCCCTAGCGTTTTAGGCTGGCTACTTACTATTCATCCACCATGCAATCACCACCAGCCTTCTAACTTTCTTTTGCTTCTCCACCTGCAAGTTTTGCATTATAGTAAACTGATAGTTAGTGGATTACTTACTGGTTCAACGCTCTTGTCTCAATGAAGCCATTATCAATCTACCCATACGGCTATTGATTCTATAAGACATGCTAAATGCACTTCCAGCATAACCATTGTTGCACAGTTTACATGCTTTTGTCTAAACTCCAAAGGTTGTAACATAAAATTTAACAATGTTTAACCGCACGCCTTTTCCTGCGGTTTTCTCCCGGTTGTCCCTCGCTTTCCTTTTTCTCCGAGGTCCGGAACTTCTTGGAGAGCTGGGATTGGCCTGAAGAAGAGATCTCGCCTGCCGGACGTAATAACCGACAAGGACTTACTTGGCGCATGGTTGTATACTAAATGGTCTCCACCGCAATCACCACCACTACCGTTGTCCAGTATGGAGAGCTGGACACGCCTTCACTCTCCTGAAAATTATACGTCTGAAACATCCAGGCAGCAGAAAGTTTGAAACTTTGCTCACCTGGACACACAACGAGACAATCATTCATGATGTCCCGATCCTTAACCGGCCGCAACAATTATGGCGGCCCTGCTCAAAATACCTGTCCAGCAAACCGAGGAACTTGGAAGCCGTTTGACTGCCAATAACCGAATGTGAAATAAGTCGTCAAGCGGCTTTGCTAGTTATACATCAGTGTTCAAACTTTTTTACGGTAGTGTAGCAGGACATGTTGGGTTTGCGCCTGGCAAGCTTTCTCCCCATAAAATGTCACAAATATTTGTTTAACAACCCTGCGACGTGGCGGATGTGACCCGCCACCGAATAAATTCACTGCCCACAACTACCTACTGGCAAGTCGACTAAACATATATTTCAACTTTTCCAGACACGTGCAAGGTTATAATGCTATCCGACTACATGCACCGTTTCACTGCACGTATAGTGCCTTGACGGCTCAATCTACGCACGATTAAACCCAAAGTATCGTTGTGCTACACAGCTGCCTTAAACCTTGATTATGCCTTATTTGGTGTGCTTCTGTAAATTTGAAAGTCAACTATTTCTTTATTACTTTATTTAATTCAACCGCACCTGATCAGTCAAATTCTCTGGGACTACTAACTGGCTACCGAAAGGTTTACGGTCTAGGCTCGGTAGATTCAAAGCGGCGTCTCCCTCACATCTACAGCCTGCTGTACTTGTTCGCCCTATGTTAATATAACGCCACTCCTAACTCTGACCTGTCCAATCCTATTGACACACTCCAATTAGCCTCCCAAATGAACTATACGAATCAAGCACAATGCGACGAATAGCCCGGTCTCGTCTGATCTGTCTCCTTCTCTCCGACTTTTGTGACCTTGCCGGCCATCTTTCGGAAGAATCCACGCTCTGTCATCTCAGCTCACATTAACGTCTTCCACTCTTGTTTGGCGTCAATCATCGTCCATATCGCAGCTATTCAATGGTGGTATAGGTACCACAAGCCTCAGCTCATCGGATGCTATGCAAGTATAATTATCACATCCCCGTCTATTAGACGGATGACATTCTTATTCCACTAGCGCCAGATGCTAAGCACTTGAACTTCTTTGGGTCTCATCCACCCCTATGTTTAACCTTACTCTATTGTATACTTTTTCTGCACCTCCTCTCGTCATTGCAAATCTTGGGGTGAAAACTTGGCAATTGGCGGTGCTGTTTGTACTACTTACTTACCCTTGGTCACTTCCCGAGCCGGCACCACTGTCGTTTTCTCTCCACAGCTGTCGCAAGTATTGCTGTCTGTTCTCTCTCTTGTATTCCACACTATACACCTATCAGACTATGCTGAGCCTAATTAAGCATGCCGCTGCTGTTTACTAAGTTATCGGGCTGCCGGCAGCTCACAAATTAGTGAGTCATAACTAGCAGTCTATTTGACTTCAGCGTTCCACCGTGGATGTCCACATCAGAGTGGCACACGTAACATCTTTTGCGGCTACTGCTCACAATACTGATATTCCAGGTCCCCTTCAGCGCTGGCACTACAACCATCTTCCGACGAAACCCGTAGTATTCAAGCCCTTCCCTCTCCTATTATTATGGTTGAAGGCCTGTCAGCAAGCAGTTCCTTCCACATAACTTAGCAGACTCCCAGTATCAACCTGTCCTGTCGTATATTTGGCCTGTCTGCTGCACTGTAGATGTTCCCATTTTTTACACTATTCAAGGTCCCTTTAGAGCTAGCTTTGCAACCGCACTGTCTCTACAGTTGTAGTATATAAATCCCATTCTCGTCACAAATTTGACGCTTCATCTCACCCCTTCAGTCAGCTGTCCTGCACCTGATTGCTGAACATGTTGCGTTATTAATTTCATGGCCTCAAACCCGGAGTAATAACTGCACTGGCTCTCGTACATGTTCGAACGATGAGCTATAGCACTGTCAACAGATCGCTCAATTTATATCTTAAGCGTTTATTAAACTATTACCTATGTTCTTCTGATCCCCCCAACTCATTTACCGGTTAACAACGCTTGATACTCCCGGTGTCCAAACAGGACAACTTTTGCGTTTGCTATGCCACTTCGGCCAGCCACTTCGGCCAGCATCTTCCTCTCACATTCAGCACATATCGGGTCTCGTGCTACAACGCAAAATTACGGATACGGATATGATGTACAACATATACGCTCACTCCATTGCTTTCAGCCAGCACAACTTTACCATAAATTTTATATTTATACAATAACATGGTCCTGTTTAATTTTGTTAGCAGTTTGCTCGGTCCATTTTTCTTCTCAACCTTGTTCTACAGGATAAACTTACCTGCACGGAACACTGCTGAGGACATACCTGCAACGCTCCCATGGGCACAGAAACAATAAAGAACAAAGAAAGATCCCGCACTTCATTATCCCGACACACTAAAGAACCTAGAAAGCTGATCAACTCATTTCAAATCACCTGAGTCGTCCGACCTCAACAGCTCCAACCACTTGCACTGGACTCCGAAGGCGACTACACAGCCATGGGAAACGAATTGACGTTACGTGACTGCAAATATTCGCGAGGGTAATCGGTCAGATACAATCTTGTTAATATTACAAAACCAGCCGGCAGTGCTCCAGGACGTGGTGGGCCTTCGTCTGGCAAGCGTTTTCCCTACAAAACGCCACAAATGTATGTTTAACAACCCTGCGACGGGGCGGATGTGACTCGCCACTTAATAACGTCACCGCCCCTAACTCATTGGCAAGTTGACCGACATCACATTTACAAGTTCTGTGCATATATCTGCTCTTGCACGAACACGCTTACATACCTGATTAGTGACATATCACAATTCTTAATTATTTTTCACCCGTTTCCTTATACTTCTCTTACTAACCTACACTGCGTATCGGACCTCATCGGACTAGTTCCTCATCAACATACCATATAAGTGATCTGATTACCATCTCTACCTCTCGCGTTTTGTGCACCTATACTTCATACAACCTTTGGGCTCTATGGGCCCACACTCCTGTCTCCAACTCTACTACTCCCGTTGTTGATGCTGCTTATTCTGCTATCATGTTCAATATTGCAATATGCTGATCATGCACAAAGGGCGTGTCTCGCTTTGTCGAGAATAAAATATTTATTTATTTATATATTTCCTCGAGATCAACGTTAACTGTCGCATTTTATTTCCTTAAACGTTTACTCTCGACTTTGTCCTCGCCTTCTTGCGCTCTGTCTTTATTGCTTCCTCAGCAGAAGAGCCAGCTCACAGTGCCCTGCCTTAGTCTAATCTTACCAGTCTGTTTATCCTTGACTTTTGCTAGACAATCGAATTATAAGCGGTCTGGGATCTGTCGACTCAAAACCATGTCTACCTCAAATTAGCAGCTTGCGGGACTGGTTCACGCTATTTTAATATAGCCACTTCCCTCCCTAAATTGTCCATTTCCTGACGCACACCATCTGTCTTCTAACATTAACTGCACGGCCCATTCTCAGTGTCCTGACTAACCCAGTATTTTAATCAGTCTCCCGCTCTCCGACTGCTGTAAACTTACCGCCCATTGTACTGAAGAATGAACGCTCTGTTTTCAATCCTTCTTCAATCAGACAACCAACTCTCAGTGCTCTTCCCTAACCTAGCCATATTTGCTTAGTATACTTTTCTTTGTCTTCTTTCAAACTACCGAGATGTACACGGTCTACGCACTGTAGACTTAGAGCTAAATCTCCCTCACGTTGACAGCCTGCTGGAGTTGTGCACCCTTTAGTAATATAGACACTTTCATCTATAACCTGCCAAACTCTTGACCCACTTCATTTTTTCTCCAAAATTAGCCGCATAACTCAATCTCATTGCGTCGACTAGTCCAATCGAGCCTGCTCAGTTGCTGCTCACCGAATTTTCTGAGACCACTGTAACAGTACCGGCCATTGTTTGGAAAACAGAACGCTCGATAACGTTTCAAACGAAAGACACGTTGGCTTTACCACACCATAGCAGTAAACCTTTTCCATCCCGATCCTGTCGTTTCCTTGTTTCGACCACTGTTTTCCATCCCACTTCAATCTAGCAGCCAAATCTCAGTGCTTTGCCCTAGCCAAATCGCATCTGACTAGTCTGCTTCTGTGACATATTCCAGACCACCAGTAGGTTAACCGTCTAAGCTCTGTAGATTCAACGCAATGTCTCCCTCATGTCGCCAGCCCGCTGGACTTGTTCACCCTATGTTAATATAGCCAATTCTATCTCTGACCTATCCAATCCTACTGACTCCATTTATGTTCCCTACTTAACAGTACGACTAAGACTAAATGAGACGACTAATCTAGTCACGTCTGATCGGTCTCCTTCTCTCCGACTCTGGTGACGTTGCCAACCATTGCTCGAAGACTTAACGCTCTGTCCCCATTACCTCGAGAGACACGTTCACTTTCCAATTTTTGACCTGGAACCCGTAGCTGAGTAAACTTCTCGTGCGCTTGGTGCAACCTGAGTCCTCTGCGTATCACGCGGTCCACTTTGGAGTCGAGTCTGCCGCCACGCCAAAGGGAAGAGTAACAAGTGTGACGTTGTGCGCGTGTGCTGTCGTATGGATGCTTGCGGTCATGTCGATTGGATCGTCTAACTTCAGCGAGAACGCCTGGGCTTTCCTCCGGAAGAGCATGGACGCCGCGCGGAACATCCCCATAGGTTTAAACCGGAGGACAGTTTAGAATTATTGTCAGTTTGTTTAAAACTACCTACAGCCTGGTACCAGGCTTGCGAGTCCGCTGTACAAGTAGCTCAGTTGGTCGGTCGCCTATCTGTTGATCACAATCGGTGTACCAGCACACTTCTACGGTATCTAGGGTGATTAGGCAATCGGAGACAGAATACGTAATTAGCATGCTGCCAAACTGGCGTAAGTAGATTTCACTATCACGCGAGCGAGATGACATCTAAATGAGTAATAATAAGAAGCGGAATGGTTGTTTTCGTTGAGGCTGCGAGGCTTACAGGATGTTGGTATCGAGGTTTGGAGGCATACCGGCGGACTATATGGCGGTTTCCTTCGTTCTTGCTTGCCTACCTGACCACACGTGATACGGTATGCATAGTGTGACCGTGTCACTGCGAGAAATCTGTGGTATCAATAAGTGTGCGATGTCGTTTAAGAAATGTGTGTGATTTTTATGGCTGTGTGAGATATTCAGAAGCAACACAGCAGTTACTACGAAGGAGTTAAAGCTGGGACTTGTTCGCAAATAGAATTTCATAGCATTTACAACTTCAAGGTTTCTGTGCCGTGTTGTTTTAGTTGGCATACACCAATGTGAATAGTGTAGCTACGTACTGCTGACGTACTCGGCGCATTTTATACTAAGGTGTATTTCGCTTGGTAGGTAGTACGAGTACTGAATCGGTAGCCATTGGTATCACGAGGAGGGTTTCTAGTGTGGCGGTGACCAGAAATTAGTGAGTATTCGTTTGCCTCCATGCCTATGGGTCACTTCGATAAGTAGATACTGCCTACATGTCCATGGACGTGCCGTTGTTTAAGGTCGTAGTTGCAGGTCAATCCTGCGCTTCAACATGACACCTACGCCTTACTTCCATGTGATGGTTGAACATGAAATACCAAGTGGCCCAACGACCCTGTTATGACCTGACCATAAGCACCGCATATGCAGTGTGTAAGCATTAGATTTGGAGCAATTATCCTCTTTCAGCAGTTCCTCCGGAAGCACCAACTTTCCAATGGCAAAATGTTTCCAAGTATTTGCCATGTTGAGAACAAGGTGTGTCACGATATGCGCACGTATATGCTACTAAGATCGGCTGAAACAGTGGTGCATGGCAGGATTACCGGACACAGTTGACTTTGTAAATGATTTTATATATGCTGTAGGAACACTTGTGGGTGAGAAAACCGTGTTTGTCGTTGCCAAGTACTCACCAGAATTACCGGCCTAAATTGCGTGCGTCGCCACTAATTATCCGCATTTCCGTTTTTCTTGCGGGAAAGTGTGTCAATTATAAATGCGGTAGTCATTCTAGCCCATTTAGGTGTTTCTCTGTTTAGTGATGTCGCTTTCATGAGACCAGCATTCCAGTGCATGAACGTAATAGGGAGGTTCAAACTGCATTGACTGTGCTTCTAATGATGCCACTCGGAGAACTGTTGTCAAAGCGTCTCAGCACATATGGTCGTTCATATGGAAGTAAAACCTAATTATCTTATTACTACATAGGTTAACATGACCTATAAATAACGACATGCAAGGAGACATGGAAGAGATAACTGATTACCATAGTCGCCCATGGGCGCGCAGACCAACGAATACCCTAATGTCGTGTCACCGCCACACTTGGAATCACCATAATTAGGGTTTAGCCATCAACGGTGGTAGCAATAATACCCCAGCGAACATTCAAGGTTCAGCTTTAGGTTGTTCTACCAACTTCATTGGGAACGATGTCACCATGGTCGTCGCAATAACCATTGCACAAAATTATCAAACCGCCTAGCAGCCATTGCTGATTCAGGTTTGGGTGTGCAGTATTCAAGTCACGGGGCATACCTGACCAACCGCAAATGCAGGCCTGCCTGACTTCCTCAGACCTAAGGAACTGCGAAATACTAGTTAGCAAAACGCCTGCCTAAGGCACCTTCGTAACGATGGTTAGGCCTTTGAAATAAGCCACCACCAGGTAGCGGCTAGCGATCAGTAAGTATAGACCGCTTCATGTGGTAGATTGTTTGTCTGTCTACACTGGTTGCGGCGTACGCTTCGGATCTGTTGTAGGTAGGACCTCCTCCTTAGACAAGCATCGCAAGTCGCCCGTTGGAAGGTTTCGGTTTTGAGAAAATCACCTTGCTTTCCTTCAGACGCGTATCAGGCAGCACAGAAAGTGGTGCTCCATCACTTTCATTAGATCGTTCGTCGCTCATGTTTGTGGCTTCCAAACGGTGTCTTATTGGCTAACGTCCCATGACCAATGAGAATGTCAACGACGCCAGAAGAGCTTTCTTAGCCTCGCGAACTTGAATGCACGGCACACGATTTCAAAAACTTGCCTCGCTGTATGCTTGGTATAATGCAATATGGTGCCTGGTAAATAGTACATCAAACGCGAGCGGGTGTCTACTAAACCGCGACTCTGCTCTGATCGAACAGTAATTTATGTACCGCCAGCTGTCGTGCACTTCGTTAATAAGGGCAAGACCGTCAAATCAACTAATCCATTCAAGAGGTTTATGAACAAACCGCGCATGGCATGCCGGAAGATATCATTTTTCGCTCGTTTTTTCATTCAAACGTCATATTTGCGAATGGTGCCAGTAGCAATGTTATAACGAGGAAGACTGCCATTAGGTCTGGCTGTAGGGCGGGAAGTCGTTTGGAAAGCGGCCTTCAAAACATGATGGAACATAGTTTGTCCATGGTTGTCGCATTTAAAACTAAGTTCAAACAGAGGACGAATAAACAGCGTTTTGACTAACGTGATCCAAACTTGACTGCAAGTTCACACGGCCTAGAACATTACGACTTTTCCAGGAACAGGTGGTATCACTCAAGGATGACGGAAACGTACAAGTCTCACAGGTTTCCTAAATGCATCCGGTGCAGTGTTAAAATTGGTGAGCCAACTGACTTGCAATATTGCTTTCAAAGGTGCGTAAGAATTAGGAATATACCTTATTTCAGACTGGCCGAATGCGAAGTTTCTTGATCTCGACCTTATTACACAGTTGCAACATTTCGACGTTCCCGTGAAGCAGAGCTGCAACCGTCCGAGCAGTCCAAGACCCGTCACTAAATTTCGTCGAAAACGACACGTCCGATGAAGCGAATTTGTCTGTCTTTTAGGATGGCTTGGGCAATTGTACGAAATTCAATGCAATGCTGAGTCTACGACCATGTGCCAAACCAGTGTTGAGGTAAAAAGATCGGTACCATATGCAGTCATGTCAACCGCTGCTCAAGTACCCGATCGACTGAAACAAGCCGGGAGTCATCACAACCATCAACTACTCATCATGTGTCGCACCAATTGTCGCAGTGTAGAAGGCAAACGACAAGGTACACGTTTGCGCAGAATCCTCAACTCGATTTAACATCGCGCTAGTTGACCAATAATAATACTTGCCCGTACGAGGAGATAGCTTTGTAAACTGAGCAGTGGTGAGCGCTTTGGTACAGTTGGAATCCTCTCATTAGACGGGATTTTGAAATTGACACTTTACTGCTACACAAAACTTCTAGCGCTTGCTATTCCGCATGCTCGGAATAGCTTCTAGTGTGAAGATTATAACAACAACAGTTGATCTGTCTGATGCCTACCGTCAAGTGAATGTGGTCGAAGACTCGAAGAAGTTGTTGACGGTCAAAACTCATTGTGAACTGCTCCAATACCACGGCTTGCTCTTCCGTGTGAACACGACGCCAGCGAGTTTCCACCACTTTAGGTACCATGCTAGCTGGCGTTTCTGGAACCGCAGCATAGCTGGTGGTTAAGATTATGATGGTAAGAACACCGGAAGAGCTACTTAACCGCCAGGATAAATAGTTTGGTTGTATACAGCCATATGGTTTCCGAATTCGTGCGGATAAATACACATTTTTCACGCCGAGCACCAAATACCTCAGCTTTATCCTTGGAAATGAACGACATAGACCAGATCCGGCAAACCTAGAAGCAATCAGAAAAATGCCCCCACCAACAGGCCTTTGGTCGCCGCGTTGCTTTGGTGGCTTCCTCGACCACTACAGCGCATTTTTGCCGGAGAAAACCGCCTGCGCGCCAAGGTAAACAAGCTACTATCCAGAGGCCAAACTTGGAACTGGTCAACAGAATGCCAGAATACCTTCAAATGGGTCAAGCCACTGCTGTCCTCAAAATCGCTCTTGACTCATTTTGATCCCAACAAAGAGATTTTCCTAGCCACAAATGCATCAAGCCTTGAGGTTGGCGCAGTAATTTCAAACATGTACTCGAGTGAACATCAGCAAGCAATCGCTCATGCAACTAGCATACTTATGAATGCCAACAGGAATTACAGGCAGTTCAAGAAAAAAGCATTGGCAATATTGTACGCGTTCGAGGAGTTGGACGAAATGCCGTACGACCGCCGCTTCTAACAGCTGACAGATCACTAGCTCATGCTGGCTATTTCTGGATGGATAAAGGGCAGCCCGGCCCACACAGCCAAACGGACACAATAATGGGCTGTTACGGTAATGGGGTATGGTTTCGTGATCAACCACCAGCCGCCAAAATACATTGGCGAAGCTGGTGCCCATCAACATGAACGTGAGTACACCGTCACTGCCTTGGTCGAGCTCGAACCTGAAGTCAACTATTTGTTAAGTGATCCATTGCACGGTCTACCCGTTACCGTGAAAGTTGTAAGAACCGAAACCCTTCGGGACCTAGTACGCAAAAATATTACACCGCTTCACAAAACAAGTTGGCCGCCTTCATGTCCATCTGTTGAGTTGCAAGTGCTTCAAGAGAAGACGTTCACTTTCTATTGTGAACGACTGCATAATAGTTTCGGAAACAGTGGTCATCCCCATGTCACTTCAAGAGCGCGTTATTCGGCAGTACCATGCTGGGCATCCTGAGATCAGCCGGATGAAGGTGCACGACGCAGCTATGTACACGGGCCTATCATGGACACTGAGCTAGAAGAAAAGGTTAAACACTGCCAACAGCGCGCCAGTGGCTTAAAAGCGACACAAGATCCGAGCTCCATTCACGACCAAAATCTACTAAACCATGATGCTGCATCCAACTCGACTTCATAGGACCGACCAATAGCCGAAGTATCCTCAGCATAGTCGACTTATACAGCACGTGGGTTGAAGTATTTCTCATGGCTAGCAAGACCAGCAATGCTATTGTCTCAAGGATGCACAAACCTTTAGCAGCTTTAGCTGCCCAGCGATAATCGTAACTGGCAACGGCACACAATTCACTTCGGTAACTTTTAAGGAGTTCTGGAAGCAATGCGCCGTCCAACGCGTGCGCTAATTCTAGTTTTGCTCACGGTCGAACGGACGGAAAAGTTTGTCAACACCTTTAAGCGAGCTCTCCACCTATCAAAAGGGCGGGACTTATATAGGCGGTGGTTGACCTGTTCCTTTTGCGCTACAGATCAACACTGACAGCACCGGCTATTATGAACAGGAAGATCAGCATGCCTTTCGATGCCATCCAACCGCGCTCAGAGCCCTCCGTTGGTGAAAGAAACCGCAGAATGAAACAAGATTTTAACCGACGGCATGGAGCAAAGCGCGGATGCTTCAAAGTTAGACAGACAGTGCTAATATAAGACCATAGGGAAAGTCACGCAAAGTGGTCACTAGGTGGGGTCAAAAACAAGCGCGGAAATACCGTTTTAGACGTGATCGTGGGAACAAAATATCGGCCTAGCATGCAAATCACCTACAGCTAACTCTGTGTTAACCAGACGAAGAGAAACCTGCCAATTTCTTGTTCGTCTTATTGCTGGAAAGCTTCCTTTCCAAAGGAAATCGTAGACGACTACTCACAGTCTAGCAACGTCACCAGACCACAGACGTCCGAGCCCAGGTGTCGAGCACTTCAGTCGAGAAGCTAGACCGATTAGCATAGAAAACCGTCCCGAAGAACGCAAGTTACTCCCAGGCTTCCATCATATACCGCGAACGTCATCTCAGGAGGAGAGGTGTCAGGGAGAACACAACGTTTCACATGAATATCCATTATTTTGACTAATGTTTGGTTAAGTATACATAAACCTATAACGACGTGTAATTTCCGACCTGCGGGACACACCAAGAATATGATAATAGAAATACGACATAATGCTGCTTGGAATGTACAAGTTGAAGCTACTCATTGAGTTCGAGCCAGCCCATAGTTACAGGTCTCTTTATTATGGTTCCCCTGGAGCGACCAAGCACCCAGGGCGAACATAAAATAATGACGCAACGTGTGAGACAAATTCAAATGCCCCCGCTTAGCTTCAGACTACTCTAAATACAAGGCCTTCAGGAACTACTACTCACAGCGAAAACATGAAGAGACAACGGTGTGAGCATAGCTTGGCTGAACAACCCCTTTTTAGGCCAAACAAACGATTATCATACCTTAGTTATACCTTATTTTTTATTTAAATAACTAGGTATATTGCTAGACCAGCCAGAGGCTGCACCCTTAAGGGTTCAGATCAAGCTTTACATTAATCTTATGCTCTTGCATGGTAGTAAGCAAACTAAGTTTATGTGCCTAGTTGGCAATTACAAATGCATTGGCATTGTTTGATGTACAGCTGATGGGGTCGCAGGCGCCCACCTTGAAATTTTTCTGGTTCCTTCGGGCAATATTGAGCTCCTTGTTCTTTTGTTGTGAAAACTGCGCAGAGCTCTAGTTGTGCCGTTTTTCTTTGGAACAGGGTCCAATTCACCACAACCTTACTTTACTATCATTGAACTTTTTTGGCGAGCTCAGTCGCCACAACTGTTGGTGCCCACATAGAAGAAATGTAAGTGGCGGAATTATAACGGACACCAAATTTAAAAAAATAATTTCAAGAAATGCAAAAGAAAATAAAAAGGATTTATTAAGAGATATACTAAGGCGGCTTGCTTTACCAAACAAATAAAATGAACAAAAGGATATAGCCAAATAATTCTTGTGCTGATATTGCTTCCTGGCGCAAAATTTCAACCTGAGTAAATCTCAGAAAAAGAAAACCTTCTCTAAGGCCAGAATACTGCGTAAAGTAGCATAAAATATGCTGCTTAGGACCGGTTTTAACCGCTGATTACGTTGAATATACAAGCAATACAATACGGACAGTATTTTGCAAGTTATATTCAACGTAATCAGTGGTTAAAACTGGTCCTAAACAGCCTATTTTTGTGCTACTTTACGCAGTATTCTGGCCTTAGAGAAGGTTTTCTTTTTCTGAGATTTACTCAGGTTGAAATTTTTGCCAGGAAGCAATATCAGCACAAGTAATATTTGGCTACATTCTTATGTTCATTTTATTTGTCTAGTGAAGCACGTCGCCCTAGTATGTCTCTTAACAAATGCTTTTTAGTCTCGTCTGCTTTCCTCGAATAACCGAGCAAATAACCATTCGAAAGGAAGCATAATCCGTTATAACTTGATATTTAATGGATCGGCGGCAATGTTACAGAACTTGGTGAAATTTTGCCTGGCTAGTGTTCGCTCGATAAAAAGCAACAAATGTCTGTTTAACAACACTGCTACTTGTCGGAGGTGACTCGTCAATAAACAAAGGTGCCGCCCCTTTCTCTTCCGAAGGTTTTACATTTCATGATCATCAAACCTTTTGAGGAGTACCTTTGTGCCCTTCACTTATCTTGCATACTTACACTTACGATTACATAAATCGACACATAACTAAACTACGCTACTGGTGAACTTTCTATATTTTATACAATTGCCAAATGTAACTGTTTGTATTATTCCGTTCGTGGATGCGCAGGCGTACCCCACGCTGCCAAGAATAAAACAGTCATCTATATGGTTCTTTACCAGCGCGACGGGACGAATGTGGCTCGCCACCGAGTAAGGCCACAGCAGTTGAGTTCATATTGGCAAAGCAACAAGCGTCATATTTTACCTTTCCTAAAACGTTCGTTGCACTGACTCTTCTGCATATGCACGTACTGTTATCTGTTTACTTCCTACATGCTTACGCAAACACTCAACTCTATTCATTCTACGATTCCCCGTTGATCATTGCGTAGTGTTCACGCGAAGGCGATATATCATCACACTTACCTCAAGCTAGCTCCACATTTGCCTTCTAATCGATCATCGGCGCTTCCTGATAGATTATCGGCTATTGCTACATTATATGCTTGAGTGCGTATCCTTACAAATGTGTCCCGATCACACAACAGCCCAATTATTATTTTTAAATTTGCAACCTTTTGCAGGTTTAAGCATAAAGGTCAGAACATTTTTTACTTTTGCTGTACCAATTTCCACTAAGCATCTGTACGGTTGCACCTACCTGATCAGGTCTCCATGTGAGTGCCTTGCAAAAGCAAACATAAATATGCATTTAATTATTATGTTACTTAACCGAAGACTTTGGCTCAGAAGCTTGTCAGCAAGGCAGCAAAGACGTGGTAATAAGTAACTTTTACTGAAGTGGATGCCAACGTATTCCAAAATCCCGACCTGTAGGACCAGTAGACTGTGTTTGGCTGACCTCCAATCATTGACCAAGCTGGTAGGAGTAGCTATGAACAGGGCCGTGTGCACCAGCCAGTATACCTGCATGAGTCGAGTAGGCAAGCAACCCGTCGCACTACGTTATATCCCAGTCTCGCTGCAATCGAAGGAAAGCCACTTGCCGCTGAATTGGCGCTGAGGAACATTTTCCGGTTAAGTCAAGTCACCGTTTCGTGTAACGGTAAGCAATCCAATGTCTCCGGCACGTTGACGTTTATGTTTCACTATTGCAGAGACCAAAAGGAGTAGAAGGAGCATCTCAGAAATTCATGAAACTATTCGTGATAGCATGTTAGTACTACTTTGAATCCACTAATTTCAGTGGTTAGTGGAAACGTTCTCCAGGATATCCAGTATGGATCTATGCGTCTTGAGCAACAAATGGTGTCTCTGTAGCTTTTCCGACGTAGCTAGTTCAAAGGGATCGGTAGACTTAATACACTGAGACCCTACACTAGCTTAAATGTTTCTATCAGGTCTCCCTCAGTCAGCGTCATTCCAATGAGCACCAGACTAAACCATCCCGGCTGTCCACTTACGACCGCTCACGCTGTTATTCAACCATCCCGGTGGTTAACCTTTGTATCTTCTCTAAGCAAGCGTCCTGCATAGAAAAGTAAGTTGTTCAAGCCTGAACACAATACCATAAAAACGGACGTACCACCGCATCGTACAATGGGAGAAAGACCTAAGTCTATTATTACACCATGCTCTCCTGAGGCGAAACACTACCTGCCGCGTTTTGTTCGAACCATATTGACAAGGCGTCAAAGGTCTAAATTTATCTAATATAATGGTGCTCAAGGCTTTCGGCTTATCTACACACTGCAAAGTCAGGGACCCTGTAGATGTTCGAACCGTAATTTCAACGTTTTGGATGATAGCAGCTGACATTTTACTCGTTCGATAGCATGTTCTATGACACCGAGTACTTAGCCCCGCTTCCTGTGTCTTTACAGGTCGGATCCATATCACCTCAACTGACAAAATTTACGTCGTCCGCAAAACTTAACCATGAGTTTGGAGAAGTGGAGCTTGGTCATTTGTAAACATAATAAACAACAACGGTCTTAGCACTGAATACTGGTAGACTTCGCTATGGGCAGCGATTATGCTAGACCTGGCTTCACCAATTCTGACCCTGAGCTGCTTGCCATAAAAATCCTACAACGCCTTCATCATTTGTGAATGCAACCCAAACCAAGTTAGCTTCTCTCGTAAAAGACAGTGATTAACGGTGTTAAATGCTTTACTGAAATCTAGGTTGAAGACCACCACTGGAATCCTGATATCGTGGAATTGGTTCTTTCGTCCAAGAGACAAAATTATTCCTAAGACAACTTCTTTTTGACGATGCCGTGCAGTTCTGCTCAAATCAAGCTCTTGACAAATAAGCGTTTACAAATTCTGCACATAAAGAGCTTTTCTGGGCGCTTAAGCAGAATCCTTGTCAGACTGACTAGCCGCTATCTGTGTGGCGCATATTTGGACCCCTATTTATAAATGCTCCAAACGGTAGCCTAATTACTGGTTTGTCGTGGCCTAAAAAACTAACGAGAACCGTGTAATTGGTCCAAAACGGGATGCTGTAGCTACCAGCGAGCGGTTTAATAATCGCTGGATGAACATTGTCAGGGCCTGCCGATGTATAGTGGTTTAAGACAGCCAGAACCTCAAGCAGCTCTGGTGCGATTAGTATAACGATTTGCATTTTAATGTCTCATGCGAAGTGTGACGGCTAGGGGATTGCACAGCCACTGTCCATAAGGTGCAAAAGCTGAAATACACCAAATAACACCCCGCCTCAGCTGCATCCTCCATAACCTTACCACCATCCTCCTTAGTCATGTGCTTAATATCTTCCCGTAAAGAATCTTTGACTATGCACAACGGCAATACAACGTTGGATTTCTTTTTACATTCTGAGCTAAGCTGAGCTCATAGCGTTACTTAGCTCGCCACAGCAATTTTAGCACTCTATTCCCATATCGTAAAATTAAATAAATAAATAAATATTTTATTCTCGACAAAGCGAGACACGCCCTTTGTGCATGATCAGCATATTGCAATATTGAACATGATAGCAGAATAAGCAGCATCAACAACGGGAGTAGTAGAGTTGGAGACAGGAGTGTGAGCCCATAGAGCCCAAAGGTTGTATGAAGTATAGGTGCCCAAAACGCGAGAGGTAGAGATAGTAATCAGATCGCTTATATGGTATGTTGATGAGGAACTAGTCCGATGAGGTCCGATACGCAGTGTAGGTTAGTAAGTGAAGTATGGGGAAACGGGTGAAAAATAATTAAGAATTGTGGCATGTCACTACTCAGATACGTAAGCGTGTTCGTGCAAGAGCAGATATATGCACAGAACTTGTAAATGTGATGTCGGTCAACTTGCCAATGAGTTAGGGGCGGTGACGTTATTAACTGGCGGGTCACATCCGCCCCGTCGCAGGGTTGTCAAACATACATTTGTGGCGTTTTGTAGGGAAAACGTTTGCCAGACGAATGCCCACCACGTCCTGGAGCACTGCCGGCTGGTTATGTAATATTGACAAGATTGTATCTGACCAATTACGCTCGCGAATATTCGCAATCACGTAACGTCAACTCGTTTCCCATGGCTGTGTAGTCGCCTTCGGAGTCCAGTGCAGGTGGTTGGAGCTGTTGAGGTCGGACGACTCCGATTATTTGAAATGAGTTGATCAGTTTTCTAGGTTCTTTAGTGTGTCGGGATAATGAAGTGCGGGATCTTGCTTTGTTCTATATTGTTTCCTTGCCCATGGGAGCGTTGCAGGTATGTCCTCAGCAGTGTTCCGTGCAGGTAAGGTTATCCTGTAGAACAAGGTTGAGAAGAAAAATGGACGGAGTAAACTGCTAACAAAATTGAACAGGACCATGTTACTGTATAAATATAAAATTTATGGTAAAGTTGTGCTGGCTGAAAGCAATGGAGTGACCGTATATGTTGTACATCATATCCGTATCCTTAATTTTGCGTTGTAGCACGAGACCCGATATGTGCTGAATGTGAGAGGAAGATGCTGGCCGAAGTGGCTGGCCGAAGTGGCATAGCGAACGCAAAAGTTGTCCTGTTTGGACACCGTGAGTATCAAGCGTTGTTAACCGGTAAATGAGTTGAGGGAATCAGAAGAACATAGTTAATAGTTTAATAAACGCTTAAGATATAAATTGAGCGATCTGTTGACAGTGCTATAGCTTATCGTTTGAACATGTACGAGAGCCAGTGCAGTTATTACTCCGGGTTTGAGGCCATGAAAATAATAACGCAACACGTTCAGCAATCGGGTGCAGGACAGCTGAGTGAAGGGGTGAGCTGGAGTGTCAAATTTGTGACGAGTATGGGAATTATATACCACAACTGTAGAGACAGTGCGGTTGCAAAGCTAGCTCTAAAGGGACCTTGAATAGTGTAAAAAATGGGAACATCTACAGTGCAGCAGACAGGCCAAATATACGACAGGACAGGTTGATACTGGGAGTCTGGTAAGTTATGTGGAAGGAACTGCTTGCTGACAGGCCTTCAACCATAATAATAGGAGAGAGAATGGTTTGAATACTACGGGTTTCGTCGGAAGATGGTTGTAGTGCCAGCGCTGAAAGGGACCTGGAATATCAGTATTGTGAGCAGTAGCCGCAAAAGATGCTACGTGTGCCACTCTGATGTGGACATCCACGGTGGAACGCTGAAGTCAAATAGACTGCTAGTTATGACTCACTAATTTGTGAGTTGCTGGCAGCCCGATAAGTTAGTAAACAGCAGCGGCATGCTTAATTAGGCTCAGCATAGTCTGATAGGTGTACAGTGTGGAATACAAGAGAGAGAACAGACAGCAATACTTGCGACAGCTGTGGAGAGAAAACGACAGTGGTGCCGGCTCGGGAAGTGACCAAGGGTAAGGAAGTAATACAGACAGTACCGCCAATTGCCAAGTTTGCACCCCAAGGTTTGCGATGACGAGAAGAGGTGCAGAAAAAGTATACAATAGAGTAAGGTTAAACATAGGAGTAGGTGAGACCCAAAGAAGTTCAAGTGCTCAGCATCTGGCGCTGGTGGAATAAGAAAGCATCAGTCCAATAGACTGAGATGTGATAATTATACTTGCATAGCATCCGCTGAGCTGAGGTTTGTGGTACCTATACCACCATTGAATAGCTGCGATATGGACGACGATTGACGCCAAACAAGAGTGGAAGACGTTAATGTGAGCTGAGATGCAAGATAGTGGAGCCGAGAGCCAAACTCAATTTGAGACCGGGAATTTGGATTTCGGTGGTCGTTACCAAGCATAAAGATAATGATTCAGACCAAGAAGTGTATAAGAAGGTTGTAACATATACCAATGAAAACATTAGTCGATGGCAGCCGACGCTCAAAATATTAGAGACTTTGGTTTGAGACCTATAGGCTTTTGGAGCCTGAGAGAACCAACTAGTTGAAAAGTTTTCAGAGTGAGTGCCACAGTAGCATAGAGAATCAAACGGGGGCTAGTAAGTTGCGCTGACGTTAGAGGCACCTATACCGACATTGAGCCGATACGATATGGACCAAAGGAGAAGCCAAACAAGAGAGGGGAACGTACTTGTAAGCTAAGATGCATGATAGTGGAGCCGAGAGGCAAAACTCAATCAGAGATCTGAAATGGCAATTTTGCAGGGGTCCAAGCATACTGATAATTTGTCAGACGGAGGCGAGTAAATGAGGCTGTTACTTATGTCAATGAGAATTTAATCGATGCTCAAACGAGGAGGAGCCTTGGTTTGAGACCTATAGGCATTTGGAGCCTGAGAGGCCGGGCTAATCCAAAAGGTTTAGGAATGAGAGCCACAATAGCACTAACATATAGCTACGCCTGGGATTAGGCATACAGATAATGAATCGGACGGAGACGAGAATCACGAGGCCGTTACTTATACCGTTAAGAACCTTAATCGGTGGCAGCCGATCATCAAAGGAAAAGAGGCCTTGGTTTGATGCCTATGGGCATTTGGGCCTGAGAGGCCCGACTAGTCGAAAAGGTTTCAGAGTGAGTGCTGTCGTAGCAAAGAGAATCAAAGGAGGCGCAGGATGTTGCATTGACGCTAGTGACACCTATACCGCCATTGAACCGATGCGATATGGACCAAAAGAGGGGCCAAACAGGAGAGGGGAACGTACTTGTAAACTGAGATGCATGATAGTGGAGACGAGAGTTAAAACTCAATCCGAGACCTGAAACTGCAATTTTGCAGGGAACCAAGCATACAGATAATGTACCAGACGGAGCAATTATCTGTAACAACCGCTTCCTGGAATATCTTCCAGCAAGTTTTACCTCACCGTAGAAGTCGGGCAATTTTACGTCGCCACCAGCAGGGCTTATTCCTGCTGCTATCGGGGTGCAAGGATGCGAAGTCATTAAGCAACTGCACGAGGCCGACTTAAGCATGCCAGGTCTTGGTTATAAGGTCGCCTGTTTTTGAGCAATACCCATGGAAGCTGGTAGGCTCTGTTTAGCAAACGGCCAATATAAATTTTTCCAACCAATCTTACAAGCCAAGGTTTCAATGAAAGCGTCTTAAACTTCATCGAAAAGGTAAGGGCACTGATCGCTCCCATCCGTCACATGATCATGCATAAAATAAAAACATCTAAAGTGCATTTGGTAGTCACATCCGACTTATCGTCGGATGGATATCGTTTTGGACAAACGCGATTACTTTATCCATTTAAGCAGTCCCCACTACAAAGTACCTGGTATATCGATGGAATACTCCAAGTCTGCATGTGGAAGCGTTAGGTCATCAGGTATAACAATATTTGGTGCAAAAAGCTGCCGCATACTGTCGCTGAGCTTCACGTTTTTCAACCTCGTAATGATAATGGTACACATAGACAAACTTCCATGTTGCTATCCACCTGCAAAATGCCAGAAATATCCTGAACCTTTGACGTTGTCACAGAAAGTGAAGAATCCCAATGCTCGTGGTTACTTTTAACTCGCAAACCATCACCGCAAGGACGTGTTGCCCAAGTCGATCAGCTCTACGGCTCAAGAACTTCCCCAGCAACTTGCCAACCTGGTCAGTGGACAACCGCAAGTTTATAGCCAAAGCGACGATGACGAACATTAAATGCAGTCCCAACTCCGCACACCTATTCCCGACGCTACAACAGTTAGCATACTTTACTCTCAAGCTCCGTCAAGGCACCTTCCCTTGTTTGCTTGGCAGTTCTTTATTGTTTATTGCGAGCGTTGTGCCCGAGGGGACAGCCAGTATATTGGAAGGTTTCTGAGCCTTCCACCAAACCAAAAAGTTGTATTCCAAGACGGATAACGAGGATATGAGCGGTCCCATGGGACCAACCTTTTGGTGGATGCTTAGTTTTAGTTGCTTTATACATAAGCACTCAGCTGTACGCCGTAACGGCGCTTCGCTGCGTTCGACCACCATTACTTGCGTTTGAGCTGAGTATACCCCGAGGAAGCTACATATGTTTATTCGAACCGGAGACAATATGGATGCAAACAAAGTGAGCCAACTATTCGGTTACAAGCCGAGACAAATCAGCCACCATCCGAGGACCCATGTTAAATTCATTTATTGACACCTTTACAGCTCTACTTTTTAACTTCCCAACTAACTGTAAAACCAGCCTATGATGCCGCTGGGCGAATTACAGAAGCAACCAACACAAGTTTACATTTCCTGAATATTTTGACTTCCCATTTTTGAAAGTCAGGAAGACCCTCGATTATATCCGTCATCATTTTTACCTCAAGGAATCTCTCATATCGCGTTACAAGATATGTGTTTGCCGTGTACGGAATACTGTTCATTTGTTAAGCCTAGTATGCAGAACTCTGACTAGCATGTTCTTGTGGGGGCCAGAGTTGCTTCACTAAACTACTTTGTGGATATTCCTCAAAGTTGATACGCAGGGGGCGGTATGCTAAACTTGGATTTGACTCAGATTGACTATGCATAATGAAGCTGGACCTATGTTTTCTTTACACTATCATAAAATAAACTTCGAAGCCTTGGTAACGGTACTTTCATATCCTTAAAAAGCAGATATCTAATACGTAACAAAGAGGTAAAGGTCCTGATCCAAAAATTTACTACCAGAATTAGAGGACGTTTCTTTCTACCCCAATACTCAAAGATTTGGAACGAACTCCTTAGTGATATCAAAACATGCTATACACTGCAACTTTATGCTTGCAATTAGTAACCTTCTAAAGGTCAAAACGTAATTAATAGGTTCTGGACTTCAAAGTTCCTGGTTGACGCGTCCAAGCAGGGTCTTGATGGTGTTTGACTTAATTTTCGAAAAACAAAGGCATAACATTTCGGACAACAGACACTTCCTTTCATATTTTCGGCATAAACAGCGGTTCGTAAAATGTGAATAATCATGGTTTAATAGCAGACAAAAGAAGCACTATTCCGGTTGACCTGTGTTACCAAATTTGCAATGGCGCCCTGCTTGGCTCTGTACAACTATTAAAGCATTGGTAAGAAAAAGTTGGATAATTATTTGTTCTTTTCCTTCTGGGGAACAGACTCTCGCATCGTCAAAAAATACACGATGTATTTATTCATTTATGAACACCCATCGTAGAAAATGTTCCCAAATGTTACAGGTATTAGCAAAGGTTGGCATTAGAATTGTCCAAAACATCGTCTAAATACTAGCTTCAGATGTAACTCGCCGATGTTCGCTACTACTTAGCTTTAATAATTGCGTTTTCCTTAAAACTGAATACAACATATTTTACCCAGACGTTCCCACTAAAAAAGGTTTGTGGAAAAAATATTTATCTACTTATTGTCAGTAAAATGACCAGTTTAAGCGTTAGAGGTCCAAGTAAAAGCTACACTGCGGCAATCTGAGCCAAATTGGCCTAATATAATCAGATTTAACTGTTATAAAGATGTTTTCACGATAGGAAAAACTACACCATTTAGCTGGAATATTAGCTCATTGTACCAAGCTACCAGCGTGGCACATTTTCCAATTCGCGTGCAGTACTTTCAAGTTAGCGAGGCTAGGAACGCCGTTTTGGCGTCGTTGCCACTCGCATTGGTCATGTGACATTAGCCAATGGGACACCGGTTGGAAGCCTCCAGCATAAGCGACAGACAGTCCAATGAAAGTGTCGAGCACCACCTACTTTTCCGTCTTGAAGCTCATTTGAAATAAACCTCGATGCTTGGTCTCCAAACTGAAACCATCCAAGGGGCAAACTGTGATGCCTGTCAAAGGAGGAGATCCTAGCTACCACTTTATCCGAAGCTTAATACGTAGCCAGTGCGGACAGACAAACTAACCAACACATGAAGCGGTCTATAACTAGTGCGGCTAGCGGCTACCTGGTGGTGGCTTATTCAGCTGCCTAACTGTGGTGGCTTAAACAGGCAATCTTCCAACCAGTATTTCGCAGTCCTTGAGGTCTGGGGAATTCAGACAGGCCTGCATTTGAGGTTGGTCAGGCATGCGCCGTGCCTTTGACACTGAAAACCCAAGTTAAATGCATTATAATGCATTATAATGTTTGTACCGTTGTACATATCTGATCATGCCTCTATGAGCGTGCCTCGCATAGTCGAGAATGAAATATTTATTTATTTATTTATTTATTTACTGGCACTCCTGCAATCCGCGTTTTGGTGGTTTTAGACGGCATGGCCTTTGGGAAGGAAAGTAAACCAATGATATCACAGCCAACGTCTTTAGGCAAATAGCAAGGTTAAGCCCATGGAGTGGATTCAAGCGATAAAGGAATGTGCTATGTAAATTGCAATGCGCAATATTTGTAGTTAGTCCCGTGATAGCACCTCGGTTTCTTTGGTTTGCGGTGGGCTTCTGACCAACTAAGATAGGACGTGGATCGGGCGCAGACCGCATTACACGAAGAGGGCCGCACGTACGACACTCCCCTGAGGTGCGAGAACGAAGTATGGGTGCCCATGAATGTTGCTGCATTGTTGCATGTGAAAGTAGGCACGTGCCGTAGTTGGATACGGATGTTAGAATTGGTGGAACGGAGGGAAAACACGGTGGGGCTCGCCGCAGAGCGCTGACAGAAAGTCTTGTCGATGCTCTGATCCAGTAGATACTGGAAGAACCGACCGTTACCTTATCAACTCTCCGTTGGAGCCTGAAGACTGAGTTCGACGTTGAAGTCAGCATCACTACAGTTTCCAGATATATTGACGGTCGGCTTAGCACACTAAAGAAGTTGCACACAGATCCGGAAACCGTGAACAATTTGGCGACCAAAATGCGACGGAGGCTGTTAGCGTTGCGTCTTCTACAGTTCCAGGTAGAAGGGCGATAGCCCGTTTGGAATGATGAGACCAATTTCAATCTATTTTGTAGTCGCACCAGGAATCGTTCAAGGAGGGAAACTCGAGCACAATGCACGGTGGCGAACAGCCGCAGACAGAATGTGCAAGTTGTTGATGCTATGACGAGCTTGGGACTGTTTTCCGAGTTAAGAAGCAGCTTCCACAAGCGGGGATGCACGCAGTGGGTACGGGCACTTCTGGATTCCCAGGGAGCCGCTTTTATTGATCGGTGTGTTCTGATTTGTGACAATGCGCGGTGCCATACAGATGGGCAGGAGGTTCTAAAGGAGGCAGGGTATCGATCAGGAATGCTACTACGACTAGCGAAGTTCCCCCCCTCGCTAAACCCTATCAAAGGCTTGTGGCATGTTGTGAAGGAGTGCGTAAAGGACACCATGAGGAGGATGTATGTGGAAATGCTTAGAAGGTATCCAGAAGCGTTTCTTTGCACTGGCGAATGGCGCACACCATTTCTCAAGCAGGTGTTACTTGCAGCCAGAGGTTGCGCTACGCGGCACCATTGAGAGCAGATGGTGTGACATGTTGTGGAGAATTACGGACGGGTGATTCATTTTTTCAATTTATAGATTGCGGTCGTTTACATAAAACACTTGTGTACATAACGTTCCTCTGTTTCTCGATAAACAGGAGGGAATAAATTGCGTTACATGCTCGGCAGCCTGTGTAGAGTACTTTAGTAGCCGCAAACATTTTGTCACCGTTGCCACGGTTCGTGGCTGCTTAGTTTCCTAAATCATAGGGAAGCAGATGGTAAGGAGCGGGTAAATGAACGGTGTTGCAACCGGCGCATGTCTGTTCGAGCAAAGTCGCGTAGGCCGCAGTACTTCGCTGAAGGGTTGCGTGCCAATTATTTGTGCGGAGGCCCAGAGGCGATGTAACACCATTTCGTGAATGACTTCGTCTTCGCCGGACAAGCAATGCTTAGTCAACGACCTCATTCCAACCATTGCACTTGATTGGGCAAGGAATAGGAAAACTGTCGCGAACGAGATTAGATAAGCGTAGAACTAGCGTACAACTGGAACTTTCGTAGCCGTTCAGGTAGCAGAGCCCGCCTGTGTTGATCTTCAAGTGAATTGTACGCTGACGTGCATCGTGTAGCTGTATATCGCTAATGTAGTGTTTGCGTTGTGTGCTAATTGCAGGTTCCTTGGTTGGATAAAAGCGTCACTGAATCTAAGGATATTGATCAAAGTAGGAGGATTACAATTGTGGCACCGACACGACCTCAGTGAGCGTTCGTTTGTCTCCACACCCTAGGGCGACATTGCTAATCAGCTATCGCTTCAGCGTCACCATGTATCGCGTTATATAAAGGTCATAATAATGTATGTATTCTTAGGTTAATTAGGCTTCACTTCCATATAAGCGCCCATACGGGTTCAGGAGCTTTGACAAGTGGATCTCCAAATGGAACCATTAGAATCACAGTCAATGCAGATGGAACCTCCGTATTACGTCCGTGGGCCGGATTGCTATCCTCATGAAATCGGCATTACTCAACAAAGCAGCACCTAAAGTGGCTACAATGACTACGGTGGTTATACATGCCACATCGTCCTGCTAGAAAATACCCAACGTTGCTAGTTAGTGGCGACGCAGGCACTTTACTCTGGTAATTCAGGTGAGTACTTGGAACGGACGAACCCTGCTGTCTCACCCACGGGCGTTCCTACAATGCGTTTGCAAGCATTTACAAAGGCAACCGCGTCCACCAATCCTGCTATGGACCACGGTTGCAGCTAGTCTTAGTGCAGTCATGTGCGTACGCCGCGACACAGGTTGTTATCGACTTGCATCTAGTCGGAAACCTTTTGTCATGGGAAAGTTGGAACTTCCGAAAACATTGTTGGAGGAGAAAAGTTGTTCCAAACTTTATGCTTATAATGCGTATGCATTGCTTGTTTGCAGTTCCTATCACGGCAGTAGGGTCACTTGGTATTTCAAGCTTATCAATCACTTGGAAGATAAGTGTAATTATCAGGTTGAAACGCAAGGTTGCCATGCATCTTACGACATTAACGTAACGGCAGGTCCATGGGTCTTGTAGCGGAAACTGCCTACCGAACTGGCCCACAAGTGTGGAGACAAACGAACGCGCCCTAATGTCGCGTCACCGCCACACTAGGAACCCTCCTCTTTGGAACAATGGCGGTAGATCCACTGAGGGTCTTACCTACACAGTGAACTTTACCTTAGTATGCAATGCGCCGACTACAGCAGCAATACGTACCTACGCTATTCACATGAGTGTGCTGCCAACTGAGAAAACACAGCACGAGAACCTTGTAGCTGTAAAGCTTTTAAAATTCTATTTGCGAAGAAGTTCTAGCTTTACCTCCTTCATACAAATTACTACATTGTTTCTGATTACCTCACACCGCTCTCACAATTACACGCACATCTTAATCAAAATCGCACACCTATCGCTTCTCTAGATTGCTCGCAGTAGCACGATTACATTACGCATACACTATCACGTGTGGCCACATAGGCAAGATAGAAAGGAAGGCAACCCTGCAGTCAATCCGTAAGCCTACAAAGCTTTCTTCTAACAGCCTGCATGGGTTGCAGCTTCAAACCAACCAACCAATCCGCTTCTTATCAATATTGAATTTGTTGTCATCTCGCTCGCTTGGTATTGAAACTTTACGCTAGATTGGCATTATAACCAATCAGTTATTATGTCTCCCAATGGCGGATCACCCTCAACACGACGAAGACACGGCAGGTGTACCAGCACTATCGATCGCTTCAGTTGGTATCTCACCCGTTCTTTTGCACCCGTTGCTTAGTAAATTTCTCGTGTGCTCTGGACCACATTGGTCCTCTGCTTATCTTGCGATGCAAGTTGGGACCATCTGCGGCTATACCAAAGGGAAGACTAACAAGTGTTACTCGTTGCTGGCGTGCAGTCGTATGGACGCTTTCGGTCATGTCTATTGAACGGCCTTACTTTAGACAGAAAGCCTCGACTTTGCTTCAGGCGCACGTTGGTGCCGCACAGAATGTGCTGTTACTTTTATACAAGAGCATATATTAGGATGATAGTTTTGTTTAAAATTAACTGCAAGCTAGTAGTAGGCTTTGCAAATTTGTTGTACCATTCGCTCTGTTTGACGATCGCATATGTGTTGATCGCAATCATATACCAGCACAAAGCAATGGTGTTGAGGGTGATCAGCAAATGGGAGATATAATACGTGTTTGGGCGTGCTGACAAACCAGGTAAAGTTTCACTACCACGCAAGCGAGGTGACACCTAAGTGAGCGGTAACAAGAGGCGGATTGTTAGTTTTTGTTGAGGTAGAAACACTTGCAAGCCGAAGCAAGCGAAGATTTGAAGGCTTAAACGAGCAAGATGACAAGTAATTGAGCAGCGATAAGAAGCGGGTTGATTGGTTGGTTTGAAGCTGCAACCCATGCAGGCTGTTAGAAGAAAGCTTTGTAGGCTTACGGATTGACTGCAGGGATGCCTTCCTTTCTACCTTGCCTATGTGGCCACACGTGATAGTGTATGCGTAATGTAATCGTGCTACTGCGAGCAATCTAGAGAATCGATAGGTGTGCGATTTTGATTAAGATGTGCGTGTAATTGTGAGAGCGGTGTGAGGTAATCAGAAACAATGCAGTAATTTGTATGAAGGAGGTAAAGCTAGAACTTCTTCGCAAATAGAATTTTAAAAGCTTTACAGCTACAAGGTTCTCGTGCTGTGTTTTCTCAGTTGGCAGCACACTCATGTGAATAGCGTAGGTACGTATTGCTGCTGTAGTCGGCGCATTGCATACTAAGGTAAAGTTCACTGTGTAGGTAAGACCCTCAGTGGATCTATGGCCATTGTTCCAAAGAGGAGGGTTCCTAGTGTGGCGGTGACGCGACATTAGGGAGCGTTCGTTTGTCTCCACACTTGTGGGCCAGTTCGGTAGGCAGTTTCCGCTACAAGACCCATGGACCTGCCGTTACGTTAATGTCGTAAGATGCATGGCAACCTTGCGTTTCAACCTGATAATTACACTTATCTTCCAAGTGATTGATAAGCTTGAAATACCAAGTGACCCTACTGCCGTGATAGGAACTGCCAACAAGCAATGCATACGCATTATAAGCATACAGTTTGGAACAATTTTTCTCCTCCAACAATGTTTTCGGAAGTTCCAACTTTCCCATGACAAAAGGTTTCCGACTAGATGCAAGTCGATAACAACCTGTGTCGCGGCGTACGCACATGACTGCACTAAGACTAGCTGCAACTGTGGTCCATTGCAGGATTGGTGGACGCGGTTGCCTTTGTAAATGATTGCAAACGCATTGTAGGAACGCCCGTGGGGGAGACAGCAGGGTTCGTCCGTTCTAAGTACTCACCTGAATTACCAAAGTAAAGTGCCTGCGTCGTCACTAACTAGCAGCGTTGGGTATTTTCTAGCAGGACGATGTGGCATGTATAACCACCGTAGTCATTGTAGCCACTTTAGGTGCTGCTTTGTTGAGTAATGCCGATTTCATGAGGATAGCAATCCGGCCCACGGACGTACTACGGAGGTTATATCTGCATTGACTGTGATTCTAGTGGTTCCATTTGAAGATCCAATTGTCAACGCTCCTGAACCCTTATAAGCGCTTATTTGGAAGTGAAGCCTAATTATCCTAAGAATACATAGATTATTATGACCTTAAGATAACGCGATACATGGTGACACTGAACCGATAGCTGATTAGCAATGTCGCCCATGGGTGTGGAGACAAACGAACGCTCACTGAGGTCGTGTCGGTGCCACAATTGTAATCCTCCTACTTTGATCAATATCCTTAGATTCAGTGACGCTTTTATCCAACCAAGGAACCTGCAATTAGCACACAACGCAAACACTACATTAGCGATATACAGCTACACGATTCACGTCAGCGTACAATTCACTTGAAGATCAACACAGGCGGGCTCTGCTACCTGAACGGCTACGAAAGTTCCAGTTGTACGCTAGTTCTACGCTTATCTAATCTCGTTCGCGACAGTTTTCCTATTCCTTGCCCAATCAAGTGCAATGGTTGGAATGAGGTCGTTGACTAAGCATTGCTTGTCCGGCGAAGACGAAGTCATACACGAAATGGTGTTACATCACCTCTGGGCCTCCGCACAAATAATTGGCACGCAACCCTTCAGCGAAGTACTGCGGCCTACGCGACTTTGCTCGAACAGACATGCGCCGGTTGCAACACCGTTCATTTACCCGCTCCTAACCATCTGCTTCCCCATGATTTAGGAATCCAAGCAGCCACGAACCGTGGCAACGGTGACAAAATGTTTGCGGCTACTAAAGTACTCTACATAGGCTGCCGAGCATGTAACGCAATTTATTCCCTCCTGTTTATCGAGAAACAGAGGAACGTTATGTACACAAGTGTTTTATGTAAACGACCGCAATCTATAAATTGACAAAATGAATCACCCGTCCGTAATTCTTCACAACATGTCACACCATCTGCTCTCAATGGTGCCGCGTAGCGCAACCTCTGGCTGCAAGTAACACCTGCTTGAGAAATCGTGTGCGCCACTCGCCAGTGCAAAGAAACCCTTCTGGATACCTTCTAAGCATTTCCACATACATCCTCCTCATGGTGTCCTTTACGCACTCCTTCACAACATGCCACAAGCCTTTGATAGGGTTTAGCGAAGGAGGGAACGGCGCTAATCGTAGTAGCATTTCTGATCGATACCCTGCCTCCTTTAGAACCTCCTGCCCATCTGTATGGTACCGCGCATTGTCACCAATCAGAACACACCGATCAATAAAAGAGGCTCCCTGGGAATCCAGAAGTGCCCGTACCCACTGCGTGCATCCCCGCTTGTGGAAGCTGCTTCTTAACTCGGAAAACAGTCCCAAGCTCGTCATAGCATCAACAACTTGCACATTCTGTCTGCGGCTGTTCGCCACCGTGCATTGTGTTCGAGTTTCCCTCCTTGAACGATTCCTGGTGCGACTACAAAATAGATTGAAATTGGTCTCATCACTCCAAACGGGCTATCGCCCTTCTACCTGCAACTGTAGAAGCCGCAGCGCTAACAGCCTCCGTCGCATTTTGGTCGCCAAATTGTTCACGGTTTCCGGAACTGTGTGCAACTTCTTTAGTGTGCTAAGCCGACCGTCAATATATCTGGAAACTGTAGTGATGCTGACTTCAACGTCGAACTCAGTCTTCAGCCTCCAACGGAGAGTTGATAAGGTAACGGTCGGTTCTTCCAGTATCTACTGGATCCGAGCATCGACAAGACTTTCTGTCAGGGATCTGCGGCGAGCCCCACCGTGTTTTCCCTCCGTTCCACCAATTCTAACATCCGTATCCAACTACGGCACGTGCTTACTTTCACATGCAACAATGCAGCAACATTCATGGGCACCCATAATTCGTTCTCGCACCTCAGGGGAGTGTCGTACGTGCGGCCCTCTTCGTGTAATGCGGTCTGCGCCAGATCCACGTCCTATCTTAGTTGGCCAGAAGCCCACCGCAAACCAAAGAAACCGAGGTGCTATCACGGGGCTAACTACAAATATTGCGCATTGCAATTTACATAGCACATTCCTTTATCGCTTGAATCCACTCCATGGGCTTAACCTTGCTATTTGCCTAAAGACGTTGGCTGTGATATCATTGGTTTACTTTCCTTCCCAAAGGCCATGCCGTCTAAAACCACCACTACGCGGATTGCAGGAGTGCCAGTACTCATTTAACTTGGGTTTGCAGTGTCCAAGGCACGGCGCATGCCTGACCAACCTCAAATGCAGGCCTGTCTGAATTCCCCAGACCTCAGGGACTGCGAAATACTGGTTAGAAGATTGCCTGTTTAAGCCACCACAGTTAGGCCGCTGAATAAGCCACCACCAGGTAGCCGCTAGCCGGCACTAGTTATAGACCGCTTCATGTGTTGGTTAGTATGTCTGTCCGCACTGGCTACGTATTAAGCTTCGGATAACGTGGTAGCTAGGATCTCCTCCTTTGACAGGCATCACAATTTGCCCCTTGGACGGTTTCAGGTTGGAGACCAAGCATCGAGGTTTATTTCAAATGAGCTTCAAGACGGAACCGTAGGTGGTGCTCGACACTTTCATTGGACTGTCTGTCGCTTATGCTGGAGGCTTCCAACCGGTGTCCCATTGGCTAATGTCACATGACCAATGCGAGTGGCAACGACGCCAAAACAGCGTTCTTAGCCTCGCTAACTTGAAAGTACTGCACGCGAATTGGAAAATGTGCCACGCTGGTAGCTTGGTACAATGAGCCTACATGCCTGTAAAATGGCATGCTATGCTGGCATCATGAAAGCAAGATCCTCTTTTCATTCGCTTTTGCTACTAAAACGTTCATATTTCTAGATTCCCTTTCACTCTCACGAATGCCGCCTAGCGTCTGATTGGCCTCTGTCACCCTGGCTGGGTTAACATCCAGATGATTTTGACCCACACCTTGCCGTTTCTCGGCGGCCCGTGCTTTGTTTGTTTTTTACTTGGCTTCAAATTCTGCCATGGATTATTCGCCGTTGTGGGCGAAGAACCAGCTCCCACTTTATTCTTTCTTACTATCCTACTCTTCTTTTACCTTATCACTCTGCTTCGGGTGCTGGAGTAGTACCTGTTAGGAAAACCGCCGAGGAATTGGCTGTTGAATCATTGTAGTACTAGTTAGCATTGCCACCTTGATGATCACCGCTGGCACTTGCTTCAGTACTTAAAATTTGGGAGAACTAGCCTTGACGGTAACCAAAAGGCTGCACAATATTGCTCATTAACCCATGAGGCATAATAATCACTCATGTTGGAACAAAAGTATAGTTGGTAGAGTTGGAAATGCCCCGCCAATGCAAACCCAAATGGATAATACGCTCGAGAGCAGGTTGCTAAGTTTTGCTAAATTTTCTGTTAAACATTTCTTTATTATTAGGGGCGAGCTTCTCTAACTCACTGTTATTTGAGACATAGCATAATGAATATAGAAAATTTGACACTATTCGATAAATCGCGATCTTTACCTAAGGAAAGTGTAAATTTTTCAGGCCAAAAGGTGTGAAATGTTCCTAAAGGTCTCCTGTATTGTTCAGATGGACCTAGCTTATTCAGCCTTGTTAAAAGCGTTACAACCACCTAGAGGCCAAAATATACTAACCTCTATATTCCCAGTGGTTTGTGTTGCGCAGTATCCATTGAAAATGATACACTGAGGCCTTCCGACCGCGGGTTAGGTAAAAGTTTTCCCGCCGTCCCTTGCAAATATAGCATTCCTTACTGTATTGCTATTGTAATCCCGTAACAGTATCGCACCTGTGCCGGTATTTGCTAAGTATGTTTGAAAAGTTTGCGTTTCTGCCACCTATGTCGTACATAGTTTTTGCGAGGTATTACGGGCTATATAAAGATTTGCTGGATGTCCATGCCTATTTAGAACTTATACCGCCTCCCTTATTTTATATCTTTCTCCTTTATTCTTATTCCTGCTTGCAATGCAGAAAGCCCCTTTCAGAGGAAATGTAATGGCGTTATTAGTAGACCGCTTCCCACTTGAGAAAATCATGTGAACTACCACATGCATTGCGTCACATTAAGTTTTAAAGTAATCAGCGGTAAACACTTATTCTGAGCAGCCTATTTCTGTACTACACTTCATATGATTCTAGCCTAAGAAATGGTTTAGCTTTTGTTCTGTGCTTTACTCTGGTTGCAATTTGATGTCATGGAGCAAATCTAGCGCGAGCAATTCCGGTTATGTTTTTTGTTAATTTGTAGTTTTCTAGTGAAGTACGTCATATAACGTCACTTAACAAAAGCGTTTAATTTTTCGCATTTCTAGTAATTATCTTTTACTTTCTATGTTCCTTATAATTCCGCCGCTCTTAATTCTTTCCATGTGCGCACAAAGAAATGTAACGACTGAACGGGTCAAATAGTCTAAAACTTGATAGTGAAATTGTGGTGAATTGAATCCTGTTTCCAAAGCAACCCTGCACAACTACGGCGCGGCGCCAATTTCAGAACAAAAAGATCAGGAAGCTCAACTTCGCCTGAAGAGGCCAGATGTATTTTAACTTGGTCGCGAACAACCCCATCAGCTATATGCTTAACGAAGCCAATGCAGGCGTATTTGCCAATAAGGGATATATATACTCGCAGCCTTCCCACTCCTGTGCCAGATTATAGGATTGTTGTAAGCATTGATCCCCTCCCTTACGGGCGCAGCTCTAGCCGGTATAGAAATATACCCATTTATTTATTTACAGTAGTACTCGCTGTCCTAACACCAGGGTAGTGTTTGTGACTACTTCGTTGGTGAGACTGTCGCCTACGGGAGCGAAAATCAAGCTGTGTGCTATCACAAAATTTGCCACAGTCGCACCCGGGTCAAGTAAGTTGTCTCTCGGAAACTGTGTGGAACAATAGTCGGCTGCTCTCGACTGACTGTCGGAATAATTATCAAAGGCAAATTGCGTCATTTGACTATCGCCTGCACAAGGAACTGGCTGATACAGAAGGTAGGGCGTCGGGTACCAGTTAATAACGGAGCTGGTTCGGTCGGAAAACAAGCGGGCACGGCTGTGCAGCATGCCACGGTAACACAGGTTCTTAAACTCATCCAGGGCGGATGTTGCAAGATCAATTTTTGCAATGCACTCTCGTGTCTTTAACTTGTAACTCCATGGATGCGCCTTCTACTGACACACGAAGGCATAGCGATATAATGAAAAATATTTGTATCCGCCATCTAACAAACTGACGTCGGGCTTTTGCATTTCCATATAAATGACTTTTCTTTATTGCAAATAAAGGCGTTCCGTTGCCTGCTCATCGCGATTTCTGTAGTACGTATACAGCGTGCACAAGACGGACAAACCTCATCAATTCTCGCGTAACCGAGTAATAGGTAACATGTTCCCAGGTTACTTTTTCTGCAGCGTCGTGCCTATGTAGGCAATATGCCAAACCGTCCCGATGCGCATCCAACTGCCGCTCCCCAACTACGCGAGGGTTGGTAACAGTTGGATAAACGCAATGGAGGCATAGCAAATTCAGATTAGAGTGGCGAACACAAATATCGCTCGCATGTTGCCATAGCCTTCGACAATTATTATGATACCATAATAAACCTAGGTGTCACTTAATTCGGTATACTAACGCTGTTCCGCAGATCTACGCGCTGCACTTGCAGTTTTCGTGAATAGACATTTGTTAAATACAAATGCAGTGTAAGTATACCAATACATAATACGAGTGCTGTGGGGGCTATGCCACTAAGTAAAATGGACGGACCGTGCGGCAATAAAACCACAACTACTGCAAACAAGAAGTAAAACATTTTAGAACGAACCCACGGGGATGGAGCGGGAGAGGAGTAGAGTAATTCTTCGTTAGATGAATGCCATTAAGAATATCCAATGAGTACCGGGACTAGAGCACAAGACGAGAAGCCCGTATGGCAAAGGTACTCGAGGTTCCGCTTAATTTAACAAGCCAATGGGTTTCGTAGACGCAGTAGAGCAACAGGACGAGCACAACACCAGAAGAAGTTGGCCACCACACTCTCGTTACGAAGTGAAGCATATTACAGCGGCAGACACGACTAAACTGCCGCAACGTAAGAATTACCTACTCAGAACCTTAAGTCCCGCAATGCGCAACCAGACCCCGCATACACTTCACTACACTACCGGCCCAACTGCAATGCTGCACGGGCAAATCACAATTAGATATGTCGTCCAGACCAACTATACAAATATAGCCAACACAACTCATCAAGGCAAAACTAGACTTTCACCCCCTAGGTACAAAGCGAAGTCTCTTACAGCGACAACCAGGATTGAGCAGCCGCAACGTAAGAATTGCCCACACTGAAACCCAAGTTCCGCCTGCGCCTTCAGACTTCACGCAAAATCCGATAAACTTCGGTCCCAACAGCTACACAACCGCTGCGACGTGGCAGATGTGACTCACCACTCAATGAAGTCACCGCCGCTAACACACGAGGGCAAGTTGACCGATACCACATTTACAAATTTTGTGCATATACCTGCTCACATACGAACACGCCTACATATTTGATTAGCGACACGCCACTATTCTCAAATATTTTCTAGCTTTTCCTCCTGCTTCACTCCCCTGACCCGCGCTCTGTACACAACTTAATCGGACTAGTTCCTCATCAACGTGCTCCAAATTAAGAATCGGATACTTATCTCTACATCGCGTACTGTGGACGCAGACTTCGTACAACTCTTGGGCCATTTGGACCCACACTTCTGTCTCTAACTGTACTACACCCGCGCTTGGTGCTGCTAATCATGCTATCATGTAGAGTATTGCATATTCTGACCATGCCCAAAAGGC
Source organism: Dicrocoelium dendriticum (assembly GCA_944474145.2). Taxonomy (NCBI): domain Eukaryota; kingdom Metazoa; phylum Platyhelminthes; class Trematoda; order Plagiorchiida; family Dicrocoeliidae; genus Dicrocoelium; species Dicrocoelium dendriticum. Next base: position 38,969,177 of record OX104063.1, on the reverse strand, counting down.
CTGTTTCGCTTTGCCGAGAATAAATTGTTTATTTATTTACGTATTTATTTATAATATGCTTCTCATCAACGCCAAGTCTATTAGTCAAAGGAACCACCTCCTGGGTCCGTTTGTTACTGTCTAAAGCTCAGCTGGTCCTAAGCACAGAGACATGACACTTCGCCAGTTAGTCTGCCTCACTCATCAAAATACCTGGCTACCCTTCATTCTGCATTGGACACAATTAGCGACGGAGCGGAGAATGCTTAATCTACGTCAGCAAAGTTTTTCATGCATCCACCTTTCACGCCATAACTTTGGGTAACCCTGAAGACTCTAGATAAATTCAAGCTGACGGCGAACACGTTGACCACCTCATTGGCTGCGTCGACACCCAACGGCAAAGTTTTCCACCCTTAGTCTTGTACGAGTCCAGCTCTGTCAGTCAACCGTAGCACCATTCTCTTAGCACACTCATGTCGTCTTTATGTCTAGGTCGCCAGAATATTTTTCCTCCGCACTTGAGTCCTATATTTCTGCTGCTTTACCAATCAGTGACTTTTGTATCTCACATCGCGGGCTACTTATATTTTTACTTACTCATTCTGCGCTTCCTATTGAATAAGGCGAGCTACCTGCTATTCCTTCAGCATTCCATTGTCGCCATTCTTCTACTCTCTTTTCTCAAATTGAGCACAATGCTTGCATCATACTAAGCAGATACTTCGGGGATTGCTTACTGGTACATTTCTCGGTGCTCTATGTAGGTGGTAGCAACCTACCTGTACGGCCGTTGTATCTTGCAGCACGTTCAAGAGACCCTGTCAGCGTAATCATTGTTGCACCTTGTACATCATTTGGGCTCAAATCTAGATCTTTTAACGTACGACTATAACAATGTTTAATTTTATGTCTGTTCGTTGCCGTCTTTGCTCACTTGTTTCTCCCTTTCCCTGTTCTAGGAGGTCCGGAACGTCTTCGGGAGCAGGGATTGGACTGAGAAAAAGCGTTTTCGCCCGAAAGGGTCGAATGAAACGACAAGGACCTACATGAAACGTGGCTGTAAAGCAAAGCGATTCAACTGCATTTGTGTACTGGATGTACCTGGGAACAAGGTCCGTTTTGTTTCGCTCTCAATTTGTTCAAGCTTTTAAAGGCGTTTAGTGTCTCTAGAGTATATTTCAACGCGATCTTCACCTATTCTTTAACGTTATACTTACAGGTTTTCTGCTGTTATCTCTTCTTCTTCTTCATCACCTCTTCAATTGGACATGGTCAGTGGACGTCGTCTTAACGTCTCTATCAAGGGTGTGCGAGCAGTGGGGCGTACTCCAGCCAAAGCTAAAACTAACAGCAGTAACTTAGCTGACCCAACTATACCATGCTCCGTTAACTTAACGGACATCTTTTCTTTGCGTTCTCAAATAGCCGATCTTCTAAATGAAGTGGTGAATCTCAAAAGGGTCCTCAGCACATTAGAACCTTTTACTGATAGACTGACAGCCAAAGCAACTACGATGCAACCCAAGGACCTCATGGAATCGAAGCATGCGGAAATGGCCGGAAGGTTCATTAATACGATTTGCACCGAGGTGATGGATTGACTAAAATGTCTTAATGAGGTAGTGATTTATAATGTTCCAGACCGCCTGCATCTGCACACCATTCGTAAAATACTGATGAAAGTGTGTGGCTTGGAACCCAATCTTCTGAGCTACACAAGGCTGAGAAAAAGGGTTATGAAAAACCAATACCCACTCTTAGTCACGTTCGATAACGAAAGCTCGGCTCTTAAGTTTCTCTCCTATCAAAGGGAATTTAGGACCCGCACCACGTTACTTGACTTAAAGTTAGTACCAGCGAGAACGGCATTGCAACGACGTTACGACAGGCTAAACGAGAGTTCTGCACATAGCAGATGTGTTCAGACCAATTGTGACAACTCTCCGGCGCCAGTGCACCTAAGCTGCTCAGGTATTGTGGACCTTGACATTTCCTATGTTATGGATACTGGATCGCTTGATTGCTTGATTGCTTGGAAGAACCTGCAAACACTGGGACCAGTGCTATCCGTAAAGCCACATACATAGATCAAATCAGCCAGCCCGAGAATAATATAGGAAAACCCTCGGTTTATACTAGGTGCTCAGCTACTAATACAAGTAGATCAGTCAAACCGGAAGGGCCTATGACTGCCGAACCTCTAAGGCAACCTTTAAGCAGCTAGCCGAACAACCTCTTCGTGGTGCCAGCTGGGTGGTTCGGGTTTGACCCGTTCCAGCAAATAGTTCGGCGGCAGTGTTCCAGGACGTGGTGGGTTTTCGCCTGGCAAGCGTTCTCCCTATAAAAGCCACAAATGTCTGCTTAACAACACTGTGACGTGGCGGTCGTGACTCGCCACAAAATAAAGTCACTGCCCCGTGGGTATCCGAATAATCCTTTCCAACGCCCGGACATCCATCTTCTACTCGAGCATTGCCGACGATATGAGAGTCAAAGTTAGAGCAGCACAGTTACAAACAGGAACCTCACAGTGACACAGCCACACACACACAGTTACATAGTTACATACCCCCTACATAAACATACACTGGTACGGCAAACATAACGTATTCTTGCACATTCCAGACCACGCATTGTTGTCATAATGATCATGCCTGTAATGGCGTGCCTCGCCTTGTCGAGAATAATAACTTTATTTATTTATTTATGTTAGCAAAATGCAATGACGATCGAAGCGAGCTTAGCATAACCAAAACTCAGCGAACAGAGCCGCCAACGCCTCGAGCTAAAACGCCTCGTATACGGACCACACCACCGAGTTCACTTGAGCCGCTGGGCTCAACGCCACCAGCTTTTAAAATAAGAAAAACGGAGACGCTAGCACCATACAACGCTGTGGGCGGGAATGGATTGTGCAGCGCACTAGTGTTCAATGTGCCCGACGACATATCGGTGGACGCATTTAGGCGTGCAATCATTGTAGTTAATGGCATTGCAGAGAATGCCCTGCAGGTTAAAAGACTGACTAAGCGTGTAGCCCAATTTGCGGGTCCCATCAAACTGAACGCAAAGGATGAGGAAATATTGCGTACTGTAATAGCTAACCGTGAACAGCTTCGCAATGCAACCGTGCTAAGCCAGCTTACATTCGGGCCGCTGAAAAGAAGCTTAGGTTGGGCTGCGACCAATCTTAACAGCATTGCAGGCTTTAGGCAACGCGAGCTTGGCGCATCCAAAAAGAGACAACGAGCTACGCCTAACCGCTTAGACAGCATTGTGTCTATCACTACGAAGGATCCCAATGTCAAACGGGCTTGCGGAGCAAACACACCTAGTCACTCACCGTCGACGGCTATGTCACACACACAAGCCTTAAATAGCGCAATAACAGTAGACAAGCAGTCGCAGCAGCCGGGTTGGGACAGTGCGGTGTTTAGCGTACTTGTATTTATTGTTCCGGATGGCGTATCGACGGGCGAGCTTCCGAGCACAATCCTTAAAGTTAACGATATCGCGGAAAACTCGGCACACGTTGAGAGGATGGTCAAAAGGATCAGTAAATTCCCAGCCCCAATCAAATTGACAACAGACGATATTAGAATCTTGCGCACTAGAATATTGAATTGTGAACAACTTCGCAATGCTCCCAAGTTAAGGCAACTGTATTTTGGCCAACCAAGGGGGACACTACCCAACCATACCCAGGATACTAGTGAGACGGCATGCGTACCACCACCGTTACTAATTCACCCACCGAGAGCACTACATTTGATAATTTACGCAGCTCCGGTCAACTACCTGCGCATCCAGGCTGTTATGTACCTGCTACATCCCTCAGACTTTCGCCGCCGGTCCAAGTAAACTGGCCAAATAGTCCACTACTTCCTACCCCGCAACCTGCGCATTTTTTAGACCAGGTGGGGATAAGCCGCAACAATTTCATCCAGGCACCAAACTCCTCGTAGCCTAACTACTAACTGCAATGTCTTCTCACCCACTTAATACAACGACTGCAGATAGCGAAGTAAGCATCAACGGCTTCATCTCGTCATGCGTAAATCTAGTAGACCCTAAGTGTTCTTTCTCACCTTTACTTATACATGCCAGGTCCCTAAACAATAAAATGCATATCTTGCGTCCTCTGTCTGTCCTCGCCGACCCTGATGCAGTATTTGTCACGGAAACATTATTTTCCCCCTATGCTTCAGAGGAAGACTACTCACTTCCTGACTACCAGCTGTTTATGCAGTCGCGTGCGCATAAACGAGGGGGCGGGTGCGCCATTTATGTTAAAAATACTTACCCTGCAAAAGTGCCCGAAAGCATGAACGCGGCTGAGGCGATGGATTTAGTATGGATAACGGCTGATATCATGGGATCCACGATATTATTTGGGTGTGCTTATAGACTACCTGGTACCTCAGTTAAGGGTGACAGCGCACTTATGGATGCTTTTGCGCAAGCGTCAACGTTTTCCTGCAATTACAAGCTCGTTGCCTGAGTTAAATTGGTTCTCAGCTGCTGCAACAACGAAGTATGCTGGCCTACAAGCGTGTATCAATTTAGGCGGCTGGACGCAACATGTATCTGCCCCAACCAGGGAGGAACACATCCTTGACCTTATATTTACTCTCGGCATCCCATCAACGCGAGTGGCAGTCGGCCGGGAATTTCCAGGTAGTGATCACAGATTAGTGCATTGCTCGGTTTACTTAAAGCAACATAATGCCCATCCGACAGAACCAGACACAGTCTTAGTATACCGCCCGCTGCATCTCGTCAACTGGACAACCATTTATGCGCTCGTACGATCAAAAAATTGGGATGAATTCTTTATGTCTGATTCTGTGGATCGCTCGGCTGAGCTGTTTTATGAGGAAATACTTCACTGTCTCGACTCTAGCTCCCTTGTCGCATTTAATAAGACATTCTTCTAAAAGTGTGACCCAAACCAAAATGCATAACAGAATGCGTCAGCTTAGACGATCCTATTACAAAACCTGCAATTTTGCTCACATCATGAAAGCGAACGGGATGGCACACCAGTTTTCTGCTAGAGCTAAGCAGCAGCAAACCATGCAAGAAATAGCCGCACTAAATAGTGCGAACAAAGCTAATAGTCTCAGCTGGCTGCTGCGCTCTCGGACCCCTTATTATGGACGAAAGATCTCTACTCTAAAGATCAGTCCCAACGAAACGTCTAGCGACCCAAGAATTTTATGTGAAGCCTTCAGCTCGCCTTTTAAAGAATCGCAGTGTTTAGAAATAGGCTCAACCTTTCAGGCCCTGAAGGTACCCGGTAGCCAGTCCCTGTCCTTTGTACAGTTTGACCTAAGTAGTGTCCGTTCCGCGATCTCAACTACCAAGCCATCCTGGGACCCTGGTCCAGACGGAATGCCGCCCAGTCTACTTAAGTATGGTGGTGATATCTCTATGCTTCTTTTGAAAATCTTTACGTTATCAATGCAAAAAGGTCAATACCCGGCCGCATGGAAACATTCTACCATTGTGCCAAGACATAAGGGCGGAAGCCTACAGGAAGTTGGTAACTATCGCCCTATTAACCACACTTCTATTATCTCGCGCGTGATGGAAAAGTTGATTAAAATGCCCTCATGACGCATCTTTACGCAGGTGAGCACATAAGTGAATCTCAGCACGGGTTTCTAAGTGTTCGGTCTTGTGCAACCTGTCAACTGGACTTCCTTAATTTGGTCACCGAGGCCATTGACTCTAATCAATCAGTTGTGATTCTTTACCTTGAAATGCAAAAGGCTTTTGACAGGGTACCACACATGCGCCTGATGCATAAGCTAAAGGCTTATGGGGTAGACGGTCCTCTATTAGACTGGCTGTGTTCCCATTTAATAGGACGTACGCAGTCTGTTAAGATTGAACAAACTATATCCACCCCGACCGCCGTCCCCAGTGGCGTGGTGCAGGGGAATGTCCTTGGCCCTTCCCTATTTTTGATTTATATCAATGATCTCTGCAAGATTTTGCAACACGGTCGCTCCTTTATCTTTGCTGACGAGGTGAAAGTTGTCTACGACTTTCCCTGGTAATGAATTATCCGCAATTAATAGTGTCTGTGAGGATCTTAAAGCACTTAAAAACTGGCGCGAACACCGGCAAATGACCTTCTCCGCTCAAAAATCTAACGTCATGCTCCACAGATTCTCCATACCTGCTGGATCCCTAACAATAAACGGCATCAATAACAAACAGAATATCATAAAAACAGATCTGGGCTTGCGCTACTCTATGAGCCTCAACTTTTCAGAGCAAGTTCATTGTCAAGTCGCAAGAGTAAGAGGATTTTCGTTCCACATACGCCGTTGCATAGAAACCGCCGATGCAAGGCTAGAACTTTATAAGAGTCACGTCAGGCCACATCTAGAATATTGCTCTTTTATATGCAGCAATCTACGTAAGTCGGACCGTGTTCTGCTTGCAAAAGCCCAGCGACGCTTTACGAAGATGTTGACTCCACCACAGCAAGCGCTGAATTACCGACAAAGGTGTGAACACCTTAAAATTCAGCCCCTATGGCAAAAGCGCAATATCCTTAACATGTGCTCCTTACCTAAGCTAATTCATAGAAAGTTGCACAGTACTACCACTTGTCTTAAACTACGGAGCGCGTCTGAATCGAAACTCCGAAACAAGGGTCATTACATTACTCCGCTAAAGGCAAAGAAGAGACTGCGGTCTCGTTTCTTCTTAGATGTGTACGTGAACGTATGGAACAGGTTGCCTTCCAGAATAACAGAAATCCAAAACTTGCAGGTATTCAGGAAGGAGATACAAAAATTCCTATGTTTTGGCAGTCTACAAAGCATCTTCCATATCTACGATTCGCAGGAACACTTCTTTGAAACTGGCCCTGATGTAGCTTGAGGACGCCCAAGATGTAGTGCAAGATTTCTAAGCACCTTGAGCTCAAAACTCATCCACATTCATTGTCGTTACCGTTCTAGCACCTAAGAGACTTTAACGGTATCCGTAGCACCCATTTTCCAGGGTTTAAGAATAGCAAACTGAATACAAGATAATCTTATTCTTCAACGACCTCTTCCTTCAATCCTTATTTCCTTTCTACATCTTCATTCCCTCTCTTCAGACTTACAATTATCACTTTCCAACTTCTTGACCACTAGATGCGTGGAAAAAGTATTAGGCTTATGACCTCTAAGGTACTCCTATTAAAGGCATGCTACCAGACCTATGGCTTGCATAGGATGTTGAAAGCGCTTTCTGCTGCTGATGCACCTAAGCTTAGCATTAGAGTTGTCCAAAATCGTCTAAATGCCGGCTTTAAATGAACCTTTATGTGTCTTCCTAGATGTCGGTTGCCAGCGGGCCCTAATAGAAGCTTTTTCATTAAGTCTGAGCATTGGTTACTATACTCAGCAGTTTCCAAACACTATCAGTAGGTAAAACCGCAAAATAATAAATATATCTTTCTTATTGTTGACAAAGAGCGCACTTTAAAAGTTCTAGGCCCAAAAATCAGACATTTTGCTCTCCACTTATTCTCTCTTGGCCCCATATACTTAGCTTTATCTGGTATACATATGCCTTTCGCTATCGGCAACACTAGTAGACAGGCATAATGAAAACCAGATCCTCTTCTTTGACCGCTTTGCTCGTAAAACACTCGCATTTCCAGATTCCATTTCACTGGCACGAAAGCTAACCAACGACAGAGAGGCCCCAGTCACACTGGATGGCTGGAGCACCAGCAACTTTCCATCACCACTTTTCTTATCTTGGCCGCCCGTGTGTCATTTATCTTTCAGCTAGCTCCAAAGCCTACCATGCGTTATGCGTAATGTCGGGTGAATGACCAGCTCCCACTAGTTTTGGTTACTACTCTACTCCTGATTTACCTTAACGCTATTTGCTTAGGGTGTTAGAACAGCTCTTGCCAGGAAAATCACAAAAGAAATAGCCGGTGTGACATTAGAGTACCAGTTAACGTTGCCACCTGGATGAACACCGCCGGCACTGTCTTCGGAACTTAATAATGGCGAGAAATAAAGCGAAATTCATCAAAGAGCTGTACAATAGTGTGCATCAACACGAGGCATAACAATACCTCAAGTATCAGCAAGCTCAACCACCAGAAGTAGCGTTGTTAAAGCCCCACCAATATAGACCAAAATGGATTTCACGCCCAAATGCAATTAGCTAAATTTTACCAAATTGTCCCATGCTTATTTCTTCATTCTTGGTGGCACACTCCTATAGCTCACTGATGTTAGAGACAGAGCTTCATGAATATAGAAAATCGGCTTTAAGGGATACATCTTGTGATGTTTAGCTAAGTAATGTGTGTATTTTGCAGGCCGAAATCTGTCAACGGCTCTGAAAGATCCTCTGGGTTACTCAGGTAGACCTGGCTCATGCGGCAAAGCTGTAAGCTTTTGAAAAGCTTAGAGGCTTAAAAAAATGCTAAACTCTATTTTCCTGGTTGTTCATGTGGCTCAGTATCCACTGAAAATGGTATGCTGTGGCCTTCTAACCCTGAGTTAATTACAAGCCGTGTATTCCCATGTAGGTATAATAATCCTTGCTGGATTTCTAGCATTTTCGCCCAAGATCGTCCCTTATTTGCATATATTTGTCATGTATGCATGCAAAAGTTTACTTTTCGGCCACCTGCGCAGTACGTAGTTGTCGCAGGGTATTACGGGCTAATTAAAGCATTTCTGGATAGCTATTCCTATGTAGAACATACTCCGCTTCCCTATTTTTTACATTTTCTTTACTTTTTTCTGCTTTCTGCTTGCAAACAGAATGCTATTTTTAGCGAAAACTAAAAATAGCCTTATTCGCAGACTATCATTTAATTAAAAATAACACGCAAACTACTGCACGTATTATTTTGCTTTTAAGTTCAACGTATTCAGGCGCTAAAGCTGGTCCAGACCAGTGTAATTTTGTAGTACTTTACGCGGTAATCTAGCTGTAGAAAGGCTTTCTCTTTTATCTGAGAATAACTCGGGTTAAAATTTGGCGCCAGAAACAATATCAGCGTAAGAAAAGTAGGGCTATCTTTTTTGTTAATTGATATTTTTACTTTAGCGCGCAGCTTTAGTTTCTCTCTTAACAAATTGTTTCTATTTTTGTCTGCATTTATCGGAATTGTCTTTAACTTTTCGTATGCCTTATAATCCTACCACTCATTTCTTCCATGTGCGCAACAACAATTGGGTCAACGGAGTGGCCAATTAATGTGCGATCACTTTAAAGTGAACTTGTGGCGAATTGGATCCTGTTCCAAGGTGAAGAGGCACAACTACACCTCCGCGAAGTTTTCACAACAAAAGAACAAAGAGCTCAATATCGCCCGAAGGAACCAGGAACATGTCAAGCTGGGCGCCTTCGACCCAGTAGCGGTATACCAAACAGTGCCAATGCATTTGTAATTGCTAACGCTGAACATATATTTATATTCTGCCTACTTCCATGCAAGAGCATCGGATTAATGTAAGCGTTGATCTGTACCCTTTAGGGTGCAGCCTCTAGCAGGTCTAGAAATATACCTATATATTTAACACCACGACCGTTGTCCAGTATGGATAGCTGGACAAGATGTCTTCACACGTCCTGAAACATCCAGACAGCGGAAACTGAAATTTTGCTTCCCTGTACATTCAACAAGGCGACTATTGGTAACTTTCATCCTCGACCAGCCTCAGCGCTTATGGCGGCTCTGATGTACCTACCTGATCAGCCAGCAGAGAGATTTGACTGCGGATAACCGAGTGTGAAATCAGTTAGCAAGCGACTTTGCCATTTGTACACAAATGTTGCACAGGATTTACGTCAGTGTTTCAGGATGCGGTGGGGTTTCGCCTGGCAAGCTTTCTCCCTATAAACAGCCACAGATGGCCGTTTAACAACACCGCAACGTGGTGGACGTGACTCGCCACTGAATAAAGTCAGGGCTAAAAACTACACGCTGGCAAGTCGGCAAGAGTCATATTCCAATCTTTTCATGACAAGTACAAGGATAAGACACCTTCTGTCTACATGTACTGTTTTCCCACACACTTATAGTGCCTTGACTGTTTGCATTATGTTCCCTTGAACCCAGCATATCGTCACCTATTGCTGACTTTATTTCTCCTTTTTTTTCCTCAAACACCTGATTATCCAACGCCGAGTATATATAGCAACGTGCCTGTTGTGAAACTTAAACGCCTGTAACTTAATTATGCTTGGTTTGGTATGCCTACATATATTCGAGAACAAACCAGTTATTTATTTATTTAAGAGCTGAAATTAACAAAGCGTCGAGCTCTTCACCGAAGTTTCGCTGTTACCTGCAAGCCTTAAGACAACCAGCGGTGACTTTAATATGCAGCACATTTAGTGATCTACCCAGGCTTCACCTTCCAAATATAGTGCGTTTGTCGCCCTTACCATTGCATACTACTGGACTCAAGGTGTGAATGCACCTATCAGGAAATATAATGTCCTTGGCTTATTATTCAAGAAAAGCAACCACGCACAAAGCTGTGTGCGTGGCAGCCCTCCTGGTAGTGCTCACAAAGCAGTGCAGCTGACATTTAGACTGCGCACTACTAGGCATTACAACCTTTCCCCCAGTTGCTTCTTCCGTCCTATACAACGCAACGTTTGGGAGAGCTTCTCCACTCTTCTACGATCTCTTAACTGTGATGTCTTCTTTCTGGCAGCAGACATAGATATGGTGACGCAAGTAATGTATAAGCACATTATGATTTGTCTTGACGTGGTCGCGCCCAAGCAGAACATGAGGAAACCAACGAAACCGAAGGTTGTAGCTGATACACGTAGTCTTAAACAAACTGAGAAAAATGCGCTCTAGCTACAACAAGACAAAGCTTTCCACATAATAACGCACATAACTAACACTATGACAACGTGGAGGAACCTGCAAGCCACGTCTGCCACATCAACGGAGCACGCTGCAGCCCCCATTAACAGCAAAGTTAAAGCACTCACCCAACTACTGAAACGCAGAGCAAACAACCCAGCTCCAACAATTGCCTCACTATTGCTTCCCAATAGCAATCTCATTACTGTGTGTTTATCAATAAGGAGTTTTAAGACACATTTTCGGTCACCGACTCAGCGACAACACTCACGACGCCCCAGCTCACCGACGATATGCTGAACGGCACCGCATTCAACCTACACGCAATCATGCGAGACATTCGCACACTGAAAATGTCCCAATACCCCGGTCCCGATGATGTTCCATCCGTAGTGCTGATTCTAGGAGTTCCAGGCATTACAGTTCCCCTCCTTAAGCTTTTTAAATTCCATGTCAGCCCACACCTTCCCCACTGTGTGAAAGCACGCTGTAGTCTTACCACGACATAAACGAGGATCCTGTCCCGACGTAGACAATTATCGTCTTATCAGCCACACACCCATCGCATCAAAAGTAGTGGAGAGACCGGTTTCCTCGTAATCTCAATAATGAATGTTCGCACGGGTTCCTGCCCGCAAAATCCTGCCAGACGTGTACGTTTGAGTCTTTAAACAACGTTGCAGACGCGATAAATTTAGGGCCTAAGGTGGTCGTGATCTTCCTAGACATGACGAAAGCTTTTGACCGCATTCCACATCGGAAAATACTGACTAAACTCGCCACTTTTGGCATCGTCGGGAGGCTGCTCTCATGGTTTCCATCCTACTTATCAAAGCGAACACAATCAGTGTGCCTGGGTGGCATGACGACTTTTAGAAAACCGGTCACCACTGGGGTCTTTCAAGGAAGTGTTTTAGGCCCCATGCTCCTTTTGCTCTATGTCAATGCCGTCTTCCAAACTTCCGCTGGGGTACGCCCCACCTGTTCGCGTACGACTTAAAAGTGGTATTTTCCTTCGCCTCCGAAGATACGAAAGATAAGATTTCCACCATATAATGAGACCATAGGGTGCTAGAAAAACGGTGCGCAATATGGAAGCTCGAATTTGCTGTAGGATAAAACAGCCTTCCCACTTATAGATGCACAATTTCACCGAAAGTCCATACCTTCACAACGGCTTCCCTCACCGTCAGCCACTATGTTCTTGATCTGGGGGTCCACTGCTCTAGTTCCTCCATTTCTGCGGACCCAGTTAGCTATAATGCAGCTAAAGCTAGGTCGTTAACAGGCTATATCTTTAAATCCATATCGCATTTAGAAGCTCGCTGACACTGTATGAACCATGCGCTATGCCTATGCTTGCATACTGCTTAATAGTCCTTACAAACACACGCAGGTGCGACAGGATTGCACTGGTGAACGTAGAGCCTTCCTTCACCTCAATCTACTCACTGTACACTTGCATTCTTCCTGTCCACTGTTCTTCTTTATTCGACCTTCTTTGCTCTCGTCTGCCGACCTTCTTTACCTCATTCGGTCAATGCACAGCTGCTCTTTGCTAGATGCACAGCTGTCACTCGTCTGTGACACCTAATTAATAGTAGTTCTGCATTCTCTCTGTCTTCTCCCGGCTCATTCTTTCCTACTTTTATATCATTAGCACCACTGTTTATCTTATCATATGCGTATCGCTGCGTCTTTGCCTATTTTTGCTCTAATCTATTTAAGAGCCTTACCGTATGCCTGGCATTCATCTGTTTGTTGTCGTTTCTTCATGAAGCCTTTGTTTGCTGTCTTCTGTCGTGCAGGCATCTCCATGTATTCAGTGCAAGCCGCTGTTTTGCTTCACCATTCTTACTGTTCATTTATCCCCTACTTGCTGTATTGTCTTAGCTCTTATTACCTGCAGTCATCCGACTCTCTGGCTAGCATGCTCTGGCACTAGCTAGCTTGGTACCATTATCTTAGCACCATAGCTGCTGCGGTTAGGCCTCACTGCTCTGATACTCCAAGCAACCCTACTCGACGCTTGCATTTCGGCTATTCCCTGCCCTTCCGTCAATTAATGTTTCTTAGCCTCTTAGTTCTTCCCTCCTCTCACTTGGTCAGCACACAGACGCCCGTTAGCTTTATATTTCTAGGTGTTCATTTCTCACCATTTTCGTAGTACTCTAGTATGACTTATTTCTCTGCGCGACGCTACATATACATTTGTTACGGACGTTCGCTTTCCTTTAACTGATCTTTAATACTTTACTTCTATCGATCAATCATTTTTCATCTAGTAATCTGGGTCCGTTTTTGCAGCAAAGGTTTCGACACTTACCTTTGTAGTAGGTTAGCTTTCATAGGCTTTTCCTATTTCAATAAGCCATAGCACTATACTCCTAGTACCCTCGTGTCGTCTTTCTGTCTTGATCACCCGATAATGTTTATTCAGCGCTTGATTCCTATCTATCCGCTGACTTACCATCTCTTTCGATGTAGGCTGGCCACCAGCCGTCTATCCACCGTTCAAACGCCGCTGGTCCCTGAACTCTGCTTTCTATCTTTCCACGCAATAGTCGCATTATAGTAAACTGATACTGCGTCTCTGCTTCATGGCGCAACGCTCTGTATTCCTTGTAGATAGTGGCAAACAACTTATAGGGCCACTGGTTTCGAAAAAAAATTCAAAAGACACTTTTAGCACAATCATTGCTGCACATTGTACATCATTTGTCTTCACTCTAAATGTTATAACATTGGAGTTTAAGAATGTTTGTTTCCACGCCTGTAAGTTGCGGCCTTGGTTGTCTCTCACCTTCCCCTTCCTCCGAGGTTCGGAACTTCTTGGGGATCTGGGACTGGACCGAGAAACCGCTTTTGTCCGGGACAGAACAACCAATAAGGACCTATGGAGCACATGGCAGTACAACAAACGGACACAACTGCACTCATTACCATGACCGTTGTCCAATTATGATAACTGGACTCGATAACTTCGCACTCCTGAAAAATCCAGAAGCAAGTAGTTGACGTTTCGCCCACCTGGATACCCACAAAGAGGATTCTTCTTGAAGCCCCTATCCTCGATTCGCCTCAGCCATTATGGCGGCCTTGCCCAAGATACCTGCCCAAATAACAGAGAAAATTGAAGGGCATTTGACTGCGGATATCCGAGGGTAAAATCAGTCGGAAACCTGGTCTGCCAGTTATATATTAGTGCACCAACAAATTTCTGTCAATGTTCCAGGACGTGGTGGGTTTTCGCCTGTCAAGCGTTCTTCCCATAAAAAACCACAAATGTCCGCGTAACAACACTGCAACGTGGCGGATGTGACTCGCCACTAAATAAAGTCACTGCCCAGAACTACCTACTGGCAAGTCGACCAGAATCATTGTTCAATATTGCCCTGACACTTTCAATACTAATTTACACCATGCCTATATGTATCGTTTTCATAACACATGTAGTGCCCTGACTGTTTACACTACATACTCTAGAATTCAACGTTTCGTCAGTCCTTGATGACTCTATCCCTCATGACTACTTACACAATTTCCGCAGCCTGTGCAACCGGCTTACTGCCGACTACACTCATAACAACGCGTTTGTTGCGAAGTAATATTGCATGTAAATATTGATCATGCCTTACTTGGTGTGTCTCGACAAATTCGAGAATAAACTATTTATTAATTTATTTATACCAGGTTTAAACATGCTGAACTACCGTAGTCGATGCAAACAATTGGGATTGGACCCGCTGTGATTACGAAGGTTAAAGATAAACCTTACGTTTCTATACAAGCATTAGAAATCCGGAAATGAAACAGACGCGATGCTTCCGTGCGACGGAGGATACCCGATATCATCTGCGCAACATGACCCGTTCATTCAGTATGCCGGCTGCTCGTTGCTGCATACGCCATAATTGCTTCCTTTATAGATACACGGATACATGGCACAAGTTACCTCTGCAAATCAGATCGTATATGACCAATGCACACTTCAACAATGCTATAAGTAGATTAATCGACTTAACCACTCTTTGGAACTATTAAGCCTCAAAGTGCCGGAAGACTAGCTGTGGGAGACGAGCCCAACCATCTCTAGCGAATAGGCCTACATCCTCTTTTGTATTCTTTATTTCCAACAGTCTCCTACCACGGTGTCACTTTGCAGCACAGCTGTTTTGGATGCCTTAACATGCACACATCTGCACTCGTTCGGTCTTTCGATCCCCACTTTCACGTTCCACGCTGGATAGCCACCTTAGAGTGGAACACCCAGCCTCTTTAGGCGCTGCTGCTCACGTTATGCTGATAATAATGGTTATTGTCAGCGCTGGCGCTGCAAACGCTTTCTCACGACAGCCGTTGTGTTCAATCCCTTCCCTTCTCGATCCTGATTTTAACGTTGAGTGAATATCAATCCGTGCCTCGTCATACGACAGTGGGCTGTTTCTTTCTCATAATTAATCCGACTCCCAGTGTGGCCTTTTCCTGCCTTCTATTTGACTTGTTTGCTGCGCTGTCGACGTCCCTATCTTTTTCCGCAAATGTAAGTCATCCTCAGAACTGGCTTTGCAACCTTAATCTCGCTACAGCGGTAGTATATAGTTACTCCTATACCCGTCACAAATTCTTTGACACCGTCTCACCCCATCACCAAGTTGTTTCTCCAGTATTCGATTACTGCATATACCTTATTACATTCATGAGTCTCTAACCCGACTTAGCAACTCCACTGGCTCTCATACGTGTTCGAACGAGAAGCTCTACCACTGTCTACCGACCGCTCAATCTATAGCAGTCGCATATTTCAGCACTTACTATGTTCTGCTGATTCCCTCAACTCATTCATCGGTTAACAACGCCTGATACCCGCGTTCCCCATAGGAAACAGGTTGCGTGCGCTAGGTCAATTCGGACAGCAGCTGCCCCTCATATTCAACAAATAGCAGATCTTGTACTTGCATGCAAGACAACGGATTTGATGCATTACTTATTCGGCCATTTCATTGCTTTTAACAGGCACGTTAACAAAAATTATATTTATATATCAATGTAGTCCTGTGAAATTTCCTTGGCAGTTTTCTCGGTCCGTTTTTCGTTTCTCCCTTATACTAAATGCTAACAGTAACTGCACGGAAAACCTTTGAGGACAAACCTGCGACACTCACCTGGACACGGAATCAACCCAGAACAAAAAATCATCCGCACTTCACAATCCTGACACACAAAAGAAACCCAGAAGACTAATCAAATCAGTACACGTCGCTTGAGTCGCCCGAGTACAACAGCTTTAAATACTTGCGGTCGACCCCAAAGGAGACAACTACACAACCATAGGAAACAAATTGGCAAAGCATGACTGCGAATATCCTCGAGGATATTCGGTCAGATGCAATATGTCAATGTCCTAGCACCAGTCGGCAGTGTTCCAGAACGTGGTGGGTTTTCGCCTGGCAAGCGTTCACCCTACAAAAAGCCACAAGTGTCTGTTTAGCAACATTGCGACGTGGCGGATGTGACTCGTCACCCAATAAAGTCACTACCCCAACCACGCATTGGCAAGTTGCCCGATACCACATTTCACAAATCTTGTGCGTAAATCGGCCCTTGCAACACTACGCCTACATAGTTGATTAGTGACGTGCCACTATGCTTAAAATATTTTTGCATTTCGTTCCTTATGGTCCACGCACTTGACCCGCAGTTTGTACACAACCACAGCGGACTTGCTCCTCATCAACATACTTCACATTAGTGATCTGATTCTATTGTCTACATATTGCATTCTGTGAATATAGGCTTCATACTGTCTTTGTGTCATGTGGGCCTACACTACTGACTCCACCTGTGCTACTTCAACCTTTGGTCCTTCTAACCATGGTATTATGTAACATGTAGCGGTATGCTGACCATGCCCAAAAGGCGGGCCACGCTTTGTGGAGAATAAAATATTTTTTAATTTTTTTTATACAAACATTTTGCTAGCCCGAGCAAGCTGGACAGAGTCAGCCGATGCCAAATTGGTAGTCGGGGTTTGCACCCGTACTTCCCGGAAGCGTTGGATCGTTTAGACCACCGCATTCACCCTCACATTTTGCAAAGCTATGGAACCGGTGACGCCCCACCCCGTTTTATCGGCAACTTTCTCGCTCAAGGTCAGCTGAATGTAAAAATACGCATCCCCATTCCTGACGTTATTAACGTCCAGTATAGCATGACAAAAAAATCGGTACTGGGGCCACGTTTATCACTACTCAGTTCATTCCTTTCCGCGTTCTATACTTGTCCATACCTCCTTCCGAAGGACGGATACCACTTGTATCATTGGTCTGACCTCCTCTGACCAGTCTCCTGCTTTCTGACTGTTTCCAGACATCCAAGGCGTAACCAATCTAGGCTCTGCAGTCGCAACACACTATGTCCCTCAGCCTGAGAGATTCGCTCGGCATGCTAACTGGCTTCTCAGCTTGCCGCTGTCTTTCTGTAATCCTCCTCTGATGACCCAGATTACTTATATACCCAACTTAATTTGCCGGCCTAGCTTCATCTTGCCGACTCAACTGATCTGGTCGGAACGGTTCCTTCTTACTGAACTCTCTCGGTCTTCCAAAGTCTAAATGCTCAATTCTACGCCGACGCAATTCTCTGCTACCCTCACCCCTACAGTATTGCTGGTCATGATTCCTCCTTATTATTATGTCCCCTTTCTTAATGTGTCTATTTCTGCCGATGCTCTGTTAGTACACGGACCTTACTAATACGACTTTCTCTCTCTCTCAGCTGTCATCCTAGGCTAGTTTCAATTAACTCCTTCTTCCCGACTACTGTGAACCCAATGAGCAGGGATCGGCAGACCCACCGGTCCATTCACAGCACCTCGAGCTTATCATTGTCTCTTCCATTTCTCATAAATAGAGCCGTTTCTATTTCGCATTCAGTGTTTGCCTGCCTTCTACAACTGGACACATAATTCTTCGGGCCTAGCTCTAACTTGGCGTCAAATGACCAGTCTCCTTCTTTCTGACTATTTCCAAGCTTCCGAGATGTTAACGAGCTAGACTCTGCAGTCCCAATGCTCTGTTCTCTTTATCTTGAGACCTCTGCTTAGCATGCCACCTGCCTTCTAATATTTCCAATTTTGCCCCCAACTACTTCTTTTCTGCTGACACTCATTACTTCTTATCTAACCTTATTTTGCCGGCCTAGCTTAATCTTCCCGATTTACCTGATCTTGTCTGAAAGGTCTCCTTCGCACAAACTTCTGAGATCAAAATAATCTAGTATCCGCCGACGCAATGCTCTCTTACTCTCACTTCCAGAGCATTGCTCGTCATTATTCCTTTTTAACATTATGTCACCTTCCTTCCTTAACACGTCTATTTCTGCCGATGCTCTTTGTTAGTATACTGACCTTTCTAATTCGCCTTTCTCTGTATGAGCCGATATTCTGGATTTGTCTCAAAGATCTCCTACCTACAGACAACTCTGCCTCCAATGATCAGGGTTCGGCCCATCCTACGGTCTGTTTATAGCACCTCGAGAATATCGTTGGCATTTCCGTCTCTCATCAATAGAACCTTTTCATGTAGGAACTGTTTGTTTGCATTCTTTGTAAACTGGACACGTACCTCCGAGCCTGGCTTTAACCTAGCGTCGTTTGACCAGCCGCCTTTGTTCTGCCTACATCCAGACATCCGAGATGTTAACGATTTATGAATAAATTAATAAATGGTATATTCTTGGTAAAACGAGGCCCACCTGTGAACGCGAGAATAAATATGCAAACAAGCATAGCTTCTTTGGAATAGTAAAACATTTCGTTTTAATGAAAGATATAACAGAAATGATGTAGTCCGAACGAGTGAGCGTTTTGTCAGGTAATAGTCAGACTAAGAAACATGATGGCGCCGGGGCGCGTAAAATTCAGGCATAACTGTTGTGTCAAGCTACAAGTTAGGCGTGAATTCGCCATGTAATAATCCATGATCATAGGAGCCCAAACAATGTGTTGGTGCCAGCAATAAGCATTGAGAAATCGGAATGTCTTGTGCTCCAACAAAGTATTCTTCAGATTAAAATCAGCTGCACAGGTTGTATGTAGAAGTGAGGACTGCGAGAGTGTGAAATTTTCATCTGTGACTTTATTCATTGGCGAGTCACGTCCGCCACGTTGCAGTGTTGTTAAGCGGATATTTGTGGCTTTTTATAGGGAGAACGATTGCCAGGCGAAAACCTACCACGTCCTGGAACACTGCCGTAGCTTCCGTTGAACAGTAGTGTAAGTCGGCTATGCATCGTACAGACCGATGTTGCGCTCTAATATTCGCAGTCGGTTGACAGCCAAACTTCTTTCTTGGTTGACCGATTGGCTTGGTAGTGTGCCGGCAGTAGTCGTTGAAACCGGTCAATGATGCAGCGCGGAAAAATAAAGGATGCAGGTGAGTAAAATATTGTTAATAGAGGCTGGCTTTTTCCGTTACATACTTGTCTGGTTCGCAAACCTTGTCCAGTTATCCACGCTGGACCTGTCATGGGGATGGTGAGCGCAGTTGTTCCTTGTGGTTAAATACGTCCATAACAGGCGAAAATGCCATTTCGTTGTCCACTGCGGGATCGTTCCTGGTTTCTAACCCCCAAAATGGAATCGGAATTCCTTCAAATGTAAGTGAGTGTAATTTTCTCCATGGTCTCCATGGCTTCGTAGGCCCAATGCTCTGTTCACCTCAGTCTGAGGCCTCTGCTCGGCATGCTAACTGCCCTTTCATAGAGCCCAGCTTTTCTGATGATACTCATTACTTCGAATCCAAACTTAATGGGCCGGCCTAGCTTCAACTTGCCGATTTATTTGATTTTGTCTACAAGGTCCCCTACTTACGGACGTCTAAGATCTAAATACTCTAGACTCCGCCGGCGCAATGCTCTGTTATCCACAACTCCAGAGCAATGCTGATCATTATTCATCCTTATTATTATGTCCCCTTTCTTCCTTAACGTGTCTATTGCTGCCGATATTTTTATTAGTATTCAGGCCTTAGTAATACGGCTTTCTCTCTATGAGCCGATATCCTAGTTTCGTCTCCATGATCTGCTTTCCGACTACTGAGCCCATACCGGTGACTCATCTACAGATCCAAAGTTCTGTCAGTATCACCATGAGATCTTTGTAGGGTTTACCACTTCCAGTTCATAGCTTTCTCCTTCCCGACCCCATGCTTTCCTTTTCGCGCTCTCAGCTTGCATTCCTTTATCAATTGCACGGATAACTCTTCGTGTCTTTCTCTAATCTCGACATGTCTGAGCAATCTTACAGTTTCTGACAGTTTCCAGACAACCGAGAGGTTGGCGATCTAGGCTCTACAGTCGCAACCCACATTGCCCATTAGCCTAAGCTTCGCTCAGCATGCTAACTGGCGTTTTACGTAGCCGCTGTCATCTCGCAATTCATTTTTGCTTAGAACAATTAGCACTGTTATTCTCACCTTAATGTCGCGGCCTTACTCATCTTGCTGACTTACCCGGTCTAGTCTGAACGGTCTCCAGTTTGCTGGCATCTTGGAGTTCTGGGATCTAAATAATCAAGTCACTGCCGACGCAACGATTTGTAATGCACACCATAAAAGCATTGCCGGTGGTGATCCTTGCGTTTTATAATACTCCACTTTCATCCTTAACATGTCCATTACTGCCGACGCTCTCTGCTAGCATTATTTGGCGGCATCCGGTTTCGGATTTGCCTGACACTGTGGCAAGCCACAGGACGCCTGCGCCTACAGAGGGACCATGGATGGCTTGCGCTGCACCACCCACAGCTCCAACCACACACCCCATATCCAGTGTAAACCCGAAGGAATAAGACCGGGAGGCATGCGGATGGGAGCCACGTTTCATCAACGGAGCCGGCTCACACTCCTTCACAGGCAAACACAAGCACACTGTATTTGGGGAATCAAGCGCACACAAGGCGGTGGCTGGACCGTAGTCCGCTCCACACTGACTGCATGGAACCACTCTTCCAGCCTAACACGGCCACAAGGACCGTGCACTCCCTCCGCTCCAGCAACGACCAACTGTCTCCTGGAGCCAGTATGGACGACGTAGTGGGTAATAGACAGGTAGGCACCTTGTCAACATGCACATCAAGCGCAGCCACACCGGGGATATCAAACAACGGCCAAACACTTGAGAGAGAGAGAGAGAAAGAAAAAGAGAAAAACTCGATTAACGCATAAGGAAACGGTGACATAAACCTTAATTAAATAGCATACGTAATAAGTTGTTTACAAACAAATCCTAGCTAAGTGCACGAGGTCAGGAAGTATAGTTCACGGTATGCCACGAACACAAAAATGTTATGGAAATCGAATACAATTGGCTGAAGCGATGTGTGCAAGTTAATGGAATAGAGTACAGGGAGATATTTATATGAGAAAGAAAAGCATTAGGGTAAAAACTGTAAACTTACCACCTGAAATAAAGAGATTTAGCATGCAAGCTCGCGGTTGGTAAATCGAATTCAGCGTGCCTACAAACGCCGCGCCGGCTCGTCGTAATTCTCTGCAAGACCCATCGTCGCTTCTGTAGTGGCCCCAAATGGCACAGCGCATGGCCCACTAGACATTTATATGAGAAAGAAAGGCATTAGGAGAGAACCGAAAACCATTACGACCTTATTAAAAGGGCTTTCTCCCTATGTGCCGACGTTCTTGTCTTATCTAAATGGTCTCCTGCTTTATGACTACTTAGGCTCCACCGATTGATCCTCAGTACATTTAAAGGCGTGTTCACAACCTCTCGAGATCTTTGTTGACTAGTCCACCGCTTTCCAATGGTTCCGTTTCCTTTCGGATCCAATTCTCTTCGTTTCGCGTTGTCCGTTTGCATTTCTTTTTCAATTTGGCGGATATCTCCTCGGGCGTGGCTTTAATCTAGCCTCGTCTGACCAGTCTCCTTTCTGATTTCAGCCAGGCAGCCGAGACGTAAACTATTTAGGCTCCCTAGTTCAATTACTCTGTGACCCTCATCGTTAGCGCTATGCTCGGCATGCTATTTACCTATTCCGGCGAAAAACTGCCACCTTTAATTACAACGCTTGGCATTAGCTGCCTTTCTTCTATTAACAAGCATGAATCTTCACCTGAAGAACGTCGTTGACTTTTCCACTTCCTCTCAATAACACCCTTTTTACCAACGCTTTTCTTTTCTTCCCTTGCTTTCTTTTGCATTTTTTCCGTTTGACGCTAACATACACGTGTTTTTCCTGCATGACTTCTTACAATCGTACCAACTTACTGACCTGACAAATCATTCGACGTCCTACAGGTACAATGTTTCCGAGGTGGAACAATTGGATTCAGTTAGCGTAATACTAGCTCTTCACATACTACTTGCCTGGCGCACAGCTTTTGACTTCGGAAGGCACATTCTCCCGCCGATACAAGGCCAGAACATTTGGTCATCCTGAGCTCTTCACTCCGCTTTGACCGTTCAAGTGACCGTAGTTGCCTACAGTTCCTACCAAATTTCCAACTTAACCCTGAAGGATCGCCGATCTGTTTTTCGAAACCATGTCCTATCCTCTAGGACTTCAACATAACACCAGGTATACACCTCGACGACTTCGCGCGGTTCTGCAGATTGTAAACAAATCATGTTCAAAATATGTTTAATTCGCGACCTACCAATCGGCACAGCTATTCGTTCAAAACAGAAGAGGACCCAAGAATGCAATAAGCACTCGCCTAAGGCATCAGCCAACGGAAATTTGGGACTTATTGTGACCACGAATAACCTAGTGAATAAACTTTCAACACAAAGGTGGCTAATTACAACCTGTCATTTAATAGCTCGTCAGCAGTGCTTCAGGATTTGGTGGGTTTCCGCCTGGCAAGCGTTCTCCCTATAAAAAGCCATAAATGTCCGTTTAACAACACTGCAACGTGGCGAATGTGACTCGCCACCAATTAAAATCACAGCTCAAAACTTCACACTGGCAGACCAACCAGCGTCATTATTTTAAATACGCACGTTAAACTGTAACCTTTGCATCAGCACATACCGTCAATACATTCTATGGTTTTACGCATATATTGTCATATCTTTACTCTCAATCATCTCTCCGTTGCTCTTTGCGTTACATACGCACGAACCCAGTATAGCTTCATACTTAGCTCCATCGTGCTGTTCAATTATCCGCTAATGGACCATACAGGATCCTTTTTCTATTATTAGCTGAAGTATGACTGCACTATATGGCAGACCGACTATGCCCTAACAAACTTGTCCCGATCGCACGGAAGCCTAATTATTGTTTTAAATTTCCACCATTTTACCGTTCCAATCATGAAGGTATGAAAAATTTCCTGCTGTCGCTGTTACAATTGCCTAAAATGTTTGTACAGTTGCATCTACCTGATCATGCCTGCATGGGCGTGCCTCGCATAGTCGAGGATAAATATTTGTTTATTATTTATTTATTTAACGATCTTGGCAAATACTGCGATCGAATTTTTTATTATTTGCAGGTGACCTCAACACTTGGCATGATACCAGGACATCGGATAATCACATGGCATTGCAGAGCGATCTCGGAAGTGCTTATGCGTGGTCAGGCCACAACTGTCTCCAGTTCAGCGGGACCAACCGCAAAGTCATAAATATACGACATCAGCTTACCTATGTATATCGACTTGGGCCCAACAGTTACAACGTACTTTCCGAGAAAACGACCTTGGGGTGATCGTGCAGGACGACTTTGGTTGCTCGCCAGACTGAAAAGAAATTAAGAAGAGCCTGTCAACACCTTGGACTATTACGGAGGGCTTCCGGCAATTTGGAGCCGCCGTTCGTTCCGGAAAAGCAGAACGCCTACGTGCGGCCTCACGTGGAACGCGCTTTCTATGCTTGGCGTCCCTGGCGCCAGCGCGACGTAAATGCACCGGAAGCCCCAAGAATGGTGCGCTCAAACCAGTTAGAGGATTGTTTCATGGGATTACCAACGCAGAGTGCAGTCCCGGAGGTTGTACCGTGGTTAACATCGATGTCAGCGAGGTGCCCTAATCATGGTTTCCTTATTACTGACGAACCCAAATCACCCCTGCCGCGATCAGCTGCAGCTAAGCCGAAATACAAACCGGAGAGGCCATGGGCTCAAAATGTCTATGCACTGCAGTCTACTTGATTGTCGACAAAATGTTGTCTTCTTCCGCGTGTCCCGCGACTGGAATGACCTTCCAACCAACGTTATCCATGCTCTTACTTTAACGCTTTTCATCAAAAGCATTGATGAAACGCTTACAAACTTGCATTACTTGATATAGTCCGTACTGCTTGGAGGACAAAATAACGCAAAACTAACCATGTGCTTAACGGCCCTCTCCGCAACCTGGTGTTAACGGTATATGCAAAAGCGTCCATGTGATTAGCATGGATGTAGCTAAACCGGATTAACGTACCACATCCGCCAACTGAAGAAACGAACGAGTGAGCGTTGTCCTTCCCTTTTTATTTCTCTCCTACTTACTGAACTACAAGAGCCCTCTATACTATTTTGCGTGTGAACATATCATTCCCACTTCGAACTATTGTCGTGCAGTGGTGCATTTAACCCGGTAGATTCTTAAATAATGGTTTATTTATTCGATGATCCTTCATATTTTAGTTTCTATTCTAACCATCCCTCGGGACTTGTCAAGGCCCTGCCTTTTTACCCGTGATTAATCATAGTTCATTGTCCATCATTGTTCCATGTTCCATCCTGTAATCCATCAGCCTTGCTTACTGACTGACACCAGTCCAAACTATTATGACCGTTCCTTGGTGCCGAAGGCCAGCGACATTTCGACCCCTTCCGGGTTGACGACGTCTGGGTAACTGCGCGCAGTGCCTTTGATAAGTTACTTCACTATAACCCCCCTACACTTAACTGACGGCTGGGCAAATCATGTCCCTTAATCTCACGATGACAAGCGTCTTCTGCTATGTAGTTACTTCGGCTCTTACCCTCACTGTTCCATGCGTCCATCTTGCTTCCTATTGACACCGTAGCATTCGACATTCGAACGGATCACCTAGGACATTGAAGTGCCGAAGTGTCAACTTGTTCTACAATTTCTGGTTCAGGTTGACTAACTGCTGTTTATTCACCCTTTCATCTCCAGCCGTCATTGAAACGTCTTCCTACACACTAGTCCCAGCCCATTTTAACTAATACCTTGTTGACTAATGAACGGAATCATGCTCTAGATCTTAAAGCACATCACCGTAATTTAACCATTGGGCCGTGAGTTTGTTGCCCAATCAAGAAGCTTGTTCAGCGTACTTCTTTTTACACATTTACGTCATTTTGTCACAAGTCCACATGTCTTAATTTAGGGTTATCACACTGCTTGGTTCCATGAGCTTTTTCGGTCTTCTCTCAACTTTTTCCTTCCTCTCCCATTTGTCCGATGTCAAGAACATTAGTAATATCTGGGATTGGCCTGAGGAAATGCCTCCGGCTGAGATAGGACGAACTAACCAACAAGGTCTCACTTGGACCATGGCCTTATACAAAACGCAACCAACTTCACCCAACGCAACGACCAATGTCCAGTGAGGATACGATTTCCCCACACTCCAGCCACTATACAAACGCAAAGAAAAGGCGACCCCGGCTACTCTGGAAATTTAGCTTACCTGCACAATGATGCACTCTTCTCGACTCGCCTCAACCTCTGTGGCGGGTTCTGAATGAGCTGTCGGATCAGCTAACATGGGGATCAGCCGACTGCGAATAATAATGAAAAGCTGGTTGATAGCATGCTTTGCCAAATGTACCTGACCGTTCAAATCAATCGACGACAGCGTTTCAGGACTTAGTGGGTTATCGTCTGCCAAGCCTTCTCCCTATACAAATCCACCAAAGACCGTTTATCTACACTGTGACGTGGCGGTGATGACTAGCCACTGAGTAAAGTCACTGCCCACAATTAGATTCCGGCTTATTGACTAGAAACGTGTTCACTATTACATCGACATGTACAATAAAGATATCATCAGCCTCCGCATACTGTCAGCACTTTACCCGTTGAAGTTTCCCTGTTTACGCTGCGCACACATGAATGTAGTTCATTGTCAGCACATTGCCGAATTTGCTCCTCATGTGCACGTTTTCCATTTTGTAACGTGTACAAATATTTTCTACAGCAAATTACGCACCTTGTAATGTGTCGGTTGCGCAACATTATTGCTTTTAAATTTTGAGCATGTCTGAGTTGGCTTGCCACGATGAATATTGGAATAAAATATTTACTTATTTATTTACTCTCCGGTGTGTTCAAAATAGCGTATTTGCATCAAGGTACTAATTTTCCGAACACCGTCAAAACCTGGAAGATAGTGTAAATGATTTTATTGCTAGTAAACACCAGGCTACACCTGATTGTAAATGCAGTGAAGTTGAGCTAGCGAAGTTAGAAGTAACCATATTAGTGCAATTCCTGATAGCCAACGGATCAGAGCTGAATACCCTGGTAAAACCCCACTGACAATTCGCATAATTACGAGTCGGCTTGTTTATTAGTCAGCCAAATAAACCATCTAAGGCAACAGCCGTCCGTATATACACCGTCTGCCCCATCTGGAGGTATGTAGTTTGTGAAAAGTGCGTCACGCCAGCACGGACGCCCGTGGACGTAGAAATGTTTAGCTGCTAAAGTATCAGGAAAGCAACACGGACGCGCATCAGCCTTTAGACACCAGGAAACATTGTGCCGAAGTTGTTGGAATGTGGCTCACTTGGCGAGAGTATGCATCTGAAACCGCAAACATTACGGGCAAATGCAACCAAAGCGGTTGCTTGTGACGAGGAGATCGAACCCGAATTACGTTCGTTATGGCTAAATACTGTGTACAGTCCACGTTCCGTATCATACACCATGAAGCTCTATATACAAGAACAACAGCCACTGATGTAGATAGTTACGAGAACATCGGGGAATATAATGTGGCCAACGCTGTTAATTACCAACGCGCTGTCATCATACTGTTCCAATCTTTGAACCTACACTTGTGAAGCGATTCATGTTCTCGGTAAATGCCTTGTTCAGGCAGAATGTGACACTGCGATAAATAAACTTCCTGTCTACGTAGTATCGGAATCTCGAGCAAATCTACTCGGGAGAGACTAGCTCGAAGCATTGCGTAATATGTTGGAATTCCCGAAAACTGTTCCGGAAGTAATAGATGAAATTCTGAACAGAAGCACAAAGGTATTTCCGGAGTATTCGGAAAAGTGTAAATTATTAAACTGCAATAAGATTGAGGGAATGTGCCCAGACTAACCTCACGAAGGCGCGAACAAAACCGTGTGCTGTAAGCCCATAAGTTTGAAGAACTAAACCGTTAAATACAGGGAAACATAATAAATGAGCAGTTTTCTGACTGGGGTGCGCTTATCGTACAGGTGTAATAAGTGGATAGCTACGTGCGAAATGGCTGCGACCACAAGAGGACTACCAACTAGCTTTCTATTATACCTTGATATATAGGGACGCATAAAATGAACAAAAATTGAGGAAGCCTACGGAATTTTCTAGTTATTTTATGGGGTTTACCGGCTCATTCTTGCAAATAGACGATAGGCTGTCCTGGCTTATCCATGTAGAACAGGCTCACGTGGTCCCGGGATACCATTCACAACCACTTACTGTTCAACAATTCAGGGGCTTTTTCTAATACAATGGTTTTATCTACCAAATAGCCGTAAAAATCACACACTGGGGTAGTTAGAATATTGTCCATTCACAACGTATCCTGTAAGTTCATGCAGGCAAAACATTCCATGGTGGCTTTCGAGGGTTTTCGTGTTTTTTGTGACGTGTTCTTCCACATTTTAATTCGAACACTTGAAAGGTGTATTTTCTGGCTACTTCTTCGTAGCTTGTATCTACTGCGAGGTTGGAGCTATTTTGTACATACCTAGGTACGCAGACCCATTAAGGTACTATAGTAATATACCAAGTTTTATCAATCTTCTTTTCTCCGTAATTACTTGGAAAGAAATACGGCATTTGTAGAGAGAATTTTGGTTACGGTGTTGGCAGTCACTCCAGAACTGGCAAACTGCCGCACTCTTTGCGCTTATTTTGAAGGGCTCGTGTACAGCAATTAGACGATAATTGATTTCGTAACCATCATTATACAAGTAATCTAGAGGTGGGAAACACTTAGGCTTCTGCCCCGCAACAAATAAAATAAAATAACACTGAATTCAACACTCATTTTTTCCCAGCCATAGTTTTGCTTTCAAACAGCATTTAAATTTTGTCTGCGAATAATGCCATTAGAGTTAAGCGCTCGAGGTCATGTGTTGAGCAGATATATTCTTTATATTTTACGCTTATGCATTCCAGCTAACTACGCCTAACTCTCGTCCGTTTTTAGACTATTATTCTTTTAATATCTGTTATTTTTGCTGGTAATGATTACGAATTTCATTTTATTAGATATTTCTTATGCCATCCCTCTCCTACTCAATTTCTGTGAGCCCACCATGTACCCGTACCCGTACTCTACTGAAAATGGCTGGTGTAGCTGGATTGAATATATTGAGAAACTATTATTACCGCGTTGGCACATCTTGCTGCGGTACACAAACGGGCCATGGTGGAATAGAACGCAGCGGATAATTTTGCGAAGCAAGGTATGCGACTGTGGAAATCATCTACTATAGCACGGAACTCTTCGGTGCCTGTTCAACGTTTGCTGTTCACTGGGCTATTACCTGTCACAAAAGCCATTTCCGCCACCCTGGTGCAGTACTCCTGATCAAGGAGTATATAAACCTAATTACATTATTACTCATGCGTGGACATTTGATTATTGTACGTTATTATTTGACCCCGCGAGGACACAGTTGCTGGCCATCTAGAAATATACCATTAGTTATTTGTTTATAGTTATTACCATAGTTCTGTTAATTCTTCTTGGCAGTTTGCTCGGTTTGGTTTTACTTCCCTCTTCTAAGCGATATCGTTTGCTACGTAAAACACATCCGAGGACATATTTGCGACGCACACCTGGCCAGGCGAACAACATTGATCGGTGTAATCGTCCACGGTTCGTGATCCTGACACACCAAAGGAATTCAGAAAGCTATGCTATTGAATATAAGTCAACGAACAATGAAGAATGGATTTATACGGGTTAAGAAGCGTTGCTATACAAGCCCCGTTGGATGGTTGGTGGGGATATCAACATAATAATAATGATAATAAGGCTAGTAAAATAGTTAATGTGGCAGCGCGTACGCGCGGGCCTTACCACGACCGCGCTTCATAGCTTGGGATTGGATGCCCGTCCGTTCGCGATCAATACCAGGGTTGTTTTGAACGTACTGAGTGTATGTACCGTTGGCGTGAATAGAAGTTTGTGTTGCGTACCAGTAGAGTTCTGCTTCCTCGTTCGGGGCTTTGGTCGTGCTTGTTCAAGATCCTGCGTGCAGGGGACTAGTGTACGTGTAGACACAACAGTGGCGTCGTGGGCTGTGGACCATTACAATGGCATTTCACCTTCTACCTCCAGAAGCCTTTTGGAGCGATCCTGCTACTAGACCTACGGAGAGTGATTGGATCCAATGTAGAACGTCTTTCACGAATTACTTAGACCTACTCCCAGCAACTACTACTTACGATGAGAAGCAAAAACTGAAACTACTTCGTCACCTGTTGGGCAATGAAGGTCAACGTTATTTCGATGCGTTAGATCTGCAGAACTTCGATACACTTACAAAGGCATTGGATGTGCTCGATCAGTCATGGGGGGCACGGCCAAACATTTTCGCTGAACGCTACAAGTTCTGCTGTTTGATGCAAGAAGATGCAGAGCCACTGGAACAATTTGTCGCTCGTTTAATTCGGTCTGTAAAATCCTGTGACTACACTCGCATCCCGAAGAATAAACGTGAGAGTGTTATGCTGACGCAGCAGTTGATAACCGGTATAAAGGATAAGCGTATACGCAAAAAGCTACTTTCCGAAGATCCTTCAAGACTTACCTGGGAGAGAGCCATAGAGATCGCAAGACTAATAAAAGCCGCCGTTGAACATTCCAGCCTATTCAAATCGAGTGATATACTAGAAGTCAGTAAGATTCAGCACAAGGGTTCCAGTCAACCTCAGAATTCCACTGTTTCGTGCTATAGATGTGGGAGTTCTCGCCACAAAGCTGACTGTCAAACATGTCCGGCTCGTACAGCTGAGTGTAAAGTTGTGGTTAACTGGGCCACTTCACCAGATGCTGCCGCTCGCGTCGAGTCGCGTTAATTGACCAACAAAATGATCTTTCCACCTCACCGACTACACCGAATGTTTTTCTATCAGAAGACGATTACAACCAGAAACACGACGAATTGCTTCGCTGGAACCCAAGCTCCCTGCTTCTGACATACGTACCGTTACACTCCATGGGCTTAATACTTCTGTACCAGTGACTATGGAGCTAGACTCGGCATCGCCAATAACAATTATCCCGTCATGCATTTACGACAATTACCCGCAAGACATTCCATTACTTCCTACGTCGTATAAATACGAATCGTACACAAATTCACGTGTGCAAATTCGGGGATATATAATGACGAAACTCAGTTTACTCTCAGTCGCATCTGTTGTTGCTGTGTATGTTGCCTTCGAAGACAGTCCAGCCTTGCTGGGGCGAAATGCTATGGTTGCCCGCAACATAACACCATCTATCGAGCAAACATCAGTACTTAAACGCTTATATCCCAAATTATTTACTGAGACGATTGGTCGGATTCCATCTGCTGCTCATCGAATATGCCTTAAAAAGGACGCTAAACCATTTTCGATTTCGCAGCCACGTCCTATTCCATTGGCCAAACGTACGATGGTAGAAAAGGTCATACAAGAGATGATTTCCAACGATTTGATAGAGCCAGTTAACTGTTCCCAATGGGTGCATCCCATGGTCACGGTATTAAAGAAGGACGGTACTGTGCGCATTTGCACCGACTTGAAAGCGTTGAACAGTCAGATCGTCGTCGAAAGATTCGTTCTTCGCACGGTTGACGAGTTGTTGGTCAAGATAACTGGCGCGCGATTTTTCTCAAAACTAGACATGAGGAAGGCCTTTTCCCACATGCCATTGACACCAGAATCCACACCACTTACGGCTTTTCTAACATCGAGTGGTCTATTCCAGTACAAAGTCTTGCCGATGGGACTTAACTCTGCTCCAGCAGCTTGGCAGAAGTTTATGAATCACTCACTAGCAGGTCTACTGGGACAAATCGCTTACATGGATGATATTTGCGTTTTCGGGAAATCAAGAAATGAACACGACTCAAGGCTGCGCGCTGTGTTGCAGCGATTGGAGAGCCTAGATCTTCGGCTAAACCTGCAAAAGTGTATATTTTGTGCTACGGATGTTGAGTTTCTTGGGTACGTCTTATCAGCTGGTGGAATTAAGCCATGCGCAGCTAATACTCGAGCTATCCCGGAAGCCCCTGTACCGAAGAATACATCCGAGGTTAAGCACTTTCTTGGTTTATGCTCGTACAACTTGCGCTATTTGCCCGATTTTGCAACTATAGCGGGGCCGTTGAGAATGCTGACGAAGAGAAAAGCTACGTTCGATTGGGGCTGTTCGCAGCAATCGGCCTTTGAAGAAATTAAATGACGCCTCGTCTCCACCCCAATGCTGGCCATTTTCGACGAAAACTGCTCAACATTCGTCGCAACGGATGCGTCAAACATCGGGTTAGGAGCGGTCTTGTCTCAAATTCAGAACGGTGAGGAAAAAGTGATTGCATATGCTTCTAGAAAGTTATCCCCTACTGAAGTTTTATATTCCGCAGGTGAAAGGGAGGCCCTTGCCTTTGTATGGGCATGTGAAAAATGGCACCTGTTTCTGTTTGGTTGGAGATTTACATTGCGCACAGATCATGCTGCTCTAACTACCCTCCTCAGCCGAGGAACCAATGGTCACAGGCCACTACCGATTAACCGCTGGTATGCGCGGTTACTGAACTATGATTTTCAAATCATCTCCTGCCTTAGCTCCGAGAACCGTATGGTAGATAGCTTATCACGTCTCCCACTGGATGATTCCGACAAGAATGAAGACGACGAAGAAAAGTCATGATTTCTGCATTACAATCAAGTGAGCTCTCCGCGGTTACTAAACAAGAGCTTCAAGAAGCTAACCGGAGTGATTCATATGTGCAAGGTGTCATCCACTATCTCTCTCAAGGCTGGCCTCGCTACGCGAAGTTGAGTGGTGAACTACGGGCGTTTTATGTTTTACGACATGAGCTAGCGGTCGTTGATGATTGCCTTATGCGAGGATCGCGATTCGTAGCTCTACAGCAACTGACATCAAAAATTATTCAAGGTGCACACGAGGGACATCCTGGTATCGTACGGACGAAGCGCCGACTTCAAGAATACTTTTGGTGGCCAAAAATGGATAAAATGGCAGAGGCGTGTGTCCGGACTTGCGATGCATGTCAGAAGGCTGACAAGAGCTCCAAAACAATCGATGCCCTCATCCAACCTGTTACTTATCTAATGAAACCTTGGTCGAAGGTGGCGACTGACATCATGGGACCGTTTCATTCTGCGCCACAGCACCAGAGGAACTGCTTAGTTGCCACGTGCTATTACAGTAAGTGGCCGGAAATCCAATTGTGTGGCGATGTGACCACCACAACCGTTATACGGTGGCTGAAACATCTGGTTGCTAGATTTGGGTTTCCCGGAACACAATTCACGAACTGGGAGTTTAAACGTTTCTTACAACTTCGTGAGGTGAAGCACGTACATACTGTCCCATACAACCCAGCTGCCAACGGCATGGTTGAGCGCACTAATGGCACGCTAAAGGAAACTATACAGACAGCACGTTTGTCCGGCAGGCAGTGGGAAGATGCCGTTTTGGAGGCTCTGTTTGCTCATCGAACATCGCACCACAGAGCGACTGATCGCACGCCGGGTGTGCTGATGTTTGGCAGGAAGTTGCGTGCGAAATTAAACGCAGCTATTTCGGCTGCAGAAAACAAGGACCCCACCAACTGGAACTTCGCCGTGGTTATCAGTCATCCTACGAAAAACAGGCTACATCGCTGCGTCCTGGAACGTTGGTCAGGATAAAGGAGAGGCAAACACGGAAAAAAGAACCGGCACTGACGAGACCCATCAGAATTACTCGTGCGCTAGGGCCAGGAACTTATGAGTTAGCAGACGGCCGACGAGTCAACGTCAGACAGCCATATTCAGCACATCAACCGAAGCAGTGTCCTGAAGCGAGGGCCACCGCAGTGAACCAACCGCTGAAAAGGGGGAGTAGTGTGGCAACGCGTACGCGCGGGCCTTACCACGACCGCGCTTCATAGCTTGTGATTGGATGCCCGTCCGTTCGCGATCAATACCAGGGTTGTTTTGAACGTACTGAGTGTATGTACCGTTGGCGTGAATAGAAGTTTGTGTTGCGTACCAGTAGAGTTCTGCTTCCTCGTTCGGGGCTTTGGTCGTGCTTGTTCAAGACCCTGCGTACAGGGGACTAGTGTACGTGTAGACACAACAGTTGATACTTTAAATATGATAGTAAGGACTTATCGTTTGCTTCGTTGTAGTCCTGCGATCTTCTTAGATTCACAGCACCAACAAATAATTCCATGGTAAACTATAGGTGTAGGATGGAGGCGTAGTGTTAAGTAACAAAGTGTAAGTGGATGAGTGCATCGTCCAACCGTCTTTTAAATAATCTTAGTGTCGGTGCAGACACGACCGATTCTGGGAGAGCATTCCACGGGTGACAGACACGAATGGAAAAGAAATTTCCGCAGCACTCCAGACGACTGTATTGCTCTGCGAGTTTTAATGAGTAGCCCTTCAGGTTTGTATTGCTGCTGAGTTGCAGTAAAGAGCGTCACACATTATGCGGGCCTTGCAGAATCAAGTATGCCATAACCAGGTCGCCTCGTAGTCTGCGATAGATTCCACTGAACCATCCCAGTCGTTGCCGCCTCTCCTGGTAGGAAAGATTGCGCATCCAATTTCGTTCTTAGATGACCGACGTTGTGGTTGCTCCAGTGCATTAAGGCCGTGTTGTAGCTAAGAATGCCAGGCTTGAATTACATATTCGACATGCAAGCGAACATACGCACTGGGCATTTGTCGAAATATGGAGCTGTTTATTTGTCCAAACGCCTGCCTCAACAGCCCGACGTGTTGGTTCCCGGTCTCCGAGGCCTTTTCAGATTGCCTGGTGCAACCCAAGTCAGCTTGAACCAGGACACCTAAGTCACGTTCGCGAGTTGGTTGTTGCAGTACACCCTTTCCGAGTCGGTATGAGTAGCTGCTTTGATGTCGGATGGAAAGCACCTTGCATTTACTGACGTTGAAATGCAATAAGTTTTGGGTCGACCATTGATACGCCCTATCTAAAGCAATCTGAAGCACACGTTGGTCGGTGTTCGCCTGGATCCTGCGCCAGATCTTGATATTGTCGGCAAACATTAGGAAGTTTGAAGCGATTCCCTGTGCAAGGTTATTACTAAACATCAAAAACAAACGTGGACCTTGAACTGAGCCTTGTGGCACACCACACTCGACTTGTATGGGGTCCGATAAAGAGCTCCAAATTCTGCCCACTAATTGCCGTTGAAATGGAAAGTTGGCGATCCAGCTTAAAAGCGGGTTTCCGATCCCGTAATGCTGCAGCTTGGATAGTAGTATCCGATGGTCTAGACGATCGAAAGCCTTGGAAAAATCCAGGTAGATCATATCGACACCTTCTCCAGCGTCAGCTGCCTCGGTTTAACTACCGCGTGCAATGAGTAAATTCGTTGTATGTGACCGCTGTCGACGGAAACCGTGCTGTTCAGGGGTGACGAGGTTTCAGTTTTCCAGATAGCACACCAGTGCATCGGCAACTAGGGATTCCATGACCTTGGAGAGTATAGAAAGAACGGTTACTGAGCGGTAGTTGGAGGGATCAGTTCTGCTTCCACCTTTGTGAACCGGGCTTATTATACCAAGCTTCCACACGGCGGGAACTTGGTTCTGGTCTAAGCAGCGCTGGGAAAACTGAGCCAAAGGTCCTGTCCGTTGGCTTGTTGCTGCTCCCAATGCCTCTGCACGATTGGTGTCGACACCCGGCGAGATGTGTTTGCGTAGAGAAGACAGCTTTTGCAATACAGCCTCTGCGGTAAAATTGATGTGGGTTAGGCCTGGTGAGCAGAATACGAAGCTTGATAGATCGCTTGGTGACAAGATTCTTTGAAACGTGGGGGCGCATTGCATCTGCAGCGCGTCTGCAGCTTCCACAGCCGTTCTTGTGGGTCCATCAGCTGTTCTGAGTGGAGGAAATCCGTGCCCCACCTTTCGTGGGCTATTAACGTGCTTACACAACAGTTTGTGGTTAGCACTGAAAGTATTTGCGATGTTCTGCTGATTGGCGGTTTGTCTTCTCTTAACACTTGAGTGCAGTGGTTACGTTGGGCTACGTAGTTGTCCCAAGTTTCTGGTGCTGGAGCTACTCTGTACACTTGCCATGCTGCTTTGCGGACTGTCATCCATTTTGAGTTCTGCTCCTAACGAAAGAAACGGATTTGCACTTATTGCACTTATAATCCCTTCATTCATTTCTTCCATGTGCGCAACAACAATTGGGGCAACTGAGTGGCCAATTATTGTGCGAGCAATTTAAAGTGAACTTGTGGCGAATTGGACTCTGTTCCAAGGAGAAAAGGCAAACTACACCTCCGCGAAGTTTTCACAATAAAAGACAAGGAGCTCAATATCGCCCGAAGGAACCAGAAAAATGTCAAGGTGGGCGCCTGCGACCCAGTAGCTGTATACTAAACAGTGCCAATGCATTTGCAATTGCTAACGATGAACATATATTTTGCCAGCTTCCATGCAAGAGCATCGGATAAATGTAAGCATTGATCTGAACCCTTTAGGGTGCAGCCTCTAGCAGGTCTAGAAATATACCTATTTATTTATTATTTATTTATTTAAAAGTTTGTAGCTCTGAAGCCTGTGCCATCAGTTGACTGAATTTGTTGACGGATTTGATCCAGGCGACTTCCGGGGGTTCTTCGATGAAAGACCATGTTGTGGCGCTGACTAGCTGGGCGAGTCGGTCGTAACTTGTGATGTTTCGCACAGTCGCATCATTATCATGCAGATATTCTGCATAGCAGACCAAGTTGAAACTGATGACTGCGTGCTTACTGCGACCCAACGGGCAGTCTTAAACCAACGCATCAATCAAATGCTCCTCGTTGGTAAACACAAGCTCCAGCATAGATGGTCTGTTACCAGTTCTGAACCGAATGGGCGCAGTGATGTGGTTGTAAAGAGGAACAGTAGTTACTAGATCTTGTAGATCGATTTTGAATTGTTCGCCGATCGTGGCAGGAGCTTCTAAACCATGTACGTTGAAATCACCCATGATAAGAATGTGAGTGTACTTTTGTTGTAAACTGCACCTTAAAGCAGCCGTTAGGCGGTAGTCGGTTTCGGGTATTGAGTTAGGGGCGCGGCACATCAAGACAATAAGCTAAGCGTCCCTGCCTTTTAACTGCAACTGGCATCAAAGAGATTCGGGGAATTGCGAGTCTGAATCCTTCGACTACACCAGCTACATTCAGTCGCGGTCGACTCCGAAAAAGCTAAAATACAACCAACTTAAAACTTTGGCGAAACCTGCCTGCGAATAAGTTCTAAGGCAATCAGTCAAGAGGCAACCCTGTCATTGTCACATCACTAGTCGTCAGTGCACAAGAGCGTGTTGGGTAGGTGGATAATTGAAATGATAAGGAACCGAAAACCACTGGCAAACTGAATGGCTATCCACGACCAATTTCTTAGGCCGTGGGAACAAGTACATGGAAAGCGGATGGTTAGTACGCTGCGACTCGTTTAAGGTAAGTAGTCTTTAATCTTTGTTTACTTGCCGGTTTCAGTGGCTCTGCACAGTCCCGAATTACTTTTAACCGCCTGCACCTGGAAATGGCTAGCCGAACAACCTCCTCGTGGTGCCAGCTGGGTGATTCGGGTTTACCCCCCTTCAGCAAATAGTTCGGCGGCAGTGTTCCAGGACGTGGTGGGTTTTCGCCTGGCAAGCGTTCTCCCTATAAAAAGCCACATATGTCCGTTTAACAACACTGTGACGTGGCGGTTGTGACTCGCCACCAACTAAAGTCACCCATTGCTTATCCGAACAATCTCTTCAAGTCCACAGATAGCAAGTACTGGCGACACCTTCAAACACATTCAAGCAAAATGACAGGAGACATTTACCAATCCCATAAACAAAGCTAAACGCGCCTTCATGCAAATTTACATACATTCATATATAAACATATGCAACAATCCCATTGTTCCATTGTACATTAACTGATCACATTTTTGTGCTCTTAACATGATCATGCCTGCGCAGGCGTGCCTCGCTTAGTCGAGAATACACAATTTATTTATTTATTTATGTATTTTAGGGTCCCTATCGATGTATAGGGCTAGTGGCGTCATTTGCCGGTAATTCAGGTAATTTCAGTAAGTCGCTTTCCAACCTTTAACCTTGAACGTAATCATTTGCCTAGTTGGTGCAAAATGCTTTCAGGCTTACTAGTTGAGTTATGTGTCCGCACATGACACTTAATGAAGTTTCCCGGGGATGGCATGTGCGTATAAGTCAGTTCTCCAGCTGAGGCGAGGATAGTTGTGCCAGATGACGTGGTGGTTAAAACGCACCCTTGATGAATGCGCCAGTTCGACGAGGCCACTCGTCGCACTCATTGACAAGACACGAGGTGCTGTTAAACTGGTGACATAAAATTAGTTGCAATGAAGGGCGAAGCATACCAAGTCCAATAAGGTATTGTAGGGTTAAAGACTGTACGCACCTCAAATTCAACAGGCTGAAGTTGCACCTGCTGCGGTTTATTGCAGCCACTTAGGAGCTGTTGTCTTGCCGCAGCATTTGTAGCTACGAAGTCGCTTGATGGAATACGTTATTCAAAGAGTGCAGCGCACTGCATACATGATCCAACAGAACTTTAGGCTGCCTACAGAGCAGTACTCGTACTGCGGAACAGCGTACGATTACTGAGTTGCTGGGAAATTCCGTTGTTATGTTAAGACAGTTGTGCGTAACGAATGAAGCGACCTCATTAATTCGAGTGGTGGGTACTGCTCCCGAGCCGTTCATGCATTCCGTCAATTTGTTTGTTGTCCAGGCACGCTCTTGCACCTTGGTAGCTTGCTGTGAATTCAGTGTTTTCGAGCCACGCACGAACCACCTCATTGTTCGTGGTAGCTCCCCAACGTGAACTAAATAAATAAATAAATAAATAAATGGTATATTCTCTGTAAAACGAGACACAACTAGGAATAATTGTCTAATGACTTCAAACATCGTACGTCATAGCACAAGTAGAACACTCCATGCTCTTTGCAAACCAGCTGTCGTTCACTTCACAAGGCAGCACTTCGCTCAACAGAGTTGCGAAATATATTCTAAACAAAAGTTTAATAATAATTCCATTATTACTTGCTGCAAAGGACATGTGAAACAATGGATAATTTAATAAAATCCTGCTATAAATTGTCCAATAAGTTACCCTAAAACAACGTGCCACAACTAGGGAAGATGACAAACTTCAGTTGCTTACCAGCGCGCGAACTCAGCGAAAGCCGACAGGGGAAGTCACTAGTCTGCTCTTTGGTACACATAGTGAGAAGGCCATGTAACTGGTTGTTAGTCTTATTAACCCGTACTTGGCCGCATTTCTACAGCTTTGTCAAACAATCAGTAACTCCGCTACATAACACAGGCATATAGTTCAGAGGAAAGCACGAGACCACGTCAATATCCAAAGGTTCAAATGGTGATTATCTGACATGATATGTCGGTCGACATGGCGAACGGAAAGCTTGATTTTCACTTAAGAGAGCATCCGGAGCAATGGAAAAGTTTATGTAGCCATCGATATCTTCCCCAGCATCATTTCGCGACGTGAAAATTTACAACTTATCCGTGGTAGTGCACTTTACACACGTGAAATACCCTGCGCGTGGTTTAACATGTCAGAAATGTTACCTTGCTGGCGGATCAGCAACAATCTACTAAGGCAACAGATGGGTTCTTTCATCTTCCGAGGATATGTGACACGCTTTGTGTAACGCATTGCCAAGTGATGGAAGGTATACTCCAGGAATTACTGTACAACACCCGGTTCGGTATATTCGCAGTACAGTCCTATGACGCACACCTCAGATATTTTATTGTAATCAAACATCTTACAATTGGCCGCACCTGCATTCCGTCTACGTGCAGTTGCAGCAGCAGTACGGCAGGTGGTTGTAAGACAGTATTGTATCCCGAAAAAGCAGCAGACCAGAGCAGCGTAGCGTATGTATGGAGGGAAGTACCCGCACACAAGCGCAGTACAATTAAATCGATAGAGGTTTGCATTGCATCCAATGAAATGCAAGTCCACTTGATAGGCCAACATGTGCTACATAGAAGTGTGAGAAGGATAAGCAAATCGAGAGCAAAAA
The DNA here is from genome assembly GCA_944474145.2 of Dicrocoelium dendriticum. NCBI lineage: Eukaryota > Metazoa > Platyhelminthes > Trematoda > Plagiorchiida > Dicrocoeliidae > Dicrocoelium > Dicrocoelium dendriticum. The sequence goes on along the minus strand of OX104063.1, from coordinate 38,929,760 downwards.
GCAAAGCAGAATTTGAACACGACAGATATCTGTTCGCAAAACACCAGAAGTACCGTCAATCTGCCCAAGATATACGTATCGGCCACACAGTAAGTTGCGACGTGGGTAAAATCATGGGGCAAGCATCAGTGCATACGCATTCATTGGCATTTGATGATGAACGCGAAGTAGGGGCCACAACAAATGGTTTGACTGAGTAATGGACAGCTTAGCGTGTTGCAGGAAACCCCGAAATGTTTGCTCGGTGTTCAAAGGCTCTCATGGTTGTGGCAAGTCTGTTAAGATGGGATTGCACACTAAGAGTACCGCGACGTGCTGGGTTTTTGTCTGGCAAGTGCTTTTGCTATAAAAACTACATATGTCTGCATAACCACACTGTGATGTAACGAATATGACTCGCCAATAAATAAAGTAATTCTCGCATTCCATTTCGGAGGATCTTGTCCAATTCGCTGATGCCACTACCTTTATGATTCCACCTAATCCATACCTATATTGGCGAATTTGACGAACAAACAACTTCAAGGTGATTGTAAGAAATTCACTCCACATGATGAAATGCGCGCAAACCCATATAAATACTTCACATACTTGCACATATATATCCAGTGTGTACTGATTAATTTGCAACATCTCTGCGCCGTTACTGACTTTACGCGTTTGATTATCCTGATCATGGCTTTTAAGCAGCTTCTCGCCCCGACGAGAATAAAGCGCATATTAGTTTAGTTATGAAGTAGACAAACATCCTATGAGGAGGGTTTGGTGTCATTTGGTCTTTTTGCGTGTAAGCACGATTAATTAGCTTGTTGTGAGAGTTCCACAGCGCTTGGCTAATGTACGTGCACGCCAACATCATGAGGTTGTGCCAAATTTGAGCAATTACGCATAACTGGGTCCGAATTACTGAGTATCGAATTGGTACGCCGTCTCTGTAAGCTTTGAAGTTGGCTGACGATTTTAATTATTACGACGGAGTAATTTGCGTGCTCTTGTTATTCAAAAACCGGTGTGAGGTCCTATACAACATTAATGCATTATAACGAGTGGTAAAGCGCCGAGCGAATCGTCAATGGGTACGGAGCAAACTGCGATTAGTATATTACTACTGCATGAAGAACTAGTAAAGCATGTCAATCCAACTTTCATTGGTGACTGCGTATACATGTAATTGTTAATGTTGTCGGAAGAGTCCTTTTAAGGTACAAGTAGGCATAAGGTAATAAGTCGCCTAGCACTATTGGTAATGCTCCAAAGTCCGACTGCGTATATAGAGTCCTACATAGGTAGTAGGCCTTCGTTTATTGCAAGGTATGAAACATATTGGTTTGTACAAATAGGATTATTCTATTGTATACTATTAAAATGTTAATTTTCTAGCTGTGGACTGATGGGACGCAATCAGTGTGGTCCCAACAGAAGTTGAACTTGAATTTGACCTTAACCTTGTCGTTTCGCAGGTTCATTTCGATGCCGGGGCGACGTGGGCGACGACGTCCTCTACTACGAGACGATATTAGGTACCCGTCAGGTGATGATGACTGCAGCTCATGTGACGCGTAATTCTGCTTTTAATTTAATTTTGACAGTTACACTGTTCGAGGCAACCCGGACCCGCAGTGCACGTGGTGTAAAAGGGAACACTCTACTGTCCTACTTGCGCCATGTGGCCATCAGTTCTGTCGCGAGGTTTGTTATTTTGTTACATTTGTTTTGTTATTGCTTGTGCTTGTTGATGGTGCTATATCGTTGTCGTTTCTTGTTTTTAAAAGATAGCCATTCGTCGAGAACCATGTTATACTTTTGTGGCTGACTTAAAACCCTGCTGGCACAAGTGACCGAAACGCGTCCGAAATGTGTTCGAAGTTCGTCCGATAGGTGACCGAAAGGGGTTTGAAAAACCCCCGATCAATTTTGGTCACGTTTCGGTCACAGAAAAATGTCTGGCAGCACAACCCCTTCATCCTATAGCATTTTCAAACTTTCCCCATTTAACTGTTGCCGCCACATCCCCTATTTAACGCGCTTAATGACGCCACGACAAGTGATTTCACGCTTATACCTGACAAAGTCGCTGTTTTAGGGGATAACAATGATGCATGTAGCGGCTCTTGCAATCAAGTACAAGTGGGACTGGAACGATAAGATGAATCCCGTAAGTGTTCCTTCTTGAGCGGGTCGTCGATCCAGGAGTTGATAGGGGTGCTCCGTATCCCCTGACAGCACCGTTGGACGGTCAACTGTCCGATTTCCGTCTGTTTCCGGATTGTAATCCGTCGGTGGACAGCAAAATTTATTTGACAACCTTAACAGCTCTACGGAATGCTGTCCAAACTATCGAGATTACGACGAAATATGTAGCAAAAGGGTTTATGTGTATTAGTACTTTCTGCGAATATTTCTGTGTGCCCGATTTCCGTCCGAAATCGGAGTGAAATCAGTGTGTTGGAAATAAGGTCTTTAAAGTCGGAGAAAAATAAGTTCTGCATATAAAAAGACCACGCCCATGATTGCTTACCACATTGCCTTATTACTATTTCCTTCGGGTACCTTCTCCACATATTTCTTTCTTCAAAAGTGATGTTTTAAGGCACTGCAAAATGGTTCCGTAGAATCCCCTAATAGTAAATGCTACCTTAATAATCGCTAGGCGGCAGCACTCGATGAGAATAGGAATTGGGGATGGGTAGAAAACTGCACTAGAAAGTGCTGCCTATTTTTGTTTTGACTGTCCGGTTTCCGTACGTAATTTGTTCCGTCGTAGTTTTTCAGACAAAAATCGGTCAATTGGCAGACACTCGTGCTCTCAGGGTTGTTTTGTGACTTTCTCCGTGGTCACGTATCTATTCTCCGTCATGCAGTTACAGACGACCGAATGTCGAGGGTTTACTTGACATGTAGACCGTCTTCTACTGTTGATAAGGCCAGCTTGTTGTGCACTCGAATTCCTGCTTAAGGGAAGTCGTTTACAATTTGATCACAGGTAGTTTTCAAGTTAGAGTACCCAGGTAAGGCGCAAGAGTTGCTGTGTTTTCCAGGGACCGCTAAACGATATGCGTGAATTCGAACTACGGGTCATGCCTTGAGGTACAACGGATTTCGGGAGCTAAGAAAATATGGTGAATTAGTGAAAGAAAAAGGTGGAACGTTAGCTTTTAACAAGTCTAGATCACCAAAAAGCATCCTTTTATGCTATATTTGATTAAATGTAGAAGCTTGTAATTCTCGTAAAAATACAAATGTTATGCCAAGAAGGTGCTTTAATTTCGTTTTGAAACTGGAAAAATAATGCTTGTAAGGGGAGGAAAGCGTTTGACTGTTCCTTGATGCACTGTAACATGAAGTTACTGATGACAAGCGCATGTATGAGTGAGCATTTGTAGGCCTGTCGCTATGCGTATGTGCCATTAACCATGCTAATTAAAGTGGGAATGGAAATAGCTTACTATATATTGCATAAAAGACTAGAAATACGAATGGACATATCTAAATATGTGTGTATGTTTACGTTAGAAAAGCCTGTATGCTGGAATATAGATGGATATAAATATAATTATACTGTATATACATGTGTATACCATTATGTATATATGCATAATTGCAAATATAACATATATTAATGTATTGGCAAATGTCTTTATAAGTGCGTACTTCTCGGTGTATTTATTGCTAACTAAATTTAAGTATATCTATCTCTTCAAATTCGACATTTGAAAATTAATGGTGTAGTGCTCAAGCTAGACATACTACTGATCATGTGCTTGTACATCTTGCAATATGTTGAATAGCATAGCTGGATTGCACATTACATTAATATCATGATACAGTTATCATTAGAAGCCATTGCGATTTATAGGTGCCGTATATGCATGACTTGTATGAAACATATGCAATGGTATTGTGATCAAGGAGAAATTGAGAAGTTATGAAGAGGGATGAAAATAATTTCATACATGTATACCATGTATATACGCATTGCTACGTATTACTGTGTATTCATGCGAACGTGACAGATGCATAGTAAGGTCAAATAACTGGGTCATTGTGTCGCATTGTCGATAAGTTACCGGGCTCCATGGTTGGCGTTACTTGCCTCCATGAGCAGTGTATAAGAAGGTGCTATAAGTACCATAACCGTAGCGTCATCATCACCAATGAAACTGTTACGCATTTGAGGTTTTAACCATCGCAAATGCATGTTGCTTAATAACGCTGTTCATGTCCCATAGGGGACGTTATTATTGCCGGGATTGAAACCTATGACATCGGCTCCACGAGCATCCATGAACTGTGGTTACTTAACCCAATTGCGTCCTATGCAATGTGTCTTAATATTAACAATATTGGCAGCCCGCGTCTTTATGATCTGTTCTTAGTAATCTCTTATTGGGCTCATAGCATTGTTGTCATGCCAAGTAGCAAATGAAAATATATTGGCTCCATAGTGATTCTGCACAAGCGTTATCTGAGTCCATATACGTCGTAAATGACAGGAAAACCACAGAGAAAATATTATCTGCCAAAGTGAAATGCTTGCATACGTGACGCGGACGTATGAACCAAACCCGAATGATGACATCATCATGGGGAGCATTTGATGCGCTCCGGATCCACAACGCACGAGCACTGAGGGATGGTTGCTTTCAAATATTCTACGGAGACATATGGAAACAGTATGCATACATGAAACACGGTGGATTCTGAAAATCAAATCAAAAGTAAGGGAAGCGGTGCACATACAGTTAGTAATAGTAGACGTTTCCGGACACTAATATTCAATAGAGGGTTGTGCGGCAAGAGCAGTTGCTTCATGCAGGGAGGCATCAAGACTTCTGTTAGCCGTTACACAGGGCAACGGGTTGCTTGGGTGCATACACCCGGGTTCACGGTATGAAAGCGGGAGACCGTGTGCGGCGGTAATGTGACCATAGGAACTCATCTGTGCTGCACGAGATTATTGAAAATGTAGTGGTATCCATTTGTCACTAAGGGAACTGGTGTTGCACACTGCTTTGCGGACAGGCGGTAGATGTAATACATAGATATATCCGGTTACTGCGTTCATGTTAATAAGTTTGATGATTTTGCACAGCTGCAATAGATTATGCGACGTGGCAGTTGCCATGTATTAACGATCATTGTGACGGCAACAATGATACCTGATAACGTGCTAGCGGATAAGCAGCGGGATATATATGGTTCCAGATAGTGGGAAACCGGATGCAATAAAGGTTACGGACGTTTAAACCATTCAGAAATATTCGCCACTAGGTGAGTGAGCGTGTATATGACTCGGAACCTACCAAGGATGAACAGTGAGAAATGCTTTCGCCAGCCTCCTAAGGTGCCACTGTGACATCCCCGAATCAATGTAAATAGGACATGGGATAAAAGAGCGCGTTAGGCAGTATATAAATCTAATTTGGTTTAAATGGAACTGGTACATGCAAACATTTGGTATGTGGAAGACGCAAGGATGCTTAGACGCATGACATTCTGCGTTAGTCTGCAGGCGACATGCAGACTATCTGAGCAGACATGTAGGCGACGCGAATATGCGTGCGTTCTAAAAGCGACATGTGAACAGCCAGTGCACTTACGGGGGTGCAACGTAGTATATAGACGGTGGAAGATGTTACGTGGAGACAGACCAGTAGTGGCGGATCAGTTATCCATGCATCACGAATAGACAGGCGTTCTGAAAGCCATATGTTACGAGCCGATAAACTTACCATAAGTGCAACGGAGTCTTTAGGCGGCGGAAGATGTTACGTGCAGGCAGACCAGTAGTAGCGGATCACTCATGTAGGCATCACGGATAGACGTTCTAAAAGCCACATGTTATGAACCAACATAATTACCGGAGGTGCGACGGAGTATATAGGCGGCGGAAGATGTTACGTGGAGGCAGACCAGTAGTGGCGGATCACTCATGTAGGCATCACGGATAGACGTTCTAAAAGCCACTTGTTAAGAGCCGATAAACTTACCGTAGGTGCAACGGAGAATATAGGCGACGGCACTTGTTGCGTGAAGGCAGACCATTAGTGCCTGATTACTCATGTCGGCATCACGGATAGACTGGCGTTCTAAAAGCCATATGTGAACAGCCAATACACTTACCGCAGGAAGTAGACCAGTAGTGGCGGAGCAGTCATGTAGGCATCATGTTATGAGCCAGGGACCTTGGGGTATGCTGGGGAAGTGACGTTAGAGAAGAGCTGAATCAATACCGGTCGCGGAAGTGGCGCTTCTGTTGACGTGTAGGCTTCGGACTTCGAAATTGAAGTATCTTATTTACGTAATCTCACGACCGGGTGCACTGGTGACTGACAAAACGCGTCAAGTCTGCACTGCGTACCATTCTTGAGAAGGTGCGTAGTCGCATAAAGAAGGTGCGTCATATGAAACTCCTTATTTCGAAGTCGGGAACGCATGTAATCGGTTTGATGGAGACCTACTTTTTATCAAAATTTCTGTTTCTTAGGATGAACTTCCAGATTATCAGGTCTGTGGGTGTCCTCGCAGCATGCGGATATCTGTAAGTGCAGTGTTCCTCTATTCCAAATGCTACCTATAATCCATTGCTCTTAAAAAGGACAGGGACAACGACCTATGTCGTAGGTAATGTGCTGTCGCATTCACGATGGCCTGCCTTCGCTGCCGGTCACGGTAGTAGACGGACCCCCACAACATGCAGCTCCAAAGTTCACGCAAAGTTTCCAAACACAAAAAGATTGCTACCTGACCAAACAAATCACATTCTGGGCATGGTGCTCACTAAAGCCCCATCTGACGTCTCATATCTGCCGATGTCACGCAGCCGCCCTTGGTGACGTAGACTAGCAAACGCGCCTTGTAGCTTTCACTATACGATTCATGATCTCATCTTTCATCCAAAAGGAACGTCTGGTGGCTGTCACGGATGAGGGCAATATCGTCCGCATATTCCAAATCAAGAAATCGTGGGAGTATCTACACGCATTCTAAGTGGTCTACTGTAACTGCAATCTCCTGGACCTCGTCAGTAGCGTAGAGGCAAAGTGACAACGGGCATCCTTGTCTTACACCGATGGAGATATTGAAGGGCAACGACAGCTCGACGTGCTACGCGCGTATAATGCTCGGATATTTACATAATTTTTAGCGATGGAGCTCAGTCAATTTGCAGTGGAAGCCGTTTTTTAACGAATCATCGCTAGAGTTTGAAGACGAGTAAGCAGCGATGATGACAACAACAACGGCAGCAGCACATCAGCCATTTGAACTTATGTTCCGCTGCCATCGTTGCTGATGCAGCTGCCAAGATCTGTGAATTAATCAACCATCTCGAGTTCCTCCTTACCAAGGGTCAAGGGGTCATCAAGTGGCTGGTGGTCCTGCAGCGCTTTGAAGGTGCAGTGCGCATACAAATAATGGGACCACTCTAGACAGGCTATTCACGGTTGATTTTGCCGTCGCGACATCGTCGAAAAGTAAGACGATATTGTCCGTATAATGAAGATCAACTAATCTTTCACCAGGCAGGACCTCAACACCTACATCGGGAGATTCCGCAGAGGAACACTCCTGCTCCTGCCTTCTCTATTTCTTGATTGACTGATGCGGTGACGATTCATAGCGCCACAAGCAGCTGCTCCTGCTTCGTGCATGGCGGCCGAGAGCCTATTCCACTGAAGCTCAGTGTCATCAGGACAAGGCCGTGTAAGTTCCATACGCAGTGCGTCTTGATGGGCTTGCCTGACCAAGGGCTGAGACAATTTCTCAGTTGCCAATCGGAGGAGACACTTGATGCGCCTTCCGATAAAGTTCACGGAGAAACGACAGACATGATGGTTCCACTCCAGTGGCACTTCAGTTACTGCTAATTAAGGTGGGAATTATAGAAGGGTTATTAATGGGGGTCGGGATGGGCGTTAGAGAAATAGGTGAAAAAGAAAGAAGGGGGGCGCCAGCGGTAGCATGTTTTCGCTTATCCGCCCTGCTGTATGCAGCAGATAAGGCGACCCTTGATAATCTGCGCGACGGCCGATGCGGGATGAAGTTTATGTTTGAAGAAAACGTCATGGTTGTATGTAGGCTTCGATACTGCCAGGGCACCCAGACCTAGACAGGAGGACGATTAGGGTTCTCATCCAGAGCCTTTGGCGTAAAAGCCTGTTCGCAAGCCAGCTGGGAGATGGCAACCTGGAGGACCAGGAGACTGAGTTTGTCTGGCCTCTCTATCGGCTAAGCTGATATTAGTGGATCTAAAGGTGCAAAACAGTAACACCCAGCTTAGCCCAATGGATCCCTGAGGCAAGCAAAACGTCACACCACGGTAACGCCTAACCTCATTGTGAGGGTGGGCAAGGGTGATCACTCCCTAGGATTGATAGGCCGATGATATTATACTTACTGACATGATGAAGGTAACTATACGATCACTACAAGACCACACAAGTGGCATCCAGACGTTCATAGTTAAATGCTATACGGCACATTTGCACCAAGGAGCAGGGCAATAAGGGGCTACTGCTGGTGCCCTGGCAGTATACCAGCCCACGTACATCCATGAATATTTCTTCAAACTTCGACCACATCCTGCATCGGCAGTCGCGCAGGTTATCAAGGGCCCGTAACTATTACATACAGCAGGGCGGATAGCCAAATGCATGCTACTGACGCCTCTTTTTCTTTTCCATTTTTCTCTTATTCCCTTCCCAACCCTCATTATTAACGTTCCTTCTCTAATTCCCAGCTTACTTGATAGCAGCCGTAATTAGACTGCAGTCGAACGATCTATAGCTACCTTCTCACACCACCCACTTCACGCCTATTGGCAACAGTCCCTCCTAAGACTATGCTGTCCCGTTCCTTTTGTGGTGTTCAACGTTCGCACTCTAAACCAATTTGGCCGACAGGCTGCAGGCGCACGCACGTTGGACCCACTATGTACTGACGTGTGTTGCGTTTCCGGAAGTAGACACTATAACCCTCACAATGTTGTTGAATTAAATTCGCCCGGCTTGTTCTCTCGTTATTCGTTGCATGCATCCGGAGACGATGATGCAACAGTCATTGGGTAAGCTGTGGCGGGCATCGTATTCAGCTGAAAAGCTGTCGTCGTTGCTTTATTGGGTTCTTGCGAGCAACCTTTTGACGACATCAACTAACGTTGATTCACGACGTAGTACAAAATGCTGTTCGTTTGTGATTTCCGCTTATGCTCCCACTGACTAGTTCTGAGACTGCCAAAGACATCCTACCACGGACTGAACACCGCTGCTACGCAGCACTACCAGTTCAGATATCATAGTACTTGCTGGGGATATAAGTACCCAAGTAGATCGTCTGGAACTCTTAAGCAGCTCAGCTAGGTGTTAATAATGGGCTTAACTTCGAACGGACGGACAACGGCTAGCGTCTCTTGCAACTGTGTAGAGCACCAGCTGTTTTTTTAGTAGCACCACTTTTAGAAACAGTGGGCTCCGGAGTGCCACTTGGCGTCCTCCTGTTGCTGTGCAGCGATGGATTCAGGTAGATCACATTGCCATAAGTCACTGGTGGCGTCTTTCCACCCTGGATTGCCGTTCGTTCTGGAGTACTTGCGTCGACTGTGATCATGCATCGGTCTGCTGTCACTTTTCCATGAACTTTGCCAGGAGGCGTGCCAAGCGTCTCTCTCGATTGACAACTTATAAATTGTCTTATTCCTCTGTCGGGTAAGTCTACCAGCATACACTGCGTACAGAATTTTCGCTCACGTCCAAATGACAGCTTCAGTGGAATCTCGGCCGCAATGCATGACGCAGGAGCATCTGCTTCTGGTACTATCATTCGTCACCGCACCAATCACAGAATATCCGAGAGGTCGGTGAAAATGAAATTCAGACTAAATCTCCCGACTGACTCTGAGCACAAGGTGACCAGTTGGAGTATTGAGCGCGAACTCACGCGGAGCCTGCGCGCTGACAAGGAGTTTTGCTGTACCATTCGGGTTCGAGAAATAAAAGCCAGCCATCAACAATACGTCGGTATGTAGTACCGACGCTTCGCTGCCCCGCAACCACCACCGCGAACTAAACTTACTGCGAGGGTCACCCGGCTCGAACCCGCGCCCTAGGATTACAAAGCAGGATTGTGATCACTAAGACTACGGGCCGGCGGGCTCAAGAAATGGACGGGGCTTGAGCGCTAAACAGTTATCGCGAGGTCTTCCAGCTGACCCACACCACCTGCTCCAGGAAACCAGACGTCAGTGATACAATCGCAGACAGTGCGGATGCCATGATTCACAAAGAAAAGCACCGTATGGCCCGTTTGGCGAATCACTTAGTTCAGTTGACCCCTTGCTTCCGGTGATGTAAGATGACATGGACGGTCAGCTTACAAGCTCTGTCAGTGGCTGAGGTCCGAAACGCGATCATGCGTTTTCATGCGGCTGACCCGCATTCCCTCCCACCCGCACTATTGCAGGATGGAGGTGAGGTCTTCTGAAAGCACTGATCTCTGTTCGAACATGTCTGGAGGGAAGAAACCGCCCCGGCTTACCGTAGTGAATCGATTATAGTGGCAATATACAAGAAGAGCAGCCACACCGACTGTGCTAACTACGGATATTAGCCTAACGCAAGTGATGACAAAATTAATAACCTCGATTCTCGTTTTGCGCCTCACTGCGGAGCTTGAATGCTCGATTAGAGAAGGGCAAGCAGGTTTTCGCCCAGGTCGTGGCTGTATAAACCACATTTTCACTTTGCGGCACGTGCTAGAGCAGCGACGCAGACCGACAATTGCTGTGTTTCTCGATTTCAAGAGTGCGTTCGATTCAGTCGATCGATGTATTCTGTTCGCAATACTTGCGCCGATTGGGGTTCCCATGAAATATGTGAACTTTTTACGTGCACTGTATTCGAGCAGCACACAACGCATCAGGGTCTACGGTGACCTGTCGAAAAGCTTTCCGACAACAAGTGGCGTTCCTCAGGGTTGTCCGATTTCCCCGTTTTTGTTCAATTTCGTCGTTGACTGCATCATGGGTGTTCCCTTGCGTAGGCTCACATTGTAGACGTTTAGATGCCGCCTGGGGAAAGGCTAGTTGACATTGAATATGCGAACGATATCGTCTTACTGTTTAGCGATGTTGGAGCGACGCAAACTACCTTGAATTATCTCTCTAGCTTGGTTCCATTATTTGGTATGCACTTCGCACCTTCAAAGTGCAGTGTTATTGCTGGACCATCAGCCACTTGATGACCTTTTGGCCCTTGATAGCGATGAACTCGAGATAGTTGGTCAATTCACTTACCTTGGCAGCTGCATCAGCAACAATGGGCGCATGGCAGCTGAAGTCAGTTCACGTTTTACTAAAGCCTGGACTGTCTTCTTGAATCTGCGACATCTTCGGTGACAGAGAGGAGTTTCCCTCGGTCTGAAAGGCCGTGTTTAAATGGTCACAGTGGGGGTCCTCCTACTCTATTGGAGTGAGACTTCGCTCCTTCGGTCTGATGGTCTGGGGCGCCTTCAAGTACTTGATCATGACTACCTTCGAAGCATTGCTGTTGTCGAATGGCACTAACGTGTTTACCACGACGGTTTGTGTATGCGAATCTTAGGCGGTGATCATCATGCTAGTTCCCTAAAATAACAGATAAGTCTCGTTGACTTTGAAAAGTACTACGTACGCCCGGTCGCTGCTTACCGAGTAGGGCCTTGTTTTGTCTGCTAGATGTGGGATGGCGCAAGGTTCGTGGTGCACAGAAGTTGTCTTGGTAGCGGGAACTGAAGTCACTGTCGACCAAACTCGGTGCCGCCCATCGGTATCATCTTCCAGACGAGTCCACGTGACTCGTCTTGTGTTTGGCTCGAGACTTTACAAGACATGGTTTGCAGTGGACACCAGTGGCGCCTGATGCAGTCTTTTAATCAGACTGCCTGTTTAATGTGTGTTTGATGCTGAGTTATCTGCGGGGTGATGGCTGACTAAGATGCGAGGCAATGCAAGTCGCAGGGAAACTGTCTCGACGATGCCGCCTTATCTTTGCAAGATAGCCAACTGTTTGTCATTGTATATTGTCTACACAAGGTGTAGGCATCTTTATGCCGTACGTTTGCTTAGGGCATTCAGGGTTTCCACTTCTCTCCCTCTTATTGTTTTTCGTTCTCTAGGTCGTTGGGGTTGTATGGCAGCGAAGCATCAATTCAAAAGTCTGATGTACTCCTCTTGCTGATGAGTTCTTAAACTCTACAACATGTCTTTGTGAGGGAGGGATACAGTTGTAATGGCCATCGGTAAAGGATATGTTAAGTCTCAGTAATCACTGGCCTGTTCGTCTAACTAGCGTACTTTTACAGTGTATAGAAAAGCTTATTAGAGATCGAATCTGTGGGCATTTGACACCCCACACATTGCCTTGTTTTTTCTTGACGAAATAATGGTGTCTTGGTGAAGAGACTTCGGTTCTGCTCATATTGTAGTCTCCCAGGGCTCAGTACTCAGTCTTGCTCTTTCTCATGTTTGCAGATGAGTTGGCTCCTTTACTTCAGGACCCCTCCTGTATTTTTGCTAATGATTTCAAGTTTGTTAGCAAGGGCGACCGGGCTACGCTATCTAAAGATTTGGTTACTGTTATCCAGTAGTCACGCTCATGAACTTTTTCTATGAACGCCAACAAATGCCACCTCTTGACTACTAGCGTTGAAGATGTACTACATGCACCTGATGGATCCCTGACACTACACCGTTTTGCCGAAGCACGCGATATTGGCATCATCATGATGAATAGCTTCCAGCCGTCGGTGCAGTATAAGCATGCTGCTTAGAAAGCACGACGGGAGTCATTACGACTTAGGAGAGCTCTGAGTTGTACCAACCCATTGTATTAAGCAATGCTCAGACCACATTTAGACTACTGTGTTCAGGCTTGGGCACCCTACCTACAGAATCATATCAGTTATATGGAGAACGTGCAGACTGGCCACTCAAATAGTAAGATGCCAGCGCGGGTTTCCATATGAACACCGGTTAGCTAACAGGATTGTTTTCGATGAGGAAACGCAGATTAAAAGGGGACTTAATCAAGACATTCAAAATCATGGTAGGTCTCTGTTGTCTCAGGCCCACTGATCTCGTTCAACGTCAGATCACTTCCATCTTCTAGAATCGAAACAGCGAAGATCTAGACCCGCTGTAAGAGCTGAGTTCTCAAATCGGATTATCTTTAACTGAAATAAACTTCCCTCTGCATTACTAAAATTTCAGACGGTAGAGGACTTTAAGCGATACCTAGGCAAAATTCGGGTAGCCCTATTCCCTTAATTCCTGTGAGAGTTAATGTCAGCCTCTAATCACTTGCTAGTAGTTTATGCAGCTTCATGAATATATGGTTCTTCTGTTCCTATTCCTCTCTCGCATTATCAACTCCAGACTCTACCATCAGGTCGACGTGCTAGAGGCTCTGTTCGCTCACTGGCACACGAAGCGGGAGCCTTGTTAAGCGAAAGGTTGTTTCGTCCATGGATTCTGTAGTATGTCTTGTGCTGCCTCCGTGAAAGGAATGCGCGGCAAGCTTTCCATTCTGTAGTCTGTCGTAGCTCCCCAGATCCGGTAAGAGTCTACGGGAAAATGATTCCTGAGTTCCCCACAAATTGTGGGGTTCGCCAGGGATATATATATATATATATATATATATATATATATATATATATATATATATAGCCCTGGCGAACCCCACAATTTGTGGGGAACTATAGTCCGCTCCACACTGAGTGCATGGAACCACTCTTCAAGCCTAGCACAGCCACAAGGACCGTGCACCCCGTCCCCTCCAGGAACGACCGATTGTCTGGCCGAGGTAGTAAGTAATAGACAGGTAGGCACCTTGTCAACATGCGTATCAAGCGCAACCACCCCGGGGATATCAAGCAACAACCCAGTCACTTGAGACGGCAATATCAATAATTAATAAATTGAATATTGTATACGGATATGCCGGCATAAGTCTTTAATGAATGAGGATGTGTAATAAGTTGGTTGCCAAAAAATCCGCTATAGTTTAAAGACGTCAGAAAATATGTTTTAAGTCAATGTCAATCGCGAAAATTTTATGAAAGTTAAATGCAGTTAACTTGGGCGACATGTGCAAGTTAATAAAAGATAGTTCATTTAGGCAATATTGATACATACAGCGAGCCCACCATCTGAAATAAAGATACTTAGCATGCAAGTAAGCGGTTAGCAAATAGAATGCTGCGTACCTAAAAACGCTGCACGGATTCTGCCTACGTTCTCAGCAGGACCCGTCGTCTTCGATGGTGGCTCCGAGTGGCCTCGCTCATGTCTCACTAGGCCTACCTGACTCGCACTCGCGACCGCATGTGATGCAGCACCACGCGCTCGATGGAGTACAACTCATCGGCGCCTGTCGCTTCCGCAATTGTCGCTTCTCTGGATGCACGAGGGCTTTCTCTTGCACCTCGGCAACAGCCTTCGTGATCAGATCGCGCCATGCACGCCGACCAACCGCCTTCGATTCCCTTGACCTGAAATCAAGATGAGAAGATGAGAAGCTCATTTTATCACATCCTGGCAACGTAACTTCGGTTTCCCCGCACGCCCCTTCCCAGTACTCAGCTGGCCATGTAATAGTTGTTTCAGTCTCCGCGTCAAATCCATACACGACTCACATGACCGAGCCACAGGTGTTGCAGCAAAAGTATGCAATGCACTGCATACATTCCATTTCGGCGCAACTCTGTCCCACCATTCGATGCGCTGAATCCGTCGCAAACACTGCAGATGGAACCGCTCTAGATATCGCACATCCTTGTTTCGCTGCCGTATAGAACGGACAATACCATGGATTTCTACACCATCACTTTCGTGCCAACGGTACGTGCCAACGCGGTACTCTAGCTTCCCGAATGCCGCCGCTGCCTTAGAGACGCGCATACGAAGCTAGCGTGGAAGCTGCTGGTCAGTCGACAGCACACTCCCAATACTTCAGCACTAATGCTCATTTGCGGCAATATTGAAGATTGCACCTCTGGTGAAGGCTAAAAGAGACAGACAGTTTTACTTGTGTTGACGGTGAGCCGGAATTTGGCCGCTGTCGAAGCCAGAGCACTAGTCATGTGCTGCAACTCATCTGCGCTGTGTGCAAAGAACGCACAGTCGTCAGCAAACAGCAACATACGGATAGTTGTCTCACAGACTAGAGTTATCGCACCGAAACGACGGATGTTCAGCAAAAGACCATCAATACGGTATTCCACACGAACACCGTAAGCACGAGCCGCATCAAAAACACAAGATGTCATTACATGAAGCTAAATAGTAAACATTGCAGAAGCTAAGACACAGCCTTGTTTCACTCCAGAGACAACTGCAAAGTCATCCGAGGTCTCTCCACTCAGCTGCACCCTCACCCGCATAATACTGTGCAGACATTCAATTAAACTTCCAAACTCACGCGGACAACCAAACTTACCCAACACAAGCCACAATGCCTTGCGGTTCACCGTATCAAATACCTCGGTGAAATCAGCCAGTACAAGGGCTGGTGTCGTTCTCTGCACTTCTGCAACTGACGAGCCGCATACACCACATTGCTCTTCCGCCACCTACGCTTTTATAGCCTGACTAACGAGGCGGTTGAGCAGGATTCGGGCAATCACCTTGCCCACAGAACTCAGCAAGTTGGTGCCACAATAATTCCCGCAACATTGTTTGCTCCCTTTGTTCTTGTACAGTGGTAGCACAAGGGCATCCTTCAGCTCAGGAGGCACCTCCTCCTCAATCCATACACGTTGCACCAAGTGGTGCAGCGCAGTCACCAATGTGGGTCCGCCGTGTTTCAATACTTCAGGCGGGATCCCGTCGGCACTGGCACACTTGCGGTTTCGCAGCTGAGCAAGTGCTTTCTACGTCCCACCTAATGTCGGCGTGTCCGCCAGATTCGCCTTCACATCATGTTGCTTCAGGCCGTTAAATGTAGACCAGTCGATCTCTGAACGGTTGTTCAAGAGACAGTCAAAGTGTTTCCGCCAGATATGCATTATGTCTGCAGTCTGTGTGCAGGTAGCGCCTGAACTACCATCGATCAGAGTCCTCAGCGGTTCCAATCTCGGTCCATACACCGCCTTCAAGGAGTCAAAGCATTCCTTGTGTTGGTGGCGTTCGGCGTAGCATTACCTCTTCTTCGTCCATCATGCATTTTTGATGCGACAGAACTCTCGAGTCAGTCGCCGTCGGAGTTTGCGAAACTGACTCTTCTTCCCCAAGTCACCTTGGCCCGCGACATGTGCAGCAAATGCTGCATTCTTCTCCGACACAAACGCGCCAATCGTCACATTGTTGTCATCAGACCAATCAGGCCGTTTACAGTTTGCGCGCCCGATGGTTTCCTCGGCAGCAGCGGTCACCTGGTCGCGAATGTGATGCCACAGGTCACCCACTATGGCTATGCATTCCACATCACACAGTGGTGCAGCCATCGTCTCCTTCTGCATCCTTTTCTTCACAGTACATGGGGAAAGAACATCAAATTTCCGCCGGTTCACGGCAAGATTTGCGAAAATATATGTACAGTTCGGTTCGCAACTATTTGTGATCAGTGCCATACTCAGCTCCACGCAGTACACGTGTCATGCACACCACGCATATCACGCTGACAGTCAAGCAGCTGAGCATGCCCACTCCGTGGGTGCGTTCAAGTTGCTGTATCACTCGCGCTCAGTGAAAACCGTGTGTACGTGATCGTCAAGCCGTGAGTGGCACACAGTGAAAACAACCTGTCACCGTTCGCATTCGCTGAACGAATGCCATGCAGACCGGTAACATCCGTCCACACCGATGCATTAGCCCAACGCGCGCGTTGAAATCACCCAGCAGAAATAGTCTGTCACTCCTTGGCACAGACCGTTTCACGCTCGGTAGCTGAGTGTAGAATTGATCACGCGTGTCATCAGGATAACACATTGTCGGACCGTACGTGCTTATAAAGTGGCAAGCTTACCTCTTCCGAGCCGTAGGTGAGCAGTCATCTGTTGCGCGCTGATGCCTGTTGGTTCACCCACCAGCTGGCCATTTTAGGCGATCGGATATTTCAAATCCGATCCCATGTTAACGTGGTGCTGAGGCGGCATTTGCCACCCAGTAGAATGTGTAGCCAGCACCTGCTTCATACAACTTACCTTGCTCAGCGAGCTGAGTCTCACTGAGCGCCGCAATATCGATGTGGTTGCGCTACGTCGCAACGAGACTGGACCTTAACGTGGTGCGACGGTTTGCGGGTAAACGCGATAGGTTAAGGTACATGTAACGAGGTGTACACAACCTAACATATAGGCCGAAAATGTAACAAAAACTATCAGGTCAGATCAGGATCTAGGTCTGGGCGCCCTGGCAGTATCTCAGCCCACATACAACCATGACATTTTCTTCAAACATAAACTTCATCCTGCATCGGCCGTCGCGCAGATTATCAAGGGTCGCCTTATCTGCTGCATACAGCAGGGCGGATAAGCGAAAACACGCTACTGCTGGTGCCTCCCTTCTTTCTTTTCCACCTGTTTCTCTTACTCCCATCCCGGCCCCCATTACTAACCTTCCTTCTGTAATTCCCAGCTTAATTGAGAGCAACCGAAGTGCTACTGGAGTAGAACCATCTGCAGCCACCATCCCACAGCACCTATCGGACGCCTATCGGCAAAAGTCCCTTATAAGGTCATGCTATCCAGTTTCCATGGCGACATTCAACATCCGCACTCTAAGACAAACAGGTCAGCAGGCTGCATTCGCACGCACCTTGGATACACTGGGTGTTGATGTGTGTTGTGTGTCCGAAACTAGGATTAATGACCCTAACGGGGTTATTGAATTGACTGCACCCGGCTTATCCTCTCGTTATTGGTTGCACGCATCCGGAGACGCCGATGCGGCACTCACGGGTCAAGTTGGTGTAGGTATCATTCTCAGCTGCAAGACTGAGTCATCGTTGGTTGATTGGATTCCGGTGAACAGCCCGTTTGACGACATCAGCTAAGGTGAATTCGCGAAGTAAAACAAAACGCTGTTTGTTTGTGATTTCCGCTTATTCTCCCACGGACTGCAGTTCTAATGCAGTCAAGGACACCTTCTATCACCAACTGAACACGCTGCTACGCAGTACTACTAGTTCAGATATTATAGTACTTGCAGGGGATATGAACGCAGAAGCAGGGCGTCTGAGCTCTTCAGAAGCTCAGCTGGGTGGTAAGTATGGACTTAACTCCGAACGGACTGACAACGGTGAGCGTCTGCTTCAACTATGTGAGGAGCACCAGTTGTTTCTTACTAGCACTGCTTTTAGACACAGTGGGCGCAGAAGTGCCACTTGGCGTCCACCTGTAGCTTGCCAGCGATGGACCCAACTTGACCACATAGCCCTACGTTACAGATGGCGCGGTTCCATCCTGGATTGCCGCTCGTACTGGAGTACCTGTGTCGACTTTGATCATGCCTTGGTGCGCTGTCGTTTCTCCATGAACTTTACCGGAAGGCGCACAAAGCGTCTCCTCCGATTGGCAACGGAAAAATTGTCCCAGCCCTCTGTCAGGCAAGCCTATCAAGACACACTGCATACCGAACTCTCGCCGTCTTGTCCTAATGACACTGAACCTCAGTGGAATAAGATCTCGGCTGCCATGCACGACGCAGGAGCATCTGCTTGTGGCACTATCCATCGTCACCGCACTAGTCACCGGATATCCGAGAGGTCCGTGAACCTGTTGGAAGCTAGAAGACACCTCTCGGCTGGTTCTGAACACAATGTGACCAGACGGGCTATTAGGCGTGAGCTAAAGCGGAGCCTACGTGCTGACAAGGAAGCTTGGTGGATCAGTCGGGCTCAAGAAATGGAGAAGGCAGGAGCAGTAAGCAATTACCGGAAGCTCTTCCAGCCAATCCGCACCACTGGCCCCAGAAAACCAGGCGTCAGTGAGACAATCAGAGACAGCGCGGATGCGATGATACACAATAGGGAGCGCCGTATGGCTCGTTGGGCGGAACACTTTCAAGCTCAGTTCAGCTGGCCCCCTGCTCCCGGACCTCTTCCTACTAAGGTGATGCAGGACGCGTCATGGACGGTAAGTTTAGAGCCTCCGTCGGAGGCCGAGGTCCGAAACGCGATCACATCCCTCAATCATTTTCGTGCCGCTGGCCGGAATTTCCTCCCACCTGCACTATTTAAGGATGGAGGTCCTCTGCAGGACACTTACGTCCCTATTCGAACGTATCTGGAAGGAAGAGTGTCCCGGATAATTGGAGCGAATCGATTATAGTGGCATTATACAAAAAGGGCAGTCGCACAGACTGTGCGAACCACAGGGGTATTAGCCTAACGCCAGTTGTGACAAAATTACTGGCCTCGATTATCGTTCGTCGCCTCACTGCAGAACGGGAATCTCGGATTAGGGAAGAGCAGGCTGGTTTTCGCCCAGGACGTGGCTGTATAGACCATATATTTACTTTGCGGCAGGTGCTAAAGCAGCGCCACGCATACCGCAGACCGACAATAGCTGTGTTCCTCGATTTCAAGAGTGCGTTCGATTCAGTCGATCGATCGATTCTGTTCGAATTACTTGCGCGGAAAGGTGTTCCCACGAAATATGTGAACATCATTCGTGCTCTATATTCGAACACTACAGGCCGCGTCAGGGTCTATGGTGTCCTATCGGATAGCTTTTCTACTACAAGTGGCGCTCGTCAGGGTTGTCCGATTTCCCCGTTTTTGTTCAATTTCGTCGTAGATTCTATCATGGAGTGTTCCCTTGCGGAATCTCACGATGTAGGTGTTGAAGTGCTGCCTGGTGAACGGTTAGTTGATCTAGATTATGCAGACGATATCGTCTTGCTTTTCGACAATGTTGAGGCGGCACAATCAACCCTGAATAGTCTATCCAGTGGTCCCATTATTTAGTATGCACTTCGCACCTTCAAAGTGCAAAGTGTTGCTGCAGGACCACCAGCCACTCGATGACCCCTTGACGCTTGCTAACGAAGAACTCGAGGTGGTTGATCAATTCAATTATCTTGGCAGCTGCATCAGCAATGATGGGCGCATAGAAACTGACGTGAGCTCACGCATTGCAAAGGCCAGAGCTGCCTTCTTGAACCTGCGTCATCTTTGGCGACAGAAGGGAGTTTCCCTCCGTCTGAAAGGCCGTGTATACAAGGCCACAGTGAGGGCCGTTCTGCTTTATGGTAGTGAGACTTGGCCCCTTCGGTCTGAAGATCTGAGGCGCCTTCAAGTCTTTGATCATCGTTGTTTGCAAAGCATTGCTGGTGTCGGATGGCACCAGCGTGTCCGCAACGATGATGTGCGTAGGCGAGTACTAGGTAGTGATAATCATGCTAGCACCCTGGAACAACAGATAGCACTGAATAAGTTGCGTTGGCTCGTGCACGTGCTACGCATGCCTGGTCACCGCGTACCTAGGAGGGCCCTGTTCAGTCTACCAGGTATAGGATGGCGCAAGGTTCGAGGTGGACAGAAGTTGACTTGGCAGTTGGAAATGAAATCACTGACAACTAAACTGGGTGCCGTTGGTCCGTCTTGCCTTCCGGGTTGGAGTCCACGTGACTTACCTTGTGCTTGGCTCGAGACTTTGCAGGACATGGCTCGCAACCGGCACCAGTGGCGCTTCTGCTGCCGTCTTCTAATCGGATTGACGGTTTGAAGTATGTTTGGTGCTGTGTTATCTGCGGGATAATGGCTGATTATGACGCGGGGCAGTGAAAGCCGCAAGGAAGCTGTCTCGCGGATGCCGCCTTATCTTTGCACGATAGCCAGCTGTTTTTGACGGAATGTTGTCTACACAAGATGTAGGCGCCTTGAGCCTGAATGTTTGCTTAGGGCATTAAGGTTTTCGGATAAGTCCCCCTTCTCTCCCTCTTCTTATTCTTTATTTCATAGGTCCTCATGGTTGTATGGCAGCGAAGCATCAGTTCAAATGGCTGATGTACTGCTGTTGATGATGATGATGATGTGGTAGCGCGCCAGTTCCATCGCGACCAGTGCAGTGCGACGCTCGGGGCGTTCACCGGAGTTCCGGTCAAGTAGTGTGCTCACGTTCCAGAACCAGATGCTGAGTGCTTTGCGCGCAGGCGTTCGATTGCATTGATGAGCAATTGCACGCGAGATGGTCGTTGTGCTTCAGAGGTTTGCTTGAGGGAATCTACCCGGAGCCTTTGGCTCAATAACCTGACCCACAAGGCAGTGGGTGATTTGGAGGTTTGCTTGAGGGACTCCGCTCGGAGCCTTTGGCTCAATAGCCTGACCCACAAGACAGTGGGGAGCAGATCCAGCTGGGGAATGTGATTGCAGAGGTGGATTGGGATTTGCTTGGTGGCCGTCACACGCAGCCTTTGAGGTGCTGGAACGATTCATATATATTTTTGCGACCGTAGTAGGACACGCACCTGCGAATACGGCAAGACGCAGGTGGGTTTTGGCGGGTTTGCACCAATTTGACCAGGGGCTTGCTGACTTGGGGCTGGCAGTAGCAAACCATTGAACACTCGGAGGTGCCCTCCCACCGTCAAAGACAATGCGTGTCGCTCGTGCTCTACGCCAATCGAGCAATGAGAATATAACCCGTAGACCTGTTGTCTCTTATGGCTAGGTTTTACTGGAAGAGAGCCATCCACCAGTTCATAACCTCCAAAGAGGATGTACTAGGATACTGGCAGGAGAATGACTCGGGTCCTCAGCCAAAGCTTTCGATTAAAGGTACACCAGAAAGGCAGAGGGTTTAGCGCATGGTCAGTTCACTGACTCATGCGGATTGGTATCCTGGATCTTAGCAGGGAGAAGGGCGCAACCCAGCTTCCACCCAGCTGTCGCCACGAGGCGTCCAGGACATGAGTAAATGGCACAACAGTAGCAGCAGTGGGTAGACTATCTGTCAGAATCTAGCCACCACCAGCCTCGGCCCACCATAGGCTCACACACACACACACACACACACACACATATATATATATATATATATATATATATATATATATATATATATAGCATTCCTGATGCTTCTTCACCGCAGTTGGGCTAAACCAACTTACACTTAAACTAGGTCTTTTTAAGCTGGCTAAATTTCATTCCACTTTAGTTGGTTTGTTCTGCCTACCTGAATACTCTTCTATTAACTGGCCATGTTGCTTACATTAATTGCGCTTATCTTCGGTAGCTTTGTTGCGTTTTGTAGCATTTTTAACTAACTTGTGGACATTTTTTCCTTTACGCCGATTCGTTGCTAACCAACTAACTTACTTCATATGCTTATTTAGCTTAGAGTTATGCCACCGTATCGGTATGCATTATTGGATTTGTTTTATTTCATCTTGTCGTTCCAGGTGATTGGCTGTTGCTTGATATCCCCGGTGTGGCTGCGCTTGATGTGCATGTTGACAAGGTGCCTACCTGTCTATTACCCACTACGTCGTCCATACTGGCTCCAGGAGACAGTTGGTCGTTTCTGGAGGGGACGGGGTGCACGGTCCTTGTGGCCGTGCTAGGCTCGAAGAGTGGTTCCATGCACTCAGTGTGGAGCGGACTACGGTCCAGCCACCGCCTTGTGTGCTCATGATTTCCCAAATACAGCGTGCTTGTGTTTGCTTGTGAAGGAGTGTGGGCCGGCTCCGTTGATGCAACCTGGCTCCCATCCACATGCCTCCCGGTCTTATTCCTTCGGGTTTACACTGGATATGGGGTGTGTGCTTGGAGCTGTGTGTGGTGCAGCGCAAGTCATCCATGGTCTCTCTGTAGGCGCAGGCGTCCTGTGGCTGGCCACGGTGACAGGCAAATCCGAAACCGGATGCCGCCAACGATTTGGCATGGATAGCGTGTGGATGGGAGCCATGTTTCATCAGTGGAGCCGGCCCACACTCCTTCAACAAGGAGAACAGAAGCGTTCTTGCCTAATTGGGAAGTCATGCACATTAGACGTACACCTGGTTGTGGCTGTGCCCAAGACCGTTCCACACAGGATGGAACCACTCTTTGAGCCTATCACCGTCATGAGGACGGTGCACCCCGTTCCCTCCAGCAATGACCAACTGTTTCCTGGAGCCAGTATGGACGACTTAGTTGGTAATAGACAGGTAAGCACCTTGTCAACCTGCACATCAGGTGCAGTCACACCGGGGAGTTCAAACAACGTCTACTTCTGAAATGCAAGATTACTCAGCACGCAGGCAAACGTACCCCATACGCTGCCTTATTGACCTGGGTTAGTAAATCCAATGGGAGCGTATGCATCGTGCTTCTGTTCCACGTGCAACAGTGCCTTCTCTTTCACCTGAGCAGTCATCCTTTTGAGCAATCCACGGAATTCCCACCGATTAAATTTGCCTTGGATTCGCAACACCTGAAAGCAACATGCGTTTGTCGTAAAATCACCTTCATATTCTGTTGATGTTATTTTCCGTTTGCTCGAGTGCCGCTTCCATGCACTAAGTAGGCTTTATAAAAACGGTATGAATATCCTCGTCGAATTCATTCAGTATACATATATACATGGATTAGCGTCATCCGTGTGCAATGGCAGTTCGAATACGACGTATGCACATGCGTTTATCCAAACTTAAGTGTGATCTGTCAAACACTGGATAGCGACACATCAGACCTCATGATCAATGTTACTACAAACGTGTATAGCCTTCGTTTGGAGATCAGGCTAACATCCACTTTCGCCGGCATGACAATAAGTACTTAATACGAACTGTTGATGTTTTCTTCAACATTTATAAGTGACAGCCTTACATCTTGGGCATCCATATTTAAAGGAACCCGATATAGGGATAGTGAAGCAACTGCTAGGTAGAATGACATAAACTAGTGGTACAGTAAAATAGTGTGCACTTAGGTGTTGACATCTGGTTTGCGTAGTTGATGAGGGAGGTCGCACAGTGTACGTATGCGATGGAGTGTCCACTTCTGGCTCTCCGTGTTGCCGACCGGTCCGGTCATCTGCTGCCCTATGTACGTGCAGATTTTCAGAGAATGATTGATGCGCAACTTTTGATCTTGACAAGTGACATCAACTAAGTCCCGTTGCCCACTGTCAAACATTCTACTTTCCAATCAGTGTTTTGCAAATGTCCAAGTACTCAACCGTTTGTACATACCGATGTGTACTCTGCTGTGGCCATAAAGCTATGTGATAACAATCTGTATCGTACGTCTTGGGTGCAGCCACTCGGTGCTCACAAAACGATTGTCGCTATGCGCCGATTCCTTTCCGAGGTAATATGCCAAGACACTGGGGTACCATTCCCGTTGGGTTTAACCTTCTACTTAGTCCATCCAAAAGATTGGCCATGTGCAATGCAACTTCTGGTAAGCGTCTCTGCGCTCCCGCTTTCCATCCGCTTAGTACGTGCGTTTCATAAGCCCCGGTAAATTCAGTATGGCTGATGAACAACTAGAAATATATCTATGCTCACTCCCGTCACTAACCTGCGGAGTGGAACATGAACTGGCGACATTTTAATAATCGCTAATCGGTTAATTGTCGGGATTGTTCACTTGCCTCACAGTTGCTTGACAATAAAATGCTCTGGCTGTTGGAAGTCCAATACAAACGCACTTTGCCCATTGTTCGATAACCACTTCAGGTGCATATTGGCGTGCCTGGTTTTTATTACTAACTGCGTGCCTGCATTGCCTGCATTTTGATTTCAAGACTTCGATAACCTACCAAAGACGCCAGTTTCGTAGGTTTTCTGAAGATCTTCAGCCTTTTCCAACACCTGAAATGGATACGTTTCTGGTGGCTTTTGGCTGTTACTTGGTGTTGTCATTCCTGGCTGGTACATATTAGGATTCCCATGATATTCAGTACCTAGAAAACCAATTCTTTTCGTTGTGGCGCTATGTTCCTTATTGTCAAGATCTCGCATCCCACTTTGGTATTCGGTGAAACCGCCACATTTTAAACGTCGGTTATGTTGCAGCAGGATGTATTTAACCTGGGTTAACCTTACTAACCTAGCCTTGTCTATTTCTTCTTTTCTAAACGAAACAGCGTCATGCGGGATATTGGTATCCCACCAAAATACCATAAACGATCCGAAGAAACTGTACTTATTTCTTATACATTTTAATACACACCCCAAGTGGAATACAATTGCTGTCGCACAGTTGCTTTGTCTACTTTGAATGTTTACACCATGTATTCCGTACACCAACACCGGCTAGTTGTTTGATGGTTCCCTTCTCTGGATTGCAACCGATTCGAGCCTGTTTGGGCGCGTGCGATTTCGCGGTGTCCTTAGTCTGCACACGGTTGTTTTCGATGGCGTGGTGACTATGCATCGCGGTAATTTGCCAGTGTAATACCTCTGCTACTTGTTCTGCCCCCCACACTTCGTGCACCTGTATTGAGCACTTTTACTTGTAGGATACTGCGTTTAGCAGTACAGCGGTAAACTCGATTACCTCTTATACCTACTCCCTTCGTTGTATTTGCGCCACTCATTTTATGCTCATTTTGCCCATCTCGTGACATTTGCGCGTTCATTTTTCCAACATTTTTCAGTGTGTGGAGGACATAGTCCTTCCTACAGCAGCTTGCCCTATTGACAACCGATTCATACGAGAGACTCGTTTGGCCGAATATGTCCTTCGCGCGACGCAGGACAGTTTTGAGGTTGGTCTAACCGCACTTTGCTTGTCTGTTACGCTATGTGAGAACTGTACATCAAGCACACCTAGGGACAGCTGCGACATTTGCACATTGCTAAACCCACCTTATCGTCCGTTTCTCAACCCATTGCTCTCAGCCGTCAGTTTATTTAGTCCCCTTACTTTCTGCCAGTATACCTGTCTGATTATTTTATCTTCTTTTAGGCATTTATCACTAGTTATCGTGGTTGCCTGACTACTGAACTGCTCTCTTTACTCAAACTGTGCCATGACTTACCACATGGTGAGTCGGCAGGGAGGATTGCGTACATTGAGTCTGATGTTTTGTTCACAATTCCCAAACCGAAAAGATTGAACTGCACAATCTATAAGATAAAATTGTTAGACCTGACCTTCGGCTAGGCACAATTTTTGGTAGTTCAGCAATTGATCGCAGAACCCGATATGGAAGCCGAGGTTATAGTTAGTGCGATGCTTCCTCTCGTTAGCTCAGACGACCGATCGCAGTGACAAACAAGCCGACTAGCGACGACCCAACGCGCACAACCGAAACCAGAAAGCGTATCGAAACTCGTAGACGTGTAACTCAGATTTTGGATAATTAACATAAATTGTGCGATAACGGGCACGAGGATAGGAAAGTATATTTGAAACACGGAATTACACTGGTGTAGGACGCCGAGACAAATGCTCGGTATTGGTGTGTCATCGCAGATCAGTAGTCTGAAAAGAGCAACTGTACATCCGAAGCGTGTGCAGTGGTGCGAGTCCGAGTTTATCGTGAGTTGCTTGGGGCGTGAAAGAGAAAACAGTGTCACACATGGGCTGAGGGGGAAGCGTGCTTGTGATAGTGAACTGGTTGGTGCCAGGAATGTTTATTGGTTTCTGAAGTGATCGCATCTCGACGTAGGTCGGCTTCGGACGTTCAATAATTACAGTATCATGGTAACCACTTCCATCCAACATGATGTACTTCTTCCGAGCAACCACCTTGTAAGAGCCCTCGTAAGGCGGTGTCAGCGGTTTACGGACGGAGTCGACACGTGCGAGAACGAAGGGGCATGTGCGCAAATCCAGGCCTGC
This sequence comes from Dicrocoelium dendriticum, assembly GCA_944474145.2. Lineage (NCBI taxonomy): Eukaryota > Metazoa > Platyhelminthes > Trematoda > Plagiorchiida > Dicrocoeliidae > Dicrocoelium > Dicrocoelium dendriticum. Next base: position 38,903,010 of record OX104063.1, on the reverse strand, counting down.
CTGCTAATTCCGTGGGCTGATTCGGGGTGGTGATGGACGAATCGAGCTGAAGTGTTGCCACTTCCCCAGTCATGCTTGAATCTAGTACTATATCTCCGGGAACTCTGTGAGTATTGCCGAAGACCAACTCAGCGGGACCATACCAATGTCTTCAATGGTGTTACGCTTACCAAGCAAGATGATCGGTGGACGTTCCGATCATTTACAAACAATCGTAAACTTATGGAATACGCTACCAGAAGGACTGATGGAAGCAGATTCTGTGAAGTGTTTTAAGACACATATCGACCAGTATTTCGGAAGCCAGTACTTTTGTGAAACGGCGCACATATAATGGAAAAAGTACATCCTATACCCGGAAATAATGACACCAATACGAATTCCTAACCGAACAAAGATAAACGATTAACTGATCAAACACTACCACTGACGATTCGCAATCGAATGCTTTTGATTTTTCATAATTCGATAGAGTTATATAGAAACCTTTCTACTTGCTCTTAAATACAGTCTCAGACTGCGGAGCGGTATTTACCGGCTTTAATTTAGCGACTGAAGCGTGCAACGGTGCCATTGGCAACCGCATGGTGTGCGGTTGTTTATAAATGGGAACAGCCACGATAGCGGTTCAAGTCACTAAGCAAAGCTGAATTAATTTGAGGCCCTCTATCGGTACTAATAGTGGCGGGTCTGTTAAAGATGTAAATCCAATTTTCAAAGTGTGTCCGCGCCATTTTCTCCACAGAAACATCTCGTAAAGGCACAACAGGTGGCCAACGCGTATAACGGTCAACACGTCAGGAAGTAGACGAGGCCGTTGAATGGAGGCAGGGTCTAACGATGTCAAGATAAACGTCTTGGCTATGGGCGTCGGGAAGCACAAATGTGTTTTGGACAGTAACCATGTGACGGTGGGCATTGCTGGTTTGGCAAGTGATACGGTGTTTTACCCACTGCTGAATCTCGGAACGCAGGTTGTGCCATATGAAGCGATCAGTAATCAACTTGACGGTGTCTCGGCTAGGGTTCCCATATAGGTGGTCAAAGACAGTTCGGCGGTACTACTGATGAGCAAAAGGCCGGGGCTTTTTAGTTGACGTGTCACTGTGCATCTGGAGTCTAAGTTAAGAATTAGTTTACGTGATAGTTTGATCAATGGATTCGCCCTCAATTGCACAAACTCGGGATTACTTTTCTGATGAGCTGCTATGTCTTTTAAATTAATCGTCTGACGCGAAACTACCTGAAGACAGACACGCGACATAGCATCGGCGACAGCCTTGTTGGCAGTATCATTGTGACGAATGTCGGATGAAAACCGTGAGATTTAATCTAAGTGATGGATTTCTCTAAGGGAGAGACGATCAGGTGAACCACAAAACACAACAGCAAATGGTTTGTGGTCCGTGAGATTGGTAAACATGCGATCTTCAAAGAAATTTACAAAAAGTTTGATGGCGAGATACATAGCTAAATGTTCACTACCGGATGTGCGTCCGTGAAGGCTGAAGGTTGCGAGGGAAACGGGCTCAGGTTGGCCATTGAATACTTGCTGGAGTACAGCCCCAACGGCGGTCTGTGACGCATCAGCCTTGAGAATAAGGGGTGTGACATCAGTCCCCAGATGACTAAGTGCGGTAACACTAGACGATGCGCGCTTGATCTTGTCAGATGCATCCCTTCCTGGGTGGGCTCGAATTTTCGTGTCTTTAAGCAAAGCGGTCAGTGGCTGGATCAGTCCAGAGCAATCAGGTCTGCACCGATTTTACTAATGTAACATGTCGCGATAACAACGCAGAGTTATGAAAGTTTGCGGAATGGGGTCATCTTCACTTTCTAGCATTTTCTCGGGGAGTGCACTGATACCATTGCAACCAATTCAGAGGCCTAATAAACCGATAGAACTTCGGCCAAAACCACAATTGTGAACATTAGTCGAAACGTCGTACTAAGTGAAGCGTTGGAAAATCGATCGAATGTGTGATAAATGCTCATTACGATTTGTACTGGTTACAAGAATATCGTCATTGTAGATGAAAGCGAATTCGAGTTCTTTAAGAACCAGATCAATCGACCTTTGGAGAGCATTTCGTAGACCAAGCGGCATGTGAACGAATTCATCAAGGCCAGATATTGTGGTTATAGCGGTCTTCGGAATGATTACGTTAGAGAAAATCGTTCTTCCAGGTAGATCAAGTGAAAGATAATGATGTGCGGAACCGGATGTTTGTCGGGGACGGGGACGTTATTTAGTGCCCGGTAATCTCCACAAGGTCTCCAGCCACCACTGAATTTTTTTAGGAGCCATACACAACGCGGGTGATCATAGGAAGAATGGACGATACAGTGATAAAGCACATGTTCGAACTGTCTTGGCAGTAGCGAACTTTTCCAGGAGTAATCGTCCAGGTCGGTTGGTCAATGGATCTTCATGCGTTAGGATGTGGTGCGTACTTTCGTGTTTAGACGCTGAAGACTGCAGAACTAGTGGGTGCTATCAAGCGTAGACCGATCGAAGTGACTACCCGAAACGGTCAGGGACGCTGCAATATCGCGCAGTTTTCTATTACGCAGATCCACGCTGAGACCGAACTTGGTGGGAAAAACAACATCAGCGATGGGAAGACTTCGATGGAGACCCAGCTTGAGGGGGAGCGTTTTCTGGCCTTGTATATAAATCTTTGCATTGTTAGCCGCATGCGCTATCAGCCCGGTTGGAAGTAGGTTGCGTTTTTCTGCAGCTCGAGGAATAACGCTAACCTCGGCGCCCGTGTCGACTAAGAAGTGCGAATTAATTGAGGCCACTGCAAGGGCGTCCCCATTACTGCTGGCGTGGATGTTTCCCCTTTGAGATTTGCAGAAACCCTTCGGCTTTTTACAGCCAGGTCGACAGCATCTCCAAAACTATGGTCATATCAACAGAAATTTCGTGCCGAATCCATTCTGTGTTATGTCTTTCGAGAGGCGCGTGTTGTTCTTCTACAACCTTGGCGTTTCATACTCGAGATGTCGAGGTCCAGCTTCGATAGCTTATCGCAGATCGTTTCACTCGAGTCATTCTTGTCAGCGACGTGGGTCGTCGGTTATACAGTGACACACTGTGTTATTAAAGAAATACTTGTGAACCTTATCGACTGTCCCGGCTAAGTTGTTCAAAAATAGGTCATTCGCGAATACAGCAAGAATAGCTGAGGTGTTCGCTAGAAGACATTTTATCCACAGTTGTCACAGGACAGTGCCGTCGATCTTAGTGGAACCGACCAATATACGCGTGTGTCTGAGGAGTTGTGAGGTCCTGCGGTCACCTACTTAGACCCCGGAAAGAAGCTGTCGTATTCTAGTATCATGGTGGTACAAGCGTATCACGGCTGCTTTGAGCTTATCTTAAGGCCGGAATCGGATGGAGCAAATCGGTGAGGTCATTTGCAATGTAGGTAGGGAGTTGGGCAGTAACATGTGCAAATGTCAGTGACTGCAAGGCAATGCGACGGATACGAAAAGGCTAGCAATTGTAAAAATCACACATGCGGATTGGATAAATCGAGAGCAGGCAACGAAAGACCAAACACACTTCCTGATTTGGCAGTGTGAGAAACGTGGTCCGAAATTGTAAATGCACGCAGAAAAGGAGTTCTTAGCCTTCGAAAACAGAAAACGACGTCACCAAATATGTAGTCGAAAAACCGAATCAAAAGGGTTAGACTGCACAGACGAACTCTCAGTCTATAAGATAGGAATGTTAGACCTAACCTTCAGTTAGACACATCCTCCTTAGCCCAATAATTGATCACAGAACCAGATAAGGAAGGTGAGATCTTAGTTGGTACGATAATTCATCGTGTTAGATCTGACAATCAAACTGACGACATCCCAACATGCTTAGCGGAAATCAGAAAGCGAATCGAAGTTAGATTTTTGGTCAATTAACCCAATTTGGGCAAAAATAATAGACACGAGAATAGGAAGTTACAGTTGAAATCTGCGTCAGAAACATTCAATTTCGATTTTCATCTGCACAGCCTTTATTTTTTTAACTAATAAGCAAAGCTCTTATGCTTAATTATGCACGGTTGAGACAGTAAACATCTACACATATGTAGCAATGGCATAGTAATGCCATTGCTTCACTTAGTTTTCAGAAGCGCCTGCTTTGAGAAGTCATCACGACGGACGAAATCATCGTTTGCCACTTTCCTTATCCGCATTTTTATCCATTGTGTTCCTCCTCGTTTCATGGTCAGCACATGTCTCCACTCCATAGTTCCAGTATCTTTTTATGGTTTAGGCGATTTATTAAAGGGCCGTATTTTCCCTTGCTTTTTGATAAAAAACTAACTCATAGATCCACAACTACATATTGCTTTTGTGTAGTCAGAGGTCGTCTGATTTGGTTAATGCTATGATTCACATCGAAACTACCCGCTGGATGTGCTATACAGTCGGTCAAAAACGCCGGCGCTAAACGTGTCCAATATCTACGCAGGATGTAAACCGAATCTTGCCCTTCACTATACATTCGATCCAACTGAGTCACTTTTGTTGACTTCGTTCATAGGATACCTCATCAGATGCAGGTGTTATAAAGATTCTGGAACGTCGAGTGGATGCTTTGACCACAGTGATAGATCGATTGGTTGAACATTTGGCCATCCGCGATATGGTCAACAACTTCCACCCCAAACATCTCCTCAACGACAACATTTCTAGCCACCATCCCCCCATCGGCATCCGTGAACCAACTAAGGGACCGGTGATAACAGATTCTGAGGATTCTGATCACACTCACGTTCCCACTCAGGAAGCAACGTCTGACCTCGGTGCTCAAACGAAAGCCTGCAATCTGATGAATGCTTTAATGCTTTGTAATCTGCCAACCGAAACGATTGATGAAAGTGGGTCACGAACTGATTTGGTCATTACATCTACAAACGTTCGTCAACTTTTACCCCGTTTCTGGAAGAGGGCGACTTCCGAAAACTGGTCGGATGAAGAGAAAGTTCAGCGCTTGAGAATGATCTGTGATCCTGCACTGCAACGCCTATTGGACAACGCGGACGTTTACCGCAGGGATTGGGCCTACGTTTCTGCCATACTGTACGGTGACCATGTGTTGGATGAGGTTAGCATGACTCGATGGCTTGGCTCAATGCGTCAACGTCAGACGGAAACCCCTCACCAGTGGTACCTGCGCGTTTGTGATGTGGTTGAGCGTGGTTTACCTCCTGGCCCACGACAAGAATGGGAGGTGCTCTCCACCTTTGTCCGTGGCCTTCATCCCAGATATCAACAAGCCTTGGTCCCCGGAAATCTCCCACCAATCCCAGATATCATTCAGCGGTGTTCCCAGTTGGATGCAAAGATTAATAGCGCCCTAACGAATGGTCACATTGAACGCAGACGTACATGCTTCTCCTGTGGAGCCCCAGATCATCTTATGCGCGACTGCCCGGTAAACAAAGGTAATGTCAACTAGAGTATTCGAACCATCTAGACTAACTGCTTTTTGTTCATATGACATCCTCTTTGTTATCTAATTCACAGATGAGGCTCATCGATGGACTCCACGGATTGTGTAGATCACATTGTAAAGGACGTTGCTTCTACTGACTACATTATTTTATCACACCGAGAAACTGCATTTGGGCTAATTCATCCTATACCTGTCTATCATACAGATAATTTGTATTGACAATGATGCAGAGTAAATGATCGTTTGCCAATGGAATTTTCTGTTTTCACAAGTGTCGCTCCATCGTAAACGATAAATGACTTTTATTACTATTAACTCTGGCTTCCTGAGAGGAAGTTGCGTCGGCAGTGCCAGCAATTACAACTTTCCATTTGGGAATGTAAGGCATCAACAGCACACCAGTACGGTGCACTGACGCTTCGCTGCCACGCAACTACAGGCGGCTGCGCTCGGGTTGGGATGCTGCAGCGACGCCCAAACCAATACAGAAGCGAGGGCTCAGACCTGAGCTCTAGAGGTTGCAATTCAGGCGCATGCACTACGGATACCATTCGGTTTGATTCCTCCCACTTATTTGGTACAACTTGGCATGAGTACTGTTTGGAGCCGGTACGCGAATACCTCACACTTTCTAAATTCATATGAGGCATGCATGCCCACTGTGCGATCAAAGTTTTGTCACGTGGCGATCTTCGCTAACTGAATCATTGACTCGTAATCATTATCATTTTAGCTAGAGGTGGGAACACTTCAGCCATTGTGCTGCATTACACGAGAGTAAAAAAGAAAGGCAACACAGGTACGTCAGCTAAACCACCAGTAACGGATGGACATTGTTCCAGGAAGCTAAAACCGGCTATTGGGCCGCAAAAAAATTTACGTTTTGCTTCAGGACTGAGATCGTGGTTAGAGGAGAGGCTAAGCCGGAAGGTGATGGACAACGAATCACAACACAAATGCCACTGAAATTGGCTCCTAGCCATGTCAACAATTCTATTCAGCTAAACGTGTTCATCGTTTTGAGGCCCCAACCAAGGAGCTGAGAAACTCCAGCCAATCCATTTTCGAATTAAGGTACTTCAGTCCTCTTGCCGATGTCTTCGGCTGGCCTCCTTTCCTCTTTTTCCACCACACCCCGGTCGCACGTCGCGGCATACACAACACGTGGCCCAGCCATCGGAGCCAGGTTCGTGAAATAACGCTGCTGAGCAGTTCACTTCCTCTTCCTGTGCCCGGCCCGTAGCCAAAAGGATGACAAACCTGCCTCGTAATCCAAGGGCTCGGGTTCGAGCTTCCGTAGGGGACCAGGCGACCCTCGTCGTATCCGTAGGTTACGCGCGACTTCTGGTGGTTGTGCGGCAGCGAAGCGTTACTACTGCTTACCGGCGTATTTCTGATACCCTGTGTGCACCCGAGAATATATTATTTATTTGTAACTGCTATAAACAAGGCGCCGAACACGCTCATTGCTCACGGTGTTCCCACCAGATGTGAGCCAAATTGCGGAGGTACCGGTGCTCAAACGTAACTAGTCTGCTGATCAACAGAGCCAAGTTTCACAACCATACAGTAGTGTCGAACGTACATCTGCATTGGACAATATAACCTTCAGGGAGAGAGTGCTATCACGTTGGCGCCATAGGTGGTGAAGTTTAGCAGAGGCGCATCGTGCTTTTGCTATACGGTATGTGACCTCGTCTTCTATTCCATAGGCGCTGATACAACTGCCTTGGTGTTTGCATTTCTGAACGATTTCTATCTACTCATCATCACGCGTCAGCACAGGAGGCGGACCCTGCAAATCATGGATGAATGGTTTACACTTCGAGGGTGTAAAGCGAAACCCGAGGCTGCTGACCGCCGGTGCTTATCTGTCTAGTGCTTCTTGGCACGTTTGTGAGCTGTCACAGATGAAAGCAGTGACGTCAGCATACTCTAAGTCAATAAGTCCTTCACCTAGGAGTGGCTCCACACCTTGGTCGTATCCTGTGAATGCGGTTTCCATGACTTCGTCAATAGTGAAGTTGAAGAGGAGAGGTGACAGCAGCATCCTTGTCTTAAACCGTTGGAGATAATGAAGGGCGGCAACTTGTCCTATGCGGTCACACTACTTGAGCTACGTGTAAAGCGCTCGGGTAATATTTGCATATTTATTGAGCACACATTTCCTTAGCAAACAGTCCCAAAGACCAGAACGATTCACCGAATCGAAGGTACCTGTAATGTCTTAACAATCCTTTCAGAAGGTGATAGGGGTTGACAGCGATTAAGAGTCAGAGCAAAGTGAGAATAAGGCGCAGCCAGTGGCTCTAAGGACTAACAGCTGAGAGAGAAGAACTTAGTGACGCCTCATGCTTCTTTGTTAATTCATTATGTTGAATACTGCCTCTTGAATACGTCAGGTTCTAACAATGTGATACCAACTCTCCTAGTCGGATGAACGAACGTAGACTCCGAATTATTTCTCGCACAGCACGGTAACTGACAAATCTCGAAGTCTGTGAGTTCTCGGAACTTAGCCGCGAAAGATTAATTCACGCGAGTCGAACGGGTTCCTAGACCGAACGCCAAGTTTCTACGCACGATTTCCCAACCCAAGACTGTATCAAGCACAAGACAGGCCTTTTACCACAGGCGCTTTTACTGGCCAATGCTAAGGCGATTCTAACGTTGTACAGCCTCATTTTTATATCACGAAACAGTGATGAAGGGGGGTTTTCCCTTGGAAGGGTTTGCGTAAGCAAACCCTGGAAACAGGAAACATGGTTTTATGTAAATATGCAAAGTCCGTAAACTGAGCAGAAATGTTGGAAGTTTGGCGAGAGTTGTCCGGAAAAATAAATGTGGCTTGGATACAACAATGCGTGTTTGGTTGGAAACAAGACTGCTTCTGGGTACAAAGACTAAACGAATGTGAATGTTTCACGAGTTGGAAGGCTGATTGAACGTGCGCGTTGTCTGATCTGAGTACATGTGCACTTGTGTAAATCGGGTTTTCAGCCTTCCGTAATTTAAGCCTTTACTAATTATAACTTGGGGTCCGCATAACACATTAACTCACAACGACGGTTCTATTCAACCTGCTGCAGCGGCCGTGCACATTCTAAGACAAGCTTGTACAAACTACTTGTTCCATCCAAGTGATCCAGATTCATCGAACTTTGTGGCCGAACACCACACCACAAGGGATATGTAAATAGATAAATAAACGGTATACTTATCGACAAGTGAGACAATCCGACTGAATGTTTGCCTCACTGAGTGGGTGGATCCAATCCTAGGCGAGCACCCTTCCGAGAGATGTTTCAAATATCGCCTAAGTTGGGTCCTGCTATTTTGTATTCAAGGTTTCTAACGGACTTAGCCCGCGTAACTGAGGTGCCGAGTGCGATCAGATAACTAATAACACCAGTGACTATCGCAGACACGTCCAAATGGATGGTCATTATTCCACGAAGTAATGATGCGTAGTCGGTGATTGTGTTTAGTTCCTCGTACAGTGTTCTGCGCACCGTACTTGACTGCTATAGCATGCATTGCAACCTCTGTTTCCGTTTGATTTGTTTAAAATGGGCCTATCGGTGACTCCGATACCGTGCAAACAACGTGGAAATGTCACTACGTGTGTAGACGCTACGTTACACACGTCCTGTCTGTTTCTGTCAGGGTTTATTGTGATTTATCTGTCCGTTTGTTAGTAAAGCAGTGCACCTGCACGTAGCTATCCCTCTTCACAGCCTCAAATATGCTCAACTCATATTCAACACTACCATGTTTATGACACATTTGTCCCACCATCGGCAATGCGCGGTTTGAATTATTTAGATGTCACCTGAACCTCGATAACACTGATGTGATGCATTGATGATCAAAGATGTATGGACTCTAGAAAACTCATTTTTGTGAAGGTACCTAGCGTTGTAGTTAATTTTTCGCATAAGACATCGCACATGGAACAGTATTGGAACTCCTGATGGTGCAAACACTTAATTGACGTACACTAGTTCGGTAGCATCCAGTTGATTCTGTAGTCACATGTGACATGAGCGACGTCGTGGTGCATCTCGGTTAGGTCATGGACGAAACAGTCCTTCGCCTAACGGGCGTTGCGTTTCTTGTCCCAGTAAGCCAGCCAGGGCTTCCGGCACTTCGACGCTCAAACTTTCTTACTTCTGCAAACAGAGACAGAAACAGATCCCAAGCAATCTATACTAACTTTATGAAATGTTCAAGAGATCTTATCGACCACGGGCTATTTGGTGTGCACCCACTAATCTCTGTGTAGTTCCGGAAACAGTGTCGACCAATTCATATACAGATCTCTTTTAAAGACTGTCGCATTACATTCCAATGATGCAGAGGGGTGAATTCCAACTATGTACGACACGGTTCGTAAATATTTCGCCAGGATATCTAATCCGAACATCTGCTGCATTAGCTTTAGGTGGTGTCATCATCATCACGTTAGCTGAAGTTAGTAAACGCACCTCAACTAACGTGCTGCAATAGAAGACATAAGAAAAAAAACATTACAAAATACACATAAAAAAACCATAAAAACGTATTGTGATGCGTAGTACCATATTAAGCATCGCGTGTAAGAACGCGGCTGAAGGATCATGCTAAGCGGGAGGGGGGGGGGGAGCTTCTCGCCATGTCAACCAGTTTATCCAACAAAACTTTTTCATCTTTCTTCGGACCCCAACCCGGCAGTCGGGAAACACCAACCGACGCCAACTTCGAAGTGAGGGTCTTCATACTACGTGACCACATCATCGCTTGGCCTCCACTCCTTTTCTTCCATTCACACTCCAGTCGCTCAAATAACGCACGTCGCGGGAGTCAATGTGCTGGTATGCGCAACACGTGGCGCAGCCATCGGGGCCAGGTTCGTGAAATAACGGTGCTGAGCATTTCGTTTCCACTTCCTATGCCCAGCCCATAGCCTAAAGGATAACAAGCCTACCTTGTAATCAGAGGCTTTTTCCTATGGTAGTGAACTAAAACTGGCGCTGATGCTAAAGAGTTTTTAGCACGAAGGCGGACTGATGCTCATCATTCCACACCCGTGGAGTGATTTTAGGTAGCAGTGCGTTCAAAGGAGCTACAATAGTTGATGCCCCCGGTAAAAACGACGACAGTGTGATAAGATTCTTAAGAATGATCGGATTTCATCCGCATTCTTAGGCTGCGGTACCTGTATAATTGGGGATACTTTATCCTGCAAAACTTGCAGACCTCCTATCAAGTTGGTAGCCAAGATAACACACAGCTTTAGACAAAACACATTTAGATTTCTTCAGTTTCAATTCATTCGATTTCAAACGTTCCAACACCGTCTGAAGTGTCTTTAAATGTTCAGCATCACTTCGGCCAGAAACCAGGATACCAACAGAATAAGCACAAGTAAAGGGTATATCGTTCACGGTATCATCCTTTATTCGTTGGAAGATGCTGGGGGCGAGGCTTATTTCGAAAGGAAGACGGGTATACTGAAATAGTCCAAGATGTGAAGTTATGGTAGCTAATTAGCGTGAGTCCTCATCAAGTTCCACTTCAGAATATACGTGGCTAAGGTCAAGCTTAGAAAATTTTTGACCACCGGATAACGTAGCGTACAAATCTTCGATGCGTGTCAAAGGATACCTTAATAGCTTGATTGACAGTTAACTTATAATCTTAACAGATACGAACGGTACAGTACAGGAACAATTGGGGTACACTAATCCGAATGTTGTATGGGCATGATTACGCCTTCGGATGGTAACTGTTGTAGTTCTACTTCAACTTTGGGACGCATAGCGTACGGTAACGTTCATGCTTTGTAAAACTTAGCATTGGTGTTCTCCCCTATATTGGTGGAAGCTTTGAAATGTTTCAGCTTTCCCAAATTATTTTCGAATAAAGAAGGCAATTGGTTCAACAGATCGTTTCGACTGCTGTCATTGATCACGACCTCATTAATCTGCATCGTTTCTGGGAAGTATCGGATCAAATTTCTGCCCAAAAGATTTGGTCTTTTTCCAGGTATCACGATCAGAAGTAGAGTTAATTGCTGCTCGCCGTGCCTAAATTTAACCGTGCACTTTCACAAGACCCTAATCGGATCTCCAGTGTAAGTTTGGAGTAACATGGTTGTAAGGGCGACAGACTTTATTGAATCACTGTTTATGATGATAACTACAGCCCATGTATCCAGTTCCAAATCTATCGGTCATCAAACGAATTGTATATTGAGGACACTTGTTGGGTGACACGGTATTCAATTAGACGGAATTTAGATCGTTGTCTGAGACTTCAGAACGTTTTTCCCCGTAAGCAGCAGCTTGTTATTGCGCCTCGATTGAGTGAGATTAGTTGGTGGGGCGAGTTTCGATCTGCATACGCGGGCTAGCTGGCCTATTTTACCACATTTCCAGTAGATGCTTCCTTTGTGCCGATACTCAGAAACAGGAGCATGTTGCATCCCGCAGCGATAGCACACAAACTGTTTTCGAGGTTCATCTGTGGTTTAGCAACTGCGTGAACAGCAACGACAGCTGGATGGCCAGTGAAATGACGTAGCTGGTGCGGGATATTCTCCCTTGAGCGAACGATTAGACAAGCATTCTCCCACTTGGTATCTGATCCGTTCAAAGATAATAATTTTCCCCGTCCAAAATCCCCGCAATTAGGCACTGTATTTTCTTTTTGTCGGGCGGAATTTCATTATATTTACACTCGAGAATAAACTAATGGATGTGTGCATTGAAGCCGTTGACGCTCTCACTCGGTTTCTGTACATGCTTTGAAAAGCAGTATCTCGCAGTATAAACATTCTGTTTCAGCTTAATGATAAACGCTACACAGCAGTTTGATAAAGTGCAGTAGTTTAGCCACTGATACCACGTTGGAACATTTCGATTTTAATTTATTGTGCATTTTCCATCCTTTGGGTCTTGTAATGTTATGCTTTTTATCCCATCATGTTTGCTTTGGGCATTTAGGTTATACGCCAGATCCCCTTCTCTCCTTCATATTATGATTCGTTCCCGTCATCGTGGTTGTTAGATAACGAACCATCAGTTCAAATAGCTGATATACTGTTGTTATCGTTATCTTACTATTATTTGAAGATGTTGTGAACACATCACACTATTAAACGAACAAAAACAATCCTTGGGTCTGACCACGAGGCTAATCATATGGGAGTGCCACATGTTTCTTTTGTCGGAACGCCCATTGTCCTGATCTGTCACTTAGTACGAATCGGTAAAAGCACTTGTACGAAAGGATTGTTTTTCTCTCACTGTTCCGTGGTGCGGTCGCGGAACCACGTTCATCTCGCATAGGTGCGTCACTCATCGTTTATTCTGCGGTTAGGTGTTGTGGGAACGTAATCCGTCCGAACTGCGCAATCGTTCTTTAGATGCGCAGGGACGATAATAAACGAACCTCATTGGATTCATTCAATGAAAGGGGTCTGCAATAGCTTATCATACAGTACATATTTTTATCACGACCTGCACAGCTTGACCCAATCACGTGATACACGTACCGAATATCGCGCACTGACCATCGAGCCAAGTACCGGAAAAGTGGGGGTGACGGTTTCATTGCTTAGATAAGCAATGAAAATGCTCAGTGTTCCCCCATTTTTGATTATTTTAAGGGATCCTTGATCTGTTTCAACTGATAAAATATCCCGGGAATAGACATCAGAACATATGTTAGCGAACAAGCTCATTTTCAGTGGTTCCTCATCAGGCTAATACATCACAAATGAATGACACGAACGTAAACATCAGTTAAGAGTACAGGTTCAAAACCCAGATGGTCTGAGTGACCAAACTAGTCTCCAGGAGACTGTCCGAGAGAGCCAGGGAACATTGTCCAGCTTGGCTGTATAGCGGCGTGACTAGATCAGTGGCAAGCGCAGTGTCTGCACACCTGATCGACTCAAGCCATCAAGTCAGAGCGCATGAGGCGTTCCAGCCCATCTATCGCGTACCCAGATGTCACACAAGAGCGGTTAGATGTCGTCTACTGGCAACGGCCGAGGCGATAGCCATCAGGCTTCATGACCCTGACCTATGTGCACACAAGAAATTTGTCCAGGCACTAACTCTACCCTGGTCCCCTGTAACACGGACACAGTGTGGACAACGCCACACACACACACACAAACAAACTGTTGATCGCCGTGTGGCCAATCGCCTAGCTTGGTCACTCAGACCATCTGGGTTTTGAACCTGTACTCTTAATTGATGTTTACGTTCGTGTCATTCATTTGTGGTGTATTAGCCTGATGAGGAACCACTGAAAACGAGCTTGTTCGCTAACATTTGTCCTGATATTTTAAAGTAACGGACAAATTTGTATACGAGGTATGTAGGGACTGCCACATTGTTTGAAGTGCTGTGCTCCTCACAGCCTCTATGACTACGCAGGTAACAAGAGATGATAGCCTGCGCGCGGATATGGTTCATTGCATACAGGAAACACTGTCACTACACCGAATATCTTTCAGTGGTGGTTGACAATCTTTTATAACCAGCAGCCAGGATGGTGGGCACATCGTTAACGTTTGGATTGAGCACCACCAGCTCTGGCGCATCACCCGAGGGGATATATCTCATTCATTCATTAATTATACGTATTAGCTTAAGGTGAAAAACACCTCAGCTACTGTGCCGCAATACAAGAAAGAAATGAAGATGCGCGCTTATTTCTTGCGAGCACTAACTTCCGATACAGCACCCGCCGGAGGGTGACTTGGCGCCCACCAGTCTCGAACCAACTACGGACGCAAATCGATCACATTACGATCAGTTACTGCTGGAGAGGCTGTCTCTAAAGCTATTGATCGATTTGGTGCACACGTGTGGACATCGACCATGCACTTGTATGTGCTGACCTGCGGATGCGTTTTGGCGGACGCCCAAGACGACGTTGTGAACGCATTGACACCAGCCAACTGGCGAAACCAGCTGTTCTGAATGCCTTTCAAAGTACGCTGACATGCGGTTTGAATAAGCGCTCATTGGATCAAATTGAAGGTCACTGATCTCATATTCACCAGACCTTACTAGCAGCGGGCAAGTCCTCGTATGGTAAGTCTAATCGTCAACATGGATATTTGGCCACTTCGCAGTCTCTGGAACTAGTCGACGCTTACCGGCACATTCCGGCTGGAAGCAAACACGATGGGACTCGCAGTCCTGAGGGCAAAGCTTTGCGCTAGCCTGGAGAGAGACCGCAAATCATGGTGGTCTATTAGTGCGTCAAAGATGGAAATGGCCGCTGCCCTTGGTAACCATCGACTTAATCTGTCTGATAAAGGAAACGGGCAACAGTAGACCTGGTGCTAGCGAAATATTTGTGACCTGAGTGGACTGCCTATCCACAACTTGCCAAATGTTTAGAACGCTGGGCTGAGCACTTTGAAAGGCAGTTTAAACGGTCGGAAATGCCAGATTTCTCGCCGATCACTGATCACCGTGCTTCCTCGGCTGTCCCTTCGGATCCGCCCTCTCGCTCAGAAGTCGAACGTGAGATCGGACTGCTGAAGTCGAATAAAGCGGCATGACCGGATGATCATCCGGTCTTCGAATTCGGGGGACGTTTTTCTTGTGGATGATTCACACGGGTTACTAATGAAACTGGGGGAGCAGGGAAGTGTCCCAACCGACTGAAGCTGCTCCGCCATGGTCCCAATTTTCAAGGGAGGCTCACGATCATAATGCGGCAACCATAGAGGTATCAGTCTGATCCCCATCGCCTCCAAATTACTTCCCTCTGTCATCCTACAAATAAGGAATGGCAATCATGAAAGCCAGATTCGTGAATAACAATCCGCGTGCGGTGGAGGTCGTGGCTTCATCGGCCACATCTACACTTTGAGCCAGCTGTTGGAGCACAGTCACATATATTGGCGGCCCACCATTGTCGTGTTGCTCGACAGCAAAGGCGCTTTCGATTTGGTTGATCGATGTGCCTTTTGGAACTGTCTACTAAGAAAAGGGGTGCCCAACATTATCCGAACATTATACGCGCGTGGCTGGAGCAGAGTGAGGACTTACGGCCAGCTGTCGCCGCCCTTTAATATCTCTGGCAGCGTGAGACAAGGATGCTCGCTGTCATCTTTGCTTTTCAACTTCGCTATTGGCGAAGTCACGGAAACAGCGTTCCCTGGTTACTACCTGGGTGTGGAGCTGCTCCCAGGAGAACGACTTCTTAATTTGTAGTATGCTGACGATATTGCCCTCATTTTTGACAGCTCACAAACCTGCACAGATTAGCACTGGCAGTCAGCCGCTTTGGGCTTCGCTTTGCAACCTCGAAATGCAAGGCGTTCCTCTAAGATTGGACTGGACCGCCTCCTGCGCTGACCCTTGGTGGGGATCAGCTAGAGGTTGTTCAAAAAGCAACTACCTGGGAAGTTGTATCAGCGCCCGTGGGATTGAAGGTGAGATCACGAACCGTATAGCAAAAGCTCGAGACGCTTCTGCTAGTCTTCGCTAGTTATGGCGCTGGCGCGACATCACTCTCGCTCTGAAGGGTAGAGTGTACAGTGCAGCGGTATGTTCGACCCTACTGTATGGTTGTGAAACCTGACCCTCAGATCAGCCGACATAAGGAGGCTAGTTACGTTCGACCATCGGTGCCTTCGCAGTTCAGCTCACATCTGGTGGGAACACCGAGTGAGCAACGAGCGTATTCGACGTCTTGTTTACGGCACAGGAAAAGGAAATGAACCGCTCAGCACCGTTATTTCATGCACCAGGCTCTGATGGCTCGGCCATGTGTTACGCATGCCAGCCCACCGCCTCCTGCGATGTGCGTTGTTTACGCGCCAGGGGTGTGGATGGAAGGAGAGGTGGCCAAGCGATGACTTGGCCCAGAGGAATGAAGGCCCTCACTTCGGAACTGGCTTCAGTTAAAGCGTCTCGGCTCCCTGGTTGGGGTCCGAAAGACGATGAACATGTTTGGCTTGATACATTTGCTGACATGACAAGGAGCCGACCTCAATGGCGTTCGTGCTGTAAGTTTCTTTGTCCCACAGCATCCCTCTTAGCCTCCCGCTCCAATCACGATCTCATTACTTAGCATACTGTAATTTGCTTTAATTTTTTCTGCTGCGCAGTAGCCGACTGGTAGCTTTCCGGAAGGATGCCCATGCGTTACTGATAGCTCAGTTGGCATGAATCTGTTGCATGTTTTTTTCTTTTGAGGGATATATGCCTAATTAATCCTCTGAGTGTAGCATCACTAAAACGATATGGCATATGCATGTTCAAACCCAAAAACAACACGACGAAAGCGTAAAACCTGTACATATACTCGCATGTGCTAAGTTACGTACGCAGTGGCTTATTCGTTCGACCTACCACAATTGAAGTTGAAACTAAAAAATGCTGGCGGACAGCGCGCATACCTTGAGGATTTCACTGATAAGACAAGAATGCGGTGAAAATGCAGCACAAACCAGCTTAAGTACAGTAATGCAAAATCGGCATAGTTAACTGAGCCGAAAGGCGCAGTCAAATGGGATGTATCCGATGATAAATCACGAACAACAATGACAGTTGTGCCTGTTGTGAATCCCAGCACGAATACACTCATCAGGAACCGCCGTATTCTCATCCTTATTCTCCATGCTTTCCAGACCAGGTTCTTCCGTTTAGACTGTCAACCATAAAAGCACTGAGCTCGTGTCCGGTTTATAGCAGGTGTCACTGCGATGAAACATCAACAAAGCCCAGTGTTCGTGATAACTTCGGGAAGTTGTTTCATCACGGTGTTTTGGTGTACAGCATGCACATCCATGCGACAGATCCGTGGAGTATAAAATGGGTGTTAATCGTAGTTTTGGTGCCCTAAAGCAACTCTTGTCTCCCATCTAGCTAGCGAATAGCCCATAGCAGCCTAGTTGCGCATAGAGGTCCTTATTGAAAGGATTTGACGACTTTTGTTGCCCAGCAAATGTCGTTAGAGGGACGCATTTTTGCGATCATAATAAAATACGACAGGAGGACTCTTTTAACTCACATGAACTCTGCTAGTCAGGCGACAATTTCCCACAGGGCCGTTTATAATCACCCTAACTGGTTAGTGATAGATTTGCGGTTACAAATCGAGATATGAAAAATAGCTGCAGAGAAGTATTGGGCTAGTTCAGGAAACACTGCGATAGACACCCGAAAGATTGATTGCTCAGAGGTCAGAAATGTTTGAAGCCGACAACAACGTGACAGGTCAAGAGGTATAAGCCGGCAGGCCAGTGGCTAATTAGTGCCGCTGTTAAGTCAGTTTTGCCAGTCATACTTGAGTACAACGCTTGACATGTAATTGATTGACCAATTGTACAATTCTCCGACGGTTACCCTAGCGCCAAATGAAGGTGGACACAGCCGTATTCACTCGCATCGTTATGATATGTCAATGCAGGAAAATGAAAAACACGAGGAGAATAAAAATAATCAAACGGAACGACAAGTCAGGACTATCAAACAGGGGAGACCGAGCATAGAAAGGTTAGACTCCCAGACTGCATCATGTGCAAACGGGACTTTGACCACCGATCTAATCGCTTATGCTAGTCCCTACCTAAGCTATCGCAATTATTACTACGAAAGTGACCAAATCACCAACAACGCCAGTACAGTGCTCGCTAAACCGTTTAAGGTAAAATCTTAGTGAGCTAATTTGCATTCGCATAAGCATCTCCAATAAGCCAGTGTACGGTCGATATAGGCCCATCCTGGTTTCCGTCAAGGCCAGAAAAGGTTCCAACTGGTAGAGCAGTGTGAATTAGTCTCAGAACAGGTGGAAACCAACCGCTGCTCCTACAATAACGATGGCAGCACCAGATCGAGCCTTGTGGATGATAACACACTTCGTCTTTGGACCTCTCTGAAGGCATGATCTTTTAGCACTATAACGCGGAAGAAAGCGTACCCAACAGGAGCAACAGTCAGAGAGAAGTGATGGCGAATGAAATACGGATGGGAACGACATCTATTCACTCAAAAACGGAGGAATGTCGCCGCTCGCCAGCAATATGTAAGAAGCCATTAGATTATTGGTACAACCAGTGTCAGCTAAACAATAAAGCAACAGATCGATTGTTGAAGGCTGGTGACTATGGCAGAGGCCCACCAAAATGTGTAATTTTTGATACTGACGATTATTAGGTAACGGTGCCGTTCAAAACAATCCAAAATTGATGAGAACAAGTGCCGGTAGATTACAGAAAACACAAATGACGTGGAAGGCGCTGTAACGTTATGTACAAGTGTACCAAAATAAACCGATAAAAAGTTGAGAAGCAAAATAATGCCGCAGATCAGGTTCAGGAGTTAGTGAGGGAAGATTGGAGATCAGGAACCACGCCATGCACCCGGATGCGGTAAACACATGTGTATGCCGGATGACCATGGTTGCTAAGAATGGCCAATTCGACGAACTGCCACACATTTGAGGTGTTCTGTAATGAGAACAAAAGAGAGTTGTTTGAGAGAAAAGAATGCATCCCAAAACACATAGTATCCCGTCTACGCGGCGTCCAATATCCAGATGGTTTCGTTCAGTGTGATGAAACAGATAGCGCACCAATTTATAGAAGGAAAATACGTAGTGATACGAGTTTCTTGCTCAACAATTGTTCCCCTATGATGTTTTGGGTCACTGTGAGTGACTGTAGACAGCAAAAGTACCAATGGCGGGGATAAAAATCAATTTATGACCTAAGAGTGAATTTTCTAAAATTATGAGCTAATCCGGTGCAAATCTTGTGGTGATCAAAAGAGTAGTCATTATGAAGGGTGAAATGATAACTACTGTCTGAGTCAGGCGTATCGAGGAAAATTGGCGGCGAGGGTCACAAAGTGGAATGTAAATGGAAAATTACCTCGATTGGAAATGTCTGTATAGGAGGACCATCAACATCATATACGAAACTCCCGATAACGATTCCCTCTTCATCATGCTCAGATTTCAGACCCTAAAAATGAGGTACGGAAAGAGCTTTATTTCGGGTAGTCTGTTGACTGGTAACTTCGTACCGAACAGAGAGGAAAAACATGGAATTCTCGGTAAGATGGGCAACACATAGCAGAGAAAGCATTATGCTGTCGTTTCTTCTTTTCAGGATTCGTAAGAAGTGTGCATTCTTTCTATTAGCGATGTAGTTCTCCCGAGGAAGCGATTAAAACCACTCCGCCGGAAAATGGCGGGAGTCACGGTGACCAGATATGAAACGGCGCAGTTTATCCTTTAATGGCCAAGGCACTGCTTCAAATGAGTATGGTCGCGAGCTTTACGCGATGGATGGAATGCGCGCTACAGATAATTCCCAACAGATGAAACGTCTGGTTGTAGCATGTATCGAGTGCGCAAAGAGATAAAGGAGGAGAATTGAGGGTGGGATGACAAACTTACTTTGAGTTGGAAATCTTTGGGTGCAGAGTCCAAACGTCCGTTGGGTGCCAGAGATTTAGGCAGATGCTCTAAAGATACTCCGGTGACAATAATGGGAGCCGAGAGACGAATGATCGCCTGGCCGCTGCTGCCATGAAAAGGCCAGCAATCTCCAGGGTTATTACCGGGTTGTAGAATGGTCCTGTGAAGGAATGAAGCGCAACGCGAAGTACACAGTAGATGCCCACGAACGAGATAAATATATATATATATATATATATATATATATATATATATATATATATATATATATATATATATATATATATATATATATATATATATAAATCGTGTGTTGATAATCTGATCCGGAGCTAGGAGCTGCTGCACTCAGGTGCGGACGTACAATCGGTAAACTGAATTGCTAACTCTCCAATGACGCAAATTGCTTTGCCGGCAGGTTTGAGATGGGACACAGGCGCCACATGTGTGCCTACGATCGCAGAGCACACCGAGCCGTTCGGCTGTGAAAAGTGAACGTTAGCCAGACATCACAGCCGCAATGAATGCGTCCTGCCTCGACCGCATTGGCAAGACCTAGGGAACGCACGTCGTTCTGCTGTGAGAACTGTACGTGAGGCGGACACCAAATAGCCCCACTGAACGTGTCATACTTCGATCGATCGGTAGTTGGCCTTCATGCAGATGTAAAGCCGGCGCAGTGTGTCGCTGTGCTAGCAACTGAGAAAAACAGCCTCGCCGTTTCGGATTTGCCTGTCACTGCCACAGAACGCCTATACCTACAGAAAGGATAATGGGTGGCTCCAACCACACACCCCATATCCAGTGTAAACCCGAGGGAATAAGACCGGAAGGCATGTGGATGGGAGCCACGTTTCATCAACAGAGCCGGCCCACACTCCTTCACAGGCAAACACAAGCACGCTGTATTTGGGGAATCAAGCGCACACAACGCGGTGGCTGGACCGTAGTCCGCTCCACACTGAGTGCATGGAACCACACTTCGGGCCTAGCACGGCCACAAGGACCGTGCACCCTGTCCCATTCAGCAACGACCAACTGTCTCCTGGAGCCAGTATGGACGAGGTAGTGGGTTATAGACAGGTAGGCACCTTGTCAACATGCACATCAAGCGCAGACACACTGGGGATATCAAGCAACAGCCATTCACTTTAAACGACAACCTGAAATAAAATAAATCCAATAACGCATACAGATACGGTGGCATAACTGTTCGCTAAATTACCATATGAAGTAAGTTGGTTAGCAACGGATCCGCGATAGGTAAGAGATGTCCACAAGTTACTTAAAAATGCTACAAACGCAACAAAGTGACCGAAGATAAGCGCAATTGGCGTAAGCAACGTGGCCAGTTAATAGAAGATTATTCAGATAGGCAGAACAAACCAAATAAAGTGGAATGAAATTTATCCGGCTTGAGAAGACCTAGTTTAAGTGTACGTTGGTTTAGCCCAACTGCGGTGAAGAAGCAACAAGAATTCAACATCAGCCTTCGCATGGGGCCGTATATATATATACATATATATATATATATATATATATATATATATATATATCATAGCAGCTGTCTATACAATAGATATAGAGCCATTTATCGCTTGGCGTACTGATTGTCAAACCAGAGTGAGTGTGGGTTTTAATCCAAAAGATGGTATCTGATGGGGTTTGGTTAACCTGGTGGTGTTTCATCCTCATAGTAAGTAGTACCGTCAACTACCGAATGTAAGTCGATCACTTTTTGACAATTTTCCATTTATGTAAACGGTGGTTGGCTTTAGAAAGGTTATACGTAATTGTAAAAACATCAAATGCAAAATCAACCAAGAAATTCACAGCACACCACTGCTCCTGTCTCCCCACAGCACCACTCGGTAGTGACGGACGGTATTCCAGACGGGCATTTGAAGTGTTATTTTGGGCAGCAAGGCAAAAACGCTTATACATTATGGTTACCACAACTGACCAATGGTATAGCATGTTTCGTTTGAACACACTCAAGTGACAGCAAGTAGTGACGACGTCTAAATGGTGAATAAACAATTTCATTCCCATTTTTGCTAATTTTTGTGGAGTCGTTTGATATACTGGCTTATAGCTGGACGGTAATATGTGGTAGTATAGGATAACTTAAAACTGAAGTGTCTTTGATTTTATCCGCTTTCACAAAAATCAGCTTAGCGGACAGAACAGGAGTGCGGAATTCATTCACTCTCCACCTGAGTAGTTGTGATCCAACGAAATACCGGTTCACGCAGTATGAGAGAAAATGAATTAAAAGGAACGAAATACTAGGTACCCGATAATCAGTTATCTGCGCCAAACGAGAAGATGTACCTGGGAGAATTGCTCAGTCGAGCAAGAGGTATTCCGAACACCCTGAACAAGGCAGCACCGTCTGTGTACGTACGTGTGCAACGTGTCCCCACGATGGCTCCACCAGCGGACTCCAGGGCAAAATCCGTCATCCCGGTGCGATCAGCAGCGAAGCGTTGCAAAGAAGCATCGACAATTTTTTGAAGGAGCACGGAGTCTCCTGTTACACTGTCAAAAGTGGTGGTTCCATGTATTGAGGTACTCCCTGGCAAGATATGGGAGGAAAATACATCAGTTGTAAGGCGCGAAGAATATGCGCAGTAAAATGAAAAAATAACGGGCAACCGGTTTTCAGTCTCGAGATACAAACAAGTACGATACTCAATAAAACTGTGTGTATTAGAGTGAAGTGTCAGCATCGGTATTCAGGTGTGGAACATTGACGTGATACATGCCTCATTTCCTGGATGACACTTCGGCAAAATCAATGCCTATATACGTTTATTCTCGGTGTTACATGAGGCATACCAGAATTGCACAATCAGAAAAGTGACGATTTCAGTTTGATCAAATATTAGTCTTGACAAAATAAGTGAGTGGATTCGTGAGATCCAAGAAATGGGATATGATTTTGATACATGTTTCCATGTTGTAATAGCAAGTTGTTTTGCGAGTGCAAAGGTGTTGACAAACACGAATGATGATATAGATATTTATCGCGTGTAAATGTATCAGTGACTCGAATTGAAATGGGGCTATCCAACACATCATGCAACCGTCAGTGTCGAGAAGGAAGCAACACAAGTTGAGACTTTACAGTGGGGTGATTCTCACAGACGGTAAATTTGGTGAAGTATTTAACGTAACCAAACTACATACAGGGCCGGCTACGGTAAGCAGAGGGCGTGGCACAGCCGACTCGATAGTGATTGGATAGCCAAATAACATAGTGCCTGCCTGTGACATTGAATGCGAAACCTGCGCTATCTGCAAGAGATGTTTGTGCAAGACAGATCGACCTGTTAAAATCGACAGATTTCCATTTGGAAAAGAATCCGGAGAGAATAAAGAACCAACTGCGACACAGTTCACTTGACCAGACCGGGACATTCCGAAGGGACGGACAGTTATTGTATCATACCACTTGTGTCGTTTTCCCACAGTGCAAGCACAATAACCCAGGGAGAGCGCCACGTTTCTAGCGAGTCACTTGCAACTCACCGCCCGTACGGCACATATAGACAGGCCGGAATGCTGTCTACACAAATCTCTAGCTGCCGGAAAGGCGCATTTGCCATTGCATCAAACACAAAATTAAACGGGGAGGTTAGAAAAACGAATTTGTGAGAACATCCCGTGTTCGATGAAAACCGAGAATGACGAAACACGGTCAATGTAGACCTGCGACGGTGTTCAGGGTCAGTTTGGTTGACCTATTGACCTCGGGTCATCAACACGAGGTGAAACCTGGCAAACTGCTGCGTTGTTCGCTCCTATTGCATGACCCTGTTTGTTGGAAGTGGAACCATGGCACAGTGGTTGAATGATGACGCCTGATACAGCGTTTAGAAGTTTG
Organism: Dicrocoelium dendriticum; assembly: GCA_944474145.2. Classification (NCBI taxonomy): domain Eukaryota; kingdom Metazoa; phylum Platyhelminthes; class Trematoda; order Plagiorchiida; family Dicrocoeliidae; genus Dicrocoelium; species Dicrocoelium dendriticum. The sequence continues at coordinate 38,879,209 of OX104063.1, read as the reverse complement.
CTGTGGGACAATTCGAATCAGGAGGAAACCAGTCGTTGTGTGCAGTGTTTGCAGTAAGCGACAAATAGCGCATGTCAGTCCAAACACATGAAGGGTACTCCAAAATCCTACAGTTCAAGACGTGACCCAGCAAAGTACTATAACTTAACTTAGGCGAACTCGATGGACAGGCGCAAACTATTCCGTACGGACGCGGCTCATAGAGTGAAGTCTAGTCGCATCGCATTTAGTGGTTGTAGACTGCCTGTCGGTAAACATACATATTTAACTTTATTTGAAGATCATTGGAGGAAAACAAAGCTTGGATTGTTCAAAATCGACAGGCTCATAAGTACGTCCATCATTCCGACTTAATACGTTAGGAGATAGAGGAGTCGGGAGAAAGACTACACGGGTGAAGATTCCGTCCATACGGACGGACGCAGTCGCTTATCGCTGTGGCTGCGCTCAGGTAGCTAACCTATGCACCCGAACAGAAACATCGTATGCGGTAGATGAACGCAGAGTGAGGGTTGACTAAGTTTTACGAGCGCAAGGTTCTAAAATCGTGTTTTGCCGTGCCGTATTCAGCAGTTTTCCTGCAATATATTCGTCGGATGCGAAGTAGACATGCATAGAATCATGTCCCAATAACGTCGCTAAGAACAGACGATGACCAAGCCTATACGAATTACCATCTATGACTGAGTAGCATAGTTCATTTGGCGGACAGGAATGTTCCATCTTACTTTTCTCAAGAGCGATGCATTGTGCCAGAGTGGGTCAGGAAGATTAAAGGAACGGGCTTGCTCACACAGCAAATAAGTCGTATTGCGGGTAACATTGGCAGGAGAAGTAAGAATGACACAAGCGGAGCGAACGTTTGAGTAGTGTATATGCAGTTATGGTGAACCAAGTCCCTGAATGGACCACTCTTGTCCCGAGGCTCCTACCGACGCGATGCCATCAAGATGTTAACAGTGTTACATTCAGTGCTGCGTCTCATGATATTATGAGACTAGATTCTGATTGACCCTTCCTTGTCTATCAGCAACTACGAGGGGACGAGAATGAAGACGATTAGCTCCATCGAAATACTGCTCTCAAGATGCTTAAACGAAAAGAACTGCCTCTAACTGGGCTGACATGAGGCGCTGGATTGTTGTGTGTGATTGGAACGATACGCCACCCAATTGGCCGAACAGTTCATCGATCTAAGTGGCCGTATGACCTAAATTGATCGGGAAACGAAAGAGGCCGCTGCGAGTATAAACAAGAACATTGCGGCTTTGTTCCCCCGTATGATATTGATATATCGATCGTCGTTGAAAAGCAGAATGTGAGAAACAGTGAACTGCGGTAGCTGCGAATGTGTGAATAGGAGACGTCGTCAATGAGTGTTGAAGCAATCTACCTGACAATGTGCCCGCAATCATCGACGTCCACGAAGAATTAGCTACACATAGGGATGGACTGGCGGCTGATGTATTGCGACAGGCCGTGTGATACTAAGCCATACCTCCCATTCAGCCTGCGCTTGTTAGGTTGCACTCTCCACGTCCTTGTTGGAGCGTATTGTCTGCTGATAGTACGCTCGAATGAACGATGCAAAAGGGTATGTGGTGAAAGGACAGGAAGGTGACAGTGGACCAAACATTCGCTGATGCCTGTCATCTTTCACACATTGGGGACCAGTGGATCAGACCACATAGTGAAATAGCACAATCGAGAGGTCTGTGCGATACTTGCACTCTGTGTTATGCATTCAACCCTTGGTTCATTTCATCGTATCATTTGAACGCTCTTCAATTCATTTCAAATTCAGCTTATCTGTCCTCATTTTCCCAATTTCGCTGCTATTTGCTGTGACATCGGCACCCGCCGAAACAGCAGGGCCAATGGTGCACTCCGGTGATTAGAGAAACGAAGCTGACCTAACCTGAACCGTTTTCACACATCCGAGAAGCGGAGTACTGTTCCGATAGTTATGGAATTTAAGTTCAGATGCGTCAACGATTCATTCAAATTCTGCAGGGTCTAAATCAAAAAAACTAAACACGTACAATAAATGGGGGAGTCTGCGGGCAATTATAATTAAGATGGGACAAAAAGAATGGTAGATGATAGCTTTCAGTTCAGTTTGCAAACTTCAATCTGAGAACCTAGGTGCCATGGATGCGGTTACCATGGTAGATGGTTGCCAAAAGGATAGTAATAGTAATAATAACAATAATAATAAATATCGAGGAATGCACAGGAATTGAGGGTCTTCAAATGGAATAGTCAGTGGCTCTAAAGGTGGAAACGGCGGGGTCAGGGGGCACTACTCGTGCAAATGATAGATGTAACAGAAAAGACACAGGAACTTCAACTGTACGATATGGGAAATAGAAAATGATTAAGTAGTCGAAAAGAAAAGAAAGTCGCCAGCTGTACGCCGTACCAGCGCTTCGCAGCCACGCAACCACCACCAGTCGCGCGTGGGCTGAGTTTACCGCGAGGACGCCCGCCCCTACGCGGATTCGAACCGTTGACCTTATGGTTGCAAACCAGACGCGCATACCACTCGGCCGACTGATTAAGTAGTACAGCGCGACATCACATAATGTCACAGACGAACGGAGAGTGTTCACAAACTAACCGTCAATTGCTGAAAACTTGATGGTAGGTGTTAGAAGTTTGGTCTCAGATAAAGTCATATTTCGATATCCAGCTGAGTTACTTCGATATACGTTATCTGTGTGGATAGTACCGTAAATATTTGACGTACAAACCACTATAACTCGATGATAATCACTGTCAGCAGATATTGGAGAGCGATAAGATCCGTGAATGAACCTGTGCATTCATTGATAAATCAGAGGGGCAGAACCGTAGAACACTGGAAACACCCCCAGGGACCGCCGTTTGCGACTCGTGCTAACGAGTGATGGACTTACCGGAACAGTAAACAGGACATGAAAATTGCTGCCCAACAGTGCATCTTCGGGAATCAACTTGGACCTTCACTGTTTTAAATGAGTGACTTCTTCATGGCAGCCGAGAGGGAACCAGAATTAGCGGTTATGTGGACGTACAACCGGTATGAACAGCGGTACATTGTGGCTAAAGACCGGCTTTGTGACGAGGATCTGGACTGAAACGGTGCTTCACATACAAGTAATACCAGCATATCACCATTCGTGCAAAAAGAAAAGGAGGACAGACGAATGCCTGATGTAGCAACAAAACGTACCATGCAATGCCTTCCGAACGGCGTTTTCCGATAACTGTTGAACCAGAGACTCCAGTTTAGATCGCAGCGTAGAGTCCACTGCCGTGTCATTTAATTTCTGAAACAAGGCCTACAGAAAATAAATGAAGATAAAGACGAGATCAAGAAGTTTACTTGGATCAACGGGATTGCGCGATGGCGATCTAACGGGCACCCTGCAAACAGTCATCGAGGGAAACACTGGAATAGCGCTCGAAAATGGAGCGAAATCGTACAGCTGAGAGAGTAAGCTATGGTAGCGACCAGTGAGACAACATAAGGTCTCGAAGTAGTACCGCGAAGAGTCCACGAGCATGTTATACGTCGACGTTTTGTCGGGAGAGAAACCAAAAATATCACAACAGTGAGATTTGAATGAAAACGTAATCAATGACACGAATACGCGAACAATGACGGCCTGTTACTAGCAGCGAGCATTTAAGATAAAGGAGATGCTCAGAGGAGCAGCTATGTTAGTGTGTATCTGGACACGACTTTGGTTGAAACAGCTAGATGTGCAGGATAAGTAAGAACAGCGACCAAACTAGCAAGATTTCTTGATCGAGCATTTCGGGGAGGAAGAGACTGGATAAGGGCAAAAATAGATTGGAGTGAGTAAGTGATGAAGGAGATCAAAACAATCGCCATTACGGTAGCCGTTGCGAAAAGTTACGTGCCAGATGTATGAAAGGGAACTCTGGCGCGGATCCGAACTACACTAAGTACGCTGAAAGCCCTGTGAAAGACAACAACTGCAACCGATTAATATCCATCGCCCAGGTTAGCAGAATCGCTTGGATCTCCACCATCATCATCAACAACAACAATATACGTTAGCTGAAGGTGAGAAACATGTCTCGGCCAATGTATCACAATACAAAAATCAAATAATGTCAAGTCATTCAATCGCTGAGATTGTAACTGGGGGGAATCTAAAGCAGATGGTGAGGGACAAAGAAACACACTACGAATGTCCTTGTAGCCGGCTCCTAGCCATATCAGCAAATACGTCCAATCAACCGAGTTCATAGTCCTTAGGACCCCAGCTAAGCAGTCGTGATGCACCAACCGACGCAAACTTTGAAGTGAGGGATTTCATTTCTCTAGACTAAGTCATTGCCTGATCTCCCCTACTCATCTTCCATCCAGACCTCCGGCGCGCAAAAAGCGCACGTCGTAGGAGTCGGTGGGCTGGCATATGCAACACATCGCCCAGACATCAGAGCCTGGTGCGTGTTATAATGGTGCTGAGCGGTTCACTAGCTTTTCCTGCATAAAATACACGATGCCGAACACGCCCATTAATCACGGGAGCTATTTTTACGACCCACAAAGGCCGAATCACGGCTGGAACAATGCTTCATTTTGTGGGTGGGCTGGTAGTTTGCGAAAGAACATTGTCCACTTTAGCCTAGTTGTGCTCTGACTCCGAGTGGCTGGACAGGAATTGAACTCTGCGTCTCACAGCCCACGCACTGGAGTTTGTGGCGCATTTTGCGGGGTTATTTAACGTGCCCGCAACACAAAGCATGGCCTAAAACAACTGACAGCCGGTGTTACTCTGTCTAGTGCTGTTTGGCGCGTTTGGGCGTTGTCACATATGGGGACATGGTCATCAGGATCCTTCGTAAAGAAGTCGCTCACCAGGAAGAAACTCCACACTTTGTGGGTCGTGTTCAGAGAACAGTACTTCCATCACTTCGCCAATGGTGGAGTTAAAGAGTAAAGATGACAGCAGGCATCCTTACTTTACACTGCAGGAGATACTGAAGGGCGGAGACAGTTGGCCATAAACCGTCACTCTTTCCAAACTACGCGCGTACAGCGCTCTGACAATATCTACGTATTTATTTGGCACATCTTTTCTCGGCAGACAGTCCCAAAGGGCACATAGATCAGCGGAATCGAAGGCGCCTTTGATGTTGAGAAACGCGACTACGTTAGGTCGCCAATAAATATGGCAATGCTCCAGCAATCTACGTAAAGATGTTGATGTAGCCACAATTTCGAGGAAATCCGGCTTGATCCTCGCGAATCTGACTTTCACCAAGGTCAGACAGTCAGAACGACAGACGCAAGCAATTTAGAGGCAAATGAGATCAAACTGATCACTCTGTGATCGTGAGCCTCGCTTGAAAATTGGGACTATGACGGAGCCGAACTAGTCTGTTGGAACAGTCTCCTGCTCCCACCGTTTCACTAGTAACTCGTGTAAATCGTCTAGAAGAGCAGGTCCGCCAAATGTGAATAGAGCTGGAGGAATTCTATCTGCCCTCCGCGGTTTTATTCGGTTTCAACAGTCTGATCTTACGTTAGATTTCTGTGCGTGACTGTGGATCGAGAGAGTCGGGCGATCATTGGCCGGTGGAGAAGCCGACAACTTTGACTGATTGAACTGCTTCTCAGTGTTCGGTCGAACGCTCCAAACGTGTTGACAAGCTGTGGATCCACTGTCCACTCTCGTCGCGTATGGTGTCGCTAACATCAGATCTCCCGCTGCCGGTCTCCTCTATCAGACAGAATAGCCTACGACGGTGACCAACAACAGCCGACCTTTCCAGTTCCGATGCGCGATGAGAGCAGCAGGCTTTCCTGTCTCTCTGTAGGTTAGCACGCAGTTTTGCCCTGAGATTTGTGTGAGTTTCATTTTGTTTATTGGAAAGATAACCATTACTCCATTGCGCGGAGACCTAGAGGAAAGAAGAAATCCTACTGGAAAGTGTACGAACCGGAGTAATGACAGCGAAAGACAAACATAGAACCGCACAACGTTGGAAGGTTCAATGTACTAGCAAGAGGGGGCACAACAGGCCACCCAAAATTGAGTAGGGCGAAGGAGCGATTGATGCGAAACAAAACGGAACACGAAGAAATTTAACAAAATCTACGATAACAAAATCTATAAGTTCATGTTAGGTACATGGAAGATGACTTCACTGAGAAAATCAAAATAAACGTGTCAGTGGAGTCGGCTCGGTTATGTTGATCTAGGAGGGACTCATAGCTATCGTGCCAGAAAAATATTCTGGTGGTCATGTCACGCATCATCCGATCAAAGAAGGAAGAAAGGTATCAGCACTACGCCATACCCACGCTTCGTTACCACACGACCACGATCAGTCGCGCTCGTATTTTAGCGTTTTACCGTTGATGTGCACTTACAACGATCAGTGACAATGGCAGGAAGCCTGTAAAAGCCAGTTAAGATCCAATAACTGCGCAGATCTTGATAAGACTAGTATGTGTGCCACGCTCTGTCCACATCACACTGCAATGGGATAAAAAAATCCAGAAATCCGGGTTCCAGAGCATATGGCCCCAAGACAGGGCTAATCAAGCAAGCGAGACCAATGGATATAAATGGAACAGGGTTTCATGGTCCTGACAAAGCCAGCGACAGAGGTATAATGTTGGAATCCTACTTGCAAGCACAGTTGGGCTATCCGAGTGACTGGGAAAGCATCACATGTTGAAGGGATTCCGGAAGAGTATAAATGTTGTTTCAGATAAGCTAGGTAACAAGTGGCTATCGGGTAAAATAGGTAGACTTCCACCAGGTAGTAGACTTTAGATGATTTGATATGACGTTCTCAATTTCAGTTGAGAGTGTAGCAAGATATCGGCACTCAAAAAGCGTGGAGACAGAGGCCGTTGGATGGCATGAGCATCGTGGTGGGAAGTAGTGGGTGGTGTAGGGGATTTGGATCAAAGAATAGGAGAAGTGCAGCAGAATTCTGACTTAACGCCTATAACATTCCGCGTGCGTACCCGACACGATATCGATGAAACAACACACGTGTATGTCATCTAGCTCTTCACTTTCAGTATTCCATACAGTTTCGATCTACAATGGGGTTCCTATACAACCGGTTATCAGCCCAACGGTGTCATAAAACCAACAAAATTGTGCTTAGATACCAACCGCCTATCAAGGATGACTGAAACTGATGAACCAGATCATGTGAGCTAAAGGATTCGATTAGTAGTTATTAATACCAGAAAGACAAAAATTCACCTACCTCATGGACGAGATCTCTGATTTGTAGTGTTAAAGTGTTGGACAGTTTGATAAAAGCTGTTTCTGCGCTTTGCGCGGCGACCAACTTGCAGTGTTCCACTTGGTCCAACATACCCTCAGTGCAACGCCTGCTGGCTGAAAGAAGAGCAGGTAACAAGGCAAAAACAGTGGATGGAGTTAAACACTAAAAAAATCAATGTCACTCCCAACAATACCCGACCGAGTGGACTGAAAGGTGGGACAGCCACAATAAATCTACATGTCAGCGGTACACTACATGCTCCGTGTGTAGGTAGAGGCAATAAGAGAGAATTAATCAGAAATTATTACGAAGCGTGAACTGCACAGATGGGGTATAGAGACCTGATATCCAACTTGTATTCACAAGTGACCAGTGAAAAGCAGCAGTATATCACAAAGACTAAGCTGCATCTGGCTTTGTAGTGCTGTCATCCACATGGGCCAGTATAACGACAAGAACCAGAGGGCGCAAAACACACTGTTCGTGTAAAACAGCCAGAAACGGATAAGCGAATCTAAGGGATAAAGATACGAGGTATCCGTAGGCAATCAATGTCAGGGTGTTGATCGGACAACGTTTTGTAGTGACATGGGATGGCCTATGTAATTAAAGGGTGCTTGTACAGCGGGTGTCTTGGACAACCTAGTCATCATCAGCATGACACCAGCCATTTGAACTGATGCTTCGCTGCCACAAAACCACAATGACCTAGGGAACGATGAAAAATAAGACAGAGGGGCCTAGCGTAAAATCTAAGTGCCCTAAGCAAACATTCAGAAGCAAGGCGCTAACGCTTTGTCAAAAACACATCGTCACGAACAGCTGGCTATCCCGCAAAGATAAGGTGACATGGGCGAGACAGCGTCGTTGTGGCTTTCACCGTCCACTAACCCCGCGACTGCTCTTCTTGGATATTGCCACTATGATCGATGCTCTTTCTACTAGACTTGTTCGAACAGAGGACATCTCACCGACCTTAAATAATGCGAGTTCAAGGGAATCGGGACTAGCAGCATGAAAACGATTAAGGGCGTTTCGGACCGCAAATTCCGGTGAAGTTTCCATACGATTCAGGCTGCACAACCTGAGCAGGAAGTGACCCATGAGCATGAGGTCTAGTGATCTGCTCTTGAAAGTTCTCCAACCAACGAGCCATACGTCATTCCCTATTGTAAATCAGAGCACCCGCTCTGTCACTGTTGCTTGGTTACCTGAGACAAGTGGTATCCATCAGCTGGAAAAGTTTGCGATAAATGCCTACTGTTCCCGCCTCCTCCATTTCTTGGGCCTTACTGTTCCAGCAGGCACCCGTGTCAGAACGTAGACTAGACATTAGTTAGCGTATCGCAGTCCGTTTGGTTACATTATGGTCAGAATCAGCAGGGAGTCTTCTTCTGGATTACAATAACCAGTGCGAGGACGACTGATGGTGCCGCCAGCAGAGGCTCCCGCATCGCGCATGACAGTCAAAGTTCCATTCCAACGAAGCTGTGCCATTAGGGTGAAGGAAAGCATCGTGGAAGGCTTGTTTGACGGATGACTGAGATGACTCCTCAGTTGCCAATCGGGGAAGCGCGTGTTACGTCGCCCATCAAAATTATGGAAAAACGAAAGCGTACCAAAGCATGATCGAAGTAAACACAGGTATTCCAGACGGAGCGACAATCCAAGATGGAACCCCGCCACTACCGGCAACGTAATCTAGCTGGGTCCATTGCAGGCCAGCTATTGAGGGACGCCAAGTGACACTTCAGTATCCACTGTGCCTAAAAGCGGTGATACTAAGAAACAGCCGGTGCTCCGTGCACAGCTCTAACAGACGCCCGCCTTTGTCCTTAGAGTCGGAGTAATGCCTATGCATACGAACTATCACATTTTCCGAAGAGTTCTGATGACTTACTCGCGCAACAACAATAATATCTGAACTGGTAATACCCCGAAACAACTTGTACAATTCGTGGTAGGTGTCCTAAACAGTAGCAGGACTGTAGTCGACGAGGGCATAAGCGGAAACCACAAATAAACGTCTAGTACTGATTCGTGAATCAACCTCAGTTGGTGTCGTCAAACGGGCTGTACGCAAAAAGGCTGCTCACAATAATCCATATGACGAAAGACGACAGTCTTGGAGCTGAGAGCAATGCCCACCCCAGCATGATTAGCCGTTACCGTATCAGCGTCTCTGGATGCATTCAACCAATAGCGAGAGGACAAGCCGGATGCAGTTAATTCGACAACCCCATTAGGGTCATTGATCCTAGTTTCGGACAAACTATACACGTCATTAACCAGTGCGTCCAAGATGCGTGTGACTGCAGCCTGCTGACATACTTGTCGTAGAGTGCGAACGTCCGGGAAAACGGGACATCACGGCCTTATAAGGGGCTGCTGTCGATAGAAATCCAGTGGATGATGCGTGAGCGGAGATGCAGATGGCGGAACTCGGATGATATTGCAGCTGCTGTCAAGCTGGGAGACATAGAAATTAGCACGGGGGTTGGATGGAAGGGGCAGGTGGAAAAGAAAGGAGGCGCTAGCGGTAGCATTTTTCTTCTCCGCTCTGCTGTATCAACAGATAAGATAGCCCTTTTAAAGCTGCGTAACGGCCGATGAAGGATGTGGCTGAAGTTTGTCTTCCGTATGCCCATTGACCAGCTTCCTTGGCGTGCATTATACGCCGTGTCCGCACCAAGTTTGGTGAAACCGCGAGGTGCCCAGCCCATGACGAGACATGAAGGCATGAAGAAACTGACTGGGAGGATTGGTCATGCTGATGCGTGCTGTCTGCGTGGATGGGGGCCTCGGGATAGTTCACATCAATGGTTGGAAACCGTACAAGACATAGGGGCAGTCACGCAGTTAGTGGCGTACCTACATTCGGTTCCTTGCATCTGGTTACTACTTTACGTTCCATTCTGAGTAGTTTAATGCACTTCGATTTTGCTTTCACTTTTGCTACGATCAACATAAATTCAAACCCATTAGCTTACCGTTGTTCTTTATGGTTATTCTTGCGACGTGAGTCGTGGCTACCGGATCCACCGCACTTCGGTGCTTGGAACCTAGTTGTTATACTGAATTGAACTGAACTGTGGTTGAACTCTGAGGAAATAGTCGATTGCATGTGGGCTGAGATACTGCCATGGCGCACAAACCTAGACAGGGGAAACATTAAAGTCCTCAATCAGAGCCTTTGACTCACAAGCCCACCCGCAAACTAGACGGGTGGTAATGATTCGGTTTTATAGAAATGGAGGCCATCTGATTTCTAATTTTTAACCTGGATGATCAGGAGACTGACAAAATCCTGATTGTCATTTGTTGGGTTTTGGATCACCCGAAGTATGTCCGGGTTGTGACATGTAATCTCAACTGGGGTCATGGCTTACATTGAAATCACCATCCGTCCTTTGTGGCACTACAACTGCAACCGAAGCGGAGAGTCCCGGTGCTGTTTTCCCACAACACCGCTCACGACATCCGGTTCCATCCCCGAAGAGGAACGCACCTGATGACTTACGGTTTTTGTTTCAACTGAGAGTTAGAGACGCTCAGGCACCGTTGAAGTCAGGAAGGAGAAGAGTGCAGCTGTTGCAACCAAAGCCGAAGCGCAATGAACTGACGCGGTCAAAGCATGGAAACATGGATGGAGTCAGGAAACTCGGGTGTACAGATTCTTTTGGCCACAACTACACATGCCACATCCGGTTAGCAATGATGGGTGTGTCACCATTGAATTGCAGCATGGCCAAACCGCTATTCTGCATGGGACCCAACTTGATAAGGCGGGAAAGTAGGATTATCGGCAACAGTCAAGAACTGTCTTAACTCATAAGGAGCGGGAATCCAAGAGGGGTGCCAAAAGAATAGAAACATAGCCCAGGGAAAATAACGGATGAACGTAGAAACTAACCGATTTAATTGTTATGCGGAAGTAGATGATGAAGAGTGCAACGGGTCGGCAATGTCAATGCTTGTCATATCCGCTGAACTATGCTGTGGTATAGAATGCACTGCAAGAGATTTACGAGAACCTGTGCCATAGCACAAAAACAAAGCGCCTAAAAATAGCATATATACCGGTTGTTGCTGAAAGTCCACGCTAACACATTTGTGTCTGGTTTGACAGCATCGTCCACTGCTTTGAACAATATGATGAGGATATAACAACCGCAGTTGTTCACCGCCCGGAAATTGTCACCAAAATGCAAACATAGATCATATAGCTGAGTAACGCGGATCTGCAACGCAAGTTGGCGCGTCTAGAGTAGGTATAAATGCGCCTGGAAACAGTAAAAAGGGATATAGGGGCAAACTGGATTGGAACAGCTCAGCTTTCAGCCCAAACAACGCCAAGAGATTGTGGATAGATATGTGCCGGGAGGAAAAGTGAAAGTTTTTCTCCAAGCAACATACAGGAAGAAGATCGCAGAAAAGGGAGCCGTTCGTTGTCAAATCATATATATATATACATATATATATATATATATATATATATATATATATATATATATATATATATATATATGGTCGGCGGCATCCGGTTTCGGATTCGCCTGTCACTGTGGCCAGCCACAGGACGCCTGCGCCTACAGAGGGACCATGGATGGCTTGCGCTGCACCACCCACAGCTCCAACCACACACCCCATATCCAGTGTAAACCCGAAGGAATAAGACCGGGAGGCATGCGGATGGGAGCCACGTTTCATCAACGGAGCCGGCCCACACTCCTTCACAGATAAACACAAGCACGCTGTATTTGGGGAATCAACTGCACACAAGGCGGTGGCTGGACCGTAGTCCGCTCCACACTGAGTGCATGGAACCACTCTTCGAGACTAGCGCGACCACAAGGATCGTGCACCCCGTCCCCTCCAGCCACGACCAACTGTCTCCAGGAGCCAGTATGAACGAAGTAGTGGGTAATAGACAGGTAGCCACCTTGTCAACATGCACATCAAGCGCAGCCACACCTGGGATGTCAAACAACAGCCAATCATTCGAAATGCCGGTATCAAATAAAAGATATCGAATAAAGTCAACGTATATGACGACATAAATAATCGCTAAATGAGCGTTTGCAGTAAATTGGTTATAAGCGAATCCGCGATAAGTACAAAATATCCGAAAGTTACTTAAAAATTACTACGTGATAAAGTTACTCAAGGTTACCGCAATTTGTATGAGTGATGTATGCAAGTTGGGAGAAGATTATCAAGTGCCCAGAACAAAGCAAATAAAGTGGAATGAATTTTATCCAAATTAAAAAGACCTAGTTTAAGTGTAAGCTGGTTTAGCCCAACTGTGGTGAAGAAGCATCATGAATGCAACCTCAGCCTCAGCATCGGGCATATATATATATATATATATATATATATATATATATATATATATATATATATATATAAATGAGTGTGTGTGTGGTTGTTAGCATCCGGTTTCGAACTTGCCTGTCACTGCGGCCAGCCACAGGACACCTGTGCAAACAAGGGGATCATGTGTGGCTTGCGCTGCACCACCCACAGCTCCACACACCCCATATCTAGCGTAAACCCGAAGGAATAAAACCGGGAGGCATGTGTATGGAATCCGGTCGACTAGCATTCAACATGCACAGCAACAGCATTCCTGTATATCTGTATGGAGAATCAGACGTACACAAGGCGGTGACTAGGCCGTAGTCCGCTCCATGCTGAGTGCATCTAACCACTCTTTGAGCCTAGAACGGCCACAAGAACCGTGCACCCCGTCCACGCAGCAAAGATTAGCAGTTTCCTGGAACCAGATATCAACGTGAAGGATGTTAGACTGGTAAGCATCGTGTCAACATTCACATCAAGCGCAGCCACACCTGGGATGTCAAACAGCAAGCAGATAATATGAGAGAAAATAAACATTTAAACGAAACAGCAAATGTGCGGTTGAATGAAAGAACAGATCAAAACAAAGCGTGTGTAATAAGTATGATCCAGTGTAAGGGTAATCTTTAGCCGGGGTAAGTTTAATGTAAAGGATATCAACCGACAGACAACGAAAAGGAGAGAAAGCGAGTGTGCGGAAAAAGTACAGATCTGAGCAAGTAAAATAAAATGGATTCAAACAGCTCTAGCCTAGCTGCGGTGAAGAAGCACAGTAAATAAGCAGCCCGAAGTTCGACAGAAGGTACTCAGAAGGCATTCGAGGAAAGTTAAAGTCAACCTTTGAGATCTGTGTAGTCGATGGGTTTCCAGACGTTCGACAGGATTGGCCGAAAGGTATAAAACACCTCCGCTTAGATCCTGATTCTCAATGTCTATAGCCCTCAGAAATGATGTCCGACTAGGATAATGAGATTGACGGAGTGACCGGTGGGTGGTAGGAGCCGTGTGATAAAAAAAGCAAATGCCACTGGGAACATCGTCTCAACTCATTCGACGCACTAGTTCAGGAACTGTACATCAATGCGGAAATAACTGAGATAGTAAAACCAATCATTCTTAGACCCCAGCTTGGTTACCAGGTAGAACACTAAGGATGACTCTGTTGACCCGTTGTATCAGAATGGTTAGCTGGGCCATCGGAATAATATTTGGGCGCCGCTGTAACAATTTCAACCACCGACACCAACTGATATACAGTAGCGGAACATGGTGCTTGCCTCTGTCAACTCCCTCGATGGCAGATGCAGGACGTAGGTGATGCAATTGTGACTTCTCCGGCTACTCTGCTGGAAATAAATTGATGTAAAGGGGAGAATGCTATCCGAATAACGACGGTCAATAGTTATATTCATCAATATAAGTGGCCAACGGACTCCCGGGGAAAATTAACACGGTATAAGTTTCATATCCACTGCTGCTAAACTGCTCATCCACATGAAGCCGCGGTGATCCACTGGTTCGTGCGAGAGCCGATTCAATGAAGACCATTTTCCGTTACGGTATAGCCCATTGATTATACTTTAATGCACCGCTGTTTCGAACGTCACCACAATTACAAGTATGCTCAGTATGGTGGCATTCTCCAACTTGTAAGGTGCACTCGAATCAACTGATCAGGCTTGTCTGTGGCGACGCATATCTTTGAAGGGTACGCCATGGAAATTTCTATTCTAAAAGTGTCATACCAATACTCCCGGGACTGGGTAATAACCCATAGGAGACCGTCCAATGATCTCACAACTACAGGTTAACTGCGGCCGGGTTGCCATTTCTATTTAGCTTGTGATAAATTGATTACGAATGAATCGCTTGCATTCTTCCACTTTGAGTTAGGGGTTTCGTTCGTTGATAGATTGTCAAATTTAAGGTTCACAGCGGGAATACGTTTCTTTGGGTTATGCAAGCGCCGCCAACTAGGCTGACGCGCGTTTTGGAATATGCTGCGCACCTTCGCAGTGCAAATTACGGTTACAGAATGCGGTCGATATACCACCACCGAAGAAATGCTTGAAGTGGCAGCTCGGTCTACATAGCTGGTCGGCTGTACCCTCCGCTGGAAACTGCAGCGCCGAACAAGCCACTATGTTCATTGATAAGGGTCAGTTGTGCAGACGGCCGAAGGTGATGCAAGCGGCCGTTTACGACACACGAAATAGAGAGAGAACTCAATGGAAGAATGCGTCTAGGACCAGAAGGTCTGTGGACCTTTTCCTACAGGTACGTCAGGCCTGGAGCAAGCTAACAATCAGGATATGTGTTTGCACTTTTGAGCGCGAATTTTGCAAAAACTATGTCGCAAAAAACATAACCGCTGTGTCAAGCACTGTTCGCGGAGCTTAATCGCTTAGTGGTCATAGCGATAGCCGCCAAGCACTATGCGCCGAGTTCCACCCACAGCTCGGCTATCTGTACCTGATGAGTGCAAACGAGGATGAAATCGTCGGTCGTGGAATGCAGGGATGGGATAGAACCACAGCGAAACCCTTCAAATAACCAAGTTCTTTATTCTAAGGAACGTGATCAGACTATTCGGTTGTTCCAGGTGTACGAAAATTGTGCAGGTTTCGTATGAACCAGTACTTGGTTTGTTACCAGAATCACTAACGTAAGTTAGCTGTTCTATAATAACATGTGTGTGAGAGCAGATGAAGTTCAGCCAACGTCAATTTATTTCAGTTAACCATCTTTAGTGTCACAGCAGTCCTTCCAAACAGATATGATTTTTACTGATCCTGATACATCTATGAGCGACATCCTACACAATTATATATCCGATCACGCTGATACAAGCGTAGCTCGCATTGTCGAGAAGACTAGTGGTTAAGGAGAAGGTTTACAACGTAGGGGTGCAAACACCGTTACTTTCTGAACCAGAGAGTTGGCTAATGTGCATCAAGGACACGTTTGAAAACCGACAGATAGAAAGTAGAGCCAATTTTGGATGACAGCACCGAAAGCCCAATGTCAATGTTCGCGATCCGAGGGGTCATTGGACTGTGCGTTGAGTTCGAAGCATCTTCATAAATCTACAAACTGGCTGCCTCAACATGCACCGTTTACCAATGCCGCATCAAAGCTTCGAATTTGATCAATTATTAAGTCGATCGTTCGTTCTGTTAGAACTAATTACGCGAAACGATGTTCCCATGAAATATGTGAACGTTTTACGTGCCCTGTAATTACGCAATACAGGTTTCGTCAGGACCTACGGTGACTTGCCGGATATCTTCCCGACAACAAGTGGCGTTCATCAGAGCTGGCCAATTTCCCCATTTTTGTTCAACTTCGTCGAGGAAAAAGAAAGAAAGGCATCAGCAGGACGTCGGTATCCAGTACCGAGGCTCTGCTGCAGCGCAACCACTACCGGTCGCACGTGGGCTAAAGATACTGCGAGCGTCGCCCTGCCTCTACGTAGGCACAAACCCACGCCGTCAGATTACAAGACAAGGTCTCCGTGGACTCCATCATGGAGTGTTCTTTCGAGGAATCTCACGATGCATACGTTAACGTGTTGTGTGGAGTGAGGATTGTTGATCTTGATTTTGCGGACGATATCGTCTTGCTGCGTAACGATGTTAGGGGCGGGCAATCAATGCGAACCTCTCTAGATTGGTCTTATCAGTTGGCGTGCGCTTCGCACCTTCAAGGTGTAAAGTGTTGCTGCAGCACTACTAGGCACTTGATGATGAGAATCTCAAAATGGTTGTCACTTCACCTACTTCGGCAGCTGCTTCAGCAACAATGATCGCATATTGCAAGAGCTAGAACTGTGGCATCAGAAAGGGGTTTCCTTCGGTCGTGTTTACAAGGCCACAGTGAGGGCGGTCCTGCTCTATGGTGGTGAAACTTGGTTCGTTCGGTCTGAAGTGCCTTCAAGTCTTTGGTCATCGTTGTCTGCGAAGCACTGCTGGTGTCGGATGGCACCAGCGTGTCCGCAACGATGATGTGCGTAGGCAAGTGATAGTGATAATCATGCTAGCTCCTTAGAACAACAGATAGCACTGAATAAGTTGTGTTGGCTTGGGCACGTGCAATGTATGCCTGGTCACCGCTTGCTTAGGAGGGCCTAGTTTAGTCTGCCAGGTGAAGGGTGTCGCAAGGCTCGAGATGGGCAGAAGTTGACTTGGCAGAGGGAAATGAAGTCATTGACGACCAAACTGGGTGTCGTTGGTCCGTCTCGCCTTGTGCTTGGATCGAGACATTACAGAACATGGCTCGCAACCGACACCAGTGGCGCGTCTGCTGCCGTCTCCCAGTCGGACTGGCTGTCTAAAGTGTGTTTGGTGCTGAGTTACCTGCGGGGTAATGACTGATTATGACGCTATCTTTTCATGATAGCCGGCTATTTGCGATGGTATGTTGCTGACAAGATGTAGGCGCACTGACCTTGAGTATTCGTTAAGGGCAATAAAGTTTTACCTTAGGTCCCTATATCTTCCTGTAATTATTCTTCGTTCCGTAGGTCACCATGAGTGTACGGCAGCGAAGTATCAGTTCAAATGGCTGACGTACTGCTGTTTATGATGATGAATCAATCAGATAGCACATCAGCCTAAAGGAATGCACCGAAGGCAGAGTCAAGTTGCTATCTGCTGTATTTTTATAAGGGGGTCTCAGTGGATGGATAGTACATCGGAGTTGATGCTGTAAAGAGGCTAGTGATGCTTTCGCATTTATCCCCTTAAATCTGGTGATGACAATGCAACACTCGTGAACAACTGTTATGGTTACTATTATTACTGTTATTATTATTAGTGCGCAATACGGATCAAGGTAATCGGTCGAAGGTGTAATATTTACGTTAGATATCTGTGATTTCCCCAGCGTTTCGCAGATTTCAGGACACTTCTGGAAGCTATCTGATTGCGAGGAAAAAAGGGGAAGACGTGTTTTGTAACAACCAGGTCCCAAATTTACAGGAGATGGAGATACATCTAGGCAATGAGAGATATGATTAAGAGCTTTCATGCAATATAGTACCGCGCATCAAACGACTTTGCGGACTTATGATGTCGTTGCTGCACTTCACATACGGTGGTCGATCGATAATGCGAGATGGTCAACAAGCACGTTTATCCAACGCCAACCTCAAGGGCGTTTTCATTCGCCAATCGCCATAGTCACATCACATCTCTGATTTTTGCTGCACATGTTTTCGCACCCGGTGGGAATCCAGAGATTAAACAAAAATCCTTCACACATCAGATTAGACCAGAAAAAGGGAATGTAAAACTAAGCAGTTTGATACAGAAGGTCTTAGACAAAACGCTGTGCAACACATTACCGTGTGACCTCCAGTCACAGGTCGTTGGTGAAACATGAAGTAACCGTTTGAACATCAATGTGAGTTCTGGGTATCCACACACAGAGAAGCGGGAAAATTCTAAAATTATGAGGTGTAAAGCATAGTTGATGGCATTTAATCAAACGAAAGTATGACGAGCATAGACTACCTCGGGCGCAAGTATTTGAGTAACCCACGAAAACAAGATTTCGACCCAACGCGTTCTACACTTCGCTTAGGATGCTCTGAGAAACAAGACCTTAAAGCCACACTGACCATACTGCCAAGTCTGGGAGCAAAACGTCCGCAAAATAATCATTCAGATCACAGAGCAGTGCAAAACCCACATTCACAGTCCAAGCTACGGATAGTCTCAACTATTTTTCCAAGTATTCCGAAAATAGGGACAGAACAGCAGCTACGGGAATGATCATGCTCTTGCATGCGTGTATAATGACGACGATTAGTAACTTGTTAGCTATTTTTGGATTCATACTGGAATATTACGTTAAGTGATTCGTCGGATGAGAAGATGGATAGTACTACTATCAGATCAAAGTAGTGATTTTAGGGTGGGATGATTAATGGTTTTCATATGCCTTGATTGTGGTTTGCAGGCTATTCCATAAATCAGGGCATCTGCTGAGGAAGAAATTAGAGCGCATGGTTGTTCTTGCCCCTGGTACATTTAACGTATATCCATTGTTGCGGAGACTATGATGTGTAGTTTGATGAAAGGTTTCTAAATCTTCCAGGGCTTTCCTGCCAATTATTCACATGTTGCAGTTACAGTATTCAAGTATAGGACGAATTAAGGTTTTGAATAAAACGAGTTTGACAGGGACCGTATGGATTTTGTAGCAAATGTTAGTCACGGATTGTCTTTCTTTGGCTACTTGGTATTGAGCTGGTTCAGAAAAGCGAAAGTTGGTGGAATACTGAATTTCAAGGTCACGGGTATGGACATGTTAAGGTTAACCGATCCTTCGGAGATCGAGCAGCCAGATGACGTAACGCTTGATTTTTCTGCGGAGAATTTTATCAAATACAAAGGAGTGAAAAACATCTTGAATTAAAATAGTATGGCTTGAACCTCATCACGCCGGAGTTTGTGGATCATCTTGATATGAATAGCATATAAAAAGAGTTGGCTACTTTCGATGAATATGCCAATGTCATTAAGGTAAAGGAGAAATCGCAAAGGGCTAAGTACAATTCCTTGGACGATACCGTTGGTAAATGGGCGTGGGAAAGAGTGGTGGTCACCCAAAGTGACTATTTAGGACCGACTGCTAAGGTTGGAGAAAAGCCAATTTAAAGTGGGTTCCTGATCCAACAGGAATCTACCTTTTCAATAATCGTTTGTGAGGTACATGGTTAAATGTGTTTCATAAGTCGAAAAATGAAACTATAATTGTAAAACCGGACTCGATGAGTTCAAAAGTGTAATGAAGCTAGTGGAGATGGCAGATCGTGCAGGAACGTCTATCAAAGAAACCAACTTGAGATATGTTAAAAAGATTTATGGAATTATGGAATTCCATTAAAGTTTTCGCGGTTAACACAATGGCGATGGTAGGAGTATGATGATTCGGTCGATAATTGATCATTTTTTGTTTGGGGCCGCTTTTATCGAGTGGGATTGTGAAGGAGGTTTTACTCTGATCGGGAAAATTATCAGTATGTAACGATAAGGTGAACATATTAAAGTTTCGTTGCAAACGCCCGCACATTAACTCGTCCGTGTGTAAACTCTATACTCCCGGCAAGTAACTGATTAGCAATTAACATGCTGATGTTGATACCACATGTTCTGTTTTACATATTAGTCACGAGAGTGAGTGTAGCTATATTTCTCGCTGTTCATCCGTCATACTGAACTTAGGTGCGCTTAGGAAAAGGCAGCTATTATTCAGGTAAGTAGCGGAAGGGCAAAGGTGCCTGCTACAATTTGAATTAGAAATGGCCAATTATGTGGACTGACTTAAAAGTAGGTCAGTCTAACTGTGGTGGCACGGCAGTGTTTAAGCAAATATTGCATTGAAAAATAAATCCAGGCAAAGCAACAACTGAAATGTGGCCCAGAATAGCTAAAACAGTTTGAGTACTTTTTCGATAGCCGAATGTAGGAGAAGACGCAGCGGGATTTACTGGATGTATTCTTCTTGTGATCACGTCATAGCCGTTATCAGAGAATCTGTGATACTACCGTCTTCTAAGACTTATAGCATATGGCATCCGCAGCACACACTAACGATAAAACATCAGTTTGCTTGTACATCTTATGTGTACATCATTCCAGCTGATAAAAGTATTGATGGCATTTGCTTCCCTAATCCACTGTCTCTATCTATTGTTGATGACCACACTTCTGACTAAATTTATGGTTACCATTTGGGTTGACGTTTAAATGTTAACTAACCAAGCACAGTCGTGTTGGTGTCCAATAATTGTACGTGCGATGTTCCAAAACTATACCATTTCCGAGTCATGTTAGGCCATACAGGTAGCGTCTCAAGCTAACCAGATATCAACTTAGTCTGGTACGCTAACAGGTTGCTCCTTCCGAGGAACTAAGTTGAGTCAGGCTATTTTGACATGCGCGCACCGTCGTGTGGGTGGTTCCTTACGCAAGCGCTGTGGGCCAATAACATGTGGAATGCATAGTAGACATAGCAACGTGTACGCATGTATAGGGTAGGTGGGTTAGGGGAATCACTACAGCCCGGAGTTTGCTCGTGTGCGACTTGGTACATGGGCGGTGACGGATTACATAAAGGCGGATGGGGGTAGTACCTCGTTAACATCTGAGGTCACCCACGGCAGGCTAAGAGGAAACGGGGTCAGTGTATGATAAGGAATTTGAACGCGATTCACAACACCATTATAACAGAGCCTGTTATGGAATCGGGTCACTGGCTACTCGCATTCTGACACGGCTGACAATCCGTGTCACTAAGCTAAATCCCAGGCGCTTGTCCGTACGATCTATTGCGTGCTGTGAACACATGGCGCGCACCGGGCACTAGGCACAATACGAGGGACACATTGAAGCGCGTAGGCCACAGGTTACTTTGGTCACCCCGCTAAATCGCATATGCACCGGTAGACATAGGCACATGCACTGGTGAGATGGTACCAGTGCAGAAATCTTTCTGGCGTCCTACGATTGCGATGGGCGATGTATCAAGGTGGACAATAAGACGGTAATGCAGCTGACATATGAGTTGTCTTAGTGCTTGTTCCACGGCTAACATGCAATGCGTCTCAAAGCAACGTGTAAAAGTTACACTGAGCATTGTTTAGTAGAGGCAATTAAGTGAATGCTGAACGAGTCCCATAGGTAGGTAGGGGGTAGACCACAAAATCCAAAGATTATAGTGACACCGCAGTTACGCGTATACTAATGCTGCGGTGATACCATGATTTGCTATGGGTAGAGAAGTAGTGATGCAAGACGACGCTGAGAATGGGATGTCTACACAGCGATCGGCCTACGGGCTGCTTGTACGCTGTCGCGTGCTCCTACTGAGGGCAAGTGTGACTGAGTCTCGCTTGTTCCGCAGACAATCAGCGCAGCATATCAGAGCGTGGGAAGTTCGACGCTGTCCATCTGGTTATGTATTACATACCACAAAGCCAATGTTTCCGCATATAGAGTGAGAGACCAACGATTTTGAACCAGAATGAAGTATCTAACGGAGGGTGGATGAGCAACCTAGCTTAGTACTCGCTTCTGTGTGGACTACCATCGACCATTAAGAAGGAACGTCTATCAAAGAAACCAACTTGAGATATGTTAAAAAGATTTATGGAATTATGGAATTCCATTAAAGTTTTCGCGGTTAACACAATGGCGATGGTAGGAGTATGATGATTCGGTCGATAATTGATCATTTTTTGTTTGGGGCCGCTTTTATCGAGTGGGATTGTGAAGGAGGTTTTACTCTGATCGGGAAAATTATCAGTATGTAACGATAAGGTGAACATATTAAAGTTTCGTTGCAAACGCCCGCACATTAACTCGTCCGTGTGTAAACTCTATACTCCCGGCAAGTAACTGATTAGCGATTAACATGCTGATGTTGATACCACATGTTCTGTTTTACATATTAGTCACGAGAGTGAGTGTAGCTATATTTCTCGCTGTTCATCCGTCATACTGAACTTAGGTGCGCTTAGGAAAAGGCAGCTATTATTCAGGTAAGTAGCGGAAGGGCAAAGGTGCCTGCTACAATTTGAATTAGAAATGGCCAATTATGTGGACTGACTTAAAAGTAGGTCAGTCTAACTGTGGTGGCACGGCAGTGTTTAAGCAAATATTGCATTGAAAAATAAATCCAGGCAAAGCAACAACTGAAATGTGGCCCAGAATAGCTAAAACAGTTTGAGTACTTTTTCGATAGCCGAATGTAGGAGAAGACGCAGCGGGATTTACTGGATGTATTCTTCTTGTGATCACGTCATAGCCGTTATCAGAGAATCTGTGATACTACCGTCTTCTAAGACTTATAGCATATGGCATCCGCAGCACACACTAACGATAAAACATCAGTTTGCTTGTACATCTTATGTGTACATCATTCCAGCTGATAAAAGTATTGATGGCATTTGCTTCCCTAATCCACTGTCTCTATCTATTGTTGATGACCACACTTCTGACTAAATTTATGGTTACCATTTGGGTTGACGTTTAAATGTTAACTAACCAAGGACAGTCGTGTTGGTGTCCAATAATTGTACGTGCGATGTTCCAAAACTATACCATTTCCGAGTCATGTTAGGCCATACAGGTAGCGGCTCAAGCTAACCAGATATCAACTTAGTCTGGTACGCTAACAGGTTGCTCCTTCCGAGGAACTAAGTTGAGTCAGGCTATTTTGACATGCGCGCACCGTCGTGTGGGTGGTTCCTTACGCAAGCGCTGTGGGCCAATAACATGTGGAATGCATAGTAGACATAGCAACGTGTACGCATGTATAGGGTAGGTGGGTTAGGGGAATCACTACAGCCCGGAGTTTGCTCGTGTGCGACTTGGTACATGGGCGGTGACGGATTACATGAAGGCGGATGGGGGTAGTACCTCGTTAACATCTGAGGTCACCCACGGCAGGCTAAGAGGAAACGGGGTCAGTGTATGATAAGGAATTTGAACGCGATTCACAACACCATTATAACAGAGCCTGTTATGGAATCGGGTCACTGGCTACTCGCATTCTGACACGGCTGACAATCCGTGTCACTAAGCTAAATCCCAGGCGCTTGTCCGTACGATCTATTGCGTGCTGTGAACACATGGCGCGCACCGGGCACTAGGCACAATACGAGGGACACATTGAAGCGCGTAGGCCACAGGTTACTTTGGTCACCCCGCTAAATCGCATATGCACCGGTAGACATAGGCACATGCACTGATGAGATGGTACCAGTGCAGAAATCTTTCTGGCGTCCTACGATTGCGATGGGCGATGTATCAAGGTGGACAATAAGACGGTAATGCAGCTGACATATGAGTTGTCTTAGTGCTTGTTCCACGGCTAACATGCAATGCGTCTCAAAGCAACGTGTAAAAGTTACACTGAGCATTGTTTAGTAGAGGCAATTAAGTGAATGCTGAACGAGTCCCATAGGTAGGTAGGGGGTAGACCACAAAATCCAAAGATTATAGTGACACCGCAGTTACGCGTATACTAACGCTGCGGTGATACCATGATTTGCTATGGGTAGAGAAGTAGTGATGCAAGACGACGCTGAGAATGGGATGTCTACACAGCGATCGGCCTACGGGCTGCTTGTACGCTGTCGCGTGCTCCCACAGGAATGCCTTCCTACTGAGGGCAAGTGTGACTGAGTCTCGCTTGTTCCGCAGACAATCAGCGCAGCATATCAGAGCGTGGGAAGTTCGACGCTGTCCATCTGGTTATGTATTACATACCACAAAGCCAATGTTTCCGCATATAGAGTGAGAGACCAACGATTTTGAACCAGAATGAAGTATCTAACGGAGGGTGGATGAGCAACCTAGCTTAGTACTCGCTTCTGTGTGGACTACCATCGACCATTAAGAAGGAACGTCTATCAAAGAAACCAACTTGAGATATGTTAAAAAGATTTATGGAATTATGGAATTCCATTAAAGTTTTCGCGGTTAACACAATGGCGATGGTAGGAGTATGATGATTCGGTCGATAATTGATCATTTTTTGTTTGGGGCCGCTTTTATCGAGTGGGATTGTGAAGGAGGTTTTACTCTGATCGGGAAAATTATCAGTATGTAACGATAAGGTGAACATATTAAAGTTTCGTTGCAAACGCCCGCACATTAACTCGTCCGTGTGTAAACTCTATACTCCCGGCAAGTAACTGATTAGCGATTAACATGCTGATGTTGATACCACATGTTCTGTTTTACATATTAGTCACGAGAGTGAGTGTAGCTATATTTCTCGCTGTTCATCCGTCATACTGAACTTAGGTGCGCTTAGGAAAAGGCAGCTATTATTCAGGTAAGTAGCGGAAGGGCAAAGGTGCCTGCTACAATTTGAATTAGAAATGGCCAATTATGTGGACTGACTTAAAAGTAGGTCAGTCTAACTGTGGTGGCACGGCAGTGTTTAAGCAAATATTGCATTGAAAAATAAATCCAGGCAAAGCAACAACTGAAATGTGGCCCAGAATAGCTAAAACAGTTTGAGTACTTTTTCGATAGCCGAATGTAGGAGAAGACGCAGCGGGATTTACTGGATGTATTCTTCTTGTGATCACGTCATAGCCGTTATCAGAGAATCTGTGATACTACCGTCTTCTAAGACTTATAGCATATGGCATCCGCAGCACACACTAACGATAAAACATCAGTTTGCTTGTACATCTTATGTGTACATCATTCCAGCTGATAAAAGTATTGATGGCATTTGCTTCCCTAATCCACTGTCTCTATCTATTGTTGATGACCACACTTCTGACTAAATTTATGGTTACCATTTGGGTTGACGTTTAAATGTTAACTAACCAAGGACAGTCGTGTTGGTGTCCAATAATTGTACGTGCGATGTTCCAAAACTATACCATTTCCGAGTCATGTTAGGCCATACAGGTAGCGTC
>OX104063.1:38786378-38854042 GCA_944474145.2 Dicrocoelium dendriticum | reverse complement strand
TAGTGTTTGAGCCACCTGGCTGTCGACTGTGTTCGCAATCAGCAAAAAGTCGGATGTTTCAGGAAACGGTTCATGGTCCCTTTACTGCTATACTCGTACTGTTCCGGTGCCATAGGTAGTTTGTTGACACTCGAAACTTCTTATCGGCTCTCGACGGTTCATGACATATGCTAACCGCCTCACAGCTTAGCTGGTAACGGCTTTAAGAACTAAGACGTTGGCTCGGGTTACAGAATAGTTAATCGCTTCTCCTACCTGGGTAACTGAAAAATTCCATGTGCAGACAACACACTTGCACATGAATTTACGTAATTCTCGGATCCTTTGCAGAATACATGCATGCCATAGTTATCGGGAGACATAGGTGAAGAAGCCGCGGACTGGGTTGGCGTACAAGCTGTGTTTACTGCGCGCGCAGAAGCAGTGTTACTTGTTTGGATTGTAATTAATGACTAATCCTGTGCAATTTAAGTAAAAGCCTCCATACGATTGTTCAGCCACGAGGTAACCAAACACTTTCCGTTTGACGCAACAGTGCATGTTCCCACGAGTTACAGCCCGGAAACAGTTAAAGATGAGTTCTACCGTCAACTATCCTACCTGCTCCATAAGAATCATTGCAAGTATATGGTGGTTCTCATCGGAGACCTCAGCGCACCGGTTGGTAGGCTGGAAGCTTTGGAACAAGATGTCGGTAGTCTGCGTTGTTATGATATTCGCATGACGGCTTAAGAAAGCAAAAGAAAAGCATCAGCAGTATGTCATTACGCAGTACAGACACCATGCTGCCATACAAGCACCATCGGTCGCACATGGATCAAGGATGCTTCGAGAGTTGCCCGGTCCCTACCCAGGCTCCAACCAGCGTTGTCAGATTACAAGATAAGGTGGTTACCTTTAGGCTACGGGATTGAGGAGGTCGAGTGCCACAGATCTCTGCTGTTCACGGTCGTGGATACAGACTGACCACATGGTGATCGATTACCATTGACCAGGCTGTTGGTGGGACAGCAGATCAAGTTGAAGTATTTAACTCACTTCTGATCACGCGCTTGTATGTACTAGAATTGTTACAGGTTCCGCCCCCCCCCCCACTCAGAAGGGAGTGTAAACAGGTCAGTTGCAGGTGCCTTGTCCGCTGTGCGGTCACATTTTAATCTGACTACAGAATCCACCTTTTCTGATGAAATTATTAGTGTGGTACGCTTCACTTGCACAAGTAGAAATGAGTTACAGCCGAACCGCGACTTCTTAACGTGCTTTCGGTTACTGATAAAACGACGGAAAGACCGGCCTGCTAGTTATGAAATGAGCAGACGCAACTGAAGAGTAAAGCGCGTCGCCTAACCGCATACATCATACTTGCCACACTGGATTCACTTAGCGTCGCTATCCTATGGTGTGTTTAGATGCTGGTGGCAATCTTAACTGAAATCTGGACTCCCTGTAGTGTCCTTTCAAACACTAGGTTTGTGTGGTTGGGTCGTTATCAACCACATTCGATCTGGAGGTTGCGTTACATCGTCCGCTCCCATCTACCTTACAGGTTTGGTTAACATCACTGATGAAACCGAGATTACGAGTCTAACCGGTGTGTTGCAAGCGTTAAGCAGATACCATTAGTTGGATTCCTGCATTCCTTGCCCCTGGAGGCCAGGGTGATATACACCCCCTCACGGCCGATTAATAACCATGAAGAAGTTGCACGCTATTCTGGAGTCTCTGAACACGTTAGAAAACAAGAGGCGACGAAAATCATTCGTGCTGTAGCTGATGCATTATGAGGCAGAAGGAAGACAACCAGTGTGGATAGATGAAACGACTTTCAACCTTTTCTGCGGGCGCACCAGGGGCACAAAGTTGATAGCCCAAACTAGCGGATGGGGTTCTCGATGGATTCCGATAAGTAATTGCGTTATAAGTGCGTAGTTTTGCAAAAACAGAAGTGCATGGAGTGAAAGCGAGATTCTCCCCTTCGAATGTGGTCCCAATGATCGAAATGACTGGGGATCACTTTAAATTAAACCATGGCCTTTAATGAGATTACCTGTCGCAAAGCAGACTTATGGCGGATGCCCCAAAACCCAACGATTAATCTCAAAGCTGTTCATCAAGTTCCACGAGACCCACTGAACTGAGTGACCGTAGTGGGTGCGACAACAATGGTGTAAAGGAACACGCACACGTAGTGGTCGGCCAGTGGCCGAGTGGTATGCGCGTCTGGTTTGCAACCATAAAGTCACCGATTCGAATCCGCGTGGGGGTGGGCGTCCACGCGGTATACTCAGTCCACGCGCGACTACTGGTGGCCGCGTGGCAGCGAAGCGCCGTTACGGCGTACAGCTGGCGACTTACTTACTTATTTCATACGTAGTGTGGAATAATAGACCTGTTTTTTGACCGCTTCAAATGGGAAGTCTGTGCGTCCACGCTCAATAACAAACGAGGTGGGTCCACAGGCAGCTAACCCGAGAGCACCTCGTCTGAGTTCATGTGTAATATATTAACTGAGCAGATTCAGAAACATCTGTGTCACATAGCCGCGTTCTGAGGAGAGGGAAGGATGAGTCTGAGACAAGACAGATGAGAGCAAACCAGTGTAAGCAGTGCCATCCATAAAAACCCAGTGGACCACCGAGGCACATAACCTGTCCACCACGTTAATGTCTAGCACATTCGTGGCAATATTGTGTTACGAGTCCTAAGCAAATACCCGCAGCTCCATCCTACGGTACCGACAGATGAGCCGTCGCACGGACAGCAACACCATGGTTGGAGATCGAAGGAGACATAGGCAAGAAGCGCAACTGGAGATGTGATTCAAACTGCTAATTACTGGCCAAGGGCCAGCTTACGTCATTGCAGTTTTGGATGTAACTGTCATACATTAGTTAAAGTGGAAGGTATGGTGAAAGACTCGCCCACGATAGACCCAGTCTGGCCATCTCCGCAGCCATTTCTGGCCGAGGGCAAGCATTCGAAGCCTTTCCCGGTTCTGTGTATGATGCCCAAGCGGCGGTGGATGTAGGAATAGGGGTACTGGTCAATACAAATTCACCAAAAACTACTCCCGAAAAACGGCCTGTTTAAAATTCCAAAGCGATTGCGGCTTAACAAGAAAGTTGTGCCTGTTGGAATAAATCGGTAGGTTGGAAATGTCCATCGCAGTTACTTGGTCGACGTGTGTGCTGCCGTCCACTCGTTGTCCGATAACATCGATGGATGCCAGCAGACAGTACCGGGGCTTCGCTGCAACGCAGCCATCTGCAATCGCATGATGATATGTGGGATACTTGAAATCGTCTGAAACCATGCAGGCCGGTGGGTCACTACACAGGAGCTGAAACACGCCGTCACCGGTCAGTGGTCTATGTCGCTTGCCAGTTGAAGATGATCCAAAAGCTGAAATACTACTCTCTAAAAAGCAGTAGTTTCCGCGCTGGCAAATGATGCCATCGAACGATTAGGACCTTGGTGAGGCAGATCATGTAATTGAAGTCGAAATCTAGATAAATGCGCGTTGGCAACGCACAGAATGATGGAGAGAGAAGCCGGTTGGCATGACCGAGGCGGAAAATAATCACCGAATCACAAGAGGAGGGCTGTAGGTTCAGGGAAAGGGGAGCTGGGAATTAGTGAAGTGAAGTGGATTTCAGGAAGCGTAGCGGCTGTCTAACTGTGTCCAGAACCGATAAATCCCAATCTCGCTCGAGCACGCTACTATCACACCAGCTGGAGTCAAAGTCGAGTAAAGTTGACAAGAGGAAAAAAGAAGTGGGGATTTGTGAAAGGTTCCTGGAGCTGTCGAAGCAGAATACGCAAAGCAGAGGAGTGCGGGCGTGGGATGTGTAAGCGACAAACTCGCTTAGGTGTCGAGTAACGCGTAAAATCTCCCCGTTCCAAATCAAAACAAAGCCGAGTAGTTAACTACGGTACTATACAAATAGAAATTAAAGTGAATATGTACATAGACTCAGATTCAGGTGGGGTTGGAACGGTGGGAAAATCCCTTGAGTGGTCCTTCTTGAGCGGATCGTCGAGCCAGAAAATGATGAGGTGTTCCGGGGTCACAGTGGATCTAAAACGAAACACCTCAACCACATTCTGGTCAACCAATTACTGCCCATGTTTCCTGCACTAGCAATCCCCGTTGTCCAGTCCCGTGAAGAAAGAAGGAAGGAGAAAGAGGAAAGTCATTTAATTAAAGGATAATACCAAAGAGAAAAAGGCACAGAATAGGAAGTCAAGTTGGAAGACGGATATGGTCAGGAGAAGGGAAAGGTTTCGTGCTGCCACCCAAGAGAGTCTAAAAGCCGCTCAAAATCGTTTACCGTAGTTTTACTGAGTACCTTTTCTGGAAGCGAGTTTCGGCGCTCGATAGCTCTACGCGATAACCGAGTTTCCGCTCTGATCCGGTAGGAAGGCGGCTTGTGCAGCTTCATAGGATGACTGCGAAGACAAGGCAATCTAGCCGGGCTAAATAGCCAGCTCAAGTCCGATCCAAACTACCCAAATAAAATGCGGGAAGTAAGGATCATGTCTCCTAGCGGCCGTCGGTAGTGCACTGAACACATACCGTAGCTATGTAGACAGTCGGGGTACGTTTGCTCATGCGGCCAAGCCTAGATGAAATATTCAAGATGGGGCCAAAGAAAAGTCGAGAACAGCCACAACAGCACCGGGTCTTTAAATTACCGTAACTGCCAGCGTACAACAAGATCACACAACACAATCCGCAAGCAAAATCCAACGGCCCTTTTAATGGGTCCAATAACTTTACGGGACTGGTTCGCTTTACAGCGCACAGGGTGGTGGGTGGTTATGTGTCTCAGGACAAATGTGGGATGAAAGGAGTAACAAAAGGGTCTGTGCTCGTGTGGCTGGGGAAAGGATCAAGTCGGCATGTGGTGACGCCAGGGCAAGTTACACAGTGTGGAAGCGATCATTTCTACCAGCGGGGTTGGAATGATACTAATTAGACTTCGATAGGAAAACAGTAAATAACACAATAGTCAGTAGGGGCGGGTGTCAGATAAGGCCATCCAGAGTAAAATCTAGATAACCAAGGTGTGAATTGCAATGAAACATAGGTAACAACGTGGGGTTAGACAAATAGTTTGTACCAGGTGTCTCAGCAGATGGTGCAGGTGGGGTGGTTATCTGGCATATGATTCTGAGATCCAACTTGACGTTTGCGGGGTAATTTTACCACTAACAGGATGCTGTCTGCAATATCCTGGCAAAACCATTTCTGCAATGTTTGACTGCATAGAACTTCCTGTGTTCCAAAGTAGCAAACCAAGAATAGGGGAGATATGGTCAAATGTCAAAAAAGTGTGTAAGCCGTGCATGCTTACCACAAAGACGGTCTGCGCCGAATAAACCTCCCGTCTCGATAGCGCAAATGTATGAGATGTTCACCAATCGGTAATGATTTGAAATTTAAAGGTGGTCGTAATGGAAGATGATATAGAGCCAAGGCTCTTGAATGGCGTCTTAGTAGCAAGTCGTTGGGACGTACTGCTGCTACACGATCACAACCAGTCGCGAGCGGGTCCCAGGGATGTAGCGATATAACACATTTGCTCCAGATCGAGCCGGGCACCTGTAGATTACAAACTGTACGAAAAATCCCATTCGTGTTAACTTTAACCAGTGTTGCATTACGATGATATTTCTAACTGTCCAGTTTCCACTAAAGTTCGAATGAAGCGACAACGGATTAGTTGCAATGGCATGCGCATTATTATTCGTGAAAGTGAAGTGGTGATACCAAAACAAAGCAGACAGGATAAAAAAGCAAAAGCACGTGTGCCAACATACTCTCCATAAGTTGTTTGATTAGAAAATCCGCTTCTAAATCGGCTTTTTCAAGTACGTTTATACGATCCGACAAGTTTCTGTAGGCGTCCTGCAAGTTCTGCATTAGCGTGAACAGATTTGTGTAATTGGCGGATTGATCGTCCGAACTCCTTTGGATTACCAACCTTAGGCGAGACAGCTGAAACAGAGAGGACACAGACACATGGAATGATGACATAAAAGTGGATAATAATACTCGAGATGTTTCATAAAAAGGGAATCTATGTTGCAGTGTCAACCGCGGCCATAGGCATTAAAAGACAAAACAGAAGCCATAGGTAGGTAGCCAAAGGCGTTGCGAGAGTTGACGTGTTCCTCACCTCTTCCTCTGTACGTCTGGATCGATACATTAGATGTTGACGGACTTGCGACAAAAGGATCGATAGTCTTGAGATTGTGCCATTGAACTCCTGTCTTGCAACCAGTTCTGTGGGCTTAAGGCTGTTGAACAACAGAGTCAGCTGAGCAGAGATTGACCGGTTCGCAGCCTCAAGTACAGCGGACAGCAACTGATCATAATTGACATATTTCTGGTCACTCGGCGGATGCGTGTGAATATGAGAATCTTCAAATGATATGTTGTGCAGAGTAAACTGAGAAGTGAGCATCTGGAGCTGCATGAAAAGATCGTTCATGCCTGTCTTTGAATGAAGCTCTACAGCTGACAGACGGTCATCCGTATGCTGAAGTGCTCTGGTGATAGAAACGATAATTGATGGACGGAATATCAGATGTAATCGCAGGGCGCAGTAAGAATACACCAGAGACAACATGCCTAACAAGTGCCGTGAACAGAGTGAAATAAACGCCATGCATATACCTAAAACTGCCCTTTAAGAGAACAGCCAACAGAGTGCCAGTGAACAAGTGAAAAGATGTCCGCGGAATTCCACACGTTTGTAAGGGAAAACAACTCAGAGCACACTGGCATTAAGGCCGTAAATGAAACTTGTGATACCAATTTCATAAATATTGTGGCGGAGTTCCTGGCTGCCTCCTGATTGAAAACTTCGATGCTTTGATAGATAACTGAAGACAGGGTAAGGTGATAGTGATACGAGTAGATTTTGACATACCGAAATACGAATATAAAAGACGCCGCACGGGTAATGCGAGAGAGAATGTTGAATCATACTCACTTGGCGAGTAAGTCCAGTCTGTTATTGATATCTCTTGCGAATTCGCTCAGTCGATCGGAACGCATCTCTTCTGCTGAATCCCAAGCTCTGAGTGAAAGACCTTGGGACGTATCTGTGAATAGAGTAAGCAAAGACCTTGAAAGAGGAACTGATTAGACAAGGTATTGCGGAAAAGGAGACGATGTATGCCATTATCCGTGAAAAGGTAGCAGCTAACGCTGAACACACAATAAACGTTGCGCTATCTAACGGTTCTGACCTTCTCACATAGCTACTGAGAGAGTGCACAAATAAATCCATCTAATAAGAAGCTCAAATGACCCCTCAAGCGAAGAAAAGTGAAGTTAGAGGGAAAACGAAGAATTGACGCTCCTACTCTATGTGGCCGTAATTATCTTGGTTTCAGACGAATGTGCTATTGATAATATCGAAGCGATCACGGTATGCTGGGCAACTCCATGGTCAGCAGTTTCAAGTAAATAGTTGAAACGAGGTGAAGCGTGAGGGCAACACTTTTGGCATGGAGCCGACTTTCACGCTGAATATCTGTTGAACTTGACGACAGCAACAATACTGATATCACCAACTCTGTTCCGCCATACACCATACAATTAGAGTCAGTAAAGAAGCCCGTAGCGAAGTTGACTATAAAGCTCACCATACAAGCGTGATATCGATAGCTGTACCCTGGAAATTGCAACAATCACCCATTCTTGAAGCGGTAATTAGGTCAACATAAAACAATCAACGGTTGTTCACCAGTTCAATATCAGCATGGGGAGGAGCTTAATACGCGGGAAATGACCATCAGTAATGCTTAACAAGGCATCGTGTATTGACAGACCACCAGGTCCATGGAAATGATAATCTATTAATGCAGTTTCGTCTGCTGTGTACTCTAAGGTCATCGGTTCGAATCTGGTGGCTTCGTAGTACCCCTAGACAAAGTGTGACTGACAGAGTGGTCGTGTGGTGGTAATGAAGCATCGGCACGCACACATGTCGCATAAATGCATGTGGAAGCTATGCAAATCAGTGACTGATTCCAGAACGGTTTCGGAATATCAAGACCGATTTAGATAGACGACCACGGAGCTTGGTGGCTAACATCTCTCTAGCAGTGAAGGGACGTGTGTGGTTCATAATCCTTAGTTAACAGAGTGGAGTGCTATTATTTGACATGCAGACAAGAGCTCATCAGATAGAGCGAAAGAGGAAATGGAACCACCAGACCGCAACTCAAGGGCCGAGGATGGAAAAGAAATGGGCGTACGATGTAGCATCACACAAAGGAAGAGCCATCCACAATAAGATCTTGAAGTCATCATATTTATGGTGTCCCAGTGACGCACAAAACCGCTGGCAACAAGCAGGATGTGCACAAAACGTCACGATGAATTCTATGCAGAAAAAGATGAAGCAGCAGCAGTGGAGTAATAGCAGGCAAGTGTTGACAGTGGCGCACTCAAAATACAATCGTGCAAAACAGTGGGCGACAGCAGCTCCCGTGACAACTGATGAAAAGTTAAAATGACGACGCTTGCGCCAAACATGCACGATCCGAGCACCGAGGTTGGCCATCAAGTCAATGAAGAGGAACAACGTAAGCAGGAAAATAAAATAGAAGGAAGAAATAAGGACGCAAAGAAAAGGATAGTTTTGAATAAATGTCACACAATCGACAAGTTGGACTGGAGCCTCGTCCAAACAGAGGTAGCAATGGGAAGTGACCAAAATAGTGAAGACAGGTAAGGCTCAATGGGCGGTCCACTGCGATATGTGTACTGAGTGTATCAACTTGAGTGCCTATGAGTTATAGCGGCGGTTCGGGAACGCACTGTTAGCTATAGCTAATTGCTGAAACATAATGCAAGTAAGTTCGATAAAGACGCAGTACAATGGTGTGATCCTCCTTAGGGACATCTGTCGTTCAAGTTGAGTGTCGCCTGAACCAGCTTTCGTATGTTGGCATCAGACCGTCCGGCCTATGTCCATCACCCTCGCCGTTTAGCTCGCGCGTCACGTATCGAAATAGGAAGCGAAGGATGTTCGGGTGGTAGCGAAGCAAGCGAGCATTCGGAGGCTGATTAGATTTGAAGCATGCTACCTCACTCGGGATAGCCCCAGAGATCCAATGTGACAGGGGAAAGTCGAGGGGTCAATCGTGGACTAGTTCAAAACGCTGATACCTAGGTTCGACGGCGTTCCCAGGTGATCTCATTCTGAGCACTTGTTAATCCTGACGGATGAACGGGTTTGAAACGCAGTGGCAGGATCCACCGTACTCCAGTGCTCGGTGATTCCATCGAAGTGGGAACTTTAATGATGTGATAAATCGGCATGCTACAATTTAATTGTATCGAGAATGCCTCTAATCCTTGCACAATAATCAAAAATGCGGTAGAAGAGCTAAACAAAGTTGAAGGAATATCATGTCTAGATCAAGAGAAGTTACACAGAGATCTTAATAGAGGGGAGAGCACATACCAGCGATGTCCGAGGTGGGCTGCATAAACCACGGAAACCAGCGTCGCCATGCCAATTGAGACTCTGAAGTGTTAACATCCTTTCCAACCTCAGCGCCGCCATTATCATTGGAATCCGCCGATGGGGCAGGGGTAAGGAAGTACAGTTGATAAAGACAACGGAATCGCCAGTAGGCAACCTCCATGAGACTGGCGTTGGCTGACAATGTGTCAAATATGGCTCGTTTGCAGTCCAAATCGGACAAGAACGGCGGCAACAAAGGCGGCGCCTCGTCCTCGTCTAACGCTGAGAAACAGACAGAGACGAATCTACAGGTAAGCTTCGACTAAAGCATAAGAGGAGAGGAAGTGATGATATAGTCACCGGGTTTAGATCGACAAATTCAACGCAACTCCGCCATTCCACTGACTCAGACGATTTACAGCAATTATTGAACGAGGCAATGCGCGGTGTGTACTAAAAACAACTTTGGTGTCGGCAGGACATAATCTATGTAACAAAAAGGATCACTAGATGCATGACATCAAACTTGCCAACTAGTCCAAGCGATTCAGACATACACAAACGCACACACACACACGCACACACACACACTGAAACCATCCGTGCTAGACAAGCTGTTGGATTACGAAGAAACGTAATGTCATGCGAAATATTTTCCCAACAATGCATGGTAATTAAACTCAGACCTGCCAAGGCACTCACCAACTGGAGCGAAGAGAAAAGCCAAAAGCAAGCCAACCGGGACGAGAAAACACAACAATCCAATCAAGCGGAAACAGCAATAGCCCAAGCGGGACAGTCCAACGGCTGTGGTCCGGACCGATTGACTGAGAAAATCGTACTGTTCTTCTTCGCCGGTACTGAAAAAGCAAGTTCAGTCGGAAAAGCGATGGACATTGGAGCAATTAAGATACGTAGGAGTGGGATACAGCGGTGAGCTCGTGTGAGTCGAGTCACTAAGAATTGGACCGGGAGCAAGAAGGTGTGGAATACATGCGTGTAAGAAGGAAAGCCGTTCTTGAGAGCCTCGTGAGTGTAACTCACTCCGAGCTGAGTGACACAAGCATGGACAATTACTGAATCAAATAGCAAGTCAAAAAAGACAAGGTTGGATATAGAGATACCGCGGAATTACAGGTCTGGAAACATGACGCAGATCGGGTCCATGATTGTAACACACCACACAGAAAAGCAAGCGAAATCAACTAAGGAAGTCAAGTGAAACACACGCCAGATGGGTGAGATGATTGAAAAAATAACCACTTACAGATTCGACACATTCTGAGTGTCAAACTGCGCCAAACGAGGATGCAGAGCCGGTTTGCCCTTGGGTGGGGAATCTGGGGCACCAAATACCTTGGGCGAAAGGTGACGCACAAATGAAGTCGTCGCACTGACTGACTGGCACAAAGTGCGATAACCGTAGGACAGAGCGGTTAGTAGAAGCGTTAAACACGAACCGGCGATCCGCTTCACCCAGTACGCAAGTGGACGCGAGGATGTTCTCATGGGGAACGCCGTTGTGTCCGGTCGAAAATAGTGACGATCCTGCGGATCGACAGTCCGACGTTCCACCTTTCGATAGCGTGATGACCGCGAATCAGTGATGCGATCCTCATCTTCACCGTCGCTTGACACAAAGTGGAAATCATTATTCTCAGAATCGGGCTCTTCTAGACCTGGAAAGAGAGAGGTGACACCAGATAAACAAAGAAGAGAAGTAACATAATTCAATAGAACATAGATCAACAGATCAACTACAGTCTCAGTTCGAGCTGCAGTGACTCCTGCTGTTGCCATTAGTCGTCGTAGTCGTAGCAGTAATAGTAGTAATCGCAGTAGTAGTAGTACTAGTAGTAGCACTAGTACTTATAGCCGTGGTAGTCGTAGTGGTCGTCGTAGTAGTAAGTCATCGTAGTAGTAGTAGCCGTCGTAGTAGTAGCACTAGTAGTCGTCGTAGTAGTAGTCATCGTAGTCGCCGTAATCGTGGTAGTTGTCGTAGTCGTAGTCGTCGTAGTTCTTAGTAGTAGTCGTACTCGTAGTCGTATTCGTCGTCGTAGTCGTATTAGTCGTAGTAGTCGTCGTCGTCGTAGTAGTAGTAGTAATAGCAGTTAGTAGTAGTAGCTGGTTTTCATTGCATTATCTTGGCGTCTGAGTCAGAATATTGACAAGCTTACATCGCAATGGCCCCACCGAAGTGTAGAGGTTTTCGGCAAGCTAAGCGTAGTGCACTTTTCACGCCATCAGCAAAGCGATTATAATGCGAGGTTCCTCGGTTAAAAGTAACCTTATTGCAGAACTAAGTGATAAATTACTCTTTGGAATCACAAGTTAATGAGATGAGAAAAACGCTGGCACTCTTTGGATCCCTCAAAGATCACTTGATTACGCTAGACAGCATAAGTAACCCATTGGAGAAGACAGATCCTGTTCTAAGGGGAAAATCAAGATACATAATTGCCTCTGTTGCCTCTGAAGTGCACGAGCGAATATGTAGAGCAAAAAATGTGATTGTTTTTAATGTTTCGGACAGTTTAGGTCTGGATAAAGTAAAATTAACGATACTGAAAGCTTGCAACATGTCTGACGTTAACTGCAAATGTCAATCTTAAAAAAGACACCGAAACATTGTTGTCCATTTTCAATTTTTTAGCGAGGAAGTCGTGCAGCGATTCCTCCATTGTGGCCCATCCTAGGCCAGTGCACCTAATTTAATGGCATTTTGAGTAAACCAGATAGGACACCTCTACAAAGGTCCAAAATTGACACTGTACCGTGAACACTGGGTAAAATAATTAGGCTCTTCGAGAAATCTCAGCCAAACGTCCAAAGGACGAATGCATCCAAGGTGGATACTAGGCGCATTGGTTTAGACCACGTTAATTTAACAACATTGTCAACTAGCTCCAAAGCCGTTCTTCCTTACTCCACCGAAGCACCCACTACACAAGGAACGGAAATACCGGGTTCTCCTATTCCTGACAACAGCACTCCCATTATATCGAACTCCTCATGCATAAGGATTAAAGGGAAGTCCAAGTGCTTGGAACAACGGAGTAATGACAACTCGTTGAATATATCACAATCCGGTCCAAACCCACATGACAGGTCCAAGGATTGACAACTTGATGTAAGTCATAGTCCACTGTCACCAACGAACGACTTCTCCAATCCAGGGACCAGTCTTCAAAAGACCTTTGGATACTAAATACCCGATCGCCCCCAAAAGGCCCTATCGACCAACCTCCTACAACCATAGAGGCAAATAAGCTTCCATGTTGAATAAGCAATAACAACTGCCTCTCGGTTAAGCCAAATTATCATCCTGCACTCCACAACAACCACTGGAAGTGCACAGATAATGGCAGGATATCGACCAGTAGGACTATGTTACCACCCGCTTTTTTACATGTTCCTTTAAGCTCTCAAGCGGCTTCCACCAACAATCATATTTTAGCGGCGACGGGAATGGACTCGCATCCATTCCCATCTCAGATACATCCGGCGGAGGTTAACACCTTGATCCCACTCTCCCTTCATATTGTCCAGAAGACATAGCTAGTTCAGTACCAAACCAACAGCAGCCTAAGCATGATGCTTCGGTTCCCGTGGTGCCCCCAACCGTCTCGATATTCACACATGACATGCTACCCTTAGGCTAACTCGGGCCCACCATACTCGCACTTACCTACCATGTGCACCATGTTCGAATGCAAAGATTCCGACGATCACACAACGGACAGCGATCATTCCCCAATACTTAATACATTTTCAGTGATTCTGATTAATGCCAGATGGATAATCAACAAACTTCATTTTATAAACACACGCACAGTTCAATGACCCACAAGCAATCCTCGTCACTGAAATATGGTGTTCTTCAGATACACTTTACTCTGATGATTCCAAACAACCAGCTATTTCGAAAAGATCGCCGCGACAGAAAAAGTGAAGCGTGTATTTACAGCTAAAGCTATAGACCGCTCACAAGTGGAAAATATCCCTGAATCTATTTGGTTGTCAGTTGCGGGTGTCCCATCTTACAAACTGCTCGTATGTATCTACAAACCGCCGAATGCGTCTAAGGTAAATATCACCAACATCACTTCTGCATTTGACTTCGCATCAGAGTTGCCACCTAGCCAAAAGATTATTGCCGGCGATTTCAACCTGCCGAAAATACGCTGGTCATCCCACCCAACTTCTACCTTGCACGCCTCTTTTCTTTCTTCCATCAGAGGTGGGGGCTGGACACAATGGATTACCAGTCCAACCAGGTCCGCCAATGTACTGGACTTAATACTCACATTGGGGATACCCAATCCACAGACCGAGATCTTAAACAATCTCCCTGGTAGCGACCATAACATGATCCGACTCAGCTCCCAGATTAAAATGGTCACTAAACTCGCCTCTACAACGCCAGTTGCAACCCATAAGATAAACTGGGAATGCTCACAGCAGTTCATTCGTTTCTCCGACCGGGATGTATTCTTCCTCTCTACCAGTGTGCACACCGCCGTGCAGCAGTTCTATAAACAAATTCTTCACGCTATAGCCTTTCTTGCCCCCCAATGTATTCATACCCCTCATGTCTCCAAGGATTCCGTCGAGCAATTAATAGGCAAAGAAAACAAAAATTTAGCTGCAAGTTACAGAAGGACCCATGACTTTTTACTTGTCTTACAAATGCACAAATTTACCACCAGAGTCAAACACGCGCAATTAACACGACGAAAAAATGAAGAACATACAGCCCAACGGACAAGGTGCAAAGCTAGGGAGCTTGTCAAAATACTGCATCGTAGAATCAGTGACCGCTCTCCTTTGATTACCGAAATTGTCGATGGTGAGGGTCCCTTACTCTCTCATCCAGCTGAAATCTGTGTAGCATTCAGCGACTTTTTCGCCAATACCGTGAGTTGCGAAGCTGACTCGGTGCCTGTGTGTACAGAGCTCATCGAACCAAACCTCTTCAGCAGAGTTGATATCTCCGTCAACGCTATCCATCAAGTTATCAAATCAATCAGGCCATCTTCCAAGCTGGGATCTGATGGCATTTCACCAACCGCCATTGAAATAAGAGGACCTGATATGCCATTGCTCCTGATGAGCATGTTCACTCTATCGCTGGAATCTGGCCACTTTTCGGACCAATGGGAAACGTCATTTATTATGCCTCGGCATAAAGGAGGTCCCAAACAAACGATTGAGAACTACCGAGCAATCCACCACACTCCGATAATTGCTCGGCTATTGGAAAAGCCGGTCAGAATGGAGATGATGAACTTTGTTGATTGTATTGACCTGATCAACAATTCGTAGCATGGTCTTCTCAATAAGCGATCGTGCACCATCTGTCAACTGCATTACCTTAATCACATTTCATATCAATCGATTCCGGCTATGTAGTAGTAATCTTGTTTCTTGACATACACCAAGCGTTCGACCAAGTACCGCACAAGCCACTGCTACAAAGTTGGAGAAGTTTGGCATCCGGGATGTCGTGTAGCCCCCCGGGAAGCAAGAAGACTGGGCCGCGATCACGAAATCATTTATTAAGATTACGCCCGAATATTTATAGTATATACACTATTAACGACAGTCAGTCTCAATGGCTCATCCCTGTTATTTGCATTGTGTCGCTGACTCTCTTTCCATTGGTTTATGCTTGCCCGGCACGTTCCCTCTGCGGGATTGGATTCGCACGTTTCTTCTCCAAGTCTAATGCCACAAGCCTTGGCTAAAGGGTGCACGAGTATGCGCTTCTCTGCCTGCTGGCGCCTGATTGGTCACTTGCACGTTCAGTTGATATTTGCAGGGTGGAGGCGGTTACGGGCCAACTATTTCCGGATTGGCTGACCAATCTGCTTCCGGTAACATGCTCACACCTTATTGGTCTGGCTTGGGAAGTTCGATAGGCATTATAGTGTTTCCAATCACCAGCATTACCAGCCCCATCACATCCTTCCCTTTTTCGTTTTTTAGGATGGCGTTAAAATATGTTCCGTATTGCCTACCACTTCGTGTGCGTTTAATGTCCTGGGCTTCGGTAGCAGTATTCCTCTCCGGTTGTTGTTGCTGACCCTCTCTCTGCAGTGTCCACTTCTGACGCACTCTTCTCAGTTTCACCCGATTCCGTCGAATGAGATTTCCCCCAACCCTGACTTCATAGCTCCTCTCTCCCTTCCGGGCTTCGATCACTCCTTTCCGCCAGCATCCACCCGATTCCGGTAATGGCTGCACTCATCCTGCGACTTGTACCTAGTGGTGGGAGGCTTTTCGATTTGCGATCATAGTACCTATTTTGGCCTTAGAATTCTGTTCCGTAGTCGGTCGTGTAGGACATCGGACGGCGCTATTTCGGACTGCAGTTGACTTGTAACGGTCGGTATTAGCGTTCTTGTTCGGCGATTGAATAGACGCTGTGCAGGACTCGCTCCGATATCAGTAGATGGTGTATTCCTTCGGGCCAGTAGCATTATGTACGGATCTTGCTGGGACTCCTTGGCTTGTAAGAGTACTTTCTTCGCCTCCTTCACTGCGGACTCAGCCTTACCGTTTGAGCGGCTATGGTATGGGCTGGTTAGTCGGTGACGAAAGTCCCACTTCTTGCTGAATGCAGGAAACTCTGCACTATTAAATTGCGGCCCGTTGTCTGAAATCACCATCTCGGGTATTCCATGCCGGCCGAATTGCCACCGCAACTTGTTCACCACGGATTGTGTACTAGTCGTCGCAAGCGCATCGGTCTCAAAGTAGTCACTAAAATAATTTATCACAATTAAATGGTTCCTTCCATCGTGAGAAAAAATGTCTAGTGCAACCATCTGCCAAGGTCTGTCAGGAACGTCACGTAGCATCATCAGTTCTTTTGGCTGCCATACGTCGTGTGCTCTGCATGCTACACAGTTGGAGACGTAGTCACGTATTTAGCCGGTCATTCCGGGCCAGAATAACAGCTCTCTAGCTCTTGCCACGCAGTTGTTGGTTCCTAAATGTCCACAGTGTATCAGCTCCAGCATCGAACGCTGCAATGCCTTTGGAACCACTATCCTGTTGCCTTTGAATATTAATCCATCCTGAGTAATGTGTTCGTCACGAAAATGGAAGCATGGAGTCAGCTCCTTTGGTAACTTTTTCTTGTCTTCGGGCCATCCGTTCATGATCGTGTGTTTTAGTAGCCTACACAATTCGTCCTCCTCAGTGTGTCGTTGGAGATGCTGCAAGTGTTCCTCATTGACGGCGATCAGCTGTGTCGCATGCACAAAATCTTGGTCTTCTTCCTTTCCTGGCGTGTCTAACAGGTGCGCTCTTGACAGCGTGTCCGCAATGTGCAGCTGGGATTCTGGCCGGTAGACAACCAATGGATCATACTTCTGCAGTCGAAAAAGCATCCATTGCAGGCGGCGTGGAACAACATGGAGCGGCTTGCTGGCGATCGACACTAGGGGCTTGTGGTCGGTAAAGCCGGTGGATTTGCGGCCAAACGTATAGTCGTTAAAACACTCCACGGCGTAAACCAATGCAAGCATTTCTTTCTCTATTCGCGCGTAACGACGCTCGGTCTCTGTCAGCGTCCGGCTGCGAAAGTCGACAGGCTTACCGTTCTGCATGAGTACGGCTCCGATACAATACTGACTGCTGTCACACTAGATCTCGAGCGGAAATGCTGGATTATAGAAAACAAGAAGGGGGGCGCTCGTGATCAATTCCTTTATTTACTGAAATGCTTTCTCCTGCTCCGCGTCCCAATGCCACTTCTCTCTTATGCGTCAGTTTTCGAATTGGTACCATTACATCGGCTAACCTGGGCAAGAAACGATTTAGGTAATTCACCATCCCATTCAGCTTGCTAACGGCTTTCACGTCAGTAAGAAGAGGCATCTGTTTGATGGCCCTGACTTTCTCTGGGTCTGGTTTCAGTCCATCTGAGCTTAACACGTGTCCAAGAAGCACCACTTCCGTCTTACGCAACTATCGTTTCAACTTGATGTTCCTTTCAAAACAGCGCTGCAAAAATCAGTGAAGGTTCTGGTCGTGCTCCTCTCGCGTTGCGCCAAAATCCAAAACCTCGTTTGCTACACAGAACGTTCCTGGTAAATCGTCTAAAGCCTGCACCAGTTGTTTGTGGAATATCTCGCTAGATACCTTCCGTGGCATCGGTAAACGAAGCCAGCGGAAACGCCCGAAAGGTGTCCCCTAACGTGCTCGGTAGCTTGTCTCTTCGTCAAGTAACACATGCCAAAACGCATAAGCGAGGTCGACTTTAGTGAATATTCTAGCTCTGGATAGCACCGGAAGTACATTCTCTAGCGTCAGTAGCGTATAATGCTCCCTCCGGAGTGCGGCGTTAAGTGCTTTTGGATCAATGCACACACGTAGTTCTCCAGATTTCTTAGTAAAGATCGCCACCTGGTTAACCAAATCTGTCGGCTCCTCAACTTTGGCTATTACACCCAAACTAGTGAGAAGTTGCAGCTTGTGTAAAAATTTCTCATTTAAGGCAATAGGCACCTTTCTGGTCGGCAACACTACTGGCTTAGCAGATTCGAGTAATGATAAATGAACACACCCTTCGAAACTCCCTACGACCCTGTCAAACATGCTTGGGTAGCCGTCAACAATATCTATGTTATCTTCCCACGAATGGATGAAACTTTCATGGTTAAAATAGACAAAACCGAGACTTTGAGTAGAATCAATACCCAGAATGGGAATACAGTCTCCTGAGACTATCAGGAAATCGAGTTGGTGTTCTGTGCCGTTTTTCGGATTGATGGCTTTCAACGCGGCGGTACGTTTCGGCAGCAGCTTTGAACCATTCCACCTTCTGAGGCAATTCTGCGTTCCGTCACGTGTCATTCTCACACAGTGGTTCTCAGGTAGGATGTGGACAGTAGTCCCTGAGTCCAGTTGGAAGCGCACCGGTCATCCTCGAATCAAAAGCGTCGCGAAAACACACTTGTGTTCTCCACGATTTTCCAAGTTGCTTATCGAAAATTCTTGTA
Organism: Dicrocoelium dendriticum; assembly: GCA_944474145.2. Taxonomy (NCBI): domain Eukaryota; kingdom Metazoa; phylum Platyhelminthes; class Trematoda; order Plagiorchiida; family Dicrocoeliidae; genus Dicrocoelium; species Dicrocoelium dendriticum. Next base: position 38,835,540 of record OX104063.1, on the reverse strand, counting down.
ACTGTTCGTTGATGCTCTCGACTACTGGGCTGGCCTTAGTGGATCTGCAACAACGAGCAAAATGGTTCCTCTTCGAACATTTTGTGCACGTTCAACCCCAAGCTGGGCAGCTCTCTTTTCTACTTGAATGTACTCGACCGCAAAACTGGCAACTCGGACCCCGTCCTTCGGGTGTCTGGGGCGGACTATGGCTGGTTCGGGATACCGCGCACAGATCGGTGTTTGTTTCGGCTCTCACATGCTCAAATTGCTGCACCGTCCTTGCTTCACTCAGGCAGACGTAAACACATTGTTCCAAAGACAGGTTAGCTTGTCTCAGAAGGCGTCGAGTGAGCTCATCATTCTTTATGCCAATGACAATACGATAACGTGCATGCAATCGCAGAAGTTGCAGTTACGCGCCAACAGTTTCAGTTCTGTTACGTAAGTCTCGAACGGTTCGTTTGGGGATCGATCGCGAACAAAATATAAATACCTCTGATACGTTTCATTTACCTGTCCTTCGCAAAACGCCCCAAATCTACTCAGAGCATGCGTCCTGTGGCTGGCCAGCGACAGGCAAATCCGAAACCGGATGCCGCCAACCGCGTAAGTTTGCCCCAGCTTGAGGCTGATGTTGCATTCATGATGCTTCTTTACATGCCCACAAAATAAATCTTTAAGCTGGACAAATTTCATTCCACATTATTTGGTTTGTTCTGCCTGCCCGAATAATCTTCTATTAACTTGCACACGTTGCTTACGCTAATTGCGCTTATCTTCGGTAATTTTATCGCGTTTTTAGCATTTATTGAATAACTTGTGGACATTTTGCACTTATCGCGGATTCGATGCTAACCAACTTACTTCATATGCTAATTTAGCGAAGAGTTATGTCACCGTATATGTATGCATTATTGGATTTAGTTTATTTCATCTTGTCGTTTCAAGTGATTGGCTGTTGCTTGATATCCCCGGTGTGGCTGCGCTTGATGCAAATGTTGAAAAGGTGCCTACCTGTCTATTACCCATTACCTTCTCCATATTGGTTCCGGGAGACAGTTGGTCGTTGCTGGGGGAGACGGGGTGCACGAGCCTTGTGGCCGTGCTAGGCTCAAAGAGCGGTTCCATGCACTCAGTGTGGAGCGGACTACGGTCCAGCCACCGCCTTGTGTGCGCTTGATTCCCCAAATACAGCGTGCTTGTGTTTGCCTGTGAAGGAGTGTGAGCCGGCTCCGTTGATGAAACGTGGTTCCCATCCGCATGCCCCCCCGGTCTTATTCCTTCGGGTTTACACTGGATATGTGGTATGTGGTTGGAGCTGCCGGTGGTGCAGTGCAAAGCATCCATGGTCCCTCTGTAGGCACAGGCGTCCTGTGGCTGGCCACAGTGACAGGCAAATCCGAAACCGGATGCCGCCAACCATGTGTGTCTGGGACTACAGTCAATGGCCCTCACGTGGTAATTAAACCAACAGAGCCCGACTTGTCGTGTCGCCGTTGGTTGCACGCATCCGGAGACGCGTGGTGGGTACCGTACTCAACAAAGGCTGAGCCATCACTGGTTGATTGGATTCCCGTGAGCATCCGCTTGTGTACAGCCCGTTTCACGGCAGCAACTAAGGTTGCTTCAGGAAGCAGTAAAACACGCTATTTGTTTGTGGTTTCCGCTTAGGCCCCCACCGATTGTAGTTCTGATACTGCGAAGGATGCCTAATGATACGAGGTGGGCACAATACTACGGAGAGTTACGAGTTCAGGTATCACAGTTCTTGCAGAGGATATGAATCCGCAAGTGGGTCGTCTGAGCTCTTCAGAAGCTCATCTAGGTGGTAAGTATGGACTGAACTCCAACCGGAAGGACAACAGCAAGCATCTGTTAACACTGCGTTCGGCTATTCCTTAAAAGCACCGCTTTTAGACACAGTCGACACCGAAGTGACAATTGATCCCCCCCCCCAAAGCTAGCCAGCGATGGATCCAAATAAGTCACGTTGCTGTAAGTTGGGCGCAGCGTGATTCCATCCTGGATAGTGAGTTTCTGGAGTACTTGCTTCGACTCGGATCATGACTTGCTATGTTGTCGATTATCCATGAACTTAACCGGGAGGCGTAACTAGTGCCTCCATCGATTGGTAACCGAATTATTTCAGCTCTCGGTCAATCAAGCATACCTGTATGCACTGCGTACCGAACTTTCGCTCTTATGTCCTAATAATACTGAGTTTCAGCGGAATAGGATCTCTTCAACCATGCACGAGGCAGGAGCATCTGCTTGTGGCACTATCAATAGTCACCGCACCAGTCATTGGATATCCGAGAGCTCTGTGGACCTGTTGGAATCTAAAAGAAAACTCTTGGCTGATTCTGAACACAATGTGACCAGACGGACTAGTAGGCGCGAACTAAAGCGGAGCCTGCATGCTGACAATAAAGCCTGGTTGACCAGTCGGACTCAACATATGAAGGAGGCAGGAGCAGTAAGTAATTACTGCAAGCTGTTTCAGCTGATCCACATCACCGGCCCAGGAAATCGGGCGCCAGTGAGACAATCAGAGATAGCGCAGGTGCATTGGTACACAATAAGAAGCGCCGTATTGCTCGTTGGGCGGAACACTTTCAAGATCAGTTCAGTTTGCCCCGTACTTCCGACCTCTTCCTATTCAGGTGGTGCAGGACGAGCCATAGCCGGTTAGTTCGGAGGCTGAGATCCGAACCGCGATCGCAGTCCTCATTCGTTTCGTGCTGCTGGCCCGAAATCCCTCTCACCCGCACTATTTAAGGATGGTAATGAGGTCCTCTGCAAAGCACTGGATTCCCTATTCGGAAAGATCTGGAAGGAAGAGACCATCCCGGCTAAATGGAGTGAAATGATTACAATATACAATTACGATTACAATATACAAGAAGGGCAAGGGCATCGACAGGGTTGTTAGCTCAACGCCAGTAGGGACGAAGTTACTGGCCTCAATTCTCGTTCGTCACATCACTGCGGAACGGGAATCCCGGATAAGGGAAGAGCAAGCAGGTTTCCGCCCAGGACGGGGCTGTTTAGACCACATATTCACTTAGCGGCTGGTGCTAGAGCAGCGCTACACGTACTGCTCTGTTCGTCGACTACACGAGCACGATCGATCCATTCTATCCGCAACACTAGCACGGAAAGGAATTCTCATGAAATATGTAAACAGTATACGTGATCTGTACTCGAATATTACAGTCCGCGTCAGGACCTACGGTGATGTATCAAATAGCTTCCAGACAACAAGTCGCATAAGTTATGGTTGTTTAATCTCCCCATTTTGCTCAACTTCGTCGTGGACTCCATCATGGGGTGTTTCCTTTGCGGAGCCTCAGGATGCAGGCGTAGAGGTGCTGCCTGGTGAAAAGCTAGCTGATCTCGATTATGCGGGTGATGTTTCCTTGCTTTTCAACGATGCTGGGGCAGCCCAATCAATGCTGAATAACGTCGCTAGAGTAGCTCATTATCTGGCATACGCTTCACACCTTCAGAGTGCAGCGTTGTTAAAGGACTACCAACCAGTTGATGAACCCTTGACCCTTTATAGCAAGGAACTCGAGATATTTGATCAACTCACATACACTGGAAGCTGAAGTAGCAACGATGGGCGCATAGCAACTGAAGTCAGTTCATGTAGTACAAAAGCCAGGACTACTTTCTTGAGTTCGCGACAGATGTGGCGTCAGAAAGGAGTTTCTGTCGGTCTGACAACTCATGTTTACAAGGCCACAGTGAGGGCCATCCTGATCTATAGGAGTGAGAGTTGGCTCCTTCGATCTGTAGCGCCCCTAAGTCATTGGTTACCGCTATCTGCGAAGCATTGGTGGTGTCGGGTAGTACCAACGCGTCCGCAATGATGATATGCGTTAGAGAGTGCTAGGCAATGATAATCAGGCCAGTACCGTAGAACAACAGATGATAGCGATTAGCGCCGCAGTGAAGTGAACCTTGCATTGTCTCGGGAAAGTACTACGCATGCCCGGTCACCGTCTACCGAGGATGGCCTTGTTTGGTCCGCCAGATGCAGAGTGGTGCAAGGCTCGAGGTGGACAAAAGTTGACTGGCATCGGGAAATTAAGTCACTGACGATCAAACTGGGTGCTATCGGTCCGTGTCACCTTCCAGACTGGAGTCCACATGACACGTCTTGTGCTTGGCTCGGGACTTTAAAGAACATGGCTCGCAGTCGAGACCAGTGGCGCGTCTGCTATCGTCTTGTAATCGGACTACTTGTTTAAAGTATGTTTGGTGCTGATTTATTTGCGGGGTGATGGCTGTTTATGACGCGGGGCAGAGAAGGCCACAAGAGATCTGTCTCGCCGATGTCACCATTTCTTAGCATGATAGCCATCTGTTTGTGACGGTATGTTGTTGACAAGGTTTTAGACTAGGTCCCCGATCTCTCCCTCTTATTAATTTTCATTCCTAAGGTTCTACGACAGTGTAACATCAGTCCAAGTAGCTGCCGTTATGCTGCTGCTGATGATGATGATGAAGGTAAGGTTGGTTTTTGCCATTTTGGGTTAAGATCCTTCGGATGGTACACATCAGTTGCTGAAGATCCAGTCGGACGTGGCACAGCCATGCAGTCAGTAAGTCTTTTGTATTCAGTTTCATGCACCTAAATGGTAGCGTTTCGTCCTGATTGATTTTACGCACTTTTTCAGTGCTTTCTTTTCTTTGATTTCTAATTGTGTTCAACCTCATTTTCTTACTATCGTTCTTTTTTATCATACTAGTGACATGAGTTGTGGGAACTGGATGCATCATGCTACGGTGAATGGCCCATAGTTGATTAACGGAACTGAACCGAGATGTCAGAGAACCACGCATTCAGCACTGTGAGCATAGCAAATGTACTGGTTACTGTTATGGTTGAAGAGAAGCAACAAGAGCCGAGTTAATTACCAATCTTATTTGGGATCTTAGCATTTGTGTAACCGTTACTAGCACTTCTAAACTAGGGCAGAGAAAATGAAGAGGCCTTCGTATGCAGTGTTTAGAATGAACAGAACTGTAACTACATAGTCCCTGAGGATCAAATGGTTTCTCAGAATAGGTGGGAGGATGGAGCAGTTGGGGTTTCAGAGCAGCGTTCGGTTAGCAAGGTTTAGTGGCTTACTGGAAGGTACATTATGAGTACAGGCCCCAAGAGACCACACCTTTGGATGTATCCAGGCCTCGCCGAAGGTAGTGTTAATCTTTAGATCATAAAGCTGACTATCTACATAAGCAGTGCTACACTCACGTAGAACGGACCAAGTCCGCAGCAAGTGGAAACTAGCGTGAAACCTTTATGACAAAGAAAGATAATTACCCATGGCTGACCCATCGCAACAGGCGAATGCCACTCAACGGTGACGACTAATACACGAGGCGGGTGAATCCGCCGATGCAGCCTTGAAGAAATGGCTGCCAATGGGATTCGAACTAATGCTCACGAAGTAGCTGACGCGACATGTCAGTCACTCCGTGAGCACAGAGTCATTATCTTTAAGAATACAAAGCGGTTGAAGCGCACACATTCATGTGAAGAATCTAGCTGTAAAACGCATTGTTCCTGGAGACGAATAATAATCATATGGTGAATGACGGCAACATACGTGATTAAACGTACCAAATATGTGTCTCGACACCCAACTGCGTTGCTTCACATTACTGTTCGATTGACCACCCAGGCTATCAAACCTAAGAAAACAAGAAATAGGCGCGCAGAAGTAAGGTACCTTGTCGGGAACCAGAGAAAAGTAAAACTCGGCTAGGATAGACACAGAGAGAGTCAAGTCAAAGTAAGCTTTATGTAAACAGATGGGTACTGTTTCAGTACTTTACAATAACGACAACGTAGGAGCTAAAATTACATTATCAGAACTAATTTTGTAGGAATGGATAAAAGGACACTGTGTAGAAGTGTCACCTGAATAAACGATCAGTGTAAAAGAGCAAAAATTAAACAGTTCAGGAAAAAAACAATTTAAAGCCAACGTTGCAAGCTCGAATTTCAATTGGACGGTGCATGTTTACGTGTACGGTATGTTGAATTTCTTACGCGAAGGACAGTAGCGGTGACCTTGGAAATAGCTTGACTGATATCACTGTTGAAATATTCTGAGAAAACTAATACATCCATAGCAATATTGCAAAAACGATGTTTAGTGACAGCGGCATGGTCTATGTAAAGGCCCGGCCAGAACAGAGATCAACAACGACTGTTAACGCGTCCAACGAGTGTTTACACTGGAACACGTTATCTCTATCTGGATTTTGGTTTAATTGAAGTAGACGGGTCATTGCGATGACTGGGACAGCATCGGAAGTGGAGAGATATCGCAGTTAGCCGCTGCTAACACTGTTATGTCTCAGATTTGTGAATCTATCGCAAGAAAATCGGGAGTATTTGGTTTAATCAAATGATCCCATTTAATTCATAGTGATCAGATTCAGGTTCACTCGCTCTTATCTGTGCATACAATTTCCAAATTTTACTAGCTTATCGTCATTCACAACCATCCTCATCTACCGATGTCGCGCGAAACCGAGACGAATTCCTCGCGCTGCACCACCCACAGCTCCATCCACACACCCCATATCCAGTGTAAACCCGAAGGAATAAGACCGGGAGGCATGTGGATGGGAATTACGTTTCATCAACGGAGCCTGCGCACACTTAATCACAGGTAAACGCATGCATGCTGTATTTGGGGTATCAAGCGCACGCAAGACGTTGGATAGGCCGTAGCCTGATCCACACACTGACCATGTGCTTAGAACCACTCTTTGAACATAACATGGTCATGAGGACCGCAAACCACGTCCGCTCCAGTAGCGACCGTCTCCTGGAAAGAGTATGGACGAAACAGTGGGTAATAGACAGGTGAGCACCTTGTCAACACGTACATCAATTGTAGCCACACCGGGGATGTCAAACAAGAGCCAATCACTCGAAAGGAAGATATCAAATAAAAGATATGGAATAAAGTAAACTAATATGACGACGCAAACACTCGCTAAATGAGCATATGGGGTAAATCGGTTATTAGCGAATCCGCGATAAGTACACAATAAACGAAAGTAATTTTAAAAATTCCACGTGATAGAGTTACGCAAGTTTACCACAAATAGCATGAACGACGCGTGCAAGTTAGTAGAAGATTATCAAGTACGCAGTACCAAGCAAATAAAGTGCAAGGAAGTTTATCCTCCCTAAAAAGAACTAGTTTAGGTGTAGGTTCAGCTTAACTGCGATGAAGAAGCATCATGAATGCAACATCAGCCTCAGCATAGGGCGCAAATATTTGGTTGGCGGCATCCGGTTTCGGATTTGCCCATTACTGTGGCCAGCCACAGAACGCCTGCGCCTACAGAAGGACCATGGGTGGCTGGCATTGCACCACCCACAGCTCCAACCACACACCCATATCCAGTGTAAACCCGAAGGAATAAGACCGGGAGGCATGCGGATGGGAACCACGTTTCAACAACAGAGCCGGCCCACACTCCTTCACAGGCAAACACAAGCACGCTGTATTTGGGGAATCAACCGCACACAAGGCGCTGGCTGGACCGTAGTCCGCTCCACACTGAGTGCATGGAACCGCTCTTTGAGCCTAGCACGGCCACAAGAACCGTGCATCCCGTCCCCTCCAGCAACGACCAACTGTCTCCTGGAGCCAGTATGAACGATGTAGTGGGTAATAGACAGGTAGGCACCTTTTCAACATTTGCATCAAGCGTAGCCACCCCAGGGATATCAAACAACAGCCAATCACTTGAAACGACAAGATGAAATAAACTAAATCCAATAATGCATACAGATACGGTGGCATAACTCTTCGCTTAATTACCATATGAAGTAATTTGGTTAGCAACAAATCCGTGATCAGTAAGAAATGTCCACAAGTTACCTAAAATGCTACAAACGCAACAAAATTACCGAAGATAAGCGCAATTAGTGTAAGCAACGTGGCCAGTTAATAGAACATGATTCAGGGTGGCAGAACAAACTAAATAAACCGGAATGAAATTTATCCAGCTTAAAAAGACCTAGTTTAAGTGTAAGTTGGTTTAGCCCAACTGCGGTGAAGAAGCATCAAGAATGCAACATCAGCCACAGCATGGGGCATATATATATATATATATATATATATATATATATATATATATATATATATATATATATATATATATATATATATATATAATCTGATCCTGTACTGATGCGACCAATTACAAAAAAGACATAAAGTACAGGCATGTCATTAAATGCACAAATAGTGCACAATGGAAGGGTCTGTCACAGAATGTGAATCACGCCAAAGGGTTAGTTCACATAAAATTCAGCTGAACTCCCGGGCCAATTACACATGAGTCCGGCTCCGAGACCAGACAAAGCCCCACTGCTTGAGACGACTGAGGAGCAGGTCAAATTGCAGCTTCGCCGCAGCTGGGATTGCGTACCGCGAAAAGTACACATAGAGAGAACTTTAAATCGAAAAGAGCAGAAATACTTGCTCTCTTATACCACAAATTGCTCCAGCGCTGTCACTAGTCATTAAACTCAAAAGATACTGCGAAGTGCGCATCTGCAAGGTGGGATCATAGTCAGTAGGAACGCGATGCCGGTTTACGTACCCACTACTGAAGCGGATAGAAGAGATTCTACGAGTGAATGTAGGCACAAAAGAAAGCATCCGAAGAATATTCCAGCACTTAAACAAATAGGAAGTAGGCTGGACGTAGGAGCTCATCGGCTTATGAGACAGTACGATATGGGAGCACAAGTCGGCGTACTCCAAGTCAAAAAGTTGATCACATGGGAGCAGCTCAACATTTTGTAGGTCGTGTCCACTAAACGCAGTTTCCATCACTTTGTTGATGGGGAAATTAAAAAGAAACAGTAACAACCGGCTGCCTTGCCTCGCATCGCTGAAGATATTGAAGGGCGGCGATAGCTTGCCGTAATCCGTCACTCTGCCCGAACTGCGCGAGTACAGCGCTCTGATAGTGCTTACGTATTCTTCGAGTACACCTTTGCTGAGTAGATAGTCACATGGACGCATCGATCAACCGAATCGTAGGAACCACTGATGTCGAGGAACATAACTACGGTGGGTCGCCAATAAATAGGAAGTTGCTCCAACAATAGGTGTAATGTAAAATGTGATCAATACAGCCGCGACTTCAACTGAACACGGCTTCCTTCTCACGAATCATGTTTTTTCTATATATCATAACATTTTGTATTGCGGCACAATAGTTGAAGTGTTTCTCACATACAGCTAAAGTGTAGTAATGCAGACAATAAAGATGATGGTGTGAGCACAAGCACTGAGACAGGAGGATTTGTTGGACTAGAAAATTGATGCTCACAGAGCGCAAACACACATTGTCAGATCAGTCATTCTCCTCACCTATGGGAAGACACGTGTTGGCCTCGATTAGATGTGTTGTGGTTCGCGGAGTTGTCAACGCTTCGCCTCCCCCAATGTGGTGTTCTCTCAGGACCAGGTCCATCACCATTCACGAACCATTCAGAGGAGAGCTTCGTCTCCGTACGATTACCAGTGTCGGTGGCATATGTGTAGACATAAGAAGAACTGGTGGAGGCCAGACGGCTAGACAAGCTTGTGTCATCGTAATTGGGTACAACAGATTCGGTGGTGCGTGTGTGAGAGACGTTGGTCGCTCTAGTGTTAGTGGTCGGAGTGAGAGCCGCGTCAGAGCTAATGCGCGCACCGCCGCCCACACGTCTAGAGCGTCTTGGTCGACCGGGGTGAGATGCCTCAGACGTATTCAGTGATCCAACCGCATCCGATGTGTTGTTTGTGTTACGCTGGCGTTCCACAGCACTTACCCGCTGTAAAAGCGACAAAACAGATTGGCAGTAAGATTGAGTATGCAGCCAGTTTTCACAGGAAGGCCGAAGAAATTAAAGTGAGGCGCAGGGAACAAATACAAGAATGCATATTACCATGCTCCCATTTGTGCTATCAATATGGCAGGACCTATTAATGAACAGGTCGCAGAAAAGGTATACGGGTTAGTTAAGTCAACATGTGACTGTTGAATTTCCAGACTCAAAATCTAATCGCAAGGTGGAAGCAGCACATGCAGCGTGAACTAGGAACTGTGCCACAATGCTGATAGAAAGTACTAATATTCACGACGGCTTTCGGACTTGATTGTTCTCATCAGGAAGAGATGGCAGACATCGAAACCGACGGGCAACGCTTGTCACAACGGTTAATGGCTGATTGGATGAGTCATTTGAAGCACTTCAATGTGAATCGCGGTCCCGAATGAGAATGCGAGTCGCAATCGATTCACACAACGAGTACTTTAAATGACCATACGATCAGTTAATAACCGACGTTACTATTTTGATGGTCTCGGGTTTGAAACCTGCTATCACTACCTGTTGAGATTAAATGAAATCGAAATACGTCGTGGAGTGCAGTATTTTCAGGCGTGCAACAGGTAATTCCCATCCGCTTCAGATATGGTCCCAGTAACCGAATGACCAAGGTTCACTTCAACGTAAATCTCAGTCCACATTGAGATTGCGCGTCGCGATCCATTCACACAACGAGTATTTCGAATGACTCCTTCGATCGAACACTACTCTTATATACTATCCTATGTAGCGGTATTCAAGATGACAGATAACGAAGCAGCCCTTCACACGGAGTAGGCTGCTATGATGAAATTTTTAATGAAATAGTGCATAAAACTGAACGGAATTTACGGAAGAGTTTGGTCACTGTATCCTGACGAGACATTCAGTTGCAGCAAGGCTTTGAAATGATGCAAACGCTTCATAGATGGTCATAATCTTTCGCTGACGCATTCAATCGAATTGGGTCCCAGGACATAGTTGCCATGCATGAGTACAGCCAGTGAGTCAGACAGCTACTCAATGATATCTTTCGTACAAGTTTTGCGAAATTGTAGATGTACTTAATCGGTCGTGGAGGTCGGTACATATGACAGTACATTATTGTTACTCCGAAAAGTGGATACCACATGGGTTACAAAACACCTTTCCGATTTTGATTAAGGCCGTCGAGGAGTCGAACTTGGCACTAAATTGAATAACAGTTAGGACACGGAACGCCAGTATCTACTGCATCGCATCATCCCAACCACCTTATAACCTTGATTTAGTGCCATGTGATTTGCGTCATTTGGACAAAGATGATAAAGGAAAGCAGGCTGTCTTAAACTCGTTCAGACGTACTGATAGACTTTGCCATAATGAAGCTTTCCAAGTAATAGTAAAACGCAGCTGTTACCACATAAAAAATGGAAATTCCTAAATACCTTTAAAAGTAGTTTCCGGTTTGAATTGCACCACAATCGTGCGATGTCGAAAAGCAACACATTAAACAGGATTGTAAAAGCACCGAACACAAATGAAGATCACACAATACATTATAGCAGAATACGCCAAATTCGTACTTCAGAGTTAAGCAAATATCGAAGAATACTGTAGGCAAAAAACTAGCCGTTCGTCACGAATTCCTACGTAAGAGCTGGCATTCCTCTTACACACCGGATTGTGTAAGCCCAAGATAAAGAGTGGGTTGTTTCGTGCGATGCGATTCGCGTCAATACGAGATGGTGCGGTCATGCGATGGTAGGTATAGGAGTGGGTTCAACAGGACCGAAAGGAGAGGCTATAAATCCGGACCAGACTTTAAGTAATCCACGACGGAAAAAATCAAAATGTTGAGGGAGAAAGTCATATCTAATTAAAAACCAAAACCAATCGGCAAAGTAGGCGTATCGCGTGTACGTACACAATATACAAATGCAAATAATGGGGTGGAACGATGGTCGGAACTCATAGAACACTAGTACATCTTGATTGAGAGTGCACACTCACGCTAGCGGTTTCGGTGATGGCGCATTCTGGGTGTGTGCACCGTTCACCTTGGATGATTTTACACAGGGACCGGGAAGACCGAGTAATCGATCGAGTGGAGTATCTGCGAGAGGAAAATGAAAGGTGTGGGGTAGAGAAGATCCCTCAGACCAGTGCTGACGAAGGTGAAGAGATATAACAACAAGATTGGAATTGCGTGTTGCATGCTGTCGCTCGCATATCTAGCTCCTATCTGTAAATGTAATTTCATTGAAGGTGATCAAACGATTGTCCGATACGACAGTCAACCGAAGCTCAATGAAATGCGATAAGTGTGCTTAACGTTGGAAGATGTCATACGGATATTTAATCCGATGTATCTTCATGTGTGCTCCGAATGGACTAATCACCCACCGCAAAGATGAGCACTGTAATGATAAAGAGTCAGCTATGAGAACGAAACACAAATGTCACAGTGGGTGAAGCGGTTATAGCACCCAAAGTAGAAAAATAGTCCACGTAGCCCTTACCGGGACGAAAACTGACCTGCTCTCCCATCCTCAGGGATTGTTGTTCCACAGTAAGGTTACGGATGAAAATAGAGGTCAGTGACTGTCACTATCGGCGAAAGTCAGATAAGAATGTGTCTTGCCTTCTTCATACTCCTTCTCCGCCTCATTGGTTGTCCACCGCGGAACATTTTCCAATCGCTCCCTGGGAGTGTTAATAGCGCTCGACTTGAAAGGCGATGGGCTGGCATGCGCAAAACGTGCCCGAGCCAACGCATGCGATGTTGGAGAATAACGTTATGAAGACTGGCACTAATCGCTCCAAGCACTCGATCTAGGACTTCTGCGTTGCTTACATGGTGTTGCCAACACAATCCTTCGTAGACAGCGATTGTCGAAGACTGACAGTCGCTTTATGTCTGTCGAGCGAATAAACCAAGTCTCACGGCCGGAATCATTGTACATCCTGCCCTTGAGCTTGAGACCCCATAGGTGTCTCGGTTTGATGAATGCAAGGGGGGCTTTTGCAATTCGTTGTGAGACTTCATGTCTAACACCGCCACCAACCGTGATGCAAGACCCTAGATAAGTAAAGCAAGGGACTTGCTCCAGAATATGTCTGACAACGGTGAGCGCAAGTTCAGGCACCTGCTAATTCTGCAGCAGCGTTTTACATTTTCCCGGAAGGAATCATAAGCCGTACGTAGATGTCTCCATCGCTAAGCGGTCCAAAGCGCTCTGGACGGTTTGTGGGTCGTCCCCCAGCAAGGCGATATCATCGGCGCAGTCCAAGTCCGTGACTCCAGGGAGGAGCTCGACACCGCAGTTCTAGACACCTTCCAGTGCTCCTTGAACGACATCTTCGATGGCAAAAGTGAAGGGGAAACGTGAAGTAGTGCAACCTTGGCGAACACCGCTGGCCACAGCGAATGAAGAAGAGAGCGTGCCGTAAGCCCTGATTTTGCCCGACGTGTGGTTGTGGAGTACTTATAGGATGGTTACAAACTTGTCGGACACACTTTTCTTCAGTAAACAGTTCTACAACGTAGATCTATCCACTGAATCAAATGCCGTTCGGGTGCCCAACAACACTACGATTTTTGGTCACCGGTGGATGTGACAGAGTTCGAGAAGTTAGCGGAGCGTGAAGATTTGGTCGATGCAGCCGCGGGCTGGACGAAATCCGGCCTGTTCTTCTCGTGAAAACCTTTCTCTAGTCGTTGAAAGCCTGTGAAGTAGGACAGACACGAAGATTTTGGATGCGACAGAGATTAACGAGATTCCGCGGTAGTTGCAGCAACCGTCGCGGGAGCCCTTCTTGTGAATAGGAACAATGGCCGATTCTCCCCATAAGTTCAGAACCTTCTCCTCAGTCCCAACTTTCGTGAACAGCGATAGGATTTCGTTGACAAGTACACTCCTGTCATCTTTGAACAGAGCCGGTGGTAGGCTGTCGGGACCCGGAGCCTTGTGGCGTTTCAAAGATTGGATTGCATCTCGGATCTCTGCTTCATTTGGGGGGGGCTGTGCAGACAGGACAAGCATCATCTATTGGGGCTGTAAGTGTCACAGGGGGCTGTGCCGGGTGGTTGAATTGAAGAGCGAAATGCTCTTCCCAGCGACCCAATCGCCTGTGAAGGCTGGTGTTCTTCGTGCCGTCTGATTCCCAAATCGTCTGGCAGACAGCATGGGAATTGCAAACGGTGGCTCTGCTGATGCAAAATAGACGGCGGAAATTGCCAGCCGATGCAGCAGCTTCCATCTCATCAGCTGTTTTGACAACCAAAATTCACGATCATAGCAAAGGCTTGCTTTGATCTGTTGCGTAATAGACCAACGGTGTTCGTCGTACTCTGCGTCAGCAGGCATCAACTGTCAGCGATCCAGCAATTCCGAGGGTCTTCCCGAGATCCAGCTTTTGGGAGTGGAGCGAGCGAGGCCACAGCTGGACAAACCGGCCGACAGCAAGGTTTGTTGCAGATTTGACCAGTGTTGATCAACATCTAGAGTGGGAGAGAGAGCGAGATTTTCACAAAGCTTTTGTTGATACTCCATCTTCACCATTGGGTCCTCCAACTTGTAGGTGTTCAGTCGAATGTGTTTGGACCTAGGTGAACCACCGAAACGCACGCAAACGGTCGCACATACCACTGCATGATCGATATCGACGGTATCGATCGGTAGTCGCGTACGCTGCCGCACCACCTCCGACTTATGGCTATGTGCTCAATCTGTGACCAGCGCTGGGTTGATGATGGGGCTCGCCAAGTGGTGTACTTGTGTCCAGGATGACGAAAGCTTGTAACGGAGAGAAAAAGTTGTTGATCAGTACACAGACTGAGCAGTCTCTCTCCGTTGTCTGAGTAAATGCCATCATATCTATGCGGTCCCCCGAGGTAGCGCTCACATGACAACAGCCGACCGACACGCGCGTTGAAGTCTCCTGTCAAAACCATGATGTCTGTTTTAGGAGCAGCTCATGTATGTTCTAGTGGGACTGGTCTTTGACCGTGTCCGAGCTACAGTCAGTGGGCGCGTAGGCGGAGGTCACAAAAAGAGCACGCTTTTCGACTCGACGTCTGCAAACTTGACAAGAGCTATGGAGCCCCATCACACAAAGGCAACTATTGATCGGAATCCAATCAATCAGAGCAGGCTCGGTTCTAGCACTGAGGGCGATTCCACCAGCTTGGGCAGATGCGGTTGTCGTGTCGCCGCTGACGCCTTCACCCCACGACCGCAAGTCCAAGACGAGCCAGAAGGAGACTGGAATATCATTGACTTTTACTGTTAAATACTTTCGCTTCCCTGCGAATCCCGTGCGAAAAGTAGCGAGAACTACCTTTGTGGCCGGTCCATGAAATTTAGCGCTTTTGAAGTTGATGTTTGTGCGCAATCTCGGGGGAAATGAACGTCTGAAGTTGTGCGCAACTCGACAGTGGGTTTCCTTATGACCAAACCGCTTGCACTTGTGACATTGATGCCCTTTGTAGATTTAGTCTCTCACAAAATGCCAAGCGCCACAATTCCAGCATGCGGTCCGGGGCTTCTGAGTCGACCGATTCTGGTTCATCACTTTACCACGGATAGCTGTGTGACAAATCTGGGGTTCTGTCCTGTGGTCAGCAGTTTCAATCATTTTTGTGTCGTTCTTTAAGGTAATCAGTCGCTGGCATTCGGCTGTAATCTCTTGCAGCGTCAACTGTGGTTCTTGTTCGAGCTTGTGGAGAATACGTGTTCGAATATCGGCATCAGCGTGGGACTGGAGACTGCATACGAAAATAAGACTCTTGAATTGATCAGGTGTCATCAGATCCAGTTTGAATCGTTCAAATTCGCGATTTACGATCCCCGCATGTGTGACAAAATCAACGGCATCGCGTTTGACTAACTTCAAGCAATTGTAGCGAACACTGAACAGAGAGGCCCGCTCACCAAATATCTGCGTCAGCGTTTTCACCGTCTCATCGAAGCTGAAGTCTCTTGCATTCCTCGGCAACACGAAATTTGTGTAACGTTCATGCTCGACTGCATCAAGTTTCCTCAGCAACAAACGAACTTTCTAAGCATCGTCTTGGTCTGCAAGTTCCACTCGAAAAATATCTTCATACTTTAGGAATCAGGATTCAAATGTCAATCCGTTCAATCCATCGAAAACAAATTCTGTAATTGAAGCAGCAAGGGCGTCCACAGATGGTCGTGCGGTTGTCGTCGGGGATTCGCTTTGGATGTTCAGTTTCTGAGACAACAACTCGATCAACTGTCGATGAGATTTTTCAAACTGTTGTTGCTGTTGAAGAAGCGTCTGCATTTGCTCGAACGAAATTGACATAATTACCGGAACCTCCGTCGCCAGAAAATCTGTTGTGTCGCCGCTGACGCCTTCAGCGATAGATTCGGCGTCACCAGAGCCGGAGATGGAAGCGGGTGCTTGGGCGGAGCGGTGACGCCAGCTGGTAGACCGAGTTAGAGTCTTGGAGTCGCGTTTCACTCAGGTAGCAGATATTGATTTCAAGGGTCTCTAGCGTGCGTGCAAATCCAGCTTGTGAACCGATCTGCAGTAACGTGCGTACGTTGAAGGCTGCAAGTTTAAACTGCGTTCCGGGTTGCAGGAGCGAAGATGGGAGACTTCGGGACTGGAAGCTCTCTGTTGAGCACTGTGTGGTTGAGTTGGCAGATGTCACAGGAACAGGTTCAACGGTGTAGGTAAGGTTGATTGTCATAGAGGAATCAGGGAAAATGGGTGTGAATGGGAAGGGTAGGTATAATGGTGGCGTGTGCTCGTGAAGTTGGCATAGTAATCAGAACATCTGGCTTCGCCCGTTAGTGGTTATCTATTGTGATCACAGTATCGACCTGGGCATCTACCAAGCGCACCCGCAGATCAGCACACGTAACTGCACAGTCAGTGTCCACATGTGCTCCAAATCGAGCGACAGTTTTGGACACAACCTCTCCAGCGGTAACTGATCGCGATGTGATAGATTTGCGTCCACGGCTGGTGCACGCCATGTCACTTTCCGGCGGGCGCTGTGTCGGAAGTTAATGCTCACAAGAAGTATGCGAGCATCTTCACACAAATGAAACAACCGCCCACCGTTATCATTACGGGAGCCTACACCGGGATGGCCGCCTAGATGCATCTCATCAGTGGACAATTGCCCAACTTGAGCGTTCAGATTCCAAGCCAGCATCACAGTATCCGTGGTTCTTCTGTAACGAAGGAGCTCGTTCAATTGGCAAGAGTTGTCTTACACTGAGTCAGCGAAATAGTTTGTGGAGGCGCAGGCCGCAGTGACAAACAGGCACTGTTTGTCCCAGCGCCACTTCGAAGATTTGGACTGGCCAGCCAGTCGGATGGCACACATCCAACTACTTATTGGGATCCAATCAATCAGAGCAGCTTCAGCACGGCGACTGAGGTCAATACCAACACGGGTTTGGTTGACACTCGGAGCTGCATCATCTCCGGATAGACGCAGTGAAAAATCACTGCTAGTGACACTTAGAGGGGATCACAGATTGAACACAGAGCATCAGTGTTGAAGGTGGGCTTCCGATAAGCAGCAAATATCGATCCAAAGGGTCCATAACGTCCGGGAAATTGCCACCGGTTGACCGGTCTGTAATAATGTGCGTACTTTGAGGCATGCCAATCTGAGGGAGGATCTGAGGCTCAAAATAGAAGCCAAGATAATAATGAATAAATAATGTGTCAGTTGAACGCCGTAACGGCGCTTCGCTTCCAGGCGACCACCACCAGTCGCGCGAGGGCTGAGTATACCGTGAGGACGCCCACCCCTACGCGGATTCGAACCGGTGACCTTATGGTTGCAAAGTAAACGTGCAGACCACTCGGCCACCGGCCGACTGGGGTTGACCGCTTGGTTAGACATGAGCTCGTCGATATGGCAAGAGTGACGCTCTGCGTTTGCATGCGAGTTGAAACTATACATTTTCCCGAGTGATATCAGCCATAGTGCTATTGAATTGCTCCATAAGGCTTTGCCTTGCATCCACAAGCCAAATGAGTATCATCTTTAACGCAATTGAACTGCATCCGGTATCTTACCGCCGCACCATGCGCGCGCAGTGTCTTTGGAATTGAGTTAGCCCGAATCCGCCAATGACGGTAGATGTATGAGTTGGTGGTATATGGTGGAGACGCGTAGGCGGTGTAGCCTCCATTCAGCAACGGTGCCTATTCTGAAGCTAGTTCCACGTAGCTTAGGAGCACAAGGTTGTTCAAACATGCGGTGCGACTGGGGGGAGTGTTCAGTGGGCGCAAGTATGCCTTGCGAACGGCACTAGTAGGGGGGGGGGGGGCTGCGAACACGGTAATGCGACAACCCATCAGCCATGTTATGGCTAGTTTGGCACTGGTGCAGCCCAATGTTTTGGAAGACCCATCAACGCTCGGGCATTGGACCGCACTGTGTCCCCGGATAGCACGTGCATAGCTGCGAATGATCAGGGACGGTGGTGCCAAAGCGTTATGACAGGTTCGCGAGTAAGACGAGAAAAGGGGCCTGCACAACCGAAATACAGGTTGAAAGATGGCCGTCTTGGGTTACAGAGCGACGGTCTGCTAGGAGGGATAATGCCGAAATGCGACTGCCGTAATTCTGTTACAAGGTTAGTATGCACTGTTTTGTAACTTCAAACGTCGCTTAGCGTCATGGTGGAGGCAGTACATCGACTTGGCGGTCCCTTCCTACGATAGTTGTACCTGCGAAGTCCATAATTCCGCGAGGTTGATAACACTCAATTCGCTATCTAACGGACTATGAACACGTAGTCCAATATCATAGAGGACAGTACAATGGTATGTAACAGGTCAAATAGTTAACGCTTGACATGTCCTGTAGGAGGGCCCTAATGAAGAGAGAAAAAGTAAATAATGAACACACCAATAAAATTGAGTGTTAAATGGTGATTTAGCAAAGATATTTGCATGAGAATTGTTACACGTCCATTTGGTTGCAACAAATCGTTCGCCATAACTTTACATCTTCGCCGCGAAGCAGGAAATTTGGGAACATAATTTCATACATGAAATCCTCTTTATACTTCCAAATAAGAACATCAGAAAACGAAGGTTGTGGGAGGACACTGTTACGACGACCTACCAGTGCTCAGACCGGTTCCGTGTACCCGGATAGCAGGACAGTCATGAGTGTATGAATGCGGATGATCCGGACTTGTGGGGCCCAAGGGTTATGGCGTGCTTGTGAGTAAAAGGTGACAAAATGGGCTTGCGCAACTTGCCACTGAACTGTGGGTTGACAGGTGACGGCCTTGGGTAAAAACGGGATGTTTGGAGTGCCGCACCACTGAGAGCGTTAGTACCGAAATACGACTGCGGCAATTTTGTCACAAGTTGAGTATGCACTACTTTGTTACAGCACTCATCTCTTACTGTTAGGCTACTACTGAGCTGATGTAAGTAGAAAGTGATAAGGCGACAGAATTTCTCCCTGAAGAACACCCAACTTGGTGCTCAGTGGGTAGCAGCATTCGCCACTGACTCGTGTAATCTGAGGTCCGTTCAGTAAAATAATCACTCAGAAATTGGATGATGGAGGGATGTATTCATTGAATGACTAGATCTTTGGGCAGCACTTCGCGATTTGCACAGCAGAATGCGTTGTTATACTCAATAAAACATGTATGAGTTGATCAGTTTCTGTTGTCAAGTGATGACAGTATAGAAGATACAAGGCGGGCCACTTCATCTACAGTAGATCTCGAACTACGATAAGTGTTTTTAAGGTCATGCGAGGGAGTTTGGCACAACTTCATTTTAAGAATGATTTTCTCTTGAAGCTTCTAGGCAACAGAGACGGCCGGTGGCCGAGTAGTATGCGCGACTGGTTTGCAACCATAAGTTCACTGGTTCGAATTCGCGTAGGGGCGGACGTCCTCGCGGTGTACTCAGCCCACGCGCGACTGGTGGTGGTCGTGTGGCAGCGAAGCGCCGTTAAGGTGTACAGCTGGCGATTATTATTATTATTTAATCTAAGCAACAGAAGATCAAACGACAGGTCAACATTGGTTGGACCCTATTCTTGAAACCGTTCCCAAGAATAGACTGGATATACACTAGGTGGAAACGGCGTACGAACAGTGAGTCCTCACAGATGCCGGATTTTATTTGAACGCACTCTACAGCCTCTACAGGTGGGAGAGGAGAACCTGTCCGCGCGAACGTTGAGAGTTCTTTAAGGACAGCAGATGTCAAAACAGGAATTCAGACAACTAGTCAAGTTGTCACAATACTTGGATACGTCAGGGCCAATCGATATTTTGTGAAAAGCACTGCCTCCACGAACCCACTTACGTCAGCTCAAGAATAGCTCCCCGAAGCTACGCTAATAAAATATGCTGACGACATCGTTCTGAGTAGCAATCATCCAGACGCCAATTGCTATCTGGGGTTGCATTCGAGTGTCATAATACGCTTCTTACGTGACACATAGGAGCCAGGCATGAGCAGGTCTCCCCAAGCAGCATAATGACAGTGATGGATTTCACTCTGTTACATCTGTGAAATACCTAGGTATGGTAGTTGAAGTTCTGACAAACCGTATGTGCGCGGACGACATAGTCTTTTTTGGGTCTGGCCCAGGAACTATGTAAGCAAACTGATTCAACTGACATGCAACGCTGAAAGCCTCGGCATGGTTTTGTACCTTCACAGTGCAAAGTGTCGTGACAGCACTGGTCTGATCAGCCACCCATGCTGGCTGTCCTTATAAAGGGGGAACATCAGAGGCAATTCGAAGGGTATTAAACGAAGAAAAAATAGTGGGGATTTACGAGAAGGGTCAAACGGTCCATACGACACGGGTGCATTTGAACGACTCACTCCCCGCAGATAGGAGGACACGGGGCATGAAATTGACTCGCATAATGTTGAAAACTTTAGTAAGGGTTTGCGATCCACACCCCAAAGGCTGACTGCTGAGGCGTCGGAAATTGCTAAAGCCAACAGCTACGTAGGCAGAGGATGGAGTGGAGTTATCGATTGCGTGGTGAGCTGTCTTAACCTACCAGTCGGGGGGGGGGGGCGTTGCGAATGCATTGGGGGCACAGCGCGAACATCAAACCACTCCTACTCCCATAGCAGGCAGCGACGTAAGTGTGATGATCTCGTACAATGAACCATCTCTAATGCGCCACTTAAAACGACACTTTGACCTGTAAAGGGACTAACATCCCGCTGACATCTCGACAACCGCAATTATTGTCCCTTCTCTTAATAAAAGCAGTACCAATCACGCCCTGGTTCACTTGGCATGACGAAACTTTCATGTCGAGCGCAAAAGGTTGGCTTCTAACTACACCATGGACTAGTTTGTTTGGTTTGGTTTCCTTTTCAAGAAATATGTACCTTTCTTTATTTTCCCAAGATTGAGCGTTTCGAACGAAACGTCTTTGCGGGAGAGGAGGTGGTTGAGAAATGTAGTCAAAGCTGCCGACGATCAACAATGGGCCATTTCGTCACGGTCAGTGACCATGTACAAATTACAATCGAACACCAAACGGTGGTGATATGTACCATAACCCCATTAACGATTTCGGGCTACTTGTGTCACTAATGCGTATCGACCCGGATGGCGATCGCGCTTGCACATGGGCTGCACAAGTCCACAGTCCGCAAGCCGCCCAGTTAGCTAATCTTCCGTCCCATACGATATCGTACAGACCAGCTAATGAGAACCGATACTATTTCATTGGCCCGCGCCATATTGGGTGCAGTGCCACACTGCACGTAGTATGGCGGCCACTTACGCTGCACCGTATACATTGACACAGTTTAGGCGCTGAAGTGAACGCAGTCGAACGCATAGTTATTTCAAATGCTTCACAATAAGCGACAAACATTTAATTCACCTCCTGAGATTGATCAGTGGCTTACATCAGATGTGTTGTCTTAGGGTATCTCACAGTGCCTGTCCTCACGCAGCGATATGTAACCTGCGGCACTATGCAACTTCGAGATTTCTGCAATAAGCCTAAACCTAACGATCAACGATCACAACAAAAAGAGTCGATTGCCAAAAGCAACCAGGGCCTTAGAGATTAGTATAGAGACCTCATCCATGAAACCATTGCCGCTGATGCATCTTCTGAAGTAAACAAACTTGTTAACCACTTTCAGAGAATGGTGTGAAAAAGTAAGAGTAGGAGCAGCTCCTAATCTTCATTCAAAACGAAGAGATATACGCCTCCAATCTACACAGCACAATTTGGACGGTTTGTGAGGAAGCGTAAATTACAACGATATCCACTGCATACTCCAAATCGAGAAGCCGGACCCTCGAAGGCAGCTTAACGCCACAGGGTCCACGGTTCTCCA
This sequence comes from Dicrocoelium dendriticum, assembly GCA_944474145.2. Lineage (NCBI taxonomy): Eukaryota > Metazoa > Platyhelminthes > Trematoda > Plagiorchiida > Dicrocoeliidae > Dicrocoelium > Dicrocoelium dendriticum. The sequence goes on along the minus strand of OX104063.1, from coordinate 38,813,306 downwards.
GAGCACTTACCAAAATGTCCTCTAAAGCAGAACTGAACAGGAAGGGTGATACTGGGCAGCCCTGTCTTACGTCACCGGTGATACTAAAGGGGGGGGGGAATTCTACCGCGCACCCGCACCCGGCCCAAGGTTCGATATCAGAGGGCTCGAAGAATGTTGACGTACTACTCGGGCACTCCACTTCTGAAAAGAGCCCCAGGGAGCAGCTCTGTCGACTTAGTGAAACGAGGCTCGTATGTCTAAGACAACGATCGTTGTCCGGCAAAACGTTTGACGACGCTCAAGTATTTGGTGGAGTGTAAAGATGTGATCGATGCAACTCCGATCTGACCGGAACCCAGCTTGCTCTTCACGTATGCTCAGTTCGCGTACCACGCTGAGCATCCTTAGAAACAGAGCTGAGAGCACCTTGGACGCAACACAGATGGGACTAATTCCTCTGTGGATGGTACAGTCAGTTGGGTACCCTTTTTGAAGACGCGCACGATATCCGCTAGGCTCCAATCAGATAAGTTGAGTGACCCAGATCTCTTGGAGGAGAGAAGTTAACTGTCTGAAAGGCTGCCATCTGTGAAAACAGCCGGAGGGAATTCATCTGGGCCAGGGGTTTTGTAACGCTTTAAGAGGCGAAGTTCATGGAAAGCCTCAGCCTTAGATGATGGTGAAGCGTCTACACACCAGGGAGCACTCCAGACTCAAGAATGGGAACCCACAGGTGATGTTGATCAATTAAACTGCTGCTTGTAATGCTCGGCATAACGCTTGGGCCGGAGTTTTTGACAATGGATTGGCTCACCATTGATTTCGTATAAAACTTCGCTTACAGTCGGCCCTTTGCCGCTAGTAGATCGGACTAGGAGGAAAAGCTTACGCAAATTCCACAAGTTGGTTGCTTGCTCCATCTCAATGGCTGCTGCGTCCAGCAGACCTTGCGATCTTCCCGGAGAAACTGTTTGAGCTAAGGGTTCGTAGTGTTGCGTAGTGTATGGTATTTAACGCTGGCAGGAATTGCTCGACGGGGTTCGAGAAGTTGGAGGGATCGTGCAGAGATCCAGTGGTTGACAGGACTACTAGTGAAGACACAGACCAGGGTTGCAGAACTGTACACGGTGCCGCGGATGTGTGTCCAGTGTTTCAACGCCTGTGCATGAGGCCGTCTTCAGGCTTGAGGCCAAGACATTCTGAAATGCGCAGAGAATGTTCGGGGCAGCAAGACTAAGCACGTCAAGCCGTTTCCGGCGACGGTGCTGGGAGCCACCAAAGCGTAGCGCAACCTTGGCACACACACCAGCGTGTGATCCGAAGTTTGATAGGTACTCCAGATTGATTTGCAATCCTGTACACTACCCCCCCCCAGCGATAGGTAACGGCGATGTGGTCAAATTGTGTCCACGGCTGGCCAGGTGACGGCGGTCTCCAGGTGGCGCGTTGGCGCTAGGATTCTTTAAAAGCTAGTGTTCGACAGAAAGAGGCCGTGATCGGCGCAAAGCTGAAGTAGTCGATCACTGTTGTCAGTTCTGCGAGTGCCATAGCAGTGTGGACCATCGAGTTCACGTTTGTCAACTCCAAGTCTACCGACGTGCGCGTTCAAGTCCCCGACGAGCACCACGTCGGTATGGCGCTTGTAAAGAGGTCGGCCAGAACTCGTCGCTAACTGACTCCAGCTGCAATCTGTGGGAGTGTACGCTGCGACACTGAATAGACAGCGTCCGCTGGCTTCGCGTCTGGACAGTCGCACTGAGGTTTAAAGTGGGATCGCGCATAGTCGACTGTTGACAGGGATCCAGTTCAGTAGGGCGGCCTCAGCACGTGTGCTCAACGCAATTCCTACACCAGCATAACCAGCGGCTTCAGCGGTTGAGTCTCCAGATAGGTACAAAGTGTAACTGCCAGTGGAATACGCAGATGATGAAACTAGTCGCAGCGTCGTGCTGGAGTGTTGTAAACGGGTCTCGCTATCGAAGCGATGATCGATAGAGGCTGATGTCAACTAGCCAGCAGCTCAAGCCCCTGGAGTCATGGTGGACGGTAGTTGGGCTAAATAAAAATAATGAATCGCCAGCTGTACGCCACTAACAGTGGCTAGTACGCAAGGTCATGTCGTCCTAAGCCTTTTAGAACAAAGAGAGGCTATATATGTTAGATTACTTGAGAGTAGCAAGCGAAACGCGTCTGGTGATTCTCCGGACTAGGCTGTGCTATGTGAAGAATGAAAGGAATGTGTCAGCGGTATGCCTTAACGGCACTTCGCTGCGGTGCGACCACTACCAGTCGCACACGGGCTGAGTATACCGCGAGGATGCCCATCGCTACGCGGATTTGAACCCATGCCTTAAGATTACGAGACATGCACTAGGCCACAGGCTGACGCTGTGTAATGTAGATTGTAGCTGCTGGGATGAATACTATAAAAATCACAACTAAAATACTGCTACGTACGAGTAGTATAAAATATGCAGCCTCTCCAAGTTTTAAATGCAATGTCTAGCGAGAGGACGTCATGACATAGCAGACTAGCAACTGTCAGTGACGGTGTAAGATAGGTCGTGCTATATCCGAATTAGTCCCATAAGTTGTGTGGGCATGGAACTTCCAAGTTGCCCAGGCAGAGGAAGAGGATTAACTTAGCGAAGTACAATCGGAGCCATTAGTCTTAAAGACCTGACCCGCAAGGCAGCGGGGTGATTGCCTTATATCACATACCGTTGGGAACCGGCTAGCACGATAAAGATAACACGGCTTTCGAGTAGGAACAAAGTAGTCCGTGCACCCAAGAAGCCCGAATGAAGCAACCCGGAGGCCAAGGGAAACTTTTTGTACCACCGAACTCGCTGTGGAGCATGAAGGCAGTTGACAACCTGGTGGCTTATACGCGTTCGGAGAAGCTGGTGGACATCGAGGTAGTTCATCCAGCCTCCGTTGGATACTCACTTCTGATCGCAGCAGTGGGTAGTCAGTGACCCTATGACCAATCAAATTGGCTTTGACACAGCGTCTTAAGGGCTCCAGTGGTATCTAATGAGGAACCAGGTGACGAACCCAGAACCCCCACGCATTAGGACGATGCCGCTGATTGTCCATGAGTGCTTATTCATCTCAGTTCTGAACAGCTCAGACTTACTCACAATGTAGGGATGTGCCCGGTGGTGTACAGCTCCGCTGTAATAACGTAGTCAGAGCACTAACGGGTTCCGGACGGCTTTGCATCATCAAAGTAGAAATCTTTCCTCCAAAAATGACAGGAACCGGTTCCTGCGGACCCTTGGTGAGAATCAGCTAAAAGTAGTTCAGAATTTCAACTACTTAGGCAAATGTATCAGTGCCGGTGAAATGGAAGACGAAATCACAAACAGTATAGCAAAAGTAATAGGGGCTTTTGCTAACCTTTGCTACCTAAGGTGCCAGTGCGACATCATTCTTTCCCTGAAGGGTAGTGTACAATGCAGTTGTAAGTTCGAAATCACTGCACAGTTGTGAAACCTAGCGCACTAGACCGCTTTGGCTCATATCTGGTGGGAACATCGTGTGAGCAATGAGGGTGTTCAAAGCCTTGCTTGTGGCACAGGAAGAGCGAAGGAACTGCGCCACAACATTTTCAAGCACCAACCGAGTGCTGGGCCACGTTTTGCGCATGTTCGTAACATCATCAACAGCAGCACATCAGCCAGGTGAATTGATGATGCGCAGCATAATGACAAAAGTAATGTATAATAATGACGGAGAGAAAGGTAACCTAATGCAACATAAAAAACGCCCTAAACAAAATAATGAGGATTAAGGCGCCCACACCTTGTGTCATGAACATGCCGTCACAAACAGCTGGCAATTGTGCAAAGATAAGGCGGTATCAGCGAGGCAGCTGTCTTGAGTCTTTCACTGCCCCGCGTCATAATCAGCCATTACCCAGCAGATAACTCAGCAGCAAACACAATTTAAACAGGCAGATCGAGTAGGGGACGACAGTACACACACCACTGATGCCGATTACGAGCCATGTCCTTTAAAATCTCGAGACAAGCACAAGGTGGACCACTTGGAGTTCAACCTGGAAGGCGAGACGGAAGACTTTACTCAATCTAGTAGTCAGTGACTTTTTGTCCACCATCTAATATTCGACAAAAAACAATCCTGAGAAACAGAAATTAGCGAACAAGCTCGTTTTCAGCGATGCTTCGTCAGGCGAATACACCACGAATGAACGACATGAACAAGTTCGAAGACCTAGATAGTCTGAGTGACCAAGCTAACTGGTTGGCCCAAAGCGATCGAAAGTGAGCGTGTGGTGTTGCCCATCCCATGTATCAATATTACAAGGGGCCAGGGTAGACTGACTGTCTGGACAAATTTCTTATGTGCACAAAGGTTCGGGGCATGAAGCCGAGAGGTGGTCGCTCCAAACTCTAAACATCTGACCAGTGGTATGTGGCATCTGGGTAAGCAATAGACGGGATTTAACGTCTTGTGTGCTCCAACCTGGCAGTTCGAATTAACCAGCTTTCCAGTTATCTAGTCACACTATGATATACAATCAGGCCGGAAAACGCTCTAGGGATCTCAAGGACAGTTGCTGTTTAAACGTGCTAAGGGTGCACCATAAGACACTTCCTGTTGTAACTGCAGAAGCACAACAAAGATGCAATGCATGTAAGCCAAAGTAACAAGTTCCAGACCTCAGAAATCCATGAGAAAGCAATCCATTGTGAAGAACACAGAAAACGGGAAAGAAGTGGTGAATACATCGCAGCATTAATGTTCTAGGTCAATCGAACTACGCTTATAAGGCATAAACTGTCACATTTCACAGCCACGTGCAAATGAAAATAACACTGGATGGGCGCAAAGCCCTTTCGAACTTCGCATAATCCGGCGGGCCCCAAAAGGACAAATGGAAAGAATCGTGTCGGACCCAAGTCACATAAGCTGGACCAGTGCGTCACGTCACAATTACGAGTGAAGCTACTGCAACTAAGGTTGAGTTCAGGTAGTAAAGTGAGGTCATCTTATAACATGTTCGCCACTCCTACCCTAACGTTTCAACTTGCAACCCCCTCTAGGCCATTATAAAGGAATCTGCTGTTAAGTTTAGTGTTTTTAGAAGCCTCCTCTTGCAAAGGGGCAGGAAGTGGAAGAATGCTTACACCAAAATCCAACAGACAACCAGAAGAGGCTTACAGGGAAACATGCCTTAAGAAAGGACAAAGGAGATAATCAAATTCAGGAACAAACGCAGTGGATCACAAATAGACGGCGGTTGGTAAGAAAATTGAAGCAATAGCAACTTGCCTGTCAACAGATTCTTCGAAGTCTAAATCAATGTCTCGATTGCGGAGGTCTTTCGAGTTGGGTACGTCAGCGTGTCCTAGGAGCTTACGTGTCATTTCGCGAAGCGTTGAGTCAGGAAAATGTAAATCCCGGTCGTACGGACTGGAATCAGCTGTAAGCCATGAAGAAAACGTTCACCAGAGTGAGAGAATAAGTTGTGCACATATGTGGTGTAAATTGAAGGCGTCTAAAATCAATACAGTGTGAATAGTCAAAATGGACAGCTGATCAGAAGCACGTGAGCAAGAAATGGATTGAGCGTGTAAGGACAGGTCACAATGCGTTTCCAGATGTGTGGCGGTCGCCTCAGTGAGTTAGTATATGATATATTACTTTGCGTAATGAAAGCATTAGCTCCCCGACCAAACACTGAATGGCACCAGACACATCGTTCAAGTATAACGCACAATTGTACACACAGGCATACGAAGGAGATCTGATTGTGACAGGCTAAATAACGAGAAGTAGGTCACAAGCAACGGATTAGAGAACAAAATGATGGCACACTTAAAGTAAGTGGGGTCATATTCCAACTTGTTTAGATTTATTGGTACGAGAGATCGTAATCGGTAGCTTGAAAAACCGAATGCTATCACCGTACACAGTGCTGACCTACATCCTCGGGGCCCGTTTCGTCAAATTCAGCCGATCTAGTATAATTGCTGATGCCGGAGCGCGGTGGATCCAGTTGAGCTGTGTTGTTAGAAAAATTAACGAAGAAAGAAAAAAGCAAGCAAACAAGCAAGTGCGGATCTAACGTGGAAGAGAGAACAGTAAGATAAAATTAGCAAGAAAAGACTAACAGCAAGAAACAAGAGACTGTGTGTAACAGCGACACAGATCTGGTGCTTGAAGTCACTGCACAGTTCGGTGCACCATTGATGGAGCCGCGTGTGGTAGAGGTCCCGTGAGTAGTGAATCTTAAATTCTACGTGGCCGGAAGCGGAAGGTTAGACAGAACAGAAATAGGTGAGTTAATAACTCAAGATCCAAAACGTGTGAAGGAGGGCGGATAACCCAAGGCTATCAGTGAACGGGTAAGTTTATGAGAATATGCTGGAATAAAATACTGTTCAGAGTATAAATAGTTAAATTAAGGCACAAAAGGTAGACTGGAAAACAGAAGTACGAGCAAAACGTCCACCGCATCTCATAATCCTCGGAGCAAGTGGCGCTTATTCAGCAGGATTGACGAATAGAGATCTTGAGCAATTCAACTGAAAGCACATAACCAAAATAACATGTGAATTAGCAGACAGCATCGAGCGGTTCTGTGAGAAACGTTAGTGTTGTACAGCATGTGTAATCAGTATCTATACGACACCATGGGAGCCACTTTGTTCGTGAACTGTGAAGGTTTTATGCAGACTGTTAGTAGGAGCCAAAAGTCAACCGATATATAGTTACTTGTGGTATCTTCTCGCAAAAAGGAAGGCCTTAATGTAATCTGGTGGTTGCGAACGAGCAACTGAAGTGTCTCAGTGTACTTGCTGCAATCTTAGAATTGCAATGTGGACAGTCCGAAAAGTACTTCCCGTCCAGTGATAAACAACGTAGAAAACAGGAGTGATAAGGGAAATTAGCAGTGGCATAAGAAATCAGGCTTGATCAACGAGGACCCATGAACCAAAATGCAGTGGATTCTGTTGTCGAAAAGTAATAAGAAGAATGACGGGAAAAGGAAGGGAGAAAACTCAGGGAGAGGAGAATCCCTCGGACCGTTAGACGAAGGAGTGAAGTCGGAATTGATTGAATTTGTGTAAGGACGCCATTGACTTTGTGACTGCATGAAGTAAGATAATACCACAGACTACTCTTGTGGCAACTCCGAGGCAACATTTAAAGAGACGAAACGCACGAATCTCACCAACACTTTCAATACTTTATTTCATGCTGTTTAGTCACAACGTTATGACTGCTCCTCGAGTCGGTGCATAAAATGTGTACGGATCGATGATAAGTTCAGTTTCACTCCAAGGCATGAAGCGCATTGTAACCGACAAAAAGTACCAGCAATACTCCGGTGCGCCGTAACGACGCTTCACTGAAATGCAACCACCACCGGTCGCACACAGGCTAGCGATACTGCGATGGTCGCCCGGTTCCCTACGTACACTCGAACCGGTGACCTCCTGGTGCCAAGGCATACGTCTCGTCCTTCCGACCACAGGCCGGCACAGCAAATAGAAAAGCTTATGGAAAATGACAAAGAAGTAGAGCAATTTGGAGTAGCTTAATCTTGCACATGATACGTCAGGTCAAACACGTGTAGCAATAACGAACATGCTCGTACGAGTCAATCCCAGTGACATGCGAAATCCTCACGACAGCAAGTGATGCGATCGGGATTATGACTTAACTATCTCATGAGCGATGTCGACCAACAAATCGCAAAATTACGCACTGCACTCACGTGTGTTTGCATGGATCGGGAAACGAGACATATCTGGAGTGTACCAGGACTTAGCTATCTGGTCTTTCCGATAACTCCCGCTGTAAATAGTGGAAAAATGAAGATGCGAGTTGAAAGTAAAAGTACAAGTGATTCGATGGTAAAATAAAACAGATAGTCCCGAGTGAATGACTTGTTAGAGTTGTTTCGTTGTCCACAAGATGTGGTCGGAAAAAAAACATAAAGCTGCAGATGTGATAAGCTGGCGCAACTGGCAGTCCACCGTGAACTGGCGGTGGAATTTAGACCGGATAAGTATGCGCAATTGATGCAACGACAAGCAACAAACGGATGCGAGGTAGGTGGGATGAAAACGCGGATGAGGAACGGTGGAACATCTACTACCATCTAAGATGAAGTTTGACAGATATTCAACTGTAACGTCCAGTAGTGAGGGACGCAAGTAGGATGGACGAGTGGGTTATGCTCACTTCACGTATTTCTAGGCACTAAGTGAAACCAATGATAGTACATTGAGAAAAGGTTGAGTGTAGATCTTGGTAATAGGTGGAGGTTGAGATAATATCGATAGATCACTAGTACACTGCCGAACTGGTTTAGTAATGTGGTGTCAGCAGCATACCGGTAAGTCGTGCTGCTGCCGCCAAGCAGTCGTAAGCAAATACACGCGAGTCGGAATACGGCAAAGATACTTAAGCCTATGCAGAAGCGAAGACTTGAAACTTAAACAAGAACTCGACTGGAGGAGACCACGCAGTGGTCAGCCGTCCACCTGGCCACGGCACATGAAAGTATTGACTTCAGGTCTTGCAGCCGTTAGATCCATACACCTGCCTAGTTGGGAACCAAAGAACGAAGAGTGCCGATGGCTCGAAACAATTCGGAAAATGTCACGCAATCACTGTCAGTGGAAGATATGTGGATTTACTTGTTTATATTCGGATGCTTAATGCTTAACAATTGAAGAAGAAAACGAAAAGCAGTGTGCGCAAAATAACAAAAAACGTGCCGTTTTTTCTAGTGGCTCAAAAGCTGAAGAGCGTTGCTCGCCATCAGCTAATAAGCCGAGATGATGAGGCGGTGATTTAACCTATCACATCGATTTTTCTGGTTTTGTTTTGCTAAATGTCTATTCGTCTGACTGTTGCTAATACATAAAGACGTTTCCATAAATGGCTGAATCTATGAAAAGCCGCACAGGCCTTACTGATATGTGACGTAACCTCCTCAGTGCTGTGATTACTGATTACTGGTTGGAAGCAGCAAGTAGAGGTTTCTCTGTGCGGCTGCATCTAATGTCACTCAAGGACAAAGACCCGTTACGTTGTGGTGCACTCGATATATTTTATGTCAGCAAAGTGTTTGTCTAGGAATTCCGTAAATTCCGACACCGACTGAGCCACAACTACGTGCTGCGGCAGGTAGTTCCATACATTCACCACTTTGCGTTCGAAACAGAATTGATGAGCGACCCACTTCAAATCCGGTACACCAAGTTTGTACCGGTGTCATCGTATGCCGCTTGGTGTGCGCAGATGAAGCAGCGGCCTCAACATGAGGTAATTTCCCAGATGTAATATCCAGTGCGTCATAATGAGGTCAACCCTCAGTCGACGATAAGCTAGGGTGTACAGCACTAGTTTCTTACACCGGTCTTCGTACGGTACACCTCGTGAGCTGGGAATCAGCCTAGTGACCACATGCTGCACTCGCTCAAGCTTTTCTACCTCCCCCGGGTGATGGGACAATACGCGGGAGAGCCATACTCTAGCATTGGTCGTATTATTGAGACGAAGTGCTGAGTGACAATCTCTTTGGACCAAGTGCTGAAGCTGCGCCTGAGCGCCCAAAGCATACGAAGGCTGTTTTGGTAAAGCCTATTCGTGTTGTTCATGGACTTTAGGTCGTAGCGTGGGAGTACACCGAGGTCTCGCACGAAAAGCACAGGATGCAACGGTTGACCGGACATCGTGTAGGTTCGACTTTGCTCACACTTACCAGCCTCATGTATTGCGACTTGACCGGGTTGACCTCTGCAGACCACGTGGAGAGGCGGTCGAGGCCCAGCTGAAGCAGGTCACAGTCATTGAGTGCGCGGATTCCTCTCAACACCTTCATGTGCAAACAGCGCACAAGGTAATTAGAGTATCTGAAGCACATCGTTTACATGGATCAGAAACAATATCGGCCCTAGTACAGTGCCTTGGGGCACACCACTACTCTATGGATACCACTCAGTCAAATAGTTGTCTAGCTGGACCCTCCACTTGCGATCAACAAGGAAATTCTTGATCCATCGATGCAGTGAGCCGCCAACGCCACACACCCGCAACCTGTCGAAGAGCACTTCATGATTCACCTTGTCAAAAGCCTTACTGAAGTCAATGTAAATGACGTCGACCGACTTGCCTTGGTTCAGCGCTTGTAACCAATCGTCCCTCGTCAACAGTAGGTTGGTGATGCACGATCGACCTTTCACGAAACCATGCTGTGTGTGCGCCAAGAGGCTTTTCGACTCGAAAAGCTGCAGAAGACTCTTCTTCCCGATATTTTAGAGCGTCTTTGTCAAAACAGCGGTCAGGTAGATCGACCGGTAGTTATCTACTTTGCTTGGGTTACCACCTTTCGGAGCACTTCCAGTCGTCCGGTAACAGTCCAGTGGATAGTGACCTGTTGAACAGCTCAGTTACAGAAGGAGAGATGATGGCCGATAAGGACTTGAGAATCAGTGGGTGGATTCCATCTGGTCCGGCAGGCTTCGTCCCGTAAAGACATGCCAGAAGCTTGCGTACATCTTCAATGCTGCAATCCAGGCTGTCTAGTTCAGCGGGAGCGGTACTTGTCGAACTTGTCACAGACACCTGGTCAATTGCAAATACGGAGGCGAAGTGCGCCGCCAATGCGAACGCACGATCTGTGCTTGAGGTTAGGGACTGTTCATCTGAGCCTTCTAACAGGCATATTGATTGCAGGCCTCAGGCGCCGCTACAGGTAGGCGAAGATCCTATTGGGATCAGTTTTTGCGGCGGCAAGCCGCTCTTCGAAGCTTCTGCAATCTTTTGTTTTCGTGTTGTCGCAGAGATTTTGTTGTACGTTGTATGCCATGTAGTCCTAATCAGAACCAAATAACACGAATTTGTTCCATAGTATGCGTCATCGTTGGGCCAGTTTGCTGTACACCTTGTCCAACCAATGTGGTTTGACTGGCCCAACTTTCCGATACTTGAGGGGAACAAATCGGGCGCACAACAATTTCACTCCCTCTTTACTGATAGTCCAACAGGTTTCAATAGATGAATCCTCTGGTATAAGCCAGTCCATCTAACTCGTTGCTCGAGTAAGGCCATTAAAGTCTGCCTTCCAATAGCTGAAGGCTACCAGTGTAAGTGAACCAAACCAACACATCCAGCGGCTGTTCACTGATAGCTAGAACCGGTGGCCTATCGGTCCAGTTTCACAACACTACTTTGTAATTCGTGAATGTCGTGGCAATGATCAGACAATCGGGTAATGCTTTCATTGCGTGTGCGGTCGATCCAAGGGGGCCTATGGTGCCTGCATTCTCAAGATTTGTCAGTCAGTCCTATGACTGTGGGAGATCCGAAAGGAAGAGAGTCTTTTACGATCATTTTGGTCACAAAGTTGGAGAGGAAGGAGATACAGGATCGCTCTGAGGAACCACAATTGTCGATGGGAACTTAGAAGACAGCTTTCGGTAGACGCTTCGACATTATCGGGAGTCGTGGTAGAGAGACTTCAGAATGGAAAGGGGTTGTGCTGGCACACTGTGGTGTGTTCCTGCGCTAGCACTTGACGAAATATGTGGTTTGTACGACCACGACCAGAGGGAAAGCCAAGTTGGTTTTCAGTGATTTGGCTCATACGAGGGCCAGTAAGTTATCGAAAAATGACACCTGTGAGAAGTTTGTAAGCAATTAGTATAAGGCCAATGCCACGACAATTTTCACACAAAGTCCTTTGACCAATTTTGTAGGTGACAGGACAGCTGACTGTCGCCAGTCTGAAGGCACATCCTCAGTGGCCTAAATCATGTGGACAGAAGTGTGATGGTGATTGGTGAGAGACGACGGAGGAACTAGAGCGTGCAAAGTGAAGTGGGAACGAGAATATCCGGTTGCGCAAAGCGAAGTATGGAGTTGTCATAGGGGCTCCAGCGCGAGCCTTTGGCTCAACAGCCTACCGGCAAGGGAGTGGAGCGAATTCAGGAAGTCGCGCCGATTGAGAGCCGGTGACCGATCTCTCGGTTCATACGCCTTTCGTTAGACTTATAATTTAAGCACAAGACTGGTGGAATACAATGCTCCACCGGTGCGAATCAACGGGAAGCGACTAGTTAGTGGCAAGTCACATCCGCCACATCGCAGTGTTGTCAAACGGACAATTGTGGTTTTAATAGGGAGAACGCCTGCCAGGCGGAAACCCAGCAGGTCCTAGAACACTACCGCCGAACTTGTTTCCGGAACGTGGTAAACCCGAAACACCCAGGAGGATGTTCGGCTAGCCAGCATAGTTGCAGGAATCGATCGTCTTTGTCTGTTCAACGTGCGGCGACCCCAAAGTGGCCTCGTAGGCGTTGAAGGGAGTGTGAAAGGCGACCCGCGTGGACATTCATCAGTATTTCTGTCATGTTCAAAAGAAATTAGAGTTCGGGATAAAATCCTCTTTCGTATCCCCCAAACTGGAATCTGTGGGGGCCTAAATGAAAGCAACATAAACGCACTTTCTCAGTAGAGATTCGAAGTAGAATCGCACACATGCGGCTGTTCACCGGTATACAGTCGACTGGATTGTCATCAGCATGTTTGCTGAGAGCAAAACCAACAACATAGATATCTTTAGCCATTGACCCAGTATCGCCGGAGGCGCGAAAGGTGTGATCAATGTCGACAGATACAGAATTAGAGTCGAAGATTCGTCATGACACTGTTGTCTTGCGTGTGTGCTTCAGAGACACAGCAAACATCGATATCAAGAGAGTGAAGAGCGAGAGCTGGTGCTAGCTGTTGGTGATCTGACTAGGGTGCGGACGTTAAAAGAACCAATGTGAAATGGTACCTTTGGTTTGAGAGATGAATTACATAGATATGCGGCACAAACTGCGAGGTCAGCGGCAGTATCCTGCATAGTAGATGGCGAAGAGGAGAGTTGCAAGGGAGGAGAAAGACAAGAGGAAAAAGAAGAAGGAATATTGGCGGCTGGGCCGAGAGGGTAGGTCATAATATCCAAATTCCGATCAGAGGATGGGGCTTTCTTTGAGGTGCCATATCTCTGGCCTTTGACTCAACAGTCTGACACACAAGGTAGTGGGGAGTAAATACAGCTTGGTAACGTGATTAAGGTCCCAGTACGGTCTGACTGAGGTCTGTTACAAACCGCTTTAGCAAGTCTGGTTTACGTTACGAACCTGTGGCTATGGCCAATTGCAGATACGAATTGGCAGATTCGCAACCATCTGACCCAGGGCTGTCTGGCTTAAGGTGGATCGTAGCAAACGATGGGACACCAAGCAGTGATCTACCACTATCAGAGACTGCTTAGCGTTCGTGTTCTACGCCAACCGAACTATGAGCTTATAACTCTTTACCTGCTGTCTCCCATGACTTTTTTATAAGGAAGATGCTCATCCATCTCTCCCCAACCTCCGAAGAGGATATTGAGAGTGAGTTGGTCTGACCTCTATTCATTGACCAGTTTGGTATGAGCGACTATGAAAGCATTTGGAAAGTGCCGCACAGCATAGCTCAATGGGTCACAGATGTACGCAAATCATCGCACAACGTTAAGGTCCAGTCTCGATGAGATGGTCCGTTGGATAAAAACTAATCAACAATGAAAATTGTCAAGTAGAAGCTGGGAAAACAGCCCGATGTCCCTGAAGGACAGATTCCATCAGAACGGAAAATAAATAGCCACAACACATGCTAGGTGATGAAAACGGTTTCTATCGATTCAACAGAAGATGGAAAACGGCAGCCACAAAATGACCGGATGAGTCGCGGTGATTACCGCACAACGCGCCCTTGGATTCAACTTGAGGCCCTTATGTTGTAGAGGCCACGCCATCATTGCCGAAGCTGACCGCTGGAAATGTCAATCGATCGGTGGACTATTGGCTTTGGTCACACACGGTTGGCGGCATCCGGTTTCGGATTTGCCTGTCACTGTGGCAACTCACAGGACGCCTGCGCCTACAGAGGGGCCATGGGTGGCTTGCGCTGCATCACCCACAGCTCCAACCACACACCCCATATCCAGTGTAAACCCGAAGGGATAAAACCGGCAGGCATGTGGATGGGAGCCAGGTTTCATCAACGGAGCCGACCCACACTCCTTCACAGGCAAACACAAGCACGCTGTATTTGGAAATCAAGCGCACACAAGGCGGTGACTGGACCGTAGTCCGCTCCACACTGAGTGCATGGAACCAATCTTTGATCCTAACACGGCCACAAGAATCGTGCACCCCGTGCCCTCCAGCAAAGTCCAACTGTCTCTTGGAGCCAGTATGGACGAGGTACTGGGTAAGAGACAGGTAGGCACCTTGTCAACATGCACATCAAGCTCAGCCACACCGGGAATATCAAACAACAGCCAATCACTTGAGAGAAAGCTAACAAAGAAGTACTGCATAAGGAAACGTGCCAAAAATCTTAAATTAATGAGCATATGCAATAAGTTGTTAACGAAGGATCCGAGATAAGTTCGGAGGGGTCAGAAAGTATATTTTCCGGAAGTGACACAAACGCGAAAATGCTATCGAAATTAACTAAAATTGGCTTAAGCGAGTTGTTCAGGTTTATAGAAGAGCGTACAGGTGGACATTTATTTGAGAAAAGCATTAATGCTTTGGTCACACAAAGTGATATCAATTCACACGTCCACGAAGATCTCTCAAAGTTCAGGAACAGACTATAAAATTAAAAATCACACACAACTCACACACGCGCTGGCTCGTACACACATGTGCATTCGTGGATTTAGCACGAAATAGCATCAAGGCTATCGTTGTGAGACAACCGTGCACGGAAACACAGGCTTTGTCTAAACAACGGATTACCCAGTGAACGATAGATAAGTCAGATCTTATCTTGTTTTTGTGTACATTTAATAAACTTTATTGTTTACGAAGTACACATATCGCTTATAAACATCTTGGTATTATTAAAGTGTTCCTTCTAGTCGCATCATATATGGAAACAACGCTAATAGTGATATAGCTATTCAGATAACTTAATCAATGAATGCTTGCAGAGGCGCATCGCTGTTCAGTAAAAAGCCATGAGGTTAAACAGCGGAGATGATGCTGCGAGGGTTACAGTTAAAAATGAAGATGAAAACAGGTGGATTACACCCGCACGGTGAATTTTGCTGTCGCTTTCTGCGCGGCTTCAGCTCAGTCGAATGATTCAAACCAGACAGCAAAACATGCGCACATGAAAAATCCCAATGTGAGCACCGAAAAACTCGATAGAAGAAAGCCAAGAGCGCATAAGCCCGACAACGTGTCGGTAAAAGTGTACCAAGAACAGAGCTGGAAAAACCCACCTGTCCCCGTAAGTATAGTCGGTTCTTTCGTAGCTGAAGCGCAGAAGTTACAGCATTGAAAAGGTTGGGGACAAGCATCAATGGAATAACACTATGAAGTGAAATGAGTGGAACACATGAAGTAAGGTTGAGGCAACTCATCGGATAAAGCTTGTCAGCAAAAAAAGAATGCCATCTTACCTGAAAGGAGTTAATCGGATGTTATCGAGACTGTTGCTTTCCTGCCAATGGGCTGTCAGAGAATACTGTGAAATAGAAAGTTGTGCATCATCATCCGCAAGATTCCCTTGCTGCGAGCTACCCACGTGTGCTCTCGTACGCCGAGTGCGTACGGAAAGCATAACCAAAATGTGCGGCAAGAAAGCTAAAACCGAAAAAAGCGCTAGAAGATGAAGGCACAAATGTGACTGTGGTGGGAAGAATAGAAAGGGAAAATCAAAGTAAGTAAAAATTGAGTCGGCCGTTTTACAACCGCCTATTCGCAAGAATAAGAACACGTGAGAAAAAAGGGAGACTAGAAACGAGAGAGAACAGTGTTAGTACACGAGGTAAAACACACGCAAGTCCCGTTCGAGTTTGCACTCAAACTAAAGTTGCCTGAAGTGTGATGTAATACACGTGCGGACTTGAGGCAGCCAATAGAAAACTCTTTAAACCATGGTAAAACACATACTGTGAGCAAAGACGATGAGAAATAAATGTCAGAGAGGGCACAAGACAACAGCGGCTGCATCCGTAAGGAAACGCATGACAAACCACGATGACAAAGCATGGTTCAAAAAAATGTAAACGACAGTGATTAACTGGGAAAAAAGTAACATAACGCGCATTAGCAGGGGGTTGGAAAAAGCAGCATAAATGACAGTGCAAAAGCTGTGACGATTCTTAAGAGTAAATAGCCAGGAGTAGAACTACAGCGGCGCAATCTAAACTCCAGTGTTCCATGATTCCATAGGTAGAAATGAAATAACGACGGAGAAGAGTGACTCAAACCGCCAACTCCAACGGATGCTCGATAAAATCGGGAAGAGGTGGCAGCCCTTGGTCATACCATATGACAAAGTTGCACATATGCCTAAATTTCGTAAAGTAACCCTTCGCATACATCCTCCATCTATCAACCGTTGTGATTAACAGTTAAATTCCGCGTTCTAAGCGACGCGGGTTCAAGGTAGCTAGGTGAGCGGAGAAAAGTCAAACAACTAAACCGAACTTGCAAAGATGCGCTCATGTAAACGAGAGAATCGCTTTTTTGATTAAAAGTGCCATTGATTCAGTTTACAAGGGCATATATATAAATAAAATACTCGCAAGCACAAGATGAATCAAATCTTTAAAAAACCTCGTGAATCGAACAGAGTACACAGAACAGGTCATGGTGCATGATTATATCATTAAACTCCGTCTCTGAAAGCAAAATCTAATTCAAATGACCGTCGAGGAATACACTGTTTATTTACTAGTAAACTGGAGCGCTGTAGATCGGGCAATCGTAGAACTCGAAATCACGTCAAAGGTAAAACGAATAAAACAAAGGAAAGAGGAAATCTTCAACGAAAGACGTTACAACCATCGAGGGAAGGAAATTGGAGCAATAAGAAGAAAAATAAAGGGAGCAGCGTTCTTAACTTGTGACAGACGGAAGTACTTAAAAATTGTCCAGTCTAGATCTAGGAAGACGATTTGCATCAATCAGATCAAGCAGTAAAGCCAATTCCCTCATCTATTTTGGTCACTGCATCAACCATGACCATGGAAATTCACCCACAAAGTACAGTGATAGCAAACAAAAAGCGCAATCGTGTCGATCGACCATCCCGTCCTGTTCAATATAGTCCAGAGTGCAGTTTCTATGAGATCATTGTAGCTTTTTAGTGTTTTATCCTCGAGCAGTTCATGTCGCAGGAGGTTCAACGGTTAACGGCCAGTAGGCTCCAAAAAACATTACGTAAGCCAGCAATGGAGAATGTACACATTTCTCTTCGGCCTTAAAGTGGACTTTAGCTTTGAATGTCATTTATAGAAGCTTCTAAGAGGCATTGAGATGCAGGCAGAAGTAGACTAGAAGCAAATACTGGTAGCCTAGGCTGTTTAGTTGATGGTCAGTGTTCGCTGAGCTCGGCAGTTTGGCTACAATCGTTTTGTCCCCACTCGAGGTGACATGGTCAGTGCGCTATTAGGCAGGGGGCGGCGAAACGCGAAGCGTCAGTGAGTGTGAACCACTGACGCACCGCACCACTACATATTAGCGCATTGATGATGCCACCTCGAGTGGTAACGAAACGTTTGCAGCCAAACTGCCCAGTTCAGCGAACACTTAGTTCACCAAGAGAAGTACACTAGCTGAGCTAAATTACGTGGACGATTTAGTTCAGCTGTTCGATAGCACATCAGGAGCACAATCAACCCTAGATAAGCTGTCAGAGTAGCTGTACCTCTCAGAATGCACTTGTAAACCGCCAGCGCCCTGCTGGCTCTCTCAAACCTGAGGAAAGCAAATTGGGTACAGATGAGCAATTCATCTTAATGAACAGCATTAGAAGCAGCACTGGGCATGCAACTGCTGTGATCAGATCATCCATTTCTGCAGCTAGAACTAAAAAATAGAATTGGAACGCAACTGGCATAAAAAGTGTACCTAGGCCTTGAAGTAATGTTCTTAGTAAGATAGGACTAATCTCCCCTACATCAGTGAAACTTTACTTTGCGGAACTGAAAATCACAAGTGCACACGCATGTGACCAACGACGTGTGCCTAGCAATGCTCAAGTGGAGTGGACCTAGCGAAGCCGAAGACATAGTTGCGCAGTTCGGCACTGGGCGAGGATGGACAAGTTAGTTCAACAAGTTAACAAACAAGGCTAGGAACACTGTACATGCTTAGCTACATTGGGTATCTTCGTGTTCACTGGGCAAGTACCATCAACAACAGTACCATAAATAACATGAACTTATGTGTCGCATCCAAGCAACCCCGACGACTTAGACAGGTATGTAAAAAATGAAGGCTAAAGAGGAATTCACATTAGTTCAAGTAAACATTTGTGATCAGGGCCAAGAAATATGGTAGATTCAGTTGCCTCAACGCGTGGCGCAAAGAAAACCATAAAGAACAATAGTAAGGAATCAAAGTTAAACGCAGACAAAACACAAAAAGGGAGTCAAGTGCGTAAAACCAATTGGGATGAAGTACTAGCAGCTAGATGCCAGCGAGATGCGTTGTTTGCGCGTCGGGGGAGTGGATGGAAAATGAGGAAGGGATGCCAACCGCCGACATGATCTAAAGGAATGAAGGCCCACACTTCGAAGTTGGCCTCGGCCAGAGCCACTTGGCTTTCTGGTTGGGGCCCAAAAGTCGATGAAGATGCTTGGCTGGATACATTTGTTGAGATGACTAGGAGCCGATCTCAATGGTGTTTGTGTTTTGATTTTCTTTGTCCCTGCCCCTCCCGCTTAGCCTCCCCTCCAACCACGATGTCAAAATTGTAGTATAACTATTTTGCGACATAAGGGCCAGCTGCCGGTCCTCCGGAACGATGTCCATCCGTTACTGGTGGCTCAGCTGGCGCCGTGTTGCGGTTCTTTATTGTGTATTGCGGCACAATGGCTGAAGTATTTTCACCTCTAGCTAACGTATATAATCATGATGATGAGAGCTAAATGCTGGCAACCGAATGCAGGAACGCCAGTGATTGCATCGCTGCGACATGCCCGATAGAGGCTCCAACCACCAATGTGGACCATCTCGAGGACCCCATCCACGATGACGGCACGCATCAGCCAAACCGAGTAAGTTAATTTATTAATGTCTTTATGCCAAGTCATCAACCAATCACCTCGTGGTCTCCCCCAACTTGAAGCACCGATACCATAGAATGCAGCACGAGAAAGGAGGGCGACAGGCATACGGATAACATAATCTAGCCAACGCAATAGATTAACCTTCAAGAAAAAGTCCAGTGAGGTATCATAGGGTACCTTGCCAAAAACCTCTGCAATGTTCTCGAAGTGTGCCAACCAGATTTGAGCAATACTCGAGTGACCAAAGATGGTCAGTCGTTTAATGAATTCAGTACTTAATGATCAGGCCTTTTGACATGGTTCTCATCGCAGCGACAATCACCCGACCCGCCGTTCCCATTGATGGTGGAGTCCATGAAAAGCCATGCTGATACGCGAAGTAACCTCCTCAGTGATGCGACCGCCACGGGTGACACGGGGAATCAATCCATTACATAAGGTGACTGTTCGCAATAAACTAGAACCGCTGGTGTATCGGTCCGGATGTGCAACAACACTAGTTTGAGAGTGAAAATTACCTGGAAGCGTGCGTCGCAAAAGAACAGTCTATTAAGTAGTACCTGCAGTGCCTCCGCGACCGATCCAAGAAAAGGATTTAGGATTTATTAGTCGGCCACATGACAAAAGTTCCACTTCGGAAGATCCGGAGAGAACCGAATCATTTATCATCATTTTGATCACAAAGTTGGAAGGAAAAAGAAATATACGACAGCCTTGGCGAACCCCACTTATCCATGGGAGATCAATCCGATCACCATCCGAAGGTCGGTAGACATCTTGCAGAAAGATGGCAAAATCACGAAGTGGTTTCCAAAACGTCACTGACGATGTGGATTTGAGACAGGTCCATTAATTTCACTACTGGAGAAAGTTGAAAAAGATAAACGGTATAGCCGGTGTTCATGGTGAAACCAAATTTGGCAGCTGTCGAAGTGAGAGCCACAATTATGTGCTGCAACGCATACGCGGTGTGCGCAAACAACACAGTTGTCGGCAAACAGCAGCGTACGGGCGGAAATCTCGCATACCAGGATTCTCGACCCGAAACCACGGAGGTTCTGCAACCCACCATCAATACGGTGTTAAAACAGACAACGTAATTACCAGCAACATCAAAAGTACATCATTGAATAAAGGCAAATATTAAAGAGGGCAGCGCCTAAGACAGCACGGCAAAACGCCAGAAACATTATATATATATATATGTATATATATATATATGTATATATATATATATATATATATATATATATATATATATATATATATATATATATATATAGAAGGCTGACGGCATCCAGCTTCGGATTTGCCTGTCACCGTGGCCAGCCACAGAACGCATATGCCTACAGAATGGACAATGGGCGGCTTGCGCTGTACCACCCACAGCTCCAACCACACACCCCATATCCAGTGTAAACCCGAAGGAATAAGACCGGGAGGCATGTGGATGGGAACCACGTTTCATCAACGGAGCCGCTCCACACTCCTTCACAGACAAACACAAGCATGCTGTATTTGGGGAATCAAGCGCACACAAGACGGTGATTGGACCACAGTCCGCTCCACACTGAGTGTATGGAACCACTCTTCGAGACTAGCTAGACCACAAGGACCGTGCACCCCGTGCCCTCCAGCAAAGTCCAACTGTCTCTTGGAGCCAGTATGGACGAGGTCGTGGGTAATAGACAGGTAAGCACGTTGTCAACATGTACATCAAGCGCAGCCACACCGGGGATGTCAACCAACAGTCAATCACTTGAAATAATATTAGTAAACAAAATATATCGGTTAAAGCAAACGACTATGAAGACATGACTCTTCCCTAAATTAGCAAATGAAGTAAGCTGGTTATCAACGAATAAGCGACAAGTACAAAATGTCCATAAGTTACTCGAAAAATGCCACAAACACAATCAAATAAACGAAGATAAGCGCTATTAGCGTAAGCAACGTGTGCAAGTTAACAGATGATTATTCAGATACGCAGAACAAACCAAATAAAATGGAATGAAATTTATCCAGCATAAAAAGAGACCTAGTTTAAGTTGGTTTAGACTAACTGCGGTGAAGAAGCATCATGAATCGTGCGCTGAGGCTGGTGGTGGCTAGATCCTGACAGATGGTCTACCCACCGCTGCTACTGTTGTGCCATTTGCTCATGTCCTGGGCACCTCCACGTGGCGACCGCTGGGTGGGAGTTGGGTTTCGCCCTTCTCCCTGCTAAGATCCAGGAAACCAATACATATGAGTCAGTGAACTGACCATGTGCTAGACCCGCTGCCTTTCGGGTGTATAATTAATCGAAGGCTTTGGCTGAGGACCCCACTCGTTTTCCTGTCAGGAGTGGGAGCTTTGCCAGTAACCTAGTCCATCCTCTTCGGAGGTTAGGAAGTGGTCGATAGCCCTCTTCCCGTAAAATCTTGCCACGAGAGACAACAGGTCCACGGGTTATAAGCTCACAGATCGATTGACGTAGAGCACAAGCGCCACGCATTGTCTCTGACGGTGGGACGGCACCTTCGAGTGTTCAACGGTTTGCTACTGCTCGCCTCAACCCAGGCAGCCCCTGGTCAAATTGGTACAAAACCGCCAAAACCCACCTGCGTCTGGCCGTGGTCGCAGGTGCGTATCCTATTACGGTTGCAAAACATATAAAAACCGTTCCAGCACCTCAAAGGCTGCGTGTGACGGCCGTCAAGCAGATCCCCATCTGTCTCTGCAATCACATTCCCGAGCTGGATCTGCTCCCCACTGTCTTGTGAGTCAGGCTATTGAGCCAAAGGCTCCCGGTGGAGTCCCTCAAGCAAACCTCCGAAGCACAACGACCACCTCGCGTGCGATTGCGCACCAATGCAATCGTATGCCTGCGCGCAAAGCACTCAGCATCGGGTGCTGGAACGTGCGCACATTACTGGACCGGAACTCCAGCGAGCGCCCGGAGCGACGCACTACACTGGTCGCGATGGAACTGGCGCGCTACCACATCGATATTGCGGCGCTCAGTGAAACTCCGCTCGCTGAGCAAGGTATGTTGCATGAAGCAGGTGCTGGCTACACATTCTACTGGGTGGGTAACGCCGCCTCAGCACCACGTGAACATGGGGTCGGATTTGCAATATCTGATCGACTCCATGGCCAGCTGGTGGGGGAAGCAACAGGCATCAGCGCGCGACTGATGACTGTTCGCCTACGACTCGGAAGAGGTAAGTTTGCTACTTTTATAAGCACGTACGGTCCGACCATGTGTTATCCTGATGACACGCGTGATCAGTTCTACACTGAGCTATCCTCCGTGATACGGTCTGTGCCGAGGAGCGACCGACTATTTCTGCTGGGTGATTTCCACGCGCACGTTGGGCGTGATGCATCGGTGTGGACAGATGTTATCGGTGCGCATGGCATTGGTTCAGCGAATGCGAACGGTGATCGGCTGCTCTCACTGTGTGCCACTCCCGGCCTGGCGATCACGAACACTCGGTTTGCATTGAGTGAGAGTGATATAGCAACTTGGACGCACCCACGGAGTGGTCACGCTCACCTGCTCGACTATGTCATCGTACGTCAGCGTGATATGCGTGAAGTGCGCATGACACGTGTACTGCGTGGAGCTGAGTGTGGCACTGATCACACGTTGGTGCGGACCAAACTGTACATATATTTTCGTAAATCTATGTATTGCACTCCCGCCGTGAATCGGCGTAAATTTATCATTCTCTCCCTCGGTACTGTGGCGAAACGTACCGAGCTGGAGAAGGCGATGGCTGCACGCCTGTGTGATGTGGACTGCATAGCCACAGTAGGCGACCTGTGGCACCACATTCGCGATCAGGTGACAGCTGCTGCCGAGGAGACCATCGGGCGCGCAAATTGTAAACGGCCTGATTGGTTTGATGACAACAATGTGACGATTGGCGCATTGGTGTCGGAGAAGAATGCAGCATTTACTGCACATGTTGCAGACCCCAGTGACTTGGGGAAGAAGAGTCAGTTTCGCAAAATCAGACGGACTCGAGAGTTCTGCCGCATCAAAAATGTATGATGGACGAAGAAGAGGTATTGCTACGTTGAACGCCGCCAACACAAGGAATTCTTTGACTCCTTGAAGGCGGTGTATGGACCGAGATTTGAGCCGCTGAGGACTCTGATCGATGGTAGCTAAGGCGTTATGTGCACACAGACTGCAGATCTGGCGGAAACACTTTGACTGTCTCTTGAACAACCGTTCAGAGATCAACTGGCCTACATTGAACGGCCTGAAGCAGCACGATGTGAAGGCGAGTCTGGCGGACACGCCGACATTAGTTGAGACGTAGAAAGCAATTGCTCAGCTGCGAAACGGTAAGTGTGCCGGGGCCGACGGAATCCCGCCTGAAGTATTGAGACAAGGCGGACCCACGTTTGTGACTGCGCTGCACCACTTGGTGCAGCGTGTATGGATTGAGGAGGATGTGCCTCATGAGCTGAAGGATGCCGTTGTGCTACCACTGTACAAGAAAAAAGAGAGCAAACAATGTTGCGGGAATTATCGTGGCATCAACTTGCTGAGTTGTGTGGGAAAAGTGATTGCCCGAATCCTGCTCAACCGCCTCGTCAGTCAGGTTGTGGAACCTAAAGTGGCGGAAGAGCAGTGTGGATTCCGTTCGGGTCGCAGCACTATAGATATGGTGTTTGCGGCTCGTCAGTTGCAAGAGAAGTGCAGAGAACGACAACAGCCATTGTACTCGCTTTTTGTTGATTTCACCAAGGCATTTGATACGGTGAACCGCGAGGTATTGTGGCTAGTGTTGAATAAGTTTGGTTGCCCGCGTAAGTTTGTAAGTTTAATTGAATGTCTGCACAGTGGTATGCGAGCGAGGGTGTAGCTGAGCGGAGAGACCTCGGATGACTTTGCAGTTGTCACTGGTGTGAAGCAAGGCTGTGTGTTAGCTCCTGCGCTGTTTAATATATATCTTCATGCAATGTTGTCTTGTGCTTTTGTTGCCGCTTGTGCTTACGGTGTTCGTGTGGAGCACGGTATTGATGGTGGGTTGCTGAACATCCGTCGTTTCGGTGCGAGAACTCTAGTCTGTGAGACAACTATCCGTATATTGCTGTTTGCTGACGACTGTGCGTTGTTTTCACACAGTGCGGATGAGTTGCAGCACATGACTAGTGCTCTGGCTTCGACAGCGGCCAAATTCGGGCTCACCACCAACACAAGCAAAACTGTCTGTCTCTTTCAGTCTTCACCGGAGGTGCAATCTTCAATATTGCCGCAAATCAGCATTGGTGCTGAAGTATTGGAAACAACCTCCCGCTTCTGTTACCTTGGGAGTGTGATGTCGACTGATCAGCAGATACACAGTGAGCTTCATATCCGCGTGTCCAAGGCAGCGACGGCATTCGGGAAGCTTGAGTACCGAGTGTGGAACAACCATCAGCTTAGCATTGGCACAAAGCTGATGGTGTACAAATCCATGGTGCTGTCCGTTGTTCTATACGGCAGTGAAACGTGGACGAAGTACCGTCGGGATGTGCGATATCTCGAGCGGTTCCATCAGCAGTGCTTGCGTCGGATTTTGCGCATCGGTTGGGACGACAGAGTTGCAGACACGGAAGTATTGCGCCGAAGTGGGATGTATGCAGTGGACTGCATACTTTTGCTGAGACACATGAGGTGGCTCGACCATGTGAGCCGTATGGATTCGACGCGGATACCGAAACAACTTATATGGTCAGCTGAGTATTGGGAAGCGGCATGCTGGGAAACCAAAGTTGCGTTACCAGGACATGATTAAAGTAAGCCTCACACGTTCTAATCTTGATTGCAGATCATGGGAATCGAAGGCGTTTGATCGGCGTGCACGGCGCGATCTGATCACGAAGGCAGTTGCCGAAGTGCGGGAGAAAGCCCTCATGCATGCAGAGAAGAAGCGGCAAGTGCGGAAGTGGCAAGCACCGATGAATTGTACTCCATCGACATCGAGCGCATGGTGCTGTAGCACATGCGGTCGCGAGTGCTTGAGTCAGGCAGGCTTAGTGAGCCATGAGCGAGGCCACTCGGGACCACTACCGAAGCGACGACGGGTCCAGCAGGGAACGTAGGCAAAACGGGCGCAGCGTTTGTAGGTACGCTGCTTTCGATTTACTAACTGCGTGCATGCATGCCAAGTCTCTATTTCAGGTGGTGGGTTTTCAATTATGTTCTAATGCTTTTCTTTCTCAAATAAATGTCCACCTGTGCGCTCTTCTATAAACCTGAACAACTCGCTTAAGCCAATTTTAGTTAATTTCGATAGCATTTTCGCGTTTGTGTCACTTCCGGAAAATATACTTTCTGACCCCCCGAACTTATCTCGGATCCTTTGTTAACAACTTATTTCATATGCTCATTAATTTAAGATTTTTGGCACGTTTCCTTATGCAGTACTTCTTTGTTAGCTTTCTCTCAAGTGATTGGCTGTTGCTTGATATCCCCGGTGTGGCTGCGCTTGATGTACATGTTGACAAGGTACCTACCTGTCTCTTACCCAGTACCTCGTCCATACTGGCTCCAAGAGACAGTTGGACTTTGCTGGAGGGCACGGGGTGCACGGTCCTTGTGGTGGAGCTAGACTCGAAGAGTGGTTCCATGCACTCAGTGTGGAGCGGATTACGGTCCAACCACCACCTTGTGTGCGCTTGATTCACCAAATACAGCGTGCCTGTATTTGCCTGTGAAAGAGTGTGGAGCGGCTCCGTTGATGAAACGTGGTTCCCATCCACATGCCTCCCGGTCTTATTCCTTCGGGTTTTACACTGGATACGGGATGTGTGGTTGGAGCTGTGGGTGGTGCAGCGCAAGCCACCCATGGTCCTTTTGTAGGCGCAGGCGTCCTGTGGCTGGCCACAGTGACAGGCAAATCCGAAACCGGATGACGCCAACCATTTATTTATATATATATATATATATATATATATATATATATATATATATATATATATATATATATATGTAGCACCGTGTGCAGCTATATGTATATATACAAGTGGCTAAAATAATAGACAGAAATCAAAAGCCATTGAAGGTAAAGGAATCTTTGAATACGATGGCCGTGGAAAGTAAATCGAGCGTTTTTTCATTTTCACACTAATATTTTTCGTAATTTTCAAGTGTTAGAACAATGAAGACACAAACGTAAAAAATTTGCGACAAATAGCTTGCAATGGACTTGGCTACGAGCCGTATCGTCATGGGTTTCGAAGCAACGGAATCCTCGATTTCCATCAAGGAAGTAAGGGCTTAATGACATCCAGATATAAACTCGGCGGTTTGGCATGATGCGTGGTGTCTCCCATCCTAATCCTTACAGGCGACAGGGTGCGATGCGACAAACACTCGGATGAAGTAAATAGAACGCGATGGAACCATCTCAAATGGTGCAGCAAAACCAGTTTGTCGAAGCCAATAACCGTACAATACAAGTTCATCGTTGCAAACTCGTGTTGCCACCAGATACAAGAGTAAAGTCGTCTTTAAATGTACTAATTCCGAAGACCGAATGCCTGTGCCCGTTATCCGTGCGAGCTGACTTTCTCCCTATAGCCAAGACTCAATGGAGGGCATAGTACACTGAGCCATGTAACGAGACGCATGGGCGGCGTCACAACTGCTGCAGTTGGATAAACGCTGACCTGATGATACCAAGAGAATAAATAGTAAAGTAGTGCCCCCTAGGCAGACAAAGCTATACACATGTTTAAACTGTGCCTCCAAGATTCAGGTGGGGAACGGATGAGTGGTAAGCATGCAGTAGCACTACAGACTGAAACGGCGAGAGCTGAGGGGGAAAAAGTAGTATGCC